>JAHRBU010000009.1:0-679857 GCA_019677095.1 Aureobasidium sp. SLJ-2021a | reverse complement strand
ACTGGCTGTGTGCCTGAGTGAGTCGGTCGTTTGAAATTCAGGGGTTACTATGCAGTCACAGTTTGCACTTGAAAGAAGACACACACACACACACACACACACACACACACACACACACACATCGAAGTTGTAGATAGTTTCAGAGAGGTAGTCCGGGTATGGCTCTTGAGGGATATTGCTATAGTCATGAAAAAGATTGTGAATTGGCTCAGCCCTCCAACGTAACTCTTTGCCGTCACGAGAGAGTGCGGGCATGGCAGACTTTGTATGACGACCTGTTAATTGTACGTTTTATTTATAGTTTACCTCATCAGGTAAGAAATCGTTCGGAGGGAGTGCATTGTTGTGGTCTCAACTGTGGCAGGACACGAGACATATGACTCCTTTGCTCTGGCGGCCTTTCCCGATTCTACTTTCGAGATCCCCGAGTTGATGGAAGCCATGATGGATCTAGGAGTAATAATTGCCAACTCCAGCGATGGCGACAAGACTGATGACGAAAACGAGGATCAACTAACAACCGCCCATCGTAAGAGGCTCAACGCGTTCCTCTTCCTGATACCTCTTCACACACCCCAACTTCGTACCTAAAGAATTGTATACTTACACAGGAAGATAGAGCAGGAACCATTGAGAACATTTGTATTCATCCTTCTCCTTCGACGCATCTCGAGCCCGGATACAACTGTGTATTTCTACAGCTCGCCTATCACTCTTATTTCAAAAAGGGGGTGGAAGTAACAGGCCCCGGAACCATGCTGCATCGGGCTCACAAGTTGGCATCAGATGTGGTTCTCTCGCCGAGTCGCGCGACTTGACCAGAGAATGAGCTATCCCACTTATTTTGTGTTTGGTGTGCTAAGGGGACAAGACCAATGACAATAGTGATAACGGCAATTGGACGGAAAAGAATGTTTTCACCCGCGTGTTTACCTATGACTCGCCAATGCTGTCGGCAGCGCGTTTCTTGCTCACAATATCATCCCCATACGAGGTCTAGGCCATGGACAAACGTGGTCAGAGAAAGAGACGAGGCTAGGATGACTACAGTTAGCCAAATGCTTCACTAATATGGTCTGGAGTCTCAATGCATAGGTAAAGGAAGTGATGTTTTTCATTCATAGCATAATCAGCGTGGCATCAAAGAGCACACGCGTTGCCTTGGGATTCTTGTGTGGTCATGATCTCGTATCATTCAGTTTTCCATCTTGCACCAGCCGTGAGGGGGTATGCCCTCAGGCTTGTCGTGATGATCGCCCTTCTTCTAGAACTTGGTCTCCTTGTCCTTGATGGGGACGTCGGAACCGGTGGTGGTCTTCCATTGCTGGCGGATGAAGTCGGAGATTTGCTCGTCCTTGGCCTGCTCAATGGCGGATTCGTTGTTCTAGTGGGAAGTGGTCAGCATGTGGATCTCTCAGCATGAGAGGCAAGTACCTGAGGGCCTGCACCCATGAATCTCTCTTGAACAAAGTCGACACCTGGTGATGTATCAGTATCGGGGTGCATCGAGTGTGGAAGGAGGTATGATGAGCTTACCCTTGTCAAGGTAGTCCTCGTTCTTCTCGCTCTCGACACCGCCGCCGGCAGCAGTGTTGAGCCTGTTGCCGATGCCACCGAGGAAGCCGCCAGACTCGCCCTGCTGGGTGGGGGCTTGCTGAGCGCCGCCCTGCTGAGCAGCCTGCTCCTCGCTGTTACCGCCGGCGAATTTCTTGACAAAGTCCATGATTGATGAGTTGTTTGGTTGATGCGTAAAGTGTTTGCGTGTGGATGATGGTAAGGGAGATCTTCAGGTACGAATAGGGAGGTCGTGTGCTTATAAAGAAGAGGTGAAGCAGGAATACAGTGACGTATCGGAGCTGGAGCTAGCTAGCTGGAGGACCCCGCTATGATCGAGGGATTGTGGCAGTGCTCCTGTCGTTTCACCTGGTGCACTTGGCGCTGCTCCCATGGAATCCTCGGCAATGTCACAAGCGACTGCAATGGAGAGTTGATCAGATAATAAGACTGCTGTTTGGGAGTCTTGACTACAGGCGTTCTCAAGAACACACGCAACTACTGCAACACTTTGGTATTCCTACGGCTTTCTGGAGCATCATTAGGCAGGAGAGAAATGTCCATCCTTAACGACAAGCGAAGGTCATGCACCTAAAGTCTAATTCCTTGGTTTTGGGCATCCAAGTTGAACAACCCACCAGGCGGCGGCGGTCTAGAGCTGGGCACAGCCATCAAAGCTGTCAGCCACATGTCATATCGACAACCACTGCTTCCAGACACCATACCCACAAAACACCCTCTTCAGATCCACCGGAGGTTCCACAGCTACAAATCTCTTTCATGAGTCTCTATTTGGCTCAGCTGCAGATGTGATCAGAGGAAAGAAGGAACTTGACGTGTGCTGGAATATGACGCAGAATTCAAACAAGACAAACACAAAAACATTCGGACCTCAATCTTGAAGTCTGGTGAGAGATGGAAGCATTGTTTTCGTGCATACCATTCGTTCCGAGAGAATACTCGTTCTATTCACGCCATTGAACTGAGCGCCATTTAACCCATCTCGTCGCAAACATATAATCTTTCAAGACTTGCACACCCAATTCTACAACTTCCACCTACATCTCTCAACCAACATGTTGACCCCCAAAATCCCCATCACAGTAATAACCGGCTTCGTCGGCTCAGGCAAAACAACAATGATCCTCAACCTGCTCCCCCAACTCCGCGCGCAGAACCCCTCGTACAAACTCGCCCTGATCAAAAACGAAATCGGTGACTTGAACGTCGACTCGCAACTCGCTTCCGCCGCCGAGATGACCGGAGTGTCGGAATTGCTGGGAGCCTGCATTTGCTGCACAAACGTCGGGCAGATTGGGGATGCGCTGAAAGAGTTGGACGAAACGTATTCGCCAAACAGGGTCATCATCGAGACGTCGGGAAGCGCCGAGCCCATCAAGTTGATGGTCGAGTTGAAGAGGTTGGCGGCGGAGACGGGGAGGTACGCGTTGGATGGCGTGGTTAGTGTGATCGACGTCGAGAATTGGGATGGGTATGCGTCTACGTCGTACACGGCGAAACTGCAGGCTCAGCAGACCGATCTGATCGTCCTGAACAAATGGGAAGGTCTGTCCGAGATGGCGTTTGAGAGGACGTTGGACAAGCTGGGGGACATGGACGTGGATACACCGCATATCAAGAGCGACAAGGGTTGGATCAGCAAGGACTTGTTGTTTGGCATCGACGAGAGGATGGCTAGGGATTGGGTTGCTCTGAGCCAGCAGCACAGCCACGACCACAAGCATGACCATGGAGATGGACACAAGCACGATCACAACGAGGAGATGGAGGCTCTGAGCATTACCCTCACCTCCGCCTCTCCATCCACTGCATCCCTCGACACCACCAAGCTCGCCAACCTCCTCAAGTCGGCACCCAAAGACGAAGTCTACCGTATCAAAGCCGTCCTGCGCACGACACAAATACCTGCGAACAGTGATGGCTCACCTGCGGACGAAGGTGCCGAGTCTACAACACCGAAGAGATACATCCTCAACTGGAGCTTCGGCCGCTGGATGTGGACATTGGATCAGACTGAGACAAAGGAGGAGCCTGTGCTGAGGATGAGCATCTTCACCGGTCGCTATGAGAGCAACAAGTGGCTGAAGAGGATCGAGGCCAAAACCTACACTGATTTGACTGATGGATCTGACTTTGAGCTTGAGGTCAAACGTGTGTTGTAGAGCTATTGGAAGCGGACATTGGTGATTGAAAGTTCTAGACTTGGTACGCACAGCGAAAACAGAGATACCCCTTTCCCTTTCTTTACTCGAGCAAACGTCGCGGGCTGGTGTAGCAAACGAAGCGAATCCACTACTCCTGTACTTCCATACTCTCTCCTCTCTGAAACATGGTTTCTCGCGTACTAAAGAGTCGCGTAGCATCCCTGGAGCGACAAACGTACGAATGGTCTTCCTGCACTCCCTGGACTCCGATCAGAGCCTCGTATCACGCACTCGATCTACAATTCTCAATCATGACTTCTCGTGGTGGTTGGCGATAATCTGCAAATTGTGTTGGAGAAGCAGATATGTCAGATCTTGGCCGACCTACGAATTAAGGTCCAGAATCGTCCATCGAGTCGACAGATCCTTCTCTTTCGAGTGTCTCAATCCTATCTCTCAGTCTGCTGACTTTACTGTAGAGATCAGAGACGATAGACTCGTGTCTGGCGAACTGCACGCCATCATGCTTCTTGAGCTCCACGTTCTCCTTGAGAAGGTTCATGATGAGAACCTGATCTTCCTCGAGTTGAGTTTCGAGATCGCCAACGGATTGTTGGAGGGTTCTCTTGCTGTCCTCGAGTTCTTTTTGCTCTGCCTTGAGGGCCTGCGACTTGATCTTCTTGGTTGCGAGGTGCTCTTCGAGAAGTTCTTTGCGGTTCTGGAGTTGCTGTACATTCTGCTTGCGCTGCTGCAGACGAGCTCTCAGCTCCGTGATCTTGGCTTTCTTGCGAGCGACGCGTCTCTCGGACTGTTCAATGTCCTGCTCAGGCTCGGAATCGTCACCATCATCATCCTGGTCAGACTCGAGCGACTCCTCCTCCGATTCGGATTGGTTGTCCTCGAGCACCTCCACTGTAGAACTGAGAACTGAATTTCTCTCGATGAGTCTGTTGATCTCATGCTGCAGCGCGTCGATGTTTGTCGTGCTGTCTTCGCGAAGCGTTTTGTTCTCACGCTTGAGGATTTTAACTCTACACTGCAGGGTGTCAATTCTTTGCTGCAGAGTGTAGATTGAGCTCCCCTCTTGAAGGTTCTCGTTCTGCTTGGTCAGCTCCTTGACCTTGTTGGTCAAAGCTACATTGGTCTCGTGTCTCTTTTCGGCCTTGCTTTTCTTCTTCTTTTGCTTCTGCTGAGCACCGGTTCCAGGCTCCTGCTTGACCTTCTTTGACTTGGTCATTGTTCACTGCTTCTGGTGGCGCGATGAGTTGTGTTTGCGCAGGTAAAGGACAAAGGATGCGTCGACAGCTGAACAGTGAGACCCTTCGAGGCAGCCGAGCTGTGCTGTTGTGATCGAGAAGAGTTATGAAAGTGACTCTTGTTGACTGAGTCTTCCCCGTAGATGTGATGATTCCGAAGAGAAGGCGCGAACGAAAGATCAGATGGAAATAAGGCAGGCAGGCGCGGTGTGCGTGAAGAGTTTGAGAGAGAGAGAGAGCCGGAGCTCGTATGTTGTTGTTATGGAGGAATACGGCAGAAGAGCGGTCGAGACAAGAAACAAACAAAGCTGGCACAAAGTCGAAGGACGAGGAGCAAAGGAGAACTCAACCCGATGTTGTGGTGTGACGAAGGATGAAAAAGAGGAAAGCGTGAACGAGCGTTTGCATCTTATGCACGCACGTCAAGCATCAGATGACGGCTGCAAAATGAGAAAAAAGAGCGACTTCTTGGTGATAGCTAGTTCTGCTGACTTTCTTTTAGAGCTAGAGCAACTTTCTACACTGAGCGCACTTGGCTGATACCAGTTCCTTCGTTGGAACAATCACATTCAGAACAGACTCCTGACACCCATCTACTGCTTTTCGACAAGATGCTGGATCTACACTGCCGAGAAGGCGCGGTTTCCAACTCTAGCACGCTTCAGCAACCAGTCTCTGGTGTCTGGACCGCCCACTGCATCTTGTTAGTCTTCGTCTCAACGAGGATGATTGCACCTTAACCTACTGAAGGAGGAATACCAGGAAGCTTTGCCGTGCGAGACGCGGCATTTTTTGTCCCACTGCATGTATGCCAGGTATCCCCAGTATTCGTCATCGTTTTCCAAGAACTTGTGCTGAGAGTACTTCATGCAATCAAGGCAAAGACCATCGAAGTGCTTCATGGCCTCTCTGACCGCACTTGCCACAGTTTCGACCCAGTTCTTGCGACACTTGTAGCATTTCTTGTGAGACTTGGGCAAGGTAAAGTGTTCCGAGAAGCTGTTAAGATTCTGAAAGACGTAGTTGATCGATTTGTGACTCTGCTGGTCGATGGGATATACTCCAGTCTTCTTGAGAGCCTTGAAGTACCGGAAGAAAGTATTCTCCTTGCAGTTGCACTCAGCGTCCAGCACTTCACCCATGGGCTTCCAGAGCCATCTACCGAGAAGGACTCTCAGATGGCCACGAGCTGAGTTGAGCGCGTCTATATTACAATCAGCCGACGTCAACTATCGGACAAGTGCAGAACTCACGAATTACACGAGGCGGAACGTGCAAGTCAGGGTGTTTCACGCTCTTGTGCTCACCAGTGTAAGAGTCGTCGTAAACCAGGTCCTTCGTGATCGAGGCAAAGCCTTTGGCGTGGTTGAACACGAAGCAGGGATACAAGAGCTCTGACTTGTGTTCGTGGCCGTGTCTTTGATACCAGTGACCGAACCATTCGTTGAGGCGAACAGCTTTGATCATGAGAGAACGGTTAGAGACTACAACATCCCACAGCTTCTCCCAATGAAGATTCAGAGCGCGTGCGATAACCTCTTTACCAAGGGTAGATGACTTCCAACCCTCGTCTTTGCGGTAGACGGCGCAGAGGATGACTTCGACTGCACGAGGATCATGTTCATCGAGGTTGATGATGTGTTCGCCGGGCTCGAACTCTTGGGCCGTCAAGAGGCTTGTGATGAAGTCGGACTCGGAATTGTCAATCAGAGTTTGGCGGGTGACGTGGAAGTCGACCACAGCCTTGATCTTGTCGTGGCCATCGTCACCGGCCTTCAGAGGCTCGGTATACTCGGTGACACAAAGGGTCAAGTCGTGAACGTCGACGATGGTGACAACTCTGGGAACAAACATGTCAGGAGTTGCGGCGATGTTGGTCGCCATAGCGCCTGTGAATTGTCAGTGCTAAGGAGATGGAAGCAAGAAAAAGAAAGACGTACTGGTGTGATTGTCTAGAGTGGAGGTGAGATCAGAGCGCAGAAAGCATGCCTAAAGATTGAGAGTGACGAAGTGTTAGATTGGGCACGAGAAGTGACGAAACAGGCAGGCGTAGTGTCAGAAGTGAGTTGGCTGGTCCCGACAAGAAGTGGGAGTCTAATAGAAGAGGATGATTTCAAAACCGACGAAACATGCAGGCGCGTGATGGCTGAGGTGAAGGACTTTGGAGTTTTTAGACATGGCAAGACATGGAGGTCGGACGGAAGAGGTTGACTTTGATAAGTAATTCAAAGTGATTGCAGTCGACTCTGAACCTCTAAAAGGTAGTCAGAACTGGGAGCTCGATCGGTGACTAGGTAATTCCAAGGCTCTGCGGCTCGTATAGTCAATCACAGGATTTTGAGAAGCGAAGGGATCAACGTGTCATGTCATCATCAAAGGTTGAATTGAAAAGGTTATGCTACCTGTACAGCCCCATGCCAGCAGAGCTTCTTGTGCTCAACGCCCAAACGCCATCCATGCATGACGATTGACCGCTTACGGGCAAGCGACAGGCTCGTCGTCCTTGTACTCCTCCTCGCGAATGCCGTCCTTGGTGACAACCTTGACAATCATGCCCTTGAAATCGATGGGCAATCTTCTCTTGAGCTCGTCTGTGCACATTCTGAGAATCTTCATGCCTTGGTCGAAGGAAATGTCGGGGTGATGGTGCTTGTCGAGTGTCGAGAGACAGTAGTATTGTGCGTAGCCGTGAGCGGCGTATGGGACGGCGGCGGACGAAGCCAGGTAGTCGATCCAATGCAGGGTGGGCTTGTCGTTGATCGTGTCGTAGCCGCCCAGCAGGAGGTTGACCGTGTAGGGGCGTTTTGATCTGAGGGCCTTTGCGAGCTCTGTGCGGATGAAGGAAGCGGTGGCTGCTGGGTTGAGCTCGATGTCGTTGCGCATGCCGTAGAGCTGGACGTTTGCCTGGACGTATTCGGCGAATTGGACTGCAGGCGACGGGTTAGGACGGGGAGGCGGCAGGTTGGGAGGGTTGGAAGCAGGAACATACTGGTGTCGCCAGCCTCGCCGGTCAGGCCCATGAGGATGTGCTTGCTCAGCGGGCGGGTCTTGTCGTCCGAGGCCTTGAGGATGGTTGCGCCGCGCATGGCCGCCTTGGAAGCGGCGATGATGGTGAAGTCCTTGCCAGTGATGCCGAGAAGCACGTCCCTGTCATGTTGTTAGCAAGGAGTGATGAACAGGAGAAACAGAGTCTACTCACATGATCAAGTTGGTATGGGATGTTTGTTCGATGGAACGGAGTGATTGTTGTATGCGTGCGACTTCAAGCTTCCAGCCAGGTCGAGCTGTTGGACGAGCAGCGGCCGGCGATGATGCGCCCGTCGGACCTTCGACCGCCGACATTTTTACTTGGCGCCGCCATCTTTTTGGTTTGCTTGCCGAGCATTGGAGACTTTTTGCGATCAAGGTCACTTCTTTTTTTTGGTCCCTCCGCATATCGACTAGAGTCTGTCTGGCTCTTCTCTGCATCCAACATGGCTTACAAGGCCGAGTACAAGACGACTTTCGAGCCTGGACGTGTCATCCAGCCCATCTACACCGGAGGAAGTGTCGCCCTCAGCCAGGATGGTCGCATTCTCGCATCGTGCGTAGGAGAGGATGCTCTGTTGAGCGATCTGGCTACCGGCGAACATCTGGCTAGGATCGAAGGTGTAAGTTGCACTGCCGGGCCCTCTCAGCGTGGCACTGACGAGTTGACACAAGATTTCTGCAGGACGGTGAATCCATCACCACTCTTGCCATGACGCCCGATGCAAAGTACCTGGTCCTGTGTTCGCGCAACCTCTCCATGCGCATCTTCTCCTTGAGGACTTCTCCCACAGCCGACAACACCATAGATGCAACTCTACTCAGGACACTCAAGCCACATACCGCCCCCGTCGTTGTCGCAGCAGTCGATCCTACCTCCACTCTCCTCGCAACTGGCGGCGCTGATGGTATCGTCAAGGTCTGGGACATCAAGGGAGGCTTCACAACACACACCTTCCACGGCCACAGCGGCATCATCTCTGCCCTCCATTTCTTCCACGTCGACTCTTCAGCATCCGCCTCGGAACCCAAGTCGCGCAAGAGAAAGAGCAGGTCGGCCGATGAGGATGCTGCAGATGCCACTGCTGGCTACCGCCTAGCATCAGGAGGTGAAGACGGAAAGGTCAGGATTTGGGACCTCCACAAGCGCAAGCCCGTAGCCACTCTGGACTCACATGTTTCGGTTGTCCGCAGTCTGGACTTTTCCTCTGAGCAGCAACTTCTGCTTTCCGCCAGCAGAGACAAGACCGTCATCACATGGGACGCAAAGACGTGGCAGTCCAAGTTGACTGCGCCTATCCTGGAAACCGTCGAAAGAGCCGGCTTTGTCGCAAACGGTGACTTTTTCTTCACCGGTGGAGAGAATGCAAGAGTTCGTATTTGGGACATGGCTGGCCACGAGAGGACCGAGGAGCAGGAGGCTGGAGTTGAGACCGAGGCCATCCTGGACATTATCCACCATTCCGATCTTCCCTTCTTACTCTCCATCCACGTCGACCAAACCCTGGTTCTGCACTCGCTGGAGCCGCTCATCCAAACGAACGTGGACGTCACAATTCCTCCGCTACCTGTCATCCGCCGCATTTCTGGTACCCACGACGAGATCATCGATATGGCGTACGTAGGCACAGACAACTCTATGCTCGCTCTGGCAACCAACTTGGAAGACATCCGCCTGATTACTCTCAATACCGAGAGCAAAAACGAAGGCTCGAGCATCACAGATGCTGCTTACTTCGGTGCCGACGTAGCTCTTCTCAAGGGCCATACCGATATCATCATCACCATCGACACCGACTGGTCAGGCCACTGGCTCGCCACTGGAGCCAAGGACAACACTGCAAAACTTTGGCGTCTGGACCCGGCAAACAACTCGTACACCTGTTATGCCACCTTCACCGGTCATGCTGAGTCTATCAGTGCCGTCGCTCTTCCCCATGCCGTTCCTGTTGTCGGATCAAACGCCCACAGCAAGCCTCTCGAGCACCCACCAACATATCTGATCACCGGCAGTCAAGACAAGACCATCAAGCGCTGGGACATCAGCTCGGCCAAGTCGGGCTCAGAGGCAAAGGCTGTTCGCGCATCCTACACACGCAAGGCTCACGACAAGGACATCAACGCTATCGACACATCCTACTCTCAACAAGGCACTCTCTTCGCTTCCGCTTCTCAGGACCGCACAGTAAAGATCTGGGACTTGGAGACTGGTGAGTCTGTTGGTGTGCTTCGTGGTCACAAGCGTGGTGTCTGGTCTGTGGCATTTGCTCCTCCTGGCACACCAGCTATTGCAGGTGATTCTGGATCTAGCAGCGGCACAAGAGGCATGGCTGTGACTGGAAGTGGTGACAAGACTGTCAAGATCTGGAGCTTGAACGACTACACATGTTTGCGAACATTTGAAGGCCACACCAACAGTATCCTGAAGGTCATCTGGCTCCCCATCTCCAAGAACCCTGGAAAGCGTGGCGAGCGCAACTTGCAAGTCGCTAGTGCAGCAGGTGATGGTCTCGTCAAGGTTTGGGATGCTCAGAGTGGTGAGTGCGCTGCTACTCTTGACAACCACATTGACAGAGTCTGGGCTTTGGCCGTCAAGTCCAACAGATCTGGAACTGCCAAGGCTACCTCGACAGAAGACGACGAGGAAACACCCGAGCCTCCTGTTGAGCTCATTTCTGGTTCCGCGGACGCTACCCTCACGTTCTGGACCGACACCACCTTGATGACATCGCAAGCTTCGGCGTCTCGTGCTACCGCTCGTGTGGAACAAGATCAGGAGTTGCAAAATCACATCCACGCCAAAAACTACCGCGAAGCCATCGTATTAGCTCTGCAACTCAACCACCCCAAGCGCCTGCTCGATCTCTTCACTCGTGTTCTCGAGTCAGAGGACAAGGATGAAGATAGCTTGACTGGTGCCAAGGGTGTCGACGAGGTCTTGGGTTCATTGTCAGAAGAACAGCTTTGGAAGCTCCTACTCAGATGCCGTGACTGGAACGCCAATGCTCGTACCGCGCACGTCAGTCAACGTATTCTCTATGCCCTCTTCCGCTTGTATCCCAAGGAGAAATTTGTCCAACTAAGGCGAAAGAGAGCGCCCAAGCCTCCTGTGGCCGACGAAGATGAACTGGCTCAGGGTATGGGTGCGCTCGAGGTCAAGGACAAGGTCAAGAAGAATGAAAACGTCAAGGATGTATTGGAGGGTCTCAAGGCATACACAGAACGACACTACGGACGTCTGGAGAAGATGGCAGAGGAGAGATGGGTCTTGCTCTGGACTCTGCAGCAGATGGATTCATGATGGAACTGTGTTTTTATCTTCTGCAAGGTGTTTGGAGTTTAGGTCATGTCTAGGATATCATGCATCATAGGGGAGTATTACATGTCAAAAAAGCATTTTTTTTTCTTTCTTCTATTACCCATACCCTTCTGTTTTGTTCAGGCTGAGATTTCACAAGAAATCCGAAGGCTCATGCTCAGCTATCAAAAAGCACAGTGTTATCGAGGTACTGGCGAGTTCCCAGCGAGAGGCAGTTTGTCTCACACTCTTCCCAAATGAGACTGCGCTTTCCTTGGGCATTGTGTGTTTTGGTGGCCGACAAACGGGACGCGTTTACAAACGGAAGGTTGTCGTCCGACTGAAGCAAGCAGTACACGACTTTGTCGGCGTCACGGTAGCTCCTTCCATCAACAAGTCCCGGCTGACTTTTAGACGTCAACATCGCACTTCTGCGTACGCGTCTTCTTCTTCTATCCCAACAACCAACATGTCGCGCGACAGTCACAAGGCCGCAGGCCAACGCTTCGATGGCCCTCGCATGGCCACCGCCAATCCCTTCAACTTGCCGATGCGCCCAGCCTCTCAGTGGGAAGACACTGGTGACCGTACCAGCGAGCAGCTCCATGAGTCTGCCATGTATCAGTTCGGCCTCGTGAAAGTCCCAAGCACCTCCACTTCTGCTACTGGCGCCACCAAGATGCGTGTTGCCTCTGCCTCTGACCCGTTCGAGGCCGTCCACCAGAAGTGGGAGGAGCGTGGTTGGCTGATCCAGAAGCACGAGCGTCGCCTCAGGGACAGCAATAAGCTGCTATCCAAGATGTGGCGCCGTCTCGATCCATACGGTCGCGTGCTCGAGCTTCTGAACAACAATGTCACTGTTCGGCGCCATGCTGAACGACGTGCTGAGCCTGCGTTCAGCGAGAACCACTCGATGCAGGAACTCTTCCATCAGCTGGCTGCATACGACTACCTCCATGCCATCGACCCAGGCTTTATTATACCACCCTCTACATCGCACGCAGACCCTGCATTGACCGAGAAGCGTCTCAACAGTCTGGCTAGTACTGTCAAGATTCAGAGTGGTTTGCTGCAAGAAAAGAACGACACGATTGAGAAGCTACGTGTCCAGCTCGATACTCAGCGTAGGTCTCACCTGCAGCAGCTCAGTGCGCACCAGAAGGACAAGGACGATGCTCTCGATCGTCTGGAGAAGCAGTTGCAGAAGGCCAACATCAAGATCTCACGCCTCCACAGCGCCCCTCAGCCACCACCAATGTCAGAGCCTATCACAGTGCCTCGTGCGCCACGCCCACGTCCTCTCCGTGCTCCGGCTGCGAAGGCCACGGTTACGAAGGCTCCTGTTCCCAAGGCTCCCGTGGTGAAGGTATGTTGAGCCTCAAGCGATGCTGGATCGTACTAATCAGCCACAGCTTCCAGAAACTGCGTTTGGCGGTATCCCTGAGAACCACACGTCCCTGACCTTTGATGGATTCTCTGAGCACAACACCTTCAATCCTGCCCGTCTTCTGATGTTGACTGCGGTCAACCCTCCAACCGAGCGGGCTACTTCCATGACCGATGAAGATTTCGACGTCGGCCCACTCTCTTCAGGAGCAAACTGTGCTCCTCTGGGCCCCGCCAAGAGACGCTACGACTCTGCTATGCAGAGTTCACGTAGTAGTCAGGCTTCGACCCCCATGTCCTCTCACTGGTCATCCAACGGTGATGCTCCCAAGCATGGGGAGTACTGTGGCTCCAAGAGAGCCGTCTCTTTCCTTGACTACGATGACCCAGAGGACAGGTCTGAGGAGAACCCCAAGGACTCCAAGCGTATCAAATCTGGTGTCCTTACCCCTCCATTGCCTGAGGACTTGGTGATGGCGTCCACTGAAGAGCCCGGTGGTGGAGTTCTCATCAAGCATGAGACCGATTTGGAGATGGGTGAGATTGAACAAGCAGGTGGCAGCAACAAGTATGCATACGAGGATCTGGATGAGATGATCACTCAGGCTCAGAAGGAAGCTATGCGTTGAAGACGACGCGAGTCGATGGACATTTGAGCATAGGAATCAGCACAGTTTTCGCTAGCATTACATGTGAACATAGATACTCTACTACGCATGTTTGAGGCTACATTCAATTGTGAAAGTACACTTTGTTATCTTGAAAATTACAATCGTCCTCCAGGGAGAGAGAGAACGAACGGACGCGGCGTGATTGCTCAGAGCTTTGTGCATATTTCTCTTACTTTAGCGTATGGAGCCCAGTAAGACCGACATGGTATACTGATATGTTCTACTAGCCTCTTTGAGTAGTTTTGAGGTATGCTATCTATCTGTAAAGCTATAGGACTACAGGTAGTGTGGTTGATAGATGACCATATAGACAGACAGGGTCGTACATACAGAATCAGTTTGATCGCAGGGCAACTCGAGCCGAAGCGCGCGGTGTTCGTGTAGCATGGATCGCGTCTACCAAGTTTCGTTTATCCATAACATTCGCGATCGGATGATTCAACCTCCAGTAATGCATCATGAAACGAAAAAGAGGCAACAAAGATGTCTCTGGAACTGTCAAACGTGCCAAAGTCAGCAATGATTCCACAAATCGCAACCCTCAACATATTCCTTCCATCCTCCGGCTCTACTATCCTCAAGTTCTGACTCTACGAGAATATCTTCTACAAGCCAAACCATCCAAGAATAAGAGACGACAAATTCAAAATTATGGATCTGATAGCGTAGGAAGCTCACAGGAGACTGATTCTGAGTTGGCAAAACTCCTGGATACCATTCTCGTTGGCTGTCACGATGTAAAGAACGAAGAGCATGATGCGGTCGACTATCAGAACGACCTCAGCATATTCTCAACACAAGTATCTGAATCTACAGCCAAGTCTATCGGTTCACAGGCACAACTTCCCTTTGCAGAGGTTGTAGAGTTTGTCATCTGGCGACTCTTCCGTCAACATACTTCTGGCCATCGTCCGCCTCATGTTCTTTGCCATGGGTACTACTATGATGGTCTTGGGGACATTAGACCTTCGGTGACGGCGAATGTCGAAGATGATTGTCAAACTGCCTCACCAGACCGGAATGAGCACGTCGAGAGATTGAAGGGAGATGTTTGGGCCGGCTTGATGAGATTGGTTGGATCAAAGGGCACTGTCACGCTTATTGAGCTTCTGCAGAACTGTGGCATGTTCATGCCTCTAGAAGGCGGAAGAAATAACCTGATGCAGATCAGTGGAGTTGATCTTTCTGAGCTACGGACCCTTGACAAGAATAATCCTACAGGTGGTCCGAAGCCAGATGGCGGTCCAGCTCTAGCGATCTCCAATGCCCGTAACAGTGATGCTCCACCCAGCCGCGAGGCCAATACTCCTAACACGATCCGATTTGTGCGACACCGTATCCTGTATAGGAAGCCTGACCTGAACGCGAAAGGAGGAGCGTATTTCGGTCTCCCTCATATCCGTATGTCTTGCAAACTTTACAGATCAGGCTCACATCTGACTCTTGATAGATATCTTGAATCGCATCGGGAACGACGAAGAAGCCGGCAAGGATGCACACCTCCTGAAATACATATTTCCACGGCAGTTCGGACTCCACAACGTCTTCACATATGCGGTTGACATGAAAAACTCAGCGCAACCATTCAAAGATTATACCCTCCGAGAGCAGGAGATAAAATCAGCGAATAGAAGATCCAAGCAGCGATCCCTGCCAAAGCGACTGCGTGGAGAGTGTGAAACTCTAAGCGGTCATCTGCGCACTCGACACGAGAGATGTGCTTACTCGGCGTTATTGCAATATTACTGTCCTGATCCATGGTCACAAGACAGTAGTGCAGACACTGAGGGTCACAATACCATGCGGTTGGCAACGTCTTCTTCTCAGGTATCAGCGTTCTGCAGATCTGTAATAGCCAAAGTGTTTCCAGGCAGGCTCTGGGGTGAAGGAGAAGTCGGAGCCGCAAACAAAGCGCACATCATGCATCAGGTCGATCGTTTTGTTAAATTAGGGCGGTATGAAAGTCTGATACTGCATGAGGTGGCTCAAGGCATAAAGGTATGGAAAGCAGAGATCGACTCAGAAAAACACTGACCACGAAACAGATATCCAACATTACGTGGCTCAGACCACCGAACGAGCCTATAGGCGGCAAAATGTCAGCTTCCGACTTCGCGAAACGAAAGCAAATATTCGCCGAGCTTCTATACTACCTCTTCGACTCGTTCCTCATCCCTCTGATCAGCAGCAACTTCTATGTTACAGAGTCTTCTGCTTTTCGCAACCGACTCTTGTACTTTCGTCATGATGTGTGGCAGAAGTTATCCGAGCCAGCCTTGACTGGTTTGAAAACATCCATGTTCGAAGAAGTTGGACAGAGCAGAGTGAAAAAGACTCTCTCACACATGTCAATCGGCACTGGCCGTGTGCGCTTGCTACCCAAGGATACAGGCCTTCGACCTATCATCAACCTGAAGCGCAGAGTACTGACGAAGAGAAATGGTAGATTGGTACTTGGTAAGAGTGTCAACAAGATCCTGACTCCTGCATTCCATGTTTTGAATCTGGAAAAGGTATGGCTCATGTCTGTTGACTCATAACTGTGTGTCTAACGAAAGGCAGAAAATCATGCCAGAGAGGCTAGGATCTTCAATGTTCTCTTCCGATGAGATATACCAGCGCTTGCACCGGTTTCGAAATCAGTTACAACATTCTGGAAACGCCAACAAAACGTTATACTTTGCAAAGGTTGACGTGCAGTCTTGCTTCGACAGCATACCTCAGAAACCGTTGCTGAGATTGCTGAACGCCCTTATCAGTGCAGAAGGATACACAATCACGAGATACGCTCAAGCCAAAGCTCTGGGAGACTGTGGCTCTTCCGAAGGCCAACCCACAATCACACCCAAGGCTTCGTGGAAGTTCAAGGGCAAGGCACGGATCACTGACCAGACAGAGATGTTCTCAGATCATGCCCAGAAAGAAGCTGAAGCTGCGTTGGGTACCGTCTTTGTGGACCTCGAAGGCAAGACGCACAGAAGCCGTGCTGGCATCCTTGCGCTACTCAGAGAGCACATCGAACGCAACATCGTCCAGATTGGAAAGAAGTTTTACCGGCAGACTACTGGCATACCGCAGGGTTCGATCGTTTCGAGCTTGTTGTGTAACTTCTTTTACGCTGAACTGGAACAGAGAGTGTTGGGGTTCTTGCAGGATGGCGAGAGTCTGCTTCTTCGATTGATTGATGATTTCTTGCTCATCACTACTAACCAAGACATTGCAATCCGCTTCGTCCAAACCATGCATCGTGGACTTCCCGAGTATGGCCTCAAGGTGAAAGAGGAGAAGTCGATGGTCAATTTCGATGTGCAAGTCGATGGTAGGGTCGTTTCCAGACTACCTGCAGCTACCAACTTCCCATACTGTGGTAATGCTATCAACACGGTCAATCTCAACATCACCAGGGATGAGACTCGACGACAGCAAAACAGTAAGCGCTTGCACAACATACAAGACAAACCTGATACTGACCAGCTCCCAGATATGGCGGCAGCTACGACAGTCGACTTCTCGAGATCCCCGGGGCAAAATTTCTATCGCAAGACTTTCAGGTGAGTTCGACACAGCATACATTGCAGTCCCACAAAGCGGTAGGGGAGAGACGTTGAAACCGACTGAACGTTCGTGTAATAGCATGTTGAAACTGCATATGCACACCATGCATTTGTGCACCCGGCACAACCACATCGCAACCGTGATCGCCAACGTATCCCGCATGTTTGCCGATACGGCGGAACGGTGCTTCAACTACATCCGATGTCTCTCTCGGACGAAGAAACCATCCACCGCTCTGATAATCAGTAAGTTCGTTTGTTGATATTGTATCGTTGCTTTGAGTCGTATATCACAATTTGTTCATGGCTACGTTTTTGCGAACGTTGAACGTCGAGAGATTACCGACACAAGCATGAATGACACAACATGTTCATCATCGCTGATCTTTTGTGTCTTGACTCGGTAACACATCACTGATTCGAGCCGCACACCGCAGAAACCATTGATGACTTGATACATGTTAGCTATGGGCTCATGAAGCGCAAGAGAGAGAAGAAGGGCAGTGACGTCGAATATGCATGCGCTCTGAGCAAGACACAAACACGGTGGTAAGTTATTGATGATACAGATGATATTATCCTTGCAACGGCGATCACGGTGAATGATGGAGAGAGTCCGATCAGGGCAGAGTAATAAGCGCTTTGACGCCGTCCTCGATGCCCTTTACCTTCTTTCGCTCCGCGGCGAAGGAAGGGACCCCACTGATCGCTGAGGCTTGTGTGTTTCTTGAGATATTGATGTGCTGATGATTTTGAACCACCACCAAACAGGTTGGCTTGCCACTCGTTCGAAAAGACATTTGCAAGACGTCAGACGGGCTTTTGTGGCTTGCTGTCTTGGCTACAGCGGGAGATGGCGGAAGCGGAATTGGGTTTGAAGGCTAGAGAGAGACAGGCGCTTGAGCATGCGGGTGTGTAGAGTCAAAAAAGCTCGTGAACCACGCGCACCCGCGTCCGGAGTGAGGTTTTTTACTTTTGCAAGGATGAGGCGGAGGATCAGATGAACAAGTGCATGATGTGAAGATAGGGCAGAAGAAGGAGAAGAAGAGCTGGCATGAATGAACAACCAAACAGCCAGCAAGCCCCGCGTTTGAGACACGGGTCGCACGATCGCGATGTTGAACGGTGCAGCGGTGCTTGCCTTTTGGCGGGTGCTGCAGGTTTTCGTCGACAATCAAATGGCGGGAGCTTGGCTTTGGAGGTGGAAGGCGCTTCGCATCATAGCATGACAGCGGTTTTTCATGCCACCCATGCCAGCATGCACGCGCTGCTTAAACCCGGATTTGGTGACCAGAGGAAAGGTTAACAGTTCCAGATGTTCACAGTCAAAAGCCATGCTTCCCCTCTCCCCCTGATTGAAGAGGCATACAACAAGCAGTGACCGTTTTTCATCTAAGGAGATTCACCACTATCAGGCGCGCAGCGGTCTCGGCACAAGATTCACAAAAGGATCCGCGTAGCACAACTCCTTTTTGGCGCCAGGAACAAACGGCTGAGCCCTCAAGCACCCAAGGATGGCTAGCGCTTTGACATATTTTGTTGATGATCCACGCCGCCGTCTAGAGGCCGTCGAAGAAGCCTCTGGACCAGACGTCTTTCTTTTCAACAACCCGCATCATCACCACCACCACCACCACCACCATTCTTCTGTTTCCCCTTGCTCGCCCAGATCCTTGACGTTCAATTCTCTGCATCATTTCCAGTTGCCCGTCGCAGAGGCCAAGCATGATTATTGGGCCTTTTTGAAGCACAGCCAGATCCCATCAACAATAGCAACGCCCCGGCCTTGCGTCCACTCGTTTCTCCCTTGCGCCAGCAACAACAAGACAATGACGACCCATGTAAATACGACTTCCATCACAACCACCACCACCACCAACACCGACCGAGACCACAGCCCCGGCTCCCCACCAGAATTGACTGGCTCCAAGTCGTCCAAGTCGTCGGGCTCGTTCCGTTCTACCTGTTTGACCAGTCAACCGAGCCACGACAACCTGTCGCACTTCGAGGACATCGCTCTGGCCGACTCTGGCAGAGACGAGGCTGATGACCTACACGTTCGAATCACCCAAAGGAAACTCTCGAACACGCGTGCTCCTCCACCTCGTCGAGCCGTGTCCGCCGCTGCCCACAATGGCCGTAGCCCTTCGGCTCCTGAAGTCTTGCGCGATGCCACCAACACCCACCGTCCTCGCTATCCCAGTCTAAAGTCGCACGTCAACGCTGCCAATCTCAATGCTCATCCCATTCGTCGGGGCTTTACTAGTCCCTCAACGCCGTCGCTCGTCATGGAAGCAAGAACTCGTCCTTCGAGATCAATCTCTCCTAATGGTCAGGCTCTTAGCGATGGCGGCCGTTCTCCCATATCAGCAGGACCAAGGACGCTGGCTCCTAGGCCACCATTGAAGCCAAGAAAATCAGTAAAAGAACTCGAGGCCGAATATCACGATTCCGACGAGGAAGTGCCTGAAGATGCCGTCATCTGGAATGTCCCCATCTCCCCACGCCCTCCGATGCATTCGACTCCCCCAAGTCCCACCAGAACCGTTTCTACCAGTCTGACCCCAGAACTCAAACCGACAGACAGCAACACATCATCAAAAGAAGAAGCCCCTCGCTCTGCCACGCGGCCCAACATGCATCATAGCGCTACCGTCAGCGCATTTCCTCCAGAACCCGCCTCGCCCAGACTTCAGCGTGGCAGAACGTGGAACGAAGATCTCAGCGAGGAAGCCCGCGAAGTTGCCGCTGCTTTGGAAGAGCACGCCGAGCGCGTGTCGCAAGAAAGACGTCGCTCCGCGCGCAACAGCACCAACGGCAGTCCTCCTCGTCCTTCGATGAAGCTCAGAACGAAAACAAGCATTATGGAACTCCCACCGCTGCAAAAAGGAAACGTCATGATCGACCCACTGCCAATCAGCAAAGAGAAGGAGGCTGTACTCACAAGGACACGTCCATCGTGGCTTCCACCAAAGAGCCAAAAAGAGGAGAAGAAGCACATCAAGGAGTGGGAGAGGATGATGGCCGCAGCCGAGGCAGCCGAGAAGAAGCGTATCGCCAAAGAAGCCGAACAACAGCAACAGCGCAAATATGTCGAATCCAACATTGCACGTATCTGGGAACAACATGTCATTCCCAACTGGGATGATGTGGTCAAAGAACCCAGGACCCGCGAGCTTTGGTGGCGCGGTGTCACCCCTAAAGACCGAGGCACCGTTTGGAGCAAGGCTGTTGGCAATGAGCTGTCGCTGACCGAAGCCTCGTACGCCAATGCTCTCAAGCGCGCTCGCGCACTACAATCTTCGGTCAACAACCTTCCGGAAGAAGAGCGCTCCAAGCACGCTGATGCGGCTTGGTTGGCTGCCATCTCACGCGATGTTCCGACCGTCTTCCCTGAGCTTGGTATCTTTGGTCCTGGTGCACCCCTTCACTCTACTCTGGAAGACGTACTTCTCGCCTACTCGGCCTACCGCAGTGA
Source organism: Aureobasidium sp. SLJ-2021a (assembly GCA_019677095.1). Lineage (NCBI taxonomy): Eukaryota > Fungi > Ascomycota > Dothideomycetes > Dothideales > Saccotheciaceae > Aureobasidium > Aureobasidium sp. SLJ-2021a. The sequence continues at coordinate 659,468 of JAHRBU010000009.1, read as the reverse complement.
TGTTGGCTATGTCTACGGAGTTCACACGATCGCTGGTCTGCTCGTGCTGAACATGGGTGCATCGGCTGCCTTTATCACCCTTGCCAACATGCTGAACCGACCACTGGCTCTCGCCTTCTTGATCAACGAGCAAGCAACTGTCTCGCGTATCTATTCGACTGTTCTCTCTACATTAAAGTATAAGATGCCTCGTCTACACGAGCACATGACAAGACCCGAGACTGGATTCAAAGGTCCTGAAGAATGGTTGCACCCCTTCCTTGCTACTCTTGGCACACAGCTTCTCAGTCCCGACTCCTGCAGTCGTCTCTGGGATATTGCTGTCTTCGAAGGCGACAAGACTTTTGTCCGTGCAGCCGTTGGCGTGCTGGCGTTGCTTGAGAGCAGGCTTTATGGACCCAGAGAGGAACTTCTATCTCTCATCGGTTGGGGTGCTCGCCCGCTGGACTTCGAAGAAGAACAAGTCATTGTGGCCATCCGCGAAGCCGGCAAAATCTCTCCCCACAACTCGACTCCCGATCTCAACGGCAACAAGCGATAGTGCGCTGATGTTTCTATCAAGAGACGGAGAATTTTAACACGAAAGAGGAGGCTGGTTCTTTCCCTACGGTAATGTGTTTATGAAATAGCAAAAGGGGTGTTGTTTTGATGTTTTCTTGTTGTTCTCTTTGCGTTGTTACTGTCAGCACTCTTCCTTTTTTTTTTTTCTCTACTAAACTTCATGTTTATTCTTTATTTCTCCTTTCGCCCCTTCTTCATAACCACTTTGCAAGAAATGGCTAGATTGGGGAAAAGGAAGATCACCAACCTACTGTTGCTCCATTTTCTCCTTTGTTGCTCATCACCATCATCATCATCATCATCAGCACTATTGCGGCATCATCACTTGTTTCTTTGCTTTGTTCTCATAAATGGTTGTTGTGTGGGTGGGGATCCGAAGGGTTGCGGATCTTTCTGGCTGTTTTTCTTTTCTCCGTTGCCGGTAACTTGTAATGAACAGGCACGAGAGGATCTGAGGAAAGAAGGAACCGTGTATAGCTTCTTTCTGTCTGCAAAGACAAACAAGATATCATTTCCTGAAGAGAGACTTGAGTCAATCGCTCATGCTTGTGAGACTGCCAAAGTGATGTTTGGTTATACACTTGTGATGGAATACAACACATGCATGCGTAGGCTACAAAGCGGTCTATCATAGTCTAGAAACCGAGCCTCCTGACAATATCTTCGAAGCATCATGCCGCAATTCTTGCGTGATTGCCTCTGCACTCATGACTGTCTTGACAAGACCGATACCCGTACCGGCATAAGTCGTCAACCTCGCCCTGTCGCCCTCCCAGCCCTGGTCTCCCGACGCGACCGCCTCGTCATACAACTTCTTGTTGTCCTCGAAACTCACACCGGCCTCATGATCTCGATAACTTGCATTCAAAACACCGCGACCTCCGTAGCCAGCAGGCCATTCTGTAGTGCCGCGAAGCTGATCGTACACTGATGAGCGAATTGTAGTGGTTCCTCCGTCAGAGGCACGAAGCACGGCATCCCGATAACCAGATGCGATGGTCGCTTCGTTGGCAGCAAGATATCTCGTCCCCAGACACACGCCTTGGGCGCCCAAACAGAGGGCGGCTGCTGCACCTCTTCCTTCGCTGATTCCGCCTGCGGCCACGAAAAACGGTAACCGTGTCGACGAAGAGGATTTGCAGAATCCAGTCACGGCATCAATGGTTTCGGGCACTAGAGAGATGATACCGGCGCCTTGAGCTGCACCATGGCCCCCAGCGTCGGTGCCTTGGACTACCAGAACATCGGGACTTGCGAGTTTGACGGCTTCGAGAGCTTCACGGACGCTGGTTACCTGGATCCAGATTTTTGTCTTGTTGCCCGTAGCTTTGCGCACGCCGTCTGCCCAGTCTTTGAGTTGGGTCGGTTCCCTCGGAGCGAAAAGCCATACTGCTGCAGGTATGTTCTCGGGCTTACCGAGGATGGCCAGAGTATCTGCCAGTGGTGCACCCCAGATGAGAAATCCGACGCCTATGGGTAAGACACCAGTGCTTGTGGATAGGTTGGCTTTGGTTAGAATGTCACGGGCTTGGGAGAGTTCAGAGGACAGCGTGCTGACGTCGCTGCCTGCGCCTATGAAACCGAGACCACCGGCTATGGAGACTGTGGCCGCAAGTGTTGCATTGGCTATCAGGCGCATGGGAGCGCAACTGATGAGTGGGGATGTAGTCCATGGATATGTGGCAGTCAGAGATGAGACCGTATCAACACTGCTATTATGCAGTAGAGAGGACATGTTTAATCTGTGAATGATACCAGGTAGAGCACAAGTTGACCTCTTACCCTCTTGCGGTTCTCTGCCTTGCTTAAAGTCTATCTGTCTCTCGACTGTGCCTCGGGAATGTCGTTGCTTCTCCGCAAAAAATGGTGATGATGTCGGTCGTGACCGCCCGGCACTATCTTTCGCGATCGTCAACGCCGAGCTTCACTTGATTGCGACTGGGAGAGAGAGAGTCCAAGTAACACAAGTATCCCATACCAACGACTATCGCCATCATCCGCCAACCTCTTACGCGTCAGCATACTTAACGGCGACATTGTTAATCGATACACGCGACAAGGAACTCTTCTCGAAGAGCCGGCATATCCATCTCCCGATAGCAGCTTCCTCGTGCTACTGCAAACATGAACGCACCAGACAGGTATGCGCCGCTCTTTCTTGTCAATCGCCCCTTCCCCGATTGAAGAAACTACACCATTTCCGCGACTTCTCTGTTTCCTGCCTTCACTTCTCATGCCCAAATTCCGCTGCTTGGTCGGCAATTCTATAAAATGGCTTCCCTTTACACACTCTCCTCTGTCGCAACCGCAGTCACGATCTACCCAGTTTGTGATCAAGAGACTTGGTTGTTCTATATACACATACACCTTATCGCGTTTCACTACACTTCACATCCACATCCAAAATGGCCCCCGACCACTACCACTTCATGGGCACCCCCGTCACCACCCTCGGTGTCCACAAAGCAGACCGCGGCGACGTCGCTAACGATGTCCCTCCAAGATTCGAGCTCTTCCTCCTCGGCGACGGCGAGAAGAAAGTAACCTGGGCCCCCGAAACCCGTAAGCACCTTCTCTGCTCCAACGATCTCTCCTTCCGTCTCTGATCAGCCTTTCTCCCACTAGGCGTCCCCGACGCAGCAGTCTTCACCTTCAACAAGGAAGACCACACCCTCGCTAACCTCCTCCGCGCCAAACTCGCAAAATCACCCAACATCCTCTTCTCGGCCTACAAAGTCCCTCACCCTCTGTTCGCAACCTTTGAACTGCGCGTCCAGACCGATGGATCCCTCACACCCAAGGACGCCGTCATCAGAGCTTGTGGAGACCTGATTCAAGAGCTGCAGAGATTGGACCAAGAGTTCACAAAGGAATGGGAGCTCAAGAAGATCGCCGGTCAAGGCCGTGATGGACTCTGAGATTCTTGGCATCAAAAAAGGACTTGACGACTGCAAAAGGATTAACAAGCGACAAAAGGAGGGAAACTGAGAAACGAGCGCCAACTGGCTGCGCTTGAAGAAGCATGACAAACTGGAGTTTTCGGGCGTTTCTTTGCTGTAACGAAAAAGGAACAACGGAGGGAAGAGCACATTACACAACTATTCATGGCACAGAAAAGAAAATCCCACATTGGGATTCTTTGCTTTAGGAGGAGGGCCATTTCGAGCTGATCAGGTATTATTCTTAACCTTGCTCACATCATCAAAAAAAGATACCCACGACACAAATATCAAGAATATTGCAACGATGACTGTAACGTTCTACCCCTGTTTGTGCTAAACGAGCAAAGAACCAGCGAGATGCGTTGTCCTTGGAAGCTTCTGGTGGACTGCAGCGAGTCAAGGTGGAGGGAAGTTACTGACCATACCCCGATATCAAGGAGTTATTACAGAAATACGACGTCTAGGTGAGCTTCTGTGTTGTCGAGTCTTTGTATTCATTCTTCTTGCTTCTATATTAGAAGAACGAGGTAAAAAAAAAAAAATGGAAGGAAAAGAGTAACATGTAGAAAAGGAGCCATTCTACTCACTCTGTGAAAGAAAGTAGATCGCTGGATGATTGTTGCATCAAGAACAAGAAAGTTGTTCTGACTGACAAAATTGCAGCATGACCGCCCATTGGACTGGTATCTTTGACCAAGGACAAGAGCCAAAGCCACACGAAGGAACCGGTATTTGTCAGTAAGCTCACTTGTCATCCTCCTCCTCCTCCTCCGAAGCCCAAGAAGGGGACCAGCTGGTTTGAGTCCAGTCAGAGTCATTCCCATCATCCTCACTGTCCTCTTCCTTCGGGCCAACGGGTGGCTTTGCATTCTCGAGAGCTTTTGCGAGTTTTCTGGCTCTCTTGGCCGCCTTCTTTGCCTTGTTTGCGTTTGACTTTGCAACAGCTATCGCAAGATCTATGGTCTGCTCTGCTTCTTCCTGGTCCGAAGTGTCTTCGAGCTTGACGCCGCCAGCTTCGTCGCTGTCCTTCGCGTCCAGGTTGGCTTCTGTGCCGTGCTTGGTATCTTTCTTCTTGCCGACGACCTCCCATGCACTGGGTTGCTGGTTGGGAATCTTGGGAGGTGTTTCTTTCTTTGCCGCCAGAGCGCCATCGCCATTCCAGGCGTACATGGGGACAGGGGCTTCACGCTGGACAGAGTAGCGTTCCTGGTGTCTGACAGCCTCTTCGGCAGAGATTCCGCTGCAGAAAGTGTTTGTTTAGCATGGATTCTGCGAGCCGATTCTGACATGACTTACTCCATCATGCGAAGTTCATCGAGGACCTGAGGAGCGAGGCGCTTGATTTCCTTGGTACGAAGGTTGAGGTTGAGGGCGAGGATCCACTGTCTGACTAGATCGACATCGAGATCTTCGGCAGCTGGCAGCTTGGGTTCGTGGTTCAGGTGGGCTGCGAGGGTTTCGGCGGTGATGCCGTGTTTGGTGTTGGAGGTGGAGGAAGACATGTTGACGAGCGCCTGGAAGCAGAGCGATGAGATGGATATCATTGATGGCCAGGAATATCACTTACCTGGGGCGAGTGTGGTTGAGGTAGAAGGGTTGTGAAGAAGAAAGCGTAGATCTATGGAAGATGCTGCAAGTGCTTTTCGAGTGTTGTCGCGTGTTGGTTAACAAGAGAAACAGTGAATGAGAATCGTGGCTTCCAGATCTCTCTGGTGTTGTCTGAAACCAAAGAAACTGGGCCGGAAAGCACGATGGATTGGAAAGAAGGAAAGTCACCGAGACAGGCGTCGATTGTTTCATATACCGTTTGTTCTTTCCCTGTGCCAGCTACCTCAGTTAAACAAGGACTCTGTTGAATCCTTTGTTCTCTAAGTGTTTAATCAAAAACAAGAGACACTGTGCTACTCAAGACGAGCCTTCTACAGGAGAACAAGAATCAAACGATGAGCTACGAGTGGCCGTGTTAGAAGATCTCCGATAGCCAAAATGAAAAAAACAGCGAAGGAAGCAGACATGAGTATATAGTATACAAAAAATGATCTCCTTACATCCCTCCTATTAGCCCACACGGTAGTCTGGCTGAAGGGAGATCCCCGATCCTCTGTACAGGAAGTAATTTACCGCCAATTGCAATGATTGTATACGCCGGGAGTAGTAGCGTCGGCAAACTCTACTTTTGCTCGAATAGGGGGTTCGACCCTTGGTCACGCCCATTCTTCTTTCCTTGTTGCACATCTAGATAGAGAAACCATTGTTCTTGATGTTTCATATTGTCTGTTCGTTGACACCTTCTTCATAATTCATCCTAAGCCTTTCCATCCGTCTTCTTTCCTCCAACAGGTCGAACCATGACCATAAACTGATGTTGTGTCTCGCCCTTGGCCGCCGGTGCATACTTGACAACATTGAAATCCATCAACTCCTTGTCCTCGAATCCAAACTTTGCATATAACGGTCTTCCCACCTTGGTAGCCTCCAAGTAGGCCTGCACACCACAACGATCCGCAATCTTCAACCCTTCCTCCAAGAGCAAAGATCCGATACCTCTACGCTGGTATGAGGGGTCAATGGCAAGAACCCTGAGATACAAGTATGGGTTCAGGCCAATCCATTTTTCCTTCACGGCCTTTTGACCCGCATCCATGGCATCTAGCAGAGCGCCATTGGCAGAGGGAGGATGGGAACCAGATCCTTGCTCAGCGGCCTCCTTGTCAATCTGCTCCTGCGTACGTTCAAAAGGCTGCAGAATCCAAATCGCCACTCCTACCACCTTCTTCGCTTCCTTCTTTTCCTCTTCGCTCAACTCAACCTCTGCTCTATGTTCCAAAGCCTCGGGAAACACGAGATCAGAAGCATCGGCAGGGGTATCGGTATCGTAGGCCGCGAAGGCGCGTTGACCCGCTTGGGTATCCGAGGCGCTGGTCTTGGTCTTGAGACCCTGGAAACTTTCTGTGAAACTGTGGACGAGATCTGCTTCGCTCAGACCGTTGGGGAAGATATGCGGGCGCAGACCGGCAGAGAAGGCGCCACTGAAGACGCGTTCGCGGGCTGGCAGGTCTGAGGGTCGCACCTGGCGGACTTGGATAGGCATGTCTGCTGATATTTTCTTTGGTGTTGGTTTGTTGTCTTTGATGGCTTTATGTCCCTGTCGTTGACGTATTGGGATCTTGTACAGTTCTAGAAATTTCGAAATCCGAGATCTGTTTCTTCCAAATGCTGCCTAAAAAGTTCGGTGGGTATCAAGGATTCAGAACGTAGCGTCAGGGTCACGATTCCTCGAGGTTCAGAAAAGAGCCAGATATCGAAAGATTCAAAGAAGGACCAGATGTCAAACAATCAAGATGATGAGTAGTCCCTGTACTAAGATGATAAGAGCGTAGTATTTATCTTGAGATGAAAAATCCCACAGAATGCTACGGAAACAGCAGCCTTGAGTGAGTCACAAAAGGCAGAAATATTGTTGCCTTGGAAAACGACAATTCACAAAGGTGAGGGGATGAGGTTGCCCGGCAGTTTGATCACTCCTCCTCGCCTACACTTGCCGTATACAGCCCTGTCAACCACCTTCCCAATGTGTGCACCGCGTACCTATGCAGCTCCTCTCGCTGTCTACAGTTAGTATCAAGAAATACCAAAGGCACAACGAGAATCAATAAGTCTTTGGGTGAAATCGACGTTTGTTCATCGCTGTTCGAATTTTGCCTGTATAATACAAAAAACTGTTTATGAGGTCAAAGGATTGCAATGCCGAAGGAAAGAACAGAGAGACCATCCGGCCATGATGTGGAGGACAAGAAAAAAATCCCTAAAAAACAAAAAGGTTGTTACAGTGTGAAAATACCACCAAAGAACCCATCTCAAGAACGAAAATACGGAAAACTCCTCGCCAATAGAATGAGATGTTCTTCAAGAACATAAACGCCGCAGTTCCTCAATAAGATGAACGACCATCACAACCGCTCATGTGGGCATCTTTTGACCTCAGAGAAAGGCAGGAAGAAAACTCCACGGGAAACACAATGAACGAGAATCGAAGGTAAAAAAGGAGCCGGTCCGGTGTGGTTTATGGTATCGATGGTGAGAAGAAAATATGCAGAAGGGCGATGTTAAAGCGTGGAAAAGTCAAAAAGTGGACACGACATTAATAATATGCACGAGTATCCCTCAGACAAAGGTGCGGATCAGGACGTCCAATATATCCTGGTCTGGGCTTGACCGGTGCTAGTTTCTTAGGCGGCTGTCGGTCGCGGGAGAAATCGGGCTGGAAGCAGTTCTTACGCTGGCCCCTCGACGACCAGACGATGCGCCAACCTTCAGGATGAACCTGTTCATGCAGCCAAGGAGGTATCCAGGTTGGTCTTCTTCCACTGGAATCTACCTAAGATTCTTGAGAGAGAATAACAAAGTGCTGTTCCCAGATCCACCCAAGTGAGTTGGTTGGGTCGTCTTGGTTCTTTGCAAGCCAAAGTTCGCCCTTCTGCGCGACGACGTCAAACACTTCACCTTCAACGTAGGTCAAGTATGGGTAGCCTGCTTCACGCCTGGCTCGGTCGATATTGAACTCGAACAGACTGGCGGCCACAAACATCACAGGCGCATCGATTGGTGCATGCTGTGGCGACATTGGACCGGGACTGACAGGAGCATCAGACATAGGCATAGCCGAGTTGAACATTCCAGAGAAGCGCGGTTCTTGTTGCTGGTGCTGAGAGCTCACTGCAGATCCAGGGCGTACACTAGGACTACGCTTTGCAGTGTCCAAGCTGATGCGTGAAGACATGCTCTTCAGATCCGCAGGACGCTGGGCAGTCGGTGGTCTGTTGGCAGAGAAAGAAGCTTTGGGTACGATGCTGGGCATACGCGATGGAGGAAGACTATTGTTCTGGTTCGCACCCACACTAGGAGCACGGCCACGAGTAGAGAGGGATGAGCTGGATCGCATTCTACCGTAGTAGCCGGGTTGGCCCGAATCAGGCAGTACCGGAGATGCCATCGCTGAATTGAAAGACTTGTTGAAGTCATTGGGGGTGAACAACGGCTGGTTTTCGCTGCCGATAGACATGGTTCTATGACCGTTGGGCAAAATTGAGGGACGTCGTGTAGAAGCTTGAGAAGAGACGGTCTCATCGCCAACCAGAGTGGTCTGGGGTGACAGGAAGTTGAAAGTGTCGGCAAGCAATGCGCCATTGCAGACGCCGAGAGACAGCACTTGCGAATGGACAAACTCGTACTCTTCAATAAAGACTGGCTCAATCTCAGTATAACGAGCGTATGCGAAGTCAACAACTGGCGCGAGCTTCTCCTTCCACAACCACCACCATTGAGATTGGAGGTAGACATGAGTGTTCAGACAAGCTCTGACCAGCTCCGACTGCAGCGTGTAGAGTCGTGGTAGGTCAAGTTTGAGTTGCTCGTTGAGCGCCTCGTAAACTTCTGCGGCATCGGCGGTTTTGGCATCGGGCTTCTGACCCTTCTGCTGCATCGCCTGAAGTCGGGCATAATCTGCGACGCGCTTTTTGCGCTTTGCTATCAAGTGTTGAGGACCAGCATAGAGCTTAAGACATTCAAGCATTGGGTTGACAACGTGTGCTTGGATGCGGGCTTTGTGGTCTGGGAGGGCAACAGTACAGAGCTCGTTGATCGCAAGGATGAACTTGCGGAACTTGCTCTCGATTTCGGGGCAGTTGTTTAGCTCGCACTCTATGTATTTTTGCAGTGCGTCGGCAAATCTCATAAAGTGAGCGACGGGCTTTTCGAGTTCTTCCAGGGTGTGTTGTATGTCTCGCATGCAGATCTGCAGCTTCAGATAGTGCCCGTTGAGCGCTTGAACTGCCTGGTCGAACTCAGGATCCTTGTGGGCTTCCTCTGCTCCGACGCGATCCTTGACGGTGTCTTTCTTTGCGAGGAAGACAGCGAGAGCACTGCGGGCGTTGGACTTGGCGCGTTTCCTGTGCACTTCTTGCACATATTCCGAACGCTTCTTGGACTCGTTGATTCTCTTGCAAACTGCAAGAATACCCTCGAGCGAATGGTTCAGCGCCTTCCGGTCAGGGTGGTTCTCGGGCGTGTGTCTGACCAAGTCTCCAAGCAAAAGACCATACTTGAGGATGCGTTGTGTAGGCTTTACCAACAACGAATCCAAGTTCCAGGCACCAGTGATATCGCTTGCCATGTTTTGACACTCGGTAAGCCAAGATTGTACGATAGGTTCTGCCTGTATTCTCTTCAAACAATTGTTCGCGTTCTCATGGTTCTTCAGATAGACCTCGTAGACGTGCTCCATGCGAGCCATGTGCTTGGCAAAGACAGCACCAATCGTGGTCAATCGATCTCTGTCGTCGTCTATGATTACGCCTGATGAATTGCCGTCGCTGTTCGAAGTCGAAAAGCTGCCCCTCTTAGGTTGCCAGCGAGAAGACTTGGGCGGAACATAGATGGGTGCGGCGGCCTTACGCAACGCATCGTAGAATTCGAGTGAGAACTTCTCGACTTGATCGACATTGCCAAAAAGAGTCTTTCTGTCTTCTACAGATATAATGTCGCTGACGGTCGCCTTGTAGATATCCTCGATGATTTTCATATCTTGATGATGAGAGTACTCGGTGTCTATGACTTCTTGTACAATGTGCCTGCGCTTGGTAAGGCGTTCAGTCTCGGGGTTGGGAGATGGAGGCATTGTTGAAGGTGGTGGGCCATAGTCGACAGATGGTCGCACGGAGGATGACTGAAATGAAGACATGGATTGTGAAGGAGGCAAGGGGACCATCTCAGGCTTCATTGACTCCATCGATGGGCGTGCAGGTGTTGAAAAGTTCCTGTGGCGTTCGTCTTGTGTCCTTGATCGTGTTGATACTGGGCTCGCCGGATGACTAGTGAATGTGGGCCCGGGAGAAGCGTCTGTGAGAATGACCTCGAATGGCGGCTCCTGTCTGCTTGCAGGTGGGGGCGGAGGAGGTGCGTAATCTGGCAATGGTGGCTGTGGTCTTGTAGTGTCTGCAGAAGAGTTTGACATGGTGAGACCAAGCCCAGTGCCCATAGGGATTTCTGGAAGTCGAAGTCTGTCTGAAGATCTGCTGTTACGAGATGAAGACAATGTCTGACTCAGTGACCTTATTGACAGCTGCCCAGTGCTTGACCGGGGCGAGTAACCATAATCCTTGGGTGGAGGTGGGGGACGGTAATCATCATCATCGTCGTCGTTGGCTGCTCCAGGTGTAGTATCCGGCAAGGCTGGGGTAGTGGTGCCCGGGTGTTCGGAAGCAGGTGTGCCCAGATCGTACTGAGATGCAGGAGTGTTGACCATGACGCTAGAAGGCGAGAAAGACTGCAAGTAGGAACTGTCGTTGAGAGCATCCTGAGAGGCTCTGGGCAAACTTGCAGCAGATCGTCTGTATGTGGTGCTGTAAACGATGGCAGTGCCGCGAATCTCCTCTTCCGGCGTCTCCATGTTGATGCGATCAGAAGGATTATATGAAGTAGGAGAAAGATAACCGGTTGTCGATTTCCTGGGTTGGGGAGAACCAGCCTGTTCTCGCAGTATGCTGTCAAGAAGGAAACCCACAGAGTCTGCATCGTTGGCTTCAGCCTTGGACAGACTGGGGGAGAGTGGAACGACGTGTTGCTGGAAGTCGTGGAGCATCTGAGGCGATACGGAGCCAACCTCCTGATACTGGCTGGTAATACGGTCCACAGCCTCACGAGCTTGACCATGCTCGTTCCAGTCTGGCATGATGGCTAACGCCGAAGCCCGGCCTGCACGCTTCGACTGACGTGGAGTTTTGTCTTCATCCGGAATGAGATTTGCTAACGTCGGAGCTCTGACAAAGTCGGATTTCTTGGGCGTCTCGGGCTCTGCCTCTTCCAGGTGTGCAACATGTGGTAATTGGCCAATCCAGGGCGAAGAGAGTCCAACCTGAGCGACATCGCTGGCAAAGCTGTCTTCGTCTGAGTCAGGAATGCGACAAGGCGCCGAAGCGCGCTGACTGAGTGGTGACGGGGAGGATTCGGGCTGCCCAGAAGCCTGATAGGGTGCTGGAGAAGAAGGCAGATCAGAAGACCAGTCCTCGGATTTTTGTGCAGGTACAGCATCGTCTTGAAGCGCGATGTGGATTGAAGCGCGATCTCCATTTTCAGAGAGGGTAAACGAAGAGCCCTCTTCGAAGTCTGTATGCGAAGCACTCGATACGCTTCTCTCCCGCATCTTCATAACATGGCTGAGGAGCGTGCCCGGTGCCATCTCTTCAGCGGTATGTTCTCCAGCCGAAGATTCGTCACAACTACCCGCCACAGCCTCCTCGTCCTCCTCCTCTTCATAGATCGCGTTTTCAGCGCCTTGACTCGGTGGACTAGAATCCAATCCAGGGTATGCAGGACGTTCGGGGGGTTTGACAAGCTCTGTAGAGAGTGGTGAATCGTCGTAGTCAATATATGCGCCAGGGATATTGCGTGGGGTGATTGGAGACAAAGGACCGGCGGCCTCGAACAGATCCGTGTCGGTGTTGTCGGCTTCGGTCTGTTCCGTGTCGGTGAAATCAGCATCTGTGTGCTCGAACGAAGAATCCATGCCGTGGCCGTTGCCGCTCTGATCTTCTCGGTCATCACTAGCCGTGTCATTGACGTTGCTTCCGCGTCTTGAATCGCTACTACTCAGGCTGCTCCTTCCAGGTGCGTCAACTGAGTGGTCGCTAAAAGCACGTTGGATCTTCTCCTTTCGCGCTGCAAGGTTGATGTTGTCCAGCTCCGGAATCTTCTTCTTTCGGAATCTCGCAGGGTCGTTGTTCTGCGAGGCAAGTGAGGACTCGAAACGCTGGCCAGATCGAGCACGTGAAGCAGCTGTCGAAGCGGAGGAAACAGGGGGCCTAGGGCGCGAACTTCTTAGCGGAGGAGACTTTAAGGGAGGGGGTGCATTGATGAAGGCTCTCAGACTATTGCCCACAAGAGCGTGTCGCTGGTGCAAAGAGGAATCGTACCGTGTGTTGCCGAGTGTGGGCAGGCCTATGGGGCTCGAGCCGAAAGAAGGAGCACGTTGAGACGACGTGTGGCGAGAACGAGGAGTCGTAGGAGCGGGGAAATGGTTGATCGACTGGCCCATCTGCGAGATGTGGCGTGAAGTGGTTGGCGAAAGAGGCTCCACGCTGACAGCACGTCTGGAATTGCTGACAGGGATTCGTGAGGGGCTGACCAACGAAGTCGAGGCATTGCGAGGCAGCGAGTTGTAGGAGACTGGCTGGATCGACAGAGCCAAGTCGGCTTCAGGCCCGACGAAGTCGCTGCGCACACGCCTGTGGCCGGCGCTGGGACGCGAGCGACTCGAGTGCAGGAGAGCGGGTAGGTGGTACTCGACATTGGAATGCGATCGCTGGTGAAGGTGCGAAGAGTGCGTCGAGGAGGAGCTCAAACTACCATCAGAACCTCGGCGGGATGCCAGGGAAAAGAAGCTGTCGTGAGCCGGGTCATGGGGAGTATGTTTTCGGGTACGGAGTTGGTCGGAAGAAAACGAGGCAGGCGGGCGGATCTTGCTACGGCGGGTGGGACTCTTTAGCGGCGAGATGGTGTCTTGGGCGGCAGTAGAGCGGGCTTGAGGGGAGGAGGCAGTGCGGTTTCGGGTGGGCGAGCGCGACGGGCGCTGGAGACGGGAGTGTGGAGCGGCTTGCGGTGGTTGTGGGACTTTTTGGTCTTTGGTGGACTGCTGGTTGAAGCGATTGACCAGATCTTTGATAGACCGTTGGGAAGTGGCAGTGGAAAGCGATCGCGGCGGGTCGAGACGGGCTCCGGTTGTCGCAGCTGCGACGGGATTGGAAGCCGCACGTGTGGATTCGGACGACAGCGGATCCATCGTGTCGTGGTGCTCAGTGGTTGACCGGGGCGGAAACGGGGCAGTTGCTATAGCGGCGCCGGGTGCATTGCTTTCTGCTCAGCGGATGCTCATGACAGGAGTGCAGCACAAGAAGCGTGTGCAGACGTGTGCGTGGTGGTCGGTGGGCAATAAGAGGCTTGTTTGCTCTGGCGCTGCGTTTGTAAAGCCTTCGATGATGTAGTCTACCGCGTGGGCCGCGTCGCTCGCGTTTGCTTTGGTGGGTGGACGGAGCCTGGTCTTTGGTGTTTCTTGTCCCTGGTTGTTCTTGGTTGTCGTCGGCGAAAAGTGCGGGTGTGTCGGGGATTGCACGGCGGCAGTGGTCAGTCGTCCGGCCGTGGACGAATTGCAGAAAGACAGACGGCTGCTCTTGCCTGCTGCCAGCGCACTTGCCTCGACTCTGTCACTACAAACGGTGCTTGGCTGCCCCGAAAGAAGCCGCCATACGATGCAGCAAAGCCCCAGTGCTGTCATCCATCAAAGACAATCAATTTTCATTTCCTCCCTACCGCCCTTGTCGCGCCCAAGACATTTCGGTCCATTGCGCCTGCGTCCGACTACATCTGCATCCTGATCCTTCTTCTCTACCGAGCAGTCTTCTGCATCTCAAGCATTCGGCATTCACCCCGTCTGTTACAACGTCCGTGTTTCACTTCCTCTGCCCAACTCTGTCCTGTTTGCTGTCTCCGTCTCGAGTAACCCTGGACCCCTAGGGCTTGTGCGACTCAACCCACCATCCACCTGTGCTTTGCTTGCTTCCTGACCGTGTTTCTTGTTTTTGCTACATCTCGTGCTGCAGCATTCTTTCTTTTGTGCTCTGGTGGCTTCGACCAAATCTCGTTTGCTTGAAGCTAAACACTTGCATGTCGACTTTCGTGACTCGAAGTTAAAGTGTTTAACGTTTCTATAGTCTCTGCGGCAAGCCACTAGTTATTTAGGTACTCTATTAGCCTGTTGCTTGGAGGGAACCCTCGCTTCGGTCCGCTGTCGGGCATTTTTGTCCCCAGTGTCTTGCAACACTTCACATCTATTGCAACATCTCAGAAATGCCCACACATGCAGAAGAACGATAGATCGTGTGTAGAGTTCGACTATGCGATTTAGAAGTGTCGGGACGATTCTATCTCAAAGCAATCGACTCTATTGAGTATAAACGCCTTCTACCTTGCTTTGAGGCCCCCTGCATCCATCATTTCTTTTCTGCGCCGCCAGCCTCTCCAGCCTCCATCATCTTCAGCTCGTTCTCAATCTTCCTGTGCGCAAACGTGAAGCGTGGGTACAGGAATGGACGAAGATCGTAGCGGTTGTCGTCAGGTGCATATTGCTCGGCATAGTATGCTGGCGTGATGGTCGTCATCTTGTGTCTGTTCACGGCATAGTAGTACATGAAGTCGCGGACCTTCTTGTACACTTCTCGGGGAGTGTGCTGGTCTTGCCAATCGACGCAGAGCTTTTCCCACATCGAGTAGACACCGAATTTGCGCACCTTTCTGAGGTAGCCGTAGACCGATAGTTCCTTGTATGTCATGCCCATGTCGACTTCATCAGATTGCACGTAGTCGCTTGTAATAGGCTCAAGCTCAGCAGTGGGAGTCGCGTCGATGAATTCTTGCAGAATGGGCAGCTCGAATGCGTGTTCCGCCCATGCGATAAAGCGAATCAAGTCTGTCTTACTGATTCCACCGATGGGGTTGATGTCTGCACTGCTGCAATCGTATTTGGTGAGATAACCGCGAAGTGCTTCGTCGACGTTGGCTGATCCGAGAACCAACAAGCCGCCTGCACGTCCCTGGGTGGTAGGCAGGAGCTGGCCAAATGCGTATGATAGAATCATCCTCGTACGGCTCTGGAAGTTTTGCAGTGCGAGGTTTTCTGCCTGGCTTCCTCCATGGACCTTGAACTTGGGTTCGAAGTTCAGAGTGGTGGACACAAGATGTTTGACAGCATTGAAAACTTCATCGATGTTGCAGTCAATGTGGTGGGCGCCGATTGCCTCGGCGAGTTCCTGAGCACGGCTACGGGTTTCCTTGCTGGATTGTTCCTTCATGCCCATGAAAGCAGAAGAGAACACTCTACCGCAGAAGTCTTGAGCGGACATTTTAGATACGTCGACGTCGTTGCCAGCACAGAGGCGTGTTGCATCTTTGATAACCTGTTCGTCGCCTTCCTTGATGGCTGCAATGACCAGTCTGCACATGGAGAACACAATCGTGGCAGTTGCGCAGGAATCAATGCCGCCGCTGAGAGGTACGAAGTAGCCTGCAGCTCCAGATCTTCGCAGATAATCCCAGAGCCAACAAGCAGGGCCGAGAGCGATTTCTTCTTCAGGCTTGTGATAACGAGGCTCGATCGTCTTTGCAATGCGGAGGTTCAGGTTGGACTGGCTTTTCTGCGTCATGGCGAAGTCGATCTTGACTCGCTTGAATTCGTGGGCCTTCATTGCTTGCATTCCTCGACTGCGAGATTGACGCGCGGACCAGATATCATCAAGGTCGACAGTAGATGTGAGGACCTCCACATCGCGAAGAGAGAACTGACTGCCCTGGGCGACCGTCTGGCCATTGATTGCGATAAGGGAGCACCCATCATAGTACAAGCGATCGCCGTCGCAGCCTCTTTGATTGGAGTACATGTAGACACCACCGGACTTGGAAGCATTTGTGATCAGATTGATGCGTGTGTCAAGTTTACGAAGTTCATGGTGAGAGCCACTGGAGTTGAGGATGATCTCGGCGCCGTTGAGAGAGTACTGTATGTGAGGCGAGTCGGGCGTCCATAGCTCCTCGCAAAGTTCTGAAGCAAAGGTAGCATCCAAGGTCTGGAAGATGATGTCTCCGATGGGCACTTCAGTCTGTCCAGTGAGTTCTTGAATCTCGAGCGGTAGCGTGTATGTATCAACACGGTATCTGGTCCAGGGAGTGAAGTAGCGCATCTCACGGTAATTGCCATCATTGCAGAGATCGATTTTGGGCCTGATGGCAAGAATCTTGCCATTCAGGGCAAGTACTCTAGCATTGTGAGGAACATCGTTGTGACGCACAGGTAGACCCAAGTCGATGATGATGTCCTGGGCTTCGGGAGAGCTGATGATTTCGGCTGCAACCTCCCAGGAATGAGAGAATGTGTCGAGCTCTTGGTAATGATCAAGCAAGCCGTAGCCTGGAATGCAGAGTTCCGGAGTGAGTATCAGTTTAGATCCATCTGCCTTGGCCTGACGGATAGCTTCCAGGATGCGATCACGGTTGCCATCAAAATCAAGCGCCCATTGGTTGAGCTGACAAGTCGATATGGTAGCTAGGCGGCCCATGCTGGATAGTCTTGTGTTGTGCAGGACAGTGAAAGTTGTTCGCGAGAGAATGGCTGTAAAGGAGTTGTGATCGTTGACGTTGTGACTGATGACTGAAAGCCGCAAATTTCACGTCATGCCACATTGCTTTCGACTGACTACACACCGATCAATCTATCCCTGTTTCTCTGAAGAAGCGCATCGGAGTGAAATAATCCATATTACGATATAGGTAAAGCTTCCTGCGTCTAACAACTCCTCTCTATGGACACCTCTCAAGTGTTTCATCCGACTGTGCTCTTTGACAAGAGTCGTTGACCGGATATACCACCACGGCGCTCCGGCTTGGCCCCAAAATGTCATGCAGATCACGATACCAAAAAGAGCATATTCCTCGGAGCAAGATCCTGTTGATATGCCAAGAACTTGACGGCAATATCGATGCCAATGTAGTAATTGTCGTGGCGACTCGCGAGGGCAAGACTCAAGAGTCTCTGTGTGCTGTCTTGGCTGGACGTTACGACAAGTCACAAAGGCTGGGAGGTCAAGTCGGCTAGAGTGGTCTCTTGCATGTGTCTCTTGCATGCTTCAAACCTTACCGACGCATCAAGTTAACAAAGCCGTTTCAGCCCACGGCTTTTCAACAGCATGGTGGAAGTTGGCTTGCAGCGTTTGCATAATTGTGACACCTGTACGACATGATGCGCGACAACAGGCGTGATTTCGGTCGCTCATCGATGGTCACGCAAGAGGAGAATCGGATGGGCAGAATCGATCAAAAAATAGAGCTCAGAGCTCAGAGCTCTGAGCCGCAGATACCAGCAACTGCCCCGCTGGATGTCGAGCTATGTAGCTTTGCGCGAAAAAGGCTGCCAAGTCCTAGACCGAGGCAGATCCATTTGGCAAAGAAACAGGATAAAGTTCATGCAAGGCGCGCGGGAAAGATGGGAAAATGGCCGGGCGTGTCACATCGCCGAGCTCAAAGATGCAGATATGCTGGGTATTTGGATGAGATTGCTTGTGTTATTGCGAGAAGAACAAAAGGGGGAGGCCGGTAGCTGCATACAATTTCATGGCAAGAACTAGAGGGCTCAAGAGTCAAAGACAGGTAGCAATAGATGAGGGCGGAGATGAGAATAGATGAGTTTTTTGGTTAGCGCGGTTGCCACGGTCTTCCGGCGCGGCACCCACGATGGTTCCTGCCCTCTTTCCTGTATTTATGTGTGGTGTCCCGTCGACCGTTCTCTTCTCTTCCTCTCCGCATCAATTAACACCCCATTGAATTCCTGCCTCTGCAAAAGCCGCCAGCAAATCTTTGACTCTTAATCACAAAGTAAGTCTTTCTACCATCTGAGCGCATGCACATCATCCACATGGGTTATATGACTCGCATGGACGCGCAATCCGCCATATCCTTGCCCAGAGCTGTCACATCTGACGCTTGAGCCTGTGCAGATCTTCGTCGCAAACATGCTCTACTCCACCATCTTCTTCGCCGCCTCGGCCTTCACTGGCCTCGCCGCCGCCCAGGTCCAGACTGGCAACTACACCATTGACCCCAACTCGGTCGACCCCACCAGAAGACTCGACTGGTGCCGTGGCCAGACCAACACCTGCCCCGTCTTGTGCGGTGGTAACCTCTACAAGTCCAACACCTGCAACCAGGCGAGTACCATTCCGTCCACGTTAGCGAGCACCGTATTGACTTGTCACGCAGGCCGATCTCACATACACCTGCGTCTGCAACAACGGCCTCGAGCCTGACTTGTCGCAGTACCAGAACACCATCCCCATGTACGTCTGCCAGGAGTACAGGGGCCAGTGCCTCGAGACCAACGCCGGAAACGCCACTGCCCAGGACCAGTGCGAGAAGATCACTTGCGGCACCAAGACTGCCAGCAACCTCGTCGCTTCTTCCACCTCGGCCTCGAGCTCTTCTGCTGCTGCATCCAGCGGTTCCAGCGCCGCTGCTAGCGCTACTTCCGCTATGGCTAGTGGCTCTCAGTCCGCAGCCTCCAGCGCCTCCAGCGCCGCCTCGACTGGTGCTGCCAACGCACTCACTGTCGGCAACGGTGCTCTCGCCGCCTCTCTGTTCGGTCTTTTCGCCTACGCTCTGTAAACGGGGTCGGTAGACAAAGCTCAACACAGATTGTGTGACAGCGATGGAGACCCCCTCGAGGGGAAGTAATTACGGCACATTAAACGAATGGTACGGGCATGGCGTTTTTATTCACCACTACCAGCGACGGAGTTGTTCTTTTGGGTCGAAAGGGCTTTTATATTCTATGCATCTGTAGTGATGCCTCTTGTTTCTCAGTAGTTAATGATTCAATGACACATCATTGATCCCACCTTGCAATGCATCCGACACTCGCAAATCAGCAATTGTTGTCATAATATCGCGGCAATCTAGACGGCCGAGCCAATCAAATCTAAGATGGAGGCGAGCACAGGGCAGCATGAAGCCGGGGAAGTGTCTGGGCAATGTCGCACAAGAAGTTGGAGCACGAGATATGGGTGTCTATGTGAGGTTGGCGGTGGCATTGCATTCGTGGAAGTGCAGGTGGGCCTTGACGAGGTGGGTTTGACAGGAGTATCGTTAGTGGAGTGGATTGAGCAATGAAGTCAGAATAAAGGCATCTAGATTTGCTCCCTGCGGCGGCGATCTTGACCAGCAGGCCGGCACGCTTGATCAACGACGAGTGACGTCTTGTGGAGAGCAGCATATCTGGTCGCAAAAAAAAGTTCCTGGTCGACGGCAAAAGCAGTGAGATCTCTGTGCTACTACGCATCAGCTAGTCCCAACGAACAAACTGGGAGGTCCACCCGTGCGGGAATGCCAGAGATATTTATTGCAACAGCCCGACTGTCCTGTTTGCGTCGCTCCTTGGTCAAGTCTAGTCACCGCTTCCCCAGCAATCTCCCCCTCCCTCTCGCCCCAAACTCTGCAATCCAATTCCCTAGAACCGCATTCCTACGACCACGAACCATGGCAACTCTCGGCGCATACCAGAAGAAGCACAAGGTGGCCATCGTCGGCTCTGGCAACTGGTACGTGAACAGCAACCTCCCCAACGACCAATTCCACGTCGTGGCTGGAGATCAGAGAGACTGACGGCGTCCAGGGGCACTACCATCGCCAAGGTTGTCGCCGAGAACACCCAGGCCAACAGCGACCTGTTCGAGCAGGATGTCCAGATGTGGGTCTATGAAGAGGACGTGTCTATCCCGAAGGAGTCGAAACACTACAAGGGCGACGACAAGCCGCAAAAGTTGACCCACATCATCAACGACATTCACGAGAACGTCAAGTACCTGCCAAACGTCGCCCTCCCCAAGAACATCATCGCCAACGCCTCGCTCGAAGACACGGTCAAGGACGCCAGCGTCCTCATTTTCAACCTGCCCCACCAGTTCATCGAAAAGACATGCGACACGTTGCAGGGCAAGATTCTGCCCTATGCTCGTGGTATCTCTTGCATCAAGGGCGTTGAAGTGTCGGACAAGGGCATTGAACTCTTCTCTGAATGGATTGGCCGCAAGTTGAACATCTACTGCGGTGCCCTGTCAGGAGCCAACATTGCCACCGAGGTTGCTCTCGAAAAGTTTTCCGAAACCACCGTCGCATATGACCCTCCCACCATGGACAGCCAGCAGCCCACACCCAAGGGCTCTCCTCGTTCTTCCGAGATCGACCTTTCTCAGCTGAGCGGCAAGCAAGACCAACATCAGAAGATTAAGCTCTACCCCCTGCCTACCGAGTACCCTCCCCTCAGTCACGACAACGTCAAGAAGATCTTCCATCGCCCCTACTTCCACGTCCGCATGGTCTCCGATGTTGCCGGTGTATCGCTTGGCGGTGCGCTCAAGAACATCGTCGCTCTGGGTGCTGGTTTCGTTGATGGCTTGGGCTGGGGAGACAACGCCAAGGCTGCCGTCATGCGCGTCGGTATCTTGGAACAGGTCAAGTTTGGCAAGATGTTCTTTGCCGACTCTGTCCGTACAGAGACTTTCACCGAGGAGAGCTGCGGTGTGGCAGACTTGATTACCAGCTGCAGTGGTGGTCGCAACTTCCGTTGTGCGAAGATGAGCGTCGAGCGCGGCATGACCATCAACGAGGTCGAGGAGCAAGAACTCAACGGCCAAAAGTTGCAGGGAACCAGCACTGCTGCCGATGTCAACAACTTCCTGAAGAAGCAGGGTCTCGAAGACGAGTTCCCTCTTTTCACCGCCATCTACAGTAAGTCTTGGACCAAAATGTTACATGACCTGTCTGGCCGATGCTAACACGATGCAGACATCCTCGAAGGCAAGGACAAGGCCGAAAACATTCCCGAGCGCATTGAATCGAAAAAGTACCCATGAAGCAACGACCCTTTCACGTTATCTCACGACCAAGGTTGACTGGCTATTAGGAGTTATTCGGGGCAAATCAGAGCAAAACTATAGATTGTCTAGGTGACGTTCCTATTGCGTAATAGAAAGCGTTCATGTACAACTAGCAGGCATGGTGTGTATGAACAGAAACAACCTTTGACTTGTACGTGCGCTTCCAAGAGCTGAGTCCATGTATAATCAAGTTACTAAGACCTGATTTGTAACAGGAGTGGGTTGCTCGTCGAAATGCGCGGCAGATGAAGTTGGTTGAGCTTGTTGCGGAGGGAGGGGAAGCGACCTCGGCGACTGCAACCGCGAGTTCCGAACCATCGTGGTACTTACATCATCTCGACTCGGTCGAACAATAAACGGTGATGGAGCAAATACTCGGCCAAGAGTCGAGGATCGTCCTGGATGGATAGGCAGTTTCTGTGACTTCCTTCTCTTTCATCGTCTTTGTTTTTGCACCTGAGACCACATTTTATAATGCTGGCACTAAAGAGTGCAACTCTGCCGCGAACACTCGGTGTGACGCGCCAGTGTGAGTCGACTGCTACCGCTGCTGTCTTGAGAGGCCATGGCCAGGAGACTATCTCGAGGAGGTCCAATGCTGGCCAACTGGGTCCAAGGACACAAACGCGATTTCTCACAAGGAACATTGAGAGTAGCAAGGGAGGTATGTGGTCGTTTTTGCCCTCGACGGTGCCCCAAGAAGCCTTCTAACACTGGTCCAGATCGAGAACGTGTCATTGTACTAGGCTCCGGTGAGTATTCGTTCTACTGCTCCTCCATTGCTTGTATCATATCTCATCTTCATCGCAGGCTGGGCTGGCTACACACTTGCCCGTGATCTCGACCCCAAGAAATACCAAGTTGTCGTCGTATCACCTCGCTCCTACTTCGTCTTCACGCCTCTCCTCGCCTCGACCTCAACCGGCACGCTCGAATTTCGTACTGCTCTCGAGCCTGTTCGCTCCCGTCGTACCAAAGTAGAGTTCTTCCAGAGCTGGGCTGATTCTGTGGATTTCGCAACCAAAACATTAAAAGTGGAGGAGGCTGTTGAGAATCCATGGCAGGCAATGGCTTTGACAGCCGATGGTCGTGAAGATCAGAATGCAAATCAGTTGGAGCAGGAGAAGGGTGTCAAGGCGAAGAAGGGAAAGATGTTTGAGATGAATTACGACAAGTTGGTGGTGGCTGTGGGGTGCTACAGTCAGACTTTTGGAACGCCCGGCGTCAAGGAGAATGCATACTTCCTCAAGGACGTTGGTGATGCCAGGAAGATCCGCAACAGAATGCTTTCCTGTACGGTTGAGTGTCAGAAACCGGTCTTCTTTTCGTATCACTGATCACACGACAGGCTTCGAGACGGCTTCTCTCCCAACCACAAGCGAAGAGATGAAGAAGCAGCTTCTTAACTTTGCCGTCGTAGGAGGCGGGCCAACGGGCATCGAGTTCTCTGCCGAGCTCCACGATCTCATCAGCGAAGACATGGCCAAGCTCTATCCGGAACTCATGCAATACTACAAAATCACCGTGTACGATGTGGCTGAAAAAGTCCTCAGCATGTTCGATGACAAGCTCGCCAAATACGCTATTGAGCGCTTTACCCGCGAAGGCATCGACGTAAAGACATCTCACCACGTCAAGTCACTACGCAGAGGTGCACCCAAGAAACTCAAAGAAGCCGGCGGTGACCAAGTAGTCAAGGATGACACAAGTTGCTACACCCTGGACCTCAAGGAAGAGGGCGAAGTAGGTGTCGGCATGGTGGTCTGGAGCACAGGCTTGATGATGAACCCTTTCATCTCAAAGTCCCTCGCCCAACCCTACACCATACCCATCTCCAGTGCCGCAGTCGAAACACCCTCGGATGCAAAGAGTTGGAACATCTCCACTCATCCACGCAGCGGTAGCATCATGACAAACGACCGTCTCCGCGTCATCATGCAACCCTCCAACCAAGCCAAAGACGGCGAAAGAGTCAACGGCAGAGCAATCATCAACGACGTCTACGCCCTGGGCGACTGCGCGATCATGGAAGACTCGGCTTACCCAGCCACAGCACAAGTAGCCAACCAAAAAGCTCGCTGGCTGGCCAAACAGCTCAACCGCAACACCATCGACAACAATGCCTTTACCTACAAGGATCTGGGTGTTATGGCATACGTCGGCAACTGGAACGCCATCATGCAGTCATCCGGTGGTGATGTGAGCGGAAGGGTCGCGTGGTTGATCTGGCGCGGTGCGTATTTGGCAAAGAGTGTCAGTTGGAGGAACAGGATCCTCATTCCTACGTATTGGTTCGTCAACTGGTTGTTTGGTAGAGATATCTCGAGGTTCTGAGTATACATGTACTATCATGTATTGTTTCTTTGGTTCTTCTAATGTGCTTTACCTGAGACCAGATACAGATTACTAAGATTCTATATCAACATTCAGTCACATAGTGTTGCAGTGTGTGCGAGCGAGCGAACACACAGAAGGTTTAATGGAACACACAAGAGACAAGAGGCTTGCTAGAGTAAATTAATCGGCACCACAAACCGCAGGTCTCGTGGCACAGATTCTAGCAATCTACAATACATTTCTCGATCTCCTTGGCTGAGTGTTGGCTTTCCTTCCCGTACCCCAAGACCTTCAGTAAGTAACCACCAAGGAACATCGCACGAGTCTTGTCAGTGTCGCTCAGACGTCTTCCTTCTTCACTGCGGCTCTCTAGATACTCGCGTGCCACTCCACTGAGCTGTTCCACGGGTGTGTTGTCGATCTGCTCGAGTTGAAGTTCCAGGTTCTAGAGCGCCATCCCAAGTTCGTGGTATGCGAGCAATACTTTTCAATCCGAAAGCGCGCAGTTCTCCATTGCATCCCAAAGAGTTTTGTATCGCATGACGACGCTTCGAGTCAGCTCGTTCTTAGTGTTTTTCAACTGCGCCTTAGTCTTGGTAGCATTGTTTAGGGCGATGACATCTTTGTTCTCGTACAAGTCGTCTGCAATCTTGACTATGTTGTCCACGCATGCGCGTGTGAACATGTGAGTCAACACCTTGGTAATACCACTAAGCCAGCTCGTTTCTTCAGATGTCGTTGTAATGAGTGCCTAGGAGGTAGACCAAGACGAGGCCGTCTTGTAAGGCGAGGATCGGGTACGAGCTGCTTTTGAACTTGTTTCGGGGGGTGTTGGAGGTGTTTAGGTGTTGTTGCTTTGGTGAGGAGGTGTCAGGGGACCAAACTCTCGGCTTCAGTGACGGAGTCTTCGGAGATATCGACAGCCTTAGTGGCGGTAGGTCTTTTACGTTTTTCTCTGTAGGGTAGGGTCGTAAAGGCCAACCGGCAATGCTTTAAGGCCGCGGGAGCAATGCTGCCGTTGATATCTCTATCCTCCCCGTGTGCGAAAGACTGTCACAGTGTAGTTATAAAAATGCACAGTACTTTCGAAGTCAGAAGTGTGGCCATGGAGATACTCTGAAATTAAGTCTCTCCATGGACATCACTCTGTTCTGGAAGGTACTCTGCATTTCTATAGCTTCGGATATCAGTCTCTATCACCAGGTAGGGAAGTAGTCGATCTTGAAACTGTGACAGTCTTTCGCACATGGGGAGGATGCTCTTCCTTGCGGCTTTTGCCAATGTGGTGCATATTCTCCAGAATCTACATTGTTTTTACGATCAACATCGTGCTATGATATCAGCTCTTATTTTAACCCATCTCATCAACTCATCCTACGCTGCAGAGCATTTGAACATTTCACAAAAGTGGTAGAAAGAAGCATAAATTTGAAGTGAAGCCTCTTTTCGAGGATTTGAATTTGTACAGTTGGTCCGTCTAAGTGTTTCGTAAAACATACTAAGTAATGAAGTGATTACATTATAAGTGTGCGTGCTTTTTTGTCTTTCGTTATGCTGGACTGAAAGTACGAAAAGTGTCCAACGACAATATTAGCCATCTAATGTGTATTCGAGGCGATGCGCTTAGCAGGCACGAACGTAGAGACCAAGAGGAGAAGGGTTGTAGTCCTGGAACAGCTCCAAATCAAGGCCGCCAGTGGAAGTGACCTCGAATGAGACTCTGCTGCCAGCAGGGCAGGCATCCTGGCTGAGAGTGTGGGAAGAACCACGCTTGAGGGACTCGACCGAGCCAATCTGCTTGGCGACGGCAGGGGCGTTGGCGTAGGTGGTAGACTCGTCAGCAACACCGTTCAGGATGGCGATGGTGAAACCACCTTGGTCGTTGAACGAGTAGCTGGAGGTCTCGAGCTGGTTAAGCTGGGGGAAGAGGAAGACAGTGGAGCAAGTCTTGCCAGCATAGGAGGCGGGGATGTCAAAGTTGAAGATGGTGGAAACCTTGGAGTTGAGAGTGGCGTTATACTGAGTACCGTAGGCCTTGTTGGGGGTGCTCGAGTCGACGGGAACGATCAAGTGAGGGTACTGGTAAGCACCGTTGATATCGGCAGGGCATCCAGAAGCAGCAGGAGCACCGCTAGGAACGACAGTCGAAGCTGCAGCAGAGGTGACGCTAGGCTTGGCGGAGATGACAGTGGTCATGCCGGTGCTAGTGCAGTCCGAGACAGTGGAACCACAGTTGGTAACAGTGATCAGAGTGGTGGAGAAAATGGTGACGGTCTCGCCATCGTCTTCGACAGAGGTGGCTGCCTTGGTGGTAACGGGAACGACAGTGGTTCCTGCAGCAGACGAGACGGCTGAAGAGGCCGAGGGGGCAATGGATGCAATCACGGAGCTGGCGGCTGACGAGGCTGATGAGACAGCGGAAGAGACCGAGGGGGCAATCGAGGCAACCGAGGAAGCAGCTGACGAGATGGCGGCCTGGCTGGAAGCAGCAGACGACGCGTATCCAGCAGAGGGGACAGCGTTGCTGATTGCGAGGGTGGTGCTGGCAGCGGCGGATGTGGGCTTGGTTGCGCTTGCTACCGAGCTGGTAGGGGCGGCGGAGCTGCTGGTGGCAACGCTGGGGCATGAGAGATCATACTTGGGCTGCTCGCCGGATGCGACAACACCAAAGCTAGGGGTAGCCTGGTCCTGAAGAATGTACCACCAGGTAGGGATGTTGCGGTTGATCAACTCGCAAGCAATAGACTTCCAGTAAATCTCGGCATTCTCAACGCTAGGAACAGCCAAGTTCTCAGTGGGGCCAGTAGTAGGCCAGCCAGTCTCGGTGATCCAGATGGGCTTGCCGTTGGCAACACCAGCGACGGCGTTGTAGGCGTTGAAGAACAGAGTGTTGGCGTTGGCGACCGAGTTTGCATTCGTGTTCTCGTAGTAAGGGTATTCATCGAGACCAAGGAAGTCAGCGGCAGCAACGACGGCAGAGTTCGATGAGTTTGTGTAAGTCTGCCATGTGTCTACATGTCCTACGGGCTTAGAACCGAGGACAGTGCCAGAGATGGCAGATCTGACTTGACCAATGTAGTCGACAAGGACATCGGGGGACTGGCCAGTACCAGCGTTGGAGAGAATGCCAGTGGGCGAGTCGCGGTAAAGGTCCTCACTACCGACCGAAATACCGACAACGAGGTCAGAGAACGCGGTACCGTACTGGTTGATGGCATTCTTAAGAGCAGTGAGCTCGTTGTTGAAGACATTCTGGGGTGAAGATGCCCAGAGACCAAGGAGGAGGGTGGTGTTGGTAGCAATGGCAGCAGGGATAGCACTGATAACAGTGTTGGCGGTACCCTCTTGGATCATGGTGTAGAGACGAGCAGAGCCCCAGCCACTTGTGGTATCAAGACCTTGTGCGGTGCGGAATTGAGCCTCGAAAGTCTCCAGAGTGTTGCCTTGCGAGCCATAGTTGAAACCACGGGCAGCAGCCAGGACGGTCGAGGCGCCTCCTACGAGGGAAAGAATAGCGGATCTCATGTTGATGATGAATATCCTTTAGGAAGAGATGTATTTGATGAGGGAAGAAAACACAAGTTGAATCGACGACGGAACCGAGCTGTTTTGTACCCTGTGGGCCTCTGTGACGACAACACAGGAAAGCTTGCGATGCACATCGATCCTGCCGTGCTTCCGCCAAAGAGCGTGAAGTCTCTTGTGGGGAAATAATGGGTTAGTGCATGATGGTGCAAACCCAGCTGGTCGTGGGTGGTGGATGGGGTCCGAAAATAGCACCATGACGCCCAGCTCTGCAGGTACGGCATCATCGCATGGAGGGCTCGGTCAACAGAGTTGAGGAAAACTCAGATCCGCGCGGCCAAGAACCAAACGAAAGACAGAACAACCTTTGTTGGGCCGTGGCTGTCGGCCAAAGGTTGTCATGTCTAGACACCCAACCCTAGTTGGGCAAGCGGGATACAACGTGCCCAAGAGAAGGATGTCGAGAAGGCGATCGGATGTGATAGCGTGACGGTAAAGATCGTATTCGCGTCAATAGTGTCTCTCATGGTCTGGTGAGGCTATATATGGACAGTGTCCTCCTGACATGGAGGTTCGTTGCATGGCAAACATCGTTTCCATATCGTGGTAGAGGTTTCGAGACAGGCTGCGTGCACGCTCTGCTGTGCGACGGCAAGGTTCATCCACGTTCTCGTAGTCTTCGATGACGCTGCAGCTCAGCCGGCGTGTGGCGGCGGCATGGTCGGCCGGTTGATGTTGTAGCGTTGGACTCCCCCGTTTGCTGATCCAGGAACGCCTTTCCCTTTCCGTCACAGTCCTCAGCCAAAGGCCGGGCAGCATTATTTGCTTGGCAGCCGAAAAAGTCTTGTCCCTAAAATCCCATCCAACACCGAGCGAGGGTGACAAGGAGGAACTGTTTGCACTTGGAAGAAAGTCGTGTTTCTCTATTCATGGCGAACCATTATGAGGCGTTGGGTCTCGGTCATCGCCAATTCGATGGAAGTTTGACCGCTCAGGACATCAAACAGGCATATCGAAAAGCTCTGCTCGAACATCATCCGGACAAGGCGCAGACTGGAGACGCAGCTCAAACCGTGGATTCCATCACAGTCGCATACAAAATTTTGTCCGAGCCTGCGGCCAAGACAGATTACGATCGTGAATTACGTTTGCAGCACGCGCGCAACAAGGGCGACAACAAAATTTTTCATACTGGATTGGATGTTGTAGATCTGGATGACTTGGACTACGATGAGGAGACTGGTGAATGGTGGAGAAGTTGTAGGTGTGGCCAGGATCGTGGTTTTGTCATCACCGAAGACGAGCTCGAGAACGAGTCGCGCTACGGAGAAGTCATCACCGGCTGCAAGGGTTGCAGTCTCTGGCTCAAGGTTTTGTTCGGAGTTGAGGGAGATGAAGAGCAAGATATCCAAATCGCTGGGTGAGCTTCCTTGTCAACATGAACTTCTACGTCCTCAAAGCTTGTCTCGGTTGCACAAACTTGTGGTGCCTTGCATCAACTGACCGGAAGTCACACCACGGTCACCGCATCTGTTCAGTATCGCGAAAACAGCTGCATTTGTCCTGGAAACTACTAGAACGCGACATGATCCGACTCTCAACTGTCGAAACAGTCATCTAGCGGACTAATTGAATGTGAGGCTTATTAGCTCCACGTCATGACAATCAGTCATGCTAGAGCAGCCCATCAACAAACGACAACCCCTGGTTTCTAAAAGAGCATACTGGACGACGCTTTGCAACAAAGAAAAGCATCGCAGTCTACAACAATCCTTTGTTGCGACCCAACTCTGAGAATGGCCATGCGACGCGAATCCTGTGCCGTCGTATTCATACACACTCAGATACTTGCACTCTCATGAGTTTACTGCAATATCGCATGAAGAAGATTATTATTCACAGCGTTGTTTGTTTCTCAAGTTGAAGCATTGTCACAACACAAAGCAAACAAAGAGGTCAAGCAGCTGAGTTTCTGGTATCGTCGCCAACTGAGCATCTGTCTTTGTAGCATTCGCTTCCGCATCCGGTCGGACATGAACTCACCGACCAGGAGGAAATTCGAGATACATTACAATCATGAACAAATCGGACAACAACACATATCCTCATAGCTTCGTCTGTGTTGATAACTGGGATTCACTCAGCTCTCAATCATGTCGGCTTGTGGTGTGCCGGACCCGCCGCCAGCAGTCCCTCCTGGCTTCAATCCAGAAAATTTTGTTACAAGATTGAATCGTGTGACAAACCGGTTCGAGATATATCCTCGCTCAAAAGGCAGATACTCGCAGCTTGAGCTTGCTTTGATAGACCCAGTTGCTGGACAAAGTGATTTGAAAGTCGGTCCACCCAGTCGAGCTCCAGATTGGCATCCTCTGTTGGAGAAATGGGGACTTCAGCTTTTTTCAGCGGCTGGCTTCATCAACAGTACGGCTTATCGCGCATCTGGAGAGGTTCAAATGCCTCTAGGCCGTCTTACAGAAGCCCTGGGTAACGGACCAATACATCCTCTCTTGAGGGAAGATATGTGGCAGAGGCTTCGGGCTGATGAATACACCCTCATGAGACCTGCGATACGTCTGGCTTCCGCTATTCTGGATGATCCCGAAACTTTACGCTTCTTTGCCGGGCTCACGGTCCCCAGCGATCAGATGCGGTGTGTGTACCTCCCACATATTGGGAGATGCCCTGTATACGAGCCGAGCCAACCACTCGACGCGGCTGCACAGGCAGATATATACAAGAAAATCACGGATATGCGCAGATATATGATGTGGAGGATGGAAGATATGGACACTATGCTGAGTGTCCACAGTGCTTTTGGCCTCACAAAGCCGGGGCTTGAGAGTAATGGTAAAATCGGTGAAGGTGCGAGAGGGCCTGGGTATGTGATTTTTCTTGCTCTTGTTGGATCCGCCTAACCTCTCTCATAGAACTCGATCCAGCGTTGTTCAAATGAGCCGAGGCTACGTTAACGCAATGCGGATGTACATTAACAAAGACCCGACACTCACTGAACTCGGAAGATTTGTTAGCGACACACAATACCTTGCGTCGGTACCTCTTGAGGACACGGTCTACATCTGCGAAGAGTCGGCACTGGCGCGCAGTACAATTCTATTCGCAGATACACTGATTCATGAACTCGCACATGCAATCTCTAGTGCCTACTTTGATGTAACCTTGATGGCGATACCGGGTGTGCCGAAGCACAATCACGTTTACGAGCCCTTTTTCGCTGGTGATCGCTGCAACGAGACTGGACACGCCATCTCGTCATTTATTTTCCGTGGAAATCCTATAGGCATATGCCAATGGAACTTACCTCAGACCGAATCGTCTTACTGGACACAACAGCACATTGGCCCGTTAGGACTCTGGTGGCCTGACAAGTGGGATCAGTGGACCATCGATGGAGGTGATGACCATCCTAGTAGACCAAGAGCTGCATATGCCGTCGATCTTGATGCTCTGCAACGCATGACTCCAGTCCCTCAAGCGCACGTTAACAAAATGTTTTTTATTCAACTGTGGCAGGACGAGATACATCGTTTCGGTCTTGATGCTATCCGGATGCCTCAGATGTACGATTGGTCAGCGGAGTGGACTCCCGTAGGAAAGGAAAAGGGCAAATGGGGTACAGGACGCGACAGGTGGAACGATGCACCAGCTCCTACTCCTCCTGCTCCCCCTTCTCCCAGTACTGATAGTGATGCTGGAGGCGTCCCCCTGTGATGTGTTTATACGTCCAAAATCTTCATCATGCTCGTTTATGCATATGGTTGTTTTCCATTTGTTTACAATGTGAAGGGATGGCGCACATTTTAATCTTAATTGTGATTTGATTTGATTTGATTTGATTTTCTTAAGCTATTTACCCCGCAAGGGGTATGAGCTATCCATAGTTAACAAGCTTTCCAGCCAATCACAATCGTCAATCTATCTTAATTGTGATTAAGACATCTTGAAAATACTATGCTCGGTTAGATGCCAGGGTCGTACCCCTGACAAATACATCCAAGGTCCTTGGTGCGATATCAGCAGCAGAAGTCCAGTTGTGCGATTGTTTTATTCTGCCCTAACATTACTTGAGTAATTGTGTACGTGCTAATACAGGGACTAGATATCACTATCTGTTGTTGTCGGTTAATGGCTATGTGAGGCTTTTGGTTATCACATCATCGGGATTTTCTTCCTACTTGGTGCGAGTAGAGGTTCCTCTACTTTCCTCGTCGTGAATTACCATACCCAGACGAGACAAAATATGCAGGCATACTAAAATCACCATGGACGCTTAGCCAATGAGCTGTATCATACATCCTCTTTGCGAAGAATATGCGGGCGACGAGAAAAACAAACCGAACCAGGTTTCCCATGTTCGAGCAGGGTGACGCCCGTAATCTTGAACATCAATCGTCAACTCACACTAGGTGTTCATACAGAATCTGACACTGATACTTCGCCAAACAATGTATACCATGACATTCAAATTGTATAATACTACTTCTGCTGAGTCCAAGTGTATTCATTGCTTGTATACGTATTATCTTACACAAAAGGTAACAAGATCAGCAGTTGAGCTTAGTCCACAGCCATACGGACCTTCAACAAGTCCTTCTTGACAATTTCATCCTTCTTGTCCAAGAACTCCTTCATGTCCCACGTCACACTAACGTATCTACCAGCCAGCCAGTCTCGCTTCTCGTTGATGAGCCAAGCGACCGTGTCGGCAGCCAATCGCGGTTGGTCAGAGAGCAAGTGCTGGCTCTCCTTGGGCATTCTGCTCGCCAACTCGGTCATCACACCTCCAGGGTGAATGCCGTAACAGAGAATACCCCGGTCAGCATATTCTGCTTGGATGAACTCGCCGAATCTGAGAAGTGCGAGCTTGGTGACCTGGTACGAGCTGGCACCAGGCATGATGACGTGAGCTCCGATAGAACTGGTGTTGATGATAGTCTTGTCGCCATCCTTGGTGTCGAGCAGAACCGGGATGAAGGCACGGGCAACCAGGTAGGGACCCTTGATGTTGACTTCCTGTGTCTTCCACCACTCATCGGGGTCACTCTCTCCCACTTTCTTGAAATCCTCGAGGTATCCAGCGTTGTTGAACAAGAAATCCAGACCTCCAAACTCGCTTTTCACAGTCTTGGCTGCTTGCTCGGTGCTCGATACATCGGTCACATCTAGCTCGATGCTAACGACCTTGGGAACATCGTGGCCTGCTTCCTTGGCTGCTTTTTCCACCTCTGTCGCGAGATCCGAGAGCGAGCTACGAGCACCAAGTGCGATGCTAGAGGCACCAGCACGAGCAAGGGAGAGTGCCGTTTCCTTGCCAATGCCTTTGGAAGCGCCAGTCAGGAACACACGCTTGCCTTTCAGGTTCTGAGATTTTGTCGAGATGAAGCCGTAAGTGTCATTGTGGATTGTAGGAGTGAATTTGAGGCCTGTCATGATACCGAATTAGATTTGCCTTCATATCATTCGCAGTTCAAGCGTTCTGTACCAGCATGGTGCATCATGGATTCGGACATTGTGGCGATTTGTTTGAATGCGGCAGTCAAGGGCACAGATAGAAGCTCGTTCAGTGTCCAAGAAGAATATCTGAGTCGGGGAAAAGGGAATATGATATATTTATTGTCCTCGAGGATGTCATGGTTGATTAAGCAATCGTCGGTGTTATGTCGTTTCAGATCCGTAACTCCGTCTGACATCATGGTTTCTCCTGTAGCTTGACACATCACACGAGTCATGTACAAATGGTTGGCAACCAGGCATTCGACAAACAAATTGCTTCCAATCGACTACTGTCCAGAATAGACAACAATTGTACATAGTCCTCTTACAATCGATCCACAGTGTCCCAAATCTTGGTGTATCTCAACCTACCTCTAGGACTGTATCTCGGCACCATTGCGATTAACCGTGTCCACTGCAATAGACCACTCCTAAACTGTAGCTCCTCGCAGCAGCAGCATGAGCTAGCGCTCACCATGTATCGTGTATATCGTCAACTTCATCACTCCCCCTCTTGTGTTCCATTAACAACCGAACATCTTTGTGGTGCTAACGTTGATCCGGCTCCACTTGAAGTCTGTGAGCAAGCTCTTAGCAAACTGGAACGGCCAGTAGACGTGATACAGCCACCAAGCTGGAAGCGGGTCCCAGATCTCGTAAGTGCCATCTCTCCAGAAGAGTAGATGCTCAAGGAAGACTCCGAAGTGTTCAAAAGCCTCGCCAAAGCTGTTGCCGTGGATCTTGAGGAGTGAAAGCGCGGGCAGTATGACACATGTTGTTAGGTCGTGGCCAATCCAGTAGTATTTGCCGGGTTGGTGGGGGTATACAGGCGGCGTGTAGGAGGCTCCATTGCTTCCTTCCTTCCTGGGTGTTGTCGGCTCTTCAAGAAGAGACATATACCCCTTCTCAATCATTTCTGGTGTACTGTTGAACAAAGCAACGGCGGTATGTGCACGAGGGTTACACTCAATTGGGTAAAGCGTGACAACCATGTTGGGATCTCTCTGTGCACGCTCAGCATCCTTTCGGTCCACCAAAAAGTCAAAAGACAGATGGCCTGTGAAGTTCTCAGGGTCGCTTGCTGCATACTCTTGTGTAAAGCGTAGCATGTTGCGGCTGAGAGAAGAATCCGGAGGAAGTGCTTCGTAATGCATCAACAGCTCGGCAGAAGGACAAGCAGTGAAAGCCTTGACTTCACCACGAACGACCAAAGCGTGAGTGCAGTACTCGGGGCCATCGATAAACTGTTGGAGAATCCAAGGGCGGCTTTCAGATATCTGGAGGCGGGAAATGTGTGCTTTGGTAGCTGATACTGAATCGAATGGCAACAGGGTCATGTCACCTCGAACAGAATCATCCGTTCCGATGAACTTCATGATGAACTTCTTGCCTGAGGGCCGCACATCTTCGAGAACCCTCAAAGCAGCCGTTTTGGATGTAATGGTATGAGTCTCGGGAACTGTGAGTCCAAGAGACTTGGTGTACTCGGTGAAGGAGTGCTTCTCGTGCAGCTTCTGTGTTGTGGCTACGTTGTATTGCACTGCTTTGCACTTTGTGAGCAGCTCGATCATCTCCTTGGCCTGACCATCCTCAACGGCGCTTGCTACACCGGAACAGCTGACCCACAGGTCGACCTTTTCCTTTCGAACTATGTCCAGAATACTTTGGCAGTATCTAGACGAGCCTTCTCTGGTACCATCTGGCTTCGCGAGACGGTGGAAAGCCTTTACCGAGCGTGACACGTGCCCGCAAGTGATTGGCAAGAATGGCGGCTCGAAGTCAGCCCCGATAACGTTGTGACCGGCGATAAAGAATAGGCGAGCGAGCACGAGGCCCTTGGTCATGCCTACACCAGTCACCAACACCGTGCGGGGCTCGAAGTAGCGCGTGTATGTAGACCGCACTCGGGCGCGGTGTGAAGTCGCTGGGAAAGCGACGAGAATGCGGATCGCATAGCTGAAAAAGAGGACAAAGGTATCGAGTGGCAGGAAAAAGAAGCTCAGAGCGATCAGCTTCACGTTCTGCAGTGCATGTGCAAAACGCGACGACTCAGCAGTAAGCATGGTGGCTGCGTGAGGAAAAGAGCGAGAGACGCCTCGAGGAAGGAGCTCCAAGCAGTAGCGAAAGGATTGGGCCTGCGTGTCGTTGTCACGACTGGATCATGGCATTTGACGACTCATGCAAGCCATGTTTGTTGATCACGATAGCTTCGCGATAGCTCGGTGGATAGCTCTCCCGTTTTCACATGCTTTCGACTAGCTCTCAAACGTCATCGATCTGAACCTCGGAAACGTCTCGAGATGCGGCCTGAACCCTAGACAGACGATACATGAAATCTTGGTTGGAAATAGTTGGATCCGATCGCGTCAGTGCTTCCTTCAGGAAGACAATTGAGAAGTCAAAAGTTCCGATCGTTGGGATGGGATGGAAGGCAAGAGAAACGGCAGTTCAACAAACACGAGGGGAGAGCTCCGGAGGGAAAAATAATGGAGGGGCAAGATGAGCTCCAGCTTGATTTGCACATTTGCACAACTCTTTGTTTACAACTTATGCGAAACTGCATGTGAAATATTGAAGAGCAACTTTTTACTGGTGATACATTTGGGTATCTCTTGTAGTCCGCTGAGCCAATTCTACATGATCCGTACCATTCACATCCACACTCTCCACCAGACTCATATGCTAGGACGTATGGCGCGTATATACATTAAATCGTCGTGGCTGCCCCGGAGGCTCTGCTCCCGCATGATCGGTTGCTGTGAAGCACGGGCTTTCTCTAGGAGGACTCTTCGCCAGTGCAGCGAGTGATTTCGACACCATCCTGCGAATCTGTTAATGCCATTCTTTGGGTGTTGCGGAACAATGTTCAACTTACTGGCACACCTGAAGGCTCGTAGCTGTTGATGAGCTTGCTCTCGTAGACCAGGTTGGGGTTGCCCTTGGACTGTTGCAGCTTCTCCTCGGTCTGTCTGTTGGCATACTGTTTGGCGGTTCTGTCGGCGAATCTAGCATCGGGGTTGCTCTCGTCCGAAGAGGCTTCCGCGGCCTTGCGCTTCTCAGCAACACTGCTGCGAACATACTCAAGGTATGGTGGGTTGCCGGGCTTGATGACGTTATCGGCTGCCAGCACGGTTCCAGGAGTCACAAGCTTGAGTTCTTCGCAGAGCTTCAGATCGGTCTTGTAGGCGGGCTTGTAGTGGTCGAGGAACATCATGTCGATGTGCTTGAGGGTACCCTCAGTGTGCAGTCTCTTGATTGAAACAGCGCTGGAACCAATGATCACCTTGACCAGATCACCCAGACCGGCCAAGTCAACCAGCGAGGAGATGACTGCACCAAAGACAGGATCTCTCTCGAGGCTGAAGTAACGCTTACCACCAGCTTTGCGAACGGCGTCGGCGTAAAGAATACAGGAGTAACCAATGTAGCCTCCCAACTCAACCTGCGTCTAATGTAAGTTTTCCATTGGTTTCATGATCGGTCTCTGATGAATAGTACCATGGTCTCTGGCTTGACCTCTGAGATCAAGTCAGTGACAATCTTGCCCTTGTCCTCTCCCACGTTCATGAGGTACTTTTTCGTCCTCGCAAACTCATCAATGGCAGCCAGGACCTTCTGAGGATTGCCACGGATCTCCTCAATCTCTGGCTTGCCGTAGACAAAGTGCAGGAGCTCGAGTTCACGGCCGTCGTCAAAGAAGACTTCCTCCTGCTCGGCGTAGGCCTTTGTCTGATCAAATTCTGCCATTGTAGTGTTGCTTGTGG
Organism: Aureobasidium sp. SLJ-2021a; assembly: GCA_019677095.1. NCBI lineage: Eukaryota > Fungi > Ascomycota > Dothideomycetes > Dothideales > Saccotheciaceae > Aureobasidium > Aureobasidium sp. SLJ-2021a. The sequence continues at coordinate 623,297 of JAHRBU010000009.1, read as the reverse complement.
TGTTTTCGAGGTTCACGAGTTTCCGGTATCGAATGGATGGGTTTCCAGAGCAATTGCACAAAACGAATGGTTCCAATTGACTCGGATTCCAAGCGAAGCACTACGTGGCAGAAGCTCCAAGAGCTGAGCTGTTGGGGTGACGCGACGAGCCCCACTATCTGTTGACGACCAGGGGAGATCTCTCGCGACGACGCGATTCAACGAGCTAAGAGGAGGGGTAATGCTGCAAGAGGCTGCTAGACTCTCAAACGGGAGAGTCCAATCATCATGCAAGCGTCACCAAAAGAGGAAGCACTGACGCGAAAGCCAGATCTGCCCCTCACCTGAGCCCCGCATCATGATCGTTTTAATTTCAAACAGCTCGACCTTGCTGGCAGCATAGATTTGGTTTCGGAAGGTCCACTCTAGCGATGCAGCCTCGCGAGCTCCAAGGGCATACCGCTAGATTGTCGCAACCCATTGATGAGCCTTACATGTGCTTTCCACAATCCGTGCTTCCACGACAAACGACACTTTGAGCCGCAGGACGGGAACCCCAGAAAATGTCTCAATAAAAGCTCCGAGTCTAAAAGCCTGATGTCAGGAACTCATCAGATCTGTGGTGGGTCGCTAAACTGAACATGGTTTAGATGGATCTCTTACCCACGACATGAACCCCACGGCCCAAGCCTAACACGGAAGCTGAGCTGCTAGTCTACGATGCTCATTGGACGTTTGCCATGGCGGCTGTGATCCAAATCCATAGCAGCATGAAGCCTCATGGGCTTGCGTCTTGCAGGGAATGACATGTTTACGAACCAGACCGGTGCAAGTTCGTGGTGCTAGTTTCCTGTGCCGGCCAAACGGGGCTGACCTTGGACGCACGCCCATCGTGGCAGAGGTGCATCGGAGCGATTCGCCTGGAGACTTCGTACCTGAATCCGAATTAGCGTCAGTCTGCTCAGAGGTTGTTGACGTGATGCACTCGAGCTCCTAGTGCCGTGCTTCGAGATATCCGCCGATCTCGTGGTTGGCGAGGATATATGAAAACCCCTCTTCCTCGACCATCTGTACTTCCCACTCACATTTCTTCTTCCACTCCCATCAATCCTCATCCTCTTTTCAACTACCCCTCTGCGTTTGTTCAACACGCACACAACACATCAATCATGTCTGACTTGAACGCTACTGTCCAGGAGACCAAGGCTGGTTTCCACGTCTCCGGCTACGAGAAGATCGAATATGACTTCGAGTTCATGGACGGTGTCTTCGACCCCAAGAACAGCCAGCTTGCCGACTGCTACCAGCGCTGGGGCAGAGCCCTGGCCGTCATGGATGCCAACATCTTCGATGTATACGGAGACCAGATCCAGAAGTACTTCGACCACTACAAGCTCGAGCTTTCCATCCACAAGACCATGATTGGCGAGAAGGCCAAGTCCATGGACACCCTCTTGAGCATCGTTGACTCGATGAACAAGTTCGGTGTCTACCGCAAGGAGCCCGTCCTGGTCGTTGGTGGTGGATTGGTCACCGACGTTGCCGGGTAATACACACACAATGATCCACCGCCATAGATCTATAAGGCACTCTGGCCAATATCTCCTAAGCGGTCAATCCCTACCTCTGAACAAATTACTAACCGTTTACAGTTTCGCTTGTGCTTCTTACCGTAGAAACACCAACTACATCCGTGTCCCCACCACCGTCATTGGTCTCATTGACGCTTCCGTCTCGATCAAGGTCGCCGTCAACTACGGCAACTACAAGAACCGTCTGGGTGCCTACCACGCTCCCATGAACACTTTCCTTGACTTCAGCTTCCTCCGCACCCTCCCCGATGCCCAGATCCGCAACGGTTTCGCAGAGTTGATCAAGATCTCCACCTGTGCCCACCTCGACACCTTCAACTTGCTCGACAAGTACGGTGAGCAGCTCATCGAGACTGGATTCGGTCGCCGTGAGGGTGCTCCCCAGGAGGTTCGCGATGCTGCCGACAGAATCAACCGTAACGGCATCCACGAGATGTTGAAGCTTGAGACCCCCAACCTTCACGAGATTGGTCTTGACAGAGTCATTGCCTACGGTCACACGTGAGTCGACCCATCTTTCCGTACATCATACCTTTACTGACAACACTCAAGCTGGTCCCCTCTTCACGAGCTGATCCCTGACCCGCCTCTTCGTCACGGTCACGCCATCTCCATTGACATGGCTTACTCTGCCACTCTTGCCAACATGAGAGGTATCCTCAGCGACGAGGAGCACAAGAGACTTCTTAACCTCTTCTCTCGTGTCGGTCTTTCCATGGACGACGACCACTTCACCGAGGACGTCCTCGACCAGGCCACCAAGGCTATCCTTAAGGTAAGTCGACGCGTTAGGATACCCAAAAACCTCACCCAAACTAACAACATTTCTCCAGACCCGTGATGGCAAGCTCCGTGCTGCAGTCCCCAGCCCTCTCGGCTCTTGTGTCTTCCTCAACGACGTTGAGGCAAGCGAGATGAACGCCGCTCTGAAGAAGCACAAGGAAATTATGAAGTCCTACCCCCGCGAGGGCAAGGGACTCGAGGCCCATGTCGATTCCAGCGACACCGGCTACACCAAGAACCCCAACACCCAGGTTGAGAGCAACGCTTCCAACTCTGCCAGCAAGTCCGTCATCAACGACGATGTCAAGGATGGTGTCCAGCCCGCCGGCAAGAAGACCGCCGAGAAGATGGCCAGCGGTCCCGAGGGTGTCAACGGCGTCTCGAACCCCACCACCAACGGTGCCAACAGCCTTGCTCAGGGCGGCGAGTGCTGCTAGATCCATCTCTTTCATTGATTTGGGTTGTTGTTTGAAGAAAAAGCTTTTGATACCACAGCCTTGGATGTGCTGAAACAAAAAAAGACATCACCTCTCGGCGCAAAGAAGGCGCTCATGTAATAATACTTGCATAGATGAACCACCCTGCAGAAGGGTTGGCAAGCTAGATATAGCTACGAATATCCAACTATTGATGATTTATTGATACAAATTATTCTTCCCGTCCCACGAAGCGTCAGGAGTTGTGGCACGTGCTTGACGCCGTGGCTCGGGCCAAGCTGCTCATCATTGTTCCTCGCTCTCGAATGTTTGTTACATCTTGACCAACCGTACTGATCTTTGCAAAATACCAACGAACACCAAAAGTAAGGAATGGTTGGGATCCCTTCAGGCACTCTCTTGGGCTTGGAGTGTCTGTACTTCAGCGTCTCTTCACAGGCACAGCGCAACTACCTATATATAACCAAAGCCGATCATCGCATGCTGGCTACGAGAACACCGTTCGCTCGGGATGACCTTGGTGTGATTGATTGCTCTGACAAGCGATGCACTGCCTGTGATCAAGATAGCCAGCAGGGGTATTTAATGTGACAAGACGGCCTATTTATTGAAAGATCGACGTGCCCTACTTTCGAGGCTTGAAGAACGTCGACATGTGCAAACTGGTCCTCTTGGTGGCAATATCTCAATGCTTAGACGCAGGGGGGCTTGAGCGGAGCACTTTTGGATCGTTCTTCTCTCAATAGCAGTGCACAACACGAACCTCCAATCTGTATTCTCATCAACCATGAAGTCAATCATCTGTTGCGCTGTGCCTCTGGTTCATCGTCTGCTCCAGCTCACGGACCATGAAGAGCAAGATATATTGGCGGGCCAATATGGAGAGATGGATCAATCTTGGTGCTTGGCCGCGTGTCGCATTGCGGCGCTGTTCGTAACAGAGTACCGTATTGTAGAGTTCGTTCGTCCAAAGACTATAAGAGCACGCAAGGACGTGGTAGAGAAAGGAATGCTGGCCCCACGCTCAACGAAGTGGTTCATGACATATACCTGAGAGTTGAGTTGAAACCTACCACAAAATGGCAGCTCCTAGCACTCGAGACTTGACGATTTCTGCCTGACAGGCGGCAAGAAGTGCGGTTGCGCAAAACAAGGTTGTGGTCTCAGAGCAGTTCGAGCGGCACGGGCTTTAGATGATGAACGCTTGAATGAACGCCAACCGCGCGGTACTCGGGAACTTGGCTTTTTTTGGCAGCGGGCGAGTGCGGATGGCCGTTGCGAGTACCTTTGTAAGTGTCGAGAGATGACTCGAGCGAGCAAGACGGAGTCACGCAGGAAGCACGAGATGTGACGCGAAGGCCAATGGTAACAGCGGTATGGGCGGTCGGCGGAACGGAGATGGGGTTGTGGAGGACTGCTTCCCAGGCTCGTCCGGTAGAGGATCATATCATTCATATAGAGACAGAAAATCGGCAGAGTTTGGTTGATCATTGCCTGTTCCTGTGTGGAGCAAGGCGCTTTGTGGGTGGCGCATGGGTCGCGGGTTGCTCAAATTGCACACAAGGCTCGACCATGACAAAGTCAGGGTGGTGTTTAAAGGGTGATGGGCAGAGTTGGCGACGGGAAGGAATGAGAGTGACGAGCTATCGTTTGATGACTTGAGGGAGAGGGCGTAAAGATCTGACAGATGAGCGATAGCCATGTGGTGCTTCTCTTGTACGATTGAAACCCACGCAGAAAGGGCTCGGTTGCATGCATGCCATGTGCTGTGAGGGTCGTCGTTGCTCGCGCGTGTGAAGTTACCAACGGTCTGGACACAATAGGAGCAGGGGCATTCAGCATGCCGGGAGGAGGAGTGCAGTTGGTGCTGCAGCTCGACCAGGAGCAAAAAGCACAACGGCATTCGCAGCAGCATCATTACCTGTATCCTCGGCCTGATCAGACAGCTCAAGCGCAGCATCATTACCAAAACCCACAGTTTCTCAGCCCACAGGCGCACCCGCCGCCGTCGATTCCGCTGCCGCCGTTGCCCGCCATGACGAGGACTCGAGGAGCCGACCCGGCTGGAGAAGTGCCGCCGGATGCAGCAATTGTTGTTTCAGGCGACCTACGCGCGCGGGCAATCCCTCGGTCCGTCACGGCGTCGCCGTCAATTCCTACTCTACGCACCCAAGCATCCTCACCGTCGCCGTCGCCGTCGCGCGTGCCGACTCCCAACCTGCGCAAAGCCGTCAGCATCGAAGCCTTTCCGCGGCCCCCTGGCAGTGGCATCGCCGGCCCCCTTGCGCAATTGGCCTCGTCGAGCCCGCGCAACTCGTCGCAACCCTCGAGTCCTCGTGTGTCCCCTTCGTATTCTTCTGCCGTACCGCGCCCACCCTTGTCGCCTCTACAATCCCCTAGTGGACTGCGCCGGCCACAGTCCAAGCCATCTCTTCGCAACCTACGCTCCAAAACCTCTACTGCTTCGCTCACCATCGCCTCCGTCAGCGCCGTTCGCACCTCCAAGAGCGAGAGTCTACTGAGCATACCTTCTCCGCTCGAGAGCCGCTCATCCTCGGCACCAGTATCCCCTGCTACGCCTCTGACACCCAACACGCCCGTGCCCGACAGTACCATGCTCGAAGCCATGAATGGCGACAAGGACAAAGAAGCAAAGGGAAACATCACCGTCAGTGTTCGCGTGCGCCCTGATGCTGCCGCAGACACGCAGCCGGACGGAGAATGGTTGGTTGACGGTCGACGCTCCCTCATAAGCTATGAGAGTGGAGAATATCGCTATGGTGCGTCATCTGTACTCGATTGACAACCTCGAGTTATGCTGACCCTGTCTTTCGCAGACAATGTATTCTCACCGCACGACCAGAATGCTCGCGTATACGAATCAGCTGCCAAACGCCTGGTGCGGCGTGTCATGGAAGGCTACCACGGCACCGTCTTTGCATACGGCATGACAGGCACTGGCAAGACGTTTTCCATGCAAGGCACTGCCATGTCTCCTGGTGTCATTCCTCTCGCCATTACCGACATCTTTTCCTACATTCGCCAGAATCCTGCTCGCGAGTTTTTGCTGCGTGTCAGTTACCTCGAAATCTACAATGAGAAAATCTACGACTTGCTCAATCCGGACTCGAACGAAGAGATCAAGCTGCGAGAAGACCCGCGCCGCGGCGTTTATGCGACGCCCCTCAAGGAAGAAATTGTACAAAGCCCTAACCAGCTCCTCAGAGTCATCGCGCGTGGTGACCAGCAGAGGCGTGTGGCAGGTACCCAATTCAATGCCCGCTCTTCGCGCTCGCATGCTGTTGTGCAGATTGTCGTCGAGTCGCGTGAACGCTCTGCCGGTCCTATCGGCGACCCCCGGCGCGACAAGCTGCTACCCGGCAGTGTTCTGGTGTCGACTCTGTCCTTGATCGATCTTGCTGGTTCCGAAAAGGCAGCCGAGAGCAAGGAGCGACGTACCGAAGGAGGTCATATCAACAAGTCTCTGCTAACACTAGGCACTGTTATTGCTCGTCTGTCTGGCGACAAGGAACTTAACGAAAAAGATCAGAAACATCTTCCCTACAGGGACAGCAAGCTCACCCGCCTCCTACAACCCGCTCTTTCCGGAAATTCACTAGTGTCTATCCTTTGTACGGTCCAGCTGTCTTCAGCTTCCAGCAGCGCTGCTGGAACCTCCTCGCATACAACCGAGACGTTGAACACACTCAAGTTTGCAAGCAGAGCTAAAAACAACCTTGTCAGCCACGCGAAACGGAACGAGTCCAATCCTTCTGATGGAGCAGACCCACGGAGCCGAGCTTTGCTGGATAGGTACAAGCTCGAGATCATCGAGTTGAGGGCTCAGCTGGAAGAGCAGAGCAAAATTAAAAATGAGGCCGAGAAGGCCGAAAAAGCGGAGGTCGAAGAAGAGCGGTGGAGAGAAAGAGAACGCGAGAGTGCCGAACGCCATGAGGAACAAATGCTGGAAATGCAGCTTGCCAGGACTGCCCTGAAAGAGCGCATCGCTCATCTCAACCGACTGATCTTGAGTTCAAAGTCGCTAGGGGTGAACTCGGGACGCTTCTCCAGTGCCAGCTCGAGCATGCCAATCCTTCAAAGAACGAGCACACACAGCACTTTGGAACGACCGAGGAGCCGGAGACCAGGTAGCAGCGGGAGTCAGGCCACTTCGAGTCGCATTCAATCCGGCTCCACCATAGCGGGCATGCTTCCCATAGCACGGACCTCGCAAATCGAACTGGCTTCGGCATCCGAAGACGAAAACGATGATGAGGAAATGGCAGCTGACGAGGACGCCTTAAACCCCGGGAGTGCCTCCTCGGCCCGCCAAATCAGTGCTTTACAAGCCGATCTCGCAGACAAGGACCGATACATTGCAACTCTGGAGAAGCGTTTGTTGCAGACTCGTAACAATTCTTACAGCAGAGCGAGCAGTGCAAAATCACCTCTCCCCAGCCGTGTGCCTTCTCGAGATGGGCAAAACACAGACGCCATTGTCAAGGAGAAGGACCACGAGATTGAGCGGCTCAAGCAGAAGCTTGAAGATCAGACTCGTATGGTGTCTGCGCTAAGGAACGCAGCCAGGAAGCGCGAGATGCTCGACACCTCTGGGGCTCTGTCCCAACATCCGGCCTTCAGACAAAGTCCCACAACCCCTCCGGAGAAAAGGGAGCCACGCACACCATATCGCAGCATGAGTCGACCAGAGCTCTTCCGAAGCGCCAGCGGACCTGTTAGTGCTGTCAACCAAATGTCACCACCTAGTTCGCCGCCTCCTGGGGTACAGAACTTCTCACGGTTGTCCAAGCATCCCGCTTCCCTTCTTCCAGCCGACACAGAAGTTGAAGAAGTGACCGAAAATAACAGATCTGCTGCCGAGCCGTCGAACCACGTGGCAAGAGTCACGAGCGCTAGCAACGTGCCCGGCACCAAGAGGACCGTGGACGAGATGACAAAGCTTTTGGATGAGATGATCCAAGACAAGGTCAACACTGGCCATGTGATCCGCGGTGACAGAGGCAGCTTGCGGGTAAAGCGTGACACTGTCATGAGCCGTGCTGGCAACGAGGATATTTCCCCTGATGACGCTGAAGCAGGCGCAGCGGCTCTGCACTACGAAAAGCCGCAGTTCATATGACGAGTGTCGGTTGCCTGATTGCGACTATGCTTTCCCTTTGACTGGATACAAAGTCTGCGCAAGGGGCAGGAAATCCTTCTTTTGTGTTTGCGTTGAGTGGGACAAATAATGAGTTATCAATGGGAAAGGAAAGATCATCAGGGTATCTGGTCCAGGATAAGACCCAAAGGAGGGCTGGGGATTGCGATGTGTTAGCGAATCATTGCGGGTTTTTCTTCTTTTGATACCCTATTAACAAGGCATGCAAGACGGTGGAACGCCTTCTTCGTTTTTCTTCTTCAGGTTCTCGTTGGTAACCGGTGGCTCTATGTGTCGGGTACTTGTGCACCAAACTCTTGGTAATAACAATCTCCTAGGAGTTTTGGGATGGAGGGCCTCGAAGGTAGTTTTTTTGCACTTCTAGAACGACGACCATAGAAGGATAGAGTCGGAGATAATTGAACAGTCAGAGAAACGTACCATGTACAATGACTCCCAAAACAAGAAGTCGTTTCCGAACAGGTGTCGTCAAACGCTGACAAGAAGAGAGATTACCACAATTTTTGGTCCGCAACGGAAGAATCGTTGATCCCAAGAGGTCACGGGCGCTCGGTCGGCATGCCTCAAAGCCTCAAACAAGGGCTTTTGCTCGGGGTTGCGGTGACCGACAGTGTTAACATTACAGGGCCGTCCGTATGATGTTATGGTAGCTGGCTGAACGGCACGACATCTTCTTGTCTTCTAGAAGGACTTCGTTGTCAGGCCTGCCATCTGGAGACATCATCGCCTCCACACTGAAGTGCGGGTTAGGTTGACCATGGTCCACTCGGGCCAGCAGCATACGGACGTTGTTGTGTGCCTGATCGCGCAATGCGATCTCTTTTCATTCATTTCGGATATAGGTTGACTCATATGGGAAGACGTCAATCGACATTGTATAGACATGACATTCAGAGGAGAATTGAAGCTTGACCGGATTGCTGGAACTCTGTTTAGAGAGTGAGACACTACTGCAAACCTCACGGTCTGTGTTCATGCGGGCTGTTGTTTTGGATTGCAAGAGAGGTCGCTTAGCGTACTTTGCTTTTTCTCCTCTTGCCGAGGCCAACTCAAGAGCATTTGTTTGGAATGGGCTTGCTGTCACGTCTGAGAGTCGACGGCTCACGGGTTTGCCGGCGGCAGTCCTGCTTCTTGCCGCAAAACTTCACCTTCTAGAAGCCTTGTGGAACGTCGATGCCCCTCCTTGTCAATTTCGCGAACAGACCCACGCGCCGCTACGAATGAAGAAGCGTGGAGGGCTCTGCTCGACAGCATGGACCTCTTTCACCTCGTGGCTTCTTGCTCTGGCTGTGTGTGCTTGTGGCTTGCACAATCCGCCGTGTGCTGATGCTGCCCTATGTCTCCTTTATCGGTGAAGCAGGGAAAGCTAAGTTAGAGTGCGAGTAATATCGGCAGCTAGGTCTAACTGTCTCGTGGTTTGTGGTTGCTCGGCGTCCCAAAAAGAGGGGTCCAGTTTTTCCAGAGTTTGGTTCTTGCTGCCCAATCACGCTTGATCGATACCCAGCAACAGATCTTCCTTTGAAGACGACTTGGAGATCGTGGAGCGCCAACAACCTTGATAGATTGCGACGGGGGACACGAGGACATGTTCAATCACCGATCCATACGTATTCAACTCGAACCCAGACTTGTCAGCTGCTGTTCCCTACGGGTGAAAGACATCTATCTGGCAGAAAGAGCACTGCTCTGGATGGCAGTGAACATGAGTTCCAACAGCGTCCGGGCGCCGTTTACTGTCTTGCTGACCTTGTCCCTTCTTCCTTCCTACCTCGTCAAGCCCCTCCCGGTGCCGCCGTCAGCCTTGCCCGCACAAACCGTTACGCATAGGAAACATGCTTCTCGAGTCATGATGAAACAACCTTGTCCTCCGAGGCTTCTCCCCCTTCCCTCCACCACACGGCGGCGCCGCATCAGTGCCACGGTGCGGTCTCGTCTGTCCGAGATTGCTGGGTTTCGACCTGAACAAGGAGCCCGAAGGCGTGGTGGTTGGAAGAAAGGTAGATGCCGGACGCATCGCGTGGATGTATAATACGTGTTTCTAGGGATCGACGTTGGACGTTGCGAAAAGAAAATCAACGCTCGGTCCTGTCTGCCACATTTTGGCTTTTGCTCAGCAGAACTGGTTGCTGCCATAATCACACGCAGCAATCGCGTACCATAGCCGTGACCGACAGCGGATGTGTCGTATTTGGACTGGCGGTGGACATGAGTATCCACGACTCTACTGGGCATCTCTCGGCCTGGTCCGGCGACCCGTCCTCGCCCAGGTGTTCGTCGGGCAGCACCAAGCATCCAAAACATGGAACCTGCGTTTTTGATCCCAGACCGTCTGTTGCGAAGCTTTTCGGCTTTGCTTTCTCTGGCAGACGTGTGGTGTTTGCTCGCGCTTTTGGTGCACTGCGACGCTGACGCCCATCTCTGAGGCGTGCCTGGAGTTGTGCACACACCACACCCGTCCCCTGCTCATTTCAGTGCGTAGTGCACCGTAACAAGACAGATCCCTCTGCTTTCCTTCACATGTTGTGATGACGAAAGTGCCCGCAATTGTAGCGATTGGCACATTTGGGAGGGGCTCCTGTTCTGTTTATATCAGCTAAGCACTTTCCTCCACTGCCGTAAAAACACTTTTTTTTCATCCAACAAGCCATTGAGATCCACAATCTGACCCCCCACTGCCTCGACCCCCCCTTTGCAACACAAATAGTGGCGGTATGTCATCGGTTATGATTGCTCGGCTTTGTTCAGAACCCTCTCTCAATCCTGCATTCCGACTGCCCGACACTTCTTCCTCTCAACCCGGTGCTTCGGTTAAGACGACTAAAAAATACTCCCCTACATCGACACCCATCATGTACAATGCTCGCAGTCCGCTGGAGGACTCTTTCAACATCCAGCAGTCACAGCCAACCTCTCGACCAGCTCTAAGCAGACGCCCTACTCTGCTTCAGCAATCTGGCTTGTACGTTCATGATAATGACTGCTTCCCTCACCGCCCAACGTCCAAAGTTAATCTTGTCATATCAGGTACACACCTGCTTCTCCAGAAGCCTCACGAGTAACCAGGTCATACTTTTCCTCTGGCCTGCAGAGCGATCGCTCATGGCCTTCATCACCATGGCCGACGACCAACCCAAGAGATTCGGGTTCTTCGGTGGGCTCCTCGAGAATGTCTTCGGCCGGGGGACTGGCAGTTGGCTCTCAAAAATCACCAAACCTACCCGTTTTCCCTCCATCGCCGGATTACTACAACTCATCCATCTCATCAAACCCTTACACGACAGCACCACCCCCAGGATTTAACACAGTAGACGTAACCAACACCCAACAGCTGCAACAGCTTCAGCAGCTCCAACAGCAGCAAATTCAGCAGCAGCAGCAAATCCATCAGCAACAACAGCAGCACCAGCAGCAGTCGGGCATGCTTCACCCCAACTACAACTCAGCCGCCATGGGCAATGACGGAGGTGCAATGCTGCCCGGCAGCTCGCACCGCCGCTCATCAGGCCGTGACGAGTTCGACGGACCGCACCAACTATTAGCCAAGCCCACCAACTCACACCTCGAGACCGCCGAGTCCGAGTTGATCCAGCTACCCGTATCTCTGTACGCCGAAGAGCAGGACTCGATACTGACGCGCGTCAACGACCGCCTCTCCCAGTGCGCCTACGACTTTGTAGCCAAATACCAGTTCCCCATCCCCTTGGAGCCCGACAAGAGACCCGTCCGCGTTCCTGCCGACCGCGAGTGGACAGAATGGTGCTACCTGCTCAAGCGCCTGGCGACCAAACGCCGCATCCCCGCCCGCGTGCTCTACAACGGACAAATCAAGCAATTGGTCACCGTGCTGGAGAACTCGCTCGAGATGAGACATGCAGCAAAGCATCAGAGCAGACCTCTAAAGGACGACCGCAACGTGCTGCAGCTTATTTCTGCTGGCTTGCAGGTTTCCAAGATGCTCAAGGATCCCGACGCCATGAGATATCTCGATGAGCTGTACGTTGCTGCCGAGCGCTTGATCGAGAGCAGACGTGGCAACCAGTCTGCTTGAGTGCGCTGCATTCCAAACCCAGACTTTCCCTAGCTGCAAGTCTTTCTTCACGGCAGCCCTGTAATGTATAACACACCATCAAAGGCTTTTGGGCACACGCACATGGGGCGCAACGATCGCTCTGCCGTGTACCATTCGGGATGGTTTCTGGTCACACAATTTGGGGCGGAGGTTGGGCCCTTCTTCACGTTTCAGCCTCCTGTAAGCCACCAACACCCATGTCCGGCACCGAGCCGGTAGTCCTTCTTCATGTTCGACACCTCTCGAGGCCCATCTTCGTTTCACCTTTCTGTACGCCGCCCTTTCCTGAAACGGGAAAGGATGATGTGTCACTTTTCTCTTCTTCTACTTGTCTGTTCTGGACGATGGCTTGGTTTGTTCGAAGAAAAGGTTGGGAACAAAATACACAATGATGGGGAGTGGCGGTGTTTGATCTGTTTTGCATTTTCCTGGCAGTTTTGAAGTATTGTTTTGGTCGCTCTCTCGTTTTACTGTTTTGGTTGGTGTTTCTTGGGACCATCTTCTGGGGGGCTTTTGGGCAGGGGGATTGCATTGCGTATGTTTTGTACGATCTTGGGACGAAAAAAGGAAAATGAATAAACAAAAGATTTAGGGCTTGGTTCTTGAGTATACCCTAGTTTATCTTGCGACAGTTGTAGTTTGTTTTGTGTAGATGATGAGAATATAGAGGTATATCTTCTTTGATCTAGTTTCTCTTGCAATCGCAGTTCGGTAATGGTTGTTGTTGGTTGTTGTTGGTTGTTGTTGTTCTTGGTGTAAGAAGTGGTCGACAAAGTACTTGTAAAGCACAATCGACTGCATCACTCGTCGAGCATCATGAAAAAAAAAAAAAAAAAAACACTTAGAGAAGGAAGGCAATGGTTCGAGCGCAAAAGGGTAAAGACACGTACTGTACTGCTATCAGAGTTCAGCAACTACCACTGCTACTACTCACACCTCCTATGTGTTTGTCTTTTGTCTTCAGCGGGAGGGTCTGTAGTCGCTCCCGCTGGCGAGACTCGGACCGCTTGCGCCAGCCATTGGGTCGTCTTCGTCGTCGTAGTCTTCGGCGCCGTCATCTTCACTTCCGGCATAACCTCCAGATGCATCTGGAAGGTCCTCATCATTATCATCATCATCGTCTTCTCCTTCTTCTTCCCCTTCTTCTTCGTCATCCAAGAGATCCTCATCACCCGAGTCTGGTACCGTTATATTTGGTGTCTTCTCCTTCGCCTTCTTTACCTTGGGCGGCGATGGAATGTCAGCAAAGAAGTCGCTGATTTGGAACTTGTTATTCGGCGACCAGTGCAAACATGATACATAGTTGTCGGATCTGTTACATGACGGTGCTGTGGCCATCTTCTTCCAAATGTGCTCGTTTTCATAAAAGGACTCGATGATATCCTTTGGTCTGGGTCTTTTTGCTGGATCAAAGGACAACATTTTTTCGAGCAGATCCCTCAGTTCCTCACTGTAGTCGAAAGTCAAATTTTCCAGCGGATGCACGCCCTCTTGATCCAGTTCCTTCTTCAAGTCTTTTTCTCCCCAGTTTGTATCTGCTGGATGCTCCAGTCTCATAAGGGTCACAGCCGTCCTTGCGATCTGCCAAACCTGTTGTGGGATTGAACGTTAGATTCCATTTCTCTTCACACCGATTCCTTCCCTATCCGCATGTTCGAGAGGTACGACTCACATTTGTGGCATCGCTGAGCTCCCATGCCGTTTCAGCATACACATCTGAATCCATCTCTGGTGCAATGTAACCAGGTGTCACTGCATCTTGCCATGCCTCTGGGTTATCTGGGTCGAGTTCAAACGTGACATGTGCGGAACCGAAATCGCCAATCTTTATAACATGGTCAGAATTCGGTTGTGAGATCAAATGGGCAACAGAGATACTGACCTTGCAGATCGGGTACTTCGGAAACTCATTAGGGTCAGGATTGGTCATGAAAACTAAGTTCGCGTCAGTAGATTGAACCTGGTGCCATTTGTATCTTACTAACTGTTTTGTGTTTTGATGTCTCTGCAATACAAGTCAGTCATAGTCGTCAAATCGTGCCAGTAGCTGTCACTTACTGATGAACCACAAAATCGCGTCTGTGATGGCCCAGAGGTATGTTGTTCATGCGATGCAACGCGATGGCCACCTGCTTCAAGTAGTACCAGAGGAACGGCTCAGGGACTACTTGTCCAGCGGATGACTCAATCGACTTGATATCATTTTTACTTCCAGAGTCTGTTCCGCTTTCGTGGTACGTCTCAGACGGCCGGAAGACATGCCGACTGTGTCAAACTTTAGCTCTCTGGACACCAGATGCATGCCGTCTTTGAAAACTTACTAGCTTTTGTTCTGTGCTTTCATCAACTTGTGAAGGTCACCACCTTCGCAGTATTCCATATAAGTCCTGTTGGTCCGCCACTGGGGGTTGATAGAATGACCGAGATATTCTACGATATGTCGCTCCCATCTTTCGGGCGTCGGCAAGCTCAACAGCTTATGCACGATTGATTCTCGGGGATCGTATTGGTATCTGCCTCTCTCCCACCAGGCCTCATTGTCCCAGTTATTCTTGCTCCAGGAATCTTTGACAACAACACGCTCGGTGATTTTTTGTTGGTCATCAACTTTGACAAACAGTCGGGCGCAACCTTGACCGCCCTTTCCGAGGTCTCCCTCGACACCAATCCAATCTCCATGTAGCTTTTTGACATTCTTGAACAACTTTACGATCTCGTCTTTCTCCTCGTCCGCCACTTGGGGCCCAGGCAGTCCGCTTAGCTTAGCCAGGGTTTCGACGGACTTTTTGGCCAGCTTGCCAATAGACGCGGCTGAGACTGCCAGTGCGGCTGCAAGGGTGGCTACCGGTGCGGGTACGGGGGAGGCTATAGGCGTGCTTGCGGGTTTGGCTACAGGCTCGGGTTTGAACACGGCTCCAGATGACGTGGGCACCGCGTAGGATGGGTTGGCATGCGAGTCGTGATATCCTGGGTGGATCATTCCGTTGTCAGTATAGACGATCGTAAAGGGCAAGTGTCCATGGTCATATTCGAGGCTGTCAAGTCGAATTCGGGGTATTGTGGGTTCGTCAACCACTTCTTCTCCAGCAGCATCAAGAAGGTACTGAACGGCAGGCGACGCATCGTGCATTTCTTCGTCACCATCCGTGTCCTCATCTGTGCGAAGTTTCTTCGCACCTCCTGCTGCTGACTCGCCGCTTTCTAGAGGTCGTTTTGGTGCCATGATTAGCTTTGATACAATTCAGTTGACTGTTAGTAAGGAGGCAATGAAACTCTGTAGCCTTGGTAGCACGGCATATACCCGATACCCATCCATTCATCTCTACATTTCTACGCGACCTTTGTTCAAGCCGGATTCGGCTGACCTTTTTTCCCTTGACCATGGTATCTTCTTTGATCGCTCGAATCGCAAGAACTCAACTGCTTTCGGCCACGACAGTAATTCATGTCGACAAAGAGAGTGCGCTCAGGACGTGGTGCATCAACGGAAACCGTTGTTATTGAACAATGGTGCTGAAGTCAAGTATCTTCGAGTGACAAAGGTTGTTCTTGCTGTGTAACAGGAAGTCGAGCGACAGGAAAGAGCGAGCGTCGGTGGACGTCAAAGGACCCGAAGTTCAGCATTCCTCGGTAAATCGGCAATCGAGATGCCATGAACGGCTGTTTACAAACCTTTAACCATACATTGTTTTATCCAGCATGTCTTGAATCTATCAGCCAGCTTTACGAACGATTGTTGGATCAGATTTTGGAGCATGGTGCTCCGTTCAACCATAGCCAAATCTACAATTTGGCCTTCTGACCCTTCTTTGCTTCTTCCTCGGCCTGTGTCTTCAAGACTCGTCGCAGAATCTTGCCACTGATGCTCTTGGGGATCTGGTCTACAAACTTGACACCACCTCTCAGCTTCTTATGATTTGCAACCTTTGCGCCAATCCAATTGACAATGTCTTCCTCGAGGGCCTTGCCTGCCTCGACGCCTTTGCGTGGTACGACATATGCTCTAGGGACTTCTGTCGCGAGGTCTTCTCTGTAGATGCCAATGACTGCAACGTCATCGATTTTCTCGTGCGCGACAAGGTAGCCCTCCAGTTCAGCCGGTGGTACTTGGAAACCCTGTAGAAGTCAAATCAGATCCTCGTCTAGTTTTGAGCGTGTGATGTAGCTTACCTTGTATTTGATCAACTCCTTGACACGATCAGTGATGAAGAAGTTGTTGTCCTTGTCTTGATAGCCCACATCACCAGTCTTGAAGTAGCCATCCGACGTCAATGCGTTTGCAGTACCCTCGGCATTGTTCAGATAGCCCATGAAGATATTGGGACCCTTGAGCCATAGCTCACCAACCTCTCCGACGGGCACTTCCTGTTCTTCTGGCGACATGTATTTGGCAGTCATGTTGGGCAGCAAAATGCCGACACTGCCTACAGTGGTGTGCCAGACATCCCATTGCTGAGTGTGAGTACATGGCGAAGTCTCACTCAGGCCATAGCCTTGCTTGACCTTGAGCTTTGTACGGTCATAAACAGCATTCACAAGCTCTTTGGTTAGAGGCGCAGCTCCAGAGTTCATCATACGTATCGTGCTCAGATCGTACTTGTCGACAACTGGGTGCTTGCTCAAAAGCAAGACTACCGGAGGTGCGACGTAACTGAAAGTGATCTTCTCTTCCTGCGTTATCTTACAAAAGTCTTCGATGTCGAATTTGGGCATGACGACTGTTCGGCAGCCTTTGTAGAAGCTCACGTGCAAGATGACAGTCAGGCCATAGATATGGAAGAATGGAAGGAAGGCAAGGATCCTGTCTGCCGGAGTCAAGGGTGATTCTGCTGTGCCGACTTGGAGCGTGTTCGCAATGATGTTCCTGTGACACAACATGACACCCTTGGGAAGACCCGTGGTGCCGCTAGAATATACCAAGAAAGCCAGGTCCTTTTCCGGATCGACCTTGGTGCGTCGGTAACGGTTGGTACCGGCGGTGTTGCGGATAGAGGTGAAGTGTTTGACTCTCATGTCGGGATCTCTCTGGTCGCCGATCAGAATGATGCGGTCTTCCGGTAGACCGACCTTCTTTGCGGCGGCCCGAGCAGTCGCAATGACGGGCCATTGTGTCACCAGAGCCTTTGCGCCGGAATCTTTTAGCTGGAAAGCCAGCTCGTCTGCGCTGTAACCGGGGTTGGCGGGAGAGACGATGGCTCCTGCCCAGTGAGCACCCCACATGACAATGGGAGTGTCGATGGAATTGGGAGTGAACATGGCAACAACGTCGCCCTTTTGCCAATCCCAGGCACCCTTGAGGCCTTTGCCGAAGTCAATGGCGGCATTGCGTGACTGTGCATAGGTGTATGAACGTTTGGTGTAGGCATCTTGGAGGACGACTGCAAGCGTGTTAGGCAATGGCGACGAGGACTCGACTGGGATGCATACCATGGTCGTCAGGGTATGGCTTGTCCTTTCGTTCGAACAAAAAATCCCACAGACCGACATTTGGGATCTGGATGCGAGGGTACGGGGACTCGGTGGGCATTGTGGTGTGGGTTGAGAGGACAGAGGAGTTTAACGAGATAGAGACGAAAGTAGAGAGGGTGAGGGGGAAATGGAGACGGAGCAGGAGTAATCTATGGACCAATGCTTACCTATATGATTGTGTGCCGAATAGCCAGCGCGGTCCACTACCTACGTAGGTCACTGGCAAAGGGATCAGCCCCGCATACAACAACCGGGGTCGTGGAGAGGCTTGATTGATGACGGGGAGGTTTGACGTGAACCGCGGTACACAGCTTTTGCACGTCCGAGCAAGCCGATGGCCGAAAGGGGCAATCCGCCAAGTATAGCATAAACAGTGGTGGGGGAGAACAAGGGCTGGTGGATGCGGTGCACACTGCAGCGCAGGTCCAAACATGGCATCGTTGGTATCACCGACTCGTCACATTGCGCGGGCATTTGCGCCCACGACGCGCCTCACGCAGCGACGGTGGGCGCAGGTGCACGACATTCGCTTTTTGGCGACGCAGCAGAAGCCCGACCAGAGAGTCTTTGACAAGTACAAGGCCAAGCTCGAGCAAAAGGCACAGCAGGAGGGCCACGGCGACGTCGACAGGCTCAAGTCGGCGTACAAGGACAAGATTGTCGAGCTCCGACAGCAGGCCATTGTGCCCGGCGCCAACGCCCCCCTGGACGCCGCCCCCGTCGACGCGCCCACGACACCCAACGCCCCCTTCCAGCCCCCTCCGCCGCCCCAGCCTCAGTCGCAACAACACGCCTCGCCCAAGCCCTCTGCGTCGGCCGAGGAAAAGGCCGGCATCAAGACGCTGGCCTCCTTCATCGACGTGCCAAAGACAAAGGAGCTGCCTCAGAAGGAGATTGAATACATCTGGAGGTTGCGCCACGCCTCCTCTCCCAGCTCCCTGTGCGCCGTCGTCCCCACCCCCGTCTACCAACACATTGCCGACACGGCCCGCAAGCACCCTCAGTTCGTCCTGCCCTTGCCCAAGGAGGGTCAAGGCGCCGAGATCCATTTCCTGCAGTGGACTTTCCCCTCGCCCACCACCTGCACTGTGCTCTTCACTGCCCTGGCCGAGTTCAAGCTCAAGGGCGAGTTTGCTCAGCCGCACACCACCGTCACCCACCACCTGGATCTGGCCGACGACAAGGGCCTCGTCCTGCTCGAGGGTACCGTCATCGAGGACAAGCAGATCACCGTCGAGGAGGCCAAATGGCTGTTGATGTGTCTTCAAAAGTTCTACGGAAAGGCTGCCGACCAAAGTCCTCGCAGAAAGTTGATGGAGCAGTTCAGCCAGGGGGACAGCAGCTTCAAGATTGAAGAGCTCTTGGAGGAAGCCGAAAAGATCTAGATGAGAACCTCAACCCCAAAACAAATGTACACTATCCTTGTAACAACATCAACCTGCATCCAGAAATTCCTGTCCACAAGACTTCTTCCATATGTCGCACTGCCCGTTGGAAATACGCCACCAAGGTCCTCATCCTCGAAGCGGGGTACCCGAGCACAACACGCGAGCGACCTCTTTCAACTTCTTAGCATCTATTTCTCAGTGAATTTGCATTCCATCACAAACCGTCAGTATGAGACTGGCACCGGTAGCTACTGTGTGGGCTGCTGTCATTGGCGTCACAGCCGTCACAGGTCAACAACAGATTCTCGGCCAACACTCGAAACCACCAAACATAGTCTTCATCTTGACCGACGATCAAGACGTTCATCTTGCATCCCTCGACTACATGCCGCTAGTGAGAAAGCACTTGATTGACAAGGGAACCTATTATGATAAACACTACTGCACGACTGCAGTATGCTGTCCTGCAAGAGTTACTTTGATGACCGGCAAAGCTGCACACAACACCAACATCACCGACGTCAATCCACCCTATGGCGGTTATCCCAAATTCGTCAAGCAGGGCTTCAATTCGGCATATTTACCTGTCTGGCTCCAAAAGGCGGGATACAATGTTTACTACACCGGCAAACTCTTCAACGCTCACAACGTAGACAACTACGACTCACCTTATCCAGCCGGTTTCACAAGCCATGTAAGAGTGCATAACCTAGCTCAGCGGGTAGGAAGACTTACATGCACAGGACTTTTTACTGGATCCGTTCACGTACAACTACATGAACAGCTCTTTCCAGCGCAACCAAGATCCACCTCAAAGTCATGAAGGTGAATATGTCACAGACGTGCTAGCCCAAAAGGCATACGGCCTTCTCGACGAAGCCGTGGAGGCGAAGAAGCCTTTTTTCCTCATGCTCGCACCAAGTGCCCCTCACGCCGACATCCAAAACAATAGTGGTTTACTCACCTTTGACGCACCCGTCTCTGCACCCAGACACGCACACCTATTCAAAGACGTCAAAGTACCCAGAACGGCAAACTTCAATCCCGAAAATCCCTCGGGTGCAAATTGGATCCGCTCTCTCGAAAAACAAAACACCACAAATGTAGATTGGAACGATCATTTCCATCGCCAAAGACTCCGCGCTCTTCAAGCCGTCGATGAGATGGTCGATAATCTGTTCTCACGCTTAGAATCGCATAACTTGCTCCAAAACACATATGTCATCTACAGCAGCGACAACGGCTTCCACATCGGAGCCCACCGCATGCAACCTGGCAAATCCACCGGTTGCGAGGAAGACATCAACATCCCTTTGATCATCCGCGGTCCCAATGTTGCTCACAACCAAACAACGCAACTCGTGACCAGTCACACGGACATTGCAGCCACGATATTCTCTCTGCTGGATATCCCTTTGCGTGAAGACTTTGATGGTAACCCCATCCCTGTAACCAAGAAAGCAATCGAAGAGGAAGAGAAGAAAAGACGCGAACACGTACAAATCGAATACTGGGGTTTCGCTGGTGGAGAAGGGATCTATGATCGCAGGTTACACCAGAACAACACTTTCAAGGGGATCAGAATTGTGGGGGAGGGGTACAACCTCTACTACCAGGTTTGGTGTACTAACGAACACGAGCTCTACGACATGAGCAACGACCCAGGTCAAATGCACAACTTGCTGGCAGATGGCGCGAAACTGGATACAGTGTCTGGGTTTCCGATTGACAAAGTGGTGCAGAGGTTGGATGCACTTCTCATGGTGCAAAAATCCTGTAGAGGAAACAGTTGTAGGAAGCCATGGATGTCTTTGCATCCGGATGGTCGAGTACAGAGTCTGGGGCATGCGATGGCTGAGCGGTATGATAGGTTTTACGAAGCGCAGGTCAAAGTGCGGTGGGATTACTGTCACAATGGTTATGTGCCAGAAGCCGAGGGGCCGATGTTCGAGGATGAGGGAGCAGGGTTTAGTGATGATGGATTCATGTGGCCAGATTGGGTGTGAGATGAGGTATCACTGTGTCACTGTCAGACTATCTGCAACGAGCTGAGTCTTGTGCTGACCGGCCATTTCAATGGTTCGTAGGCTTCAGCATCACTGTGTAACGCTAGCACGTGAGATGCTTTGCCGAAGAGGTAAATGGTATGGTCACCTGACAAGTCAACTCTGGTGACCAAGTCAGAAAGAAGCCGAAACAAGTCAAAACAACAAGCTGGGAGTGCTACGCGAACTAAGATATTAGAATTGCGGCATGTTCCTCAAAACGGCCATACTCACCGGTTGTTCGGATGATCTGCATCACGAACGAGAAGCTGTCTTTTGATTGGACAACCAACGACACGTCGTTCATTCGGCAGTTGATTCCTACTCCGTATGCCTAAGCCAGGATAGACATATATATGAGCAGCAATGGCCTGCTTTACCATCTCACATTCATTCCCTGAACACCTTTAAATTCTGAACATCTACCAACTATGAACGGCGACAGAACATCTTATGCCATATTGGATGGCGGGGCTGCACATCCAATCAAGGAATCGATCTGGTCTTCGTTTGTCAACATAGCGAAACAGAAGCCTGAACATCTCGCTGTCATCTCACGTAGTCAGCCCGCCGACCTTCTGGCATCCGTTGTTGGCGTGTCCTCCGGTATTCCGAATGTTGGTCTGGAATGGACGTATTCCCAACTCATCCAAGGCGCTTCAAACATTGCCTCTGTAATCAAAAGCCATGGAGCAAAGCCGAATTCTGTGCTCCTCGTTTTCCTCCCTCCAGTGTGTGTTGAATGGTCTTTGCTGTGGATGGCAGCAAACTGTCTTGGAGTCACACTGGTCACCATTGACAAGCGAGCTCTTGAACCAGCAAGAGTGGACGAGTTAACTTTCTACATTCGCTCTCTCCAGCCAGGAATCGTAATTGTTGATGAGTCTGGTGGTGCCGAGGCAGTGGACAAAGTCTGCGCAGAGTTGCAACATTCAATCGACTGCAAGATGACTCTCGATGCCGGCGAGGGTGCAACAGATTGGTATGGATTAGCAAGCTTTGATCCTTCTACCAAGACAGACAATCCCACTCTCAATAACCAGGATACGAACTACGATCGCACGGCCGTAATCTTATACACATCAGGTACTTCAACTGGTCAACCCAAAGGCTGTCCTTTGACGGAGAAGAACCTCATCCATGGCTGGTCCGTCCAAAACCCCTCTTCCAGTGACTCCAAGATTGTCATGATGTTCGCAAACTCGCGAGCGATCAACCTTCACATGACTAGCGAGTGCTGGCTCATCGGCGGCACAATAGTATACCTCTCTACCGGTTTCACAGCCGAAGGAGTCCTGTCGACCATCGAACAAGAAAAAATCACCGCCGCCATCTTCATCCCACCCATGTTGAGAGCAATGGTGAAGCATCCATCATTCTCCAAGGAAAAGGTCAAGAGTTTGTCAAGAGTGTTTGTAGGCGGAGACATATCGACAGCAGACATCCAGGACCTGGCTGCCGAGTACTTCCCAACCGCGCAAACTGTTTCTGCCTACGCAATGACCGAAGGCCTCTGGATTACCGGATGGCCTTCTTCTCGAGCCCCAGCACCTCTCCCGACATCCATGGGCTTGTTGGCAGCGGGATCAATCCTCGCCGGAAGTATTCTCAAGATCGTCAACGACGAGGGTGGTGTCGTGAAAAGAGGGGAGACTGGAAACATGCACATCCAGAGTCCAGTCATGATAAATGCATATCGCGACAACGCGGCCGCGGAGGCTTTCTACGAGGACGAAGAAGGAAGATGGTTCAAGACTGGCGACATTGGGTTCATCGATGAAAACGATCTTCTGTATGTGATTGGCAGGAAAAAAGACGTTATCAAGCGACTTGGTATTCCAATCCCACCGATCTTGTTGGAGAATGTGCTTGCCCAGTTTGGAGGCGTTCAGGTAGGTTTCTTCAGCCTTCGATTCCTAACAAAGTGCTAACAGTTTTCAGGCATCGATCCTTGGTCTTTCTAATCCAAAACTGGGAGAAGAAGTAGTGGCAGTGGTATTGAGTATGATGGGAACGACTCCGCAAAGACTGCAAGATTTGGTTGTCGAGCACTTGGGCCCAGACTACCCGATCAGTAAAGTGTTCACACTGCAAGAGTTGGGTATGCAGAAGTTCCCGATCAACGTAACGGGGAAGGTGATGAAGATTGAATTGCGCAAGGCCGTCGAGGATCTGTTGACGAGAGAGTTGGGACAAAAGTAGTTGGGACGGGAAAGCCAGTCTTCAATGTGAAGAGGTATAACTAGTTAAGAACAGGTACTGGCCCTAGCGCATTATCCTATTTAATGTACTAGAATAACCCCCAGTGCCGGTTTGAGCGCATTGGTATGACAAGCAACTTTTTCTGCCTCCGACGCCACGACCAATGGACGTACCATAAATGCTGTGCAAAAAGCCATTCCGGCGTTCTTTCGGTAACCAGCACTTTCCTCTAAGCTACCTTGGAAGGATCAGAAGTGCAAGCGCCCGAAGGGCAGTAGCCGTGACTGCAGGTGAATTCGCAGAGACCGCTGTACTGAGCTACATTCTGGCCAGCGGCCGGGAAGCCAAGAACATTGGAGGCAGCGGGAGCGTTGATCTGGTTTCCTCTCTGGGTGCAAGTGCAAGCATTGCTAGGGCAGAATCCATAATTGCATGAAAAGCTGCAAAGTCCAGCTAGATTGCTGCTCCCGGTGCCACCTGTGCAGAAGGAGCTAGCACCGTCTGCTGCCTTGGAAGGGTCGGATGTACAAGCGCCTGAGGGACAGTAGCCGTGACTGCATGTGAATTCGCAGAGTCCACTGTAGCGAGCGACGTCCTGACCGGTTGCAGGGAAACCGAGTGTGTTCGAGGCGGCAGGTGGAGTGACTTGACGTCCTCTCTTCGTACAGGTACAAGCGTTCGAAGGACAGAATCCGTAGTTGCAGGAGAAGCTGCAGAGACCGGCAAGGTTACCATCTCCGGTACCAGCGATGCAGAACGAGCCACTACCGCTGGACGGTGTGGAAGCAGGGGCAGTGGTAGAGGTTTTGAGAGTAGAAGAAACCTTGCTGGAAGATGAGCTGGCTCCACTACCAGAACCAGAGCCTGTAGCACTAACGCTGCCTACCCATGCATTCCAGTTCTCGATCCCCTTAGTACAAGTGTCTGTGATGGGATCTCCGTTCATCTGCATGATAAGTTTGCCATTTCTGGAAATCTTGACATTCACAGCACCACGGCCGTTGAATGGAACGCTACCATGGTATATACCAGAACCACCGCTAGGTATGCTCTTCCAAGTCCCGGTCTGTGTCGTACTCCCGATAGTCACACTTACATCGGCGTAGGATGTAAGCAGTGCAGAGAAGAATACTTTGTCTTGTGCGACTTGGGCTGGTGGGTATTCTTGCTGGCCCTGGCTCGCCGAATTACCAGTGGTGCCTCCACTAGAGCATGCCGAACCCGGAGCTTTTCTGTACCAAGAAACAAGACCTTCTGCTGAGATAGAGGCCTTGCCATTCTTGTACATGTCGATGACGTAGGGAAGGAATTGTCGCCAGCCATCATGAGGCATGTTATCAGCATAGTTGTAAGGTGCATTGCCATTGTCGGAATTGAACAGGCCATATTGAGTAGGATCCAGGGGAGCAATGTAATGCGACTCTCCCCAATCGTTCCATGTCAATATCTCAACGAAGTCTGGTTGCACTGACATGACCTGGTTCCAGCGGTCGAACCAGAGATCATCGCCTCGCCACAGCCAATTCTTGCTATAACCGGGCAGATTGGTGAAGAACCATGGAGAAACAGGCATCATATAGGGCTTTCCACCGAGGGCGCTCTTATAAGAGTCGTCCGGCTTCGTGGTCATATCGTTCGGACCTGATGGCCATGCTTCCCAACTGAAAAGGCCGTCCACAACGCCACGACCAAGAGCAGCTTGGGCGCCTAGCGATGACCAGTCGGGAATGAAGAAACATCCAGTCTGAGACTTGATCGTGTTCCAATCACCAGAACTTCCAGGGCCTTCG
Organism: Aureobasidium sp. SLJ-2021a; assembly: GCA_019677095.1. Classification (NCBI taxonomy): domain Eukaryota; kingdom Fungi; phylum Ascomycota; class Dothideomycetes; order Dothideales; family Saccotheciaceae; genus Aureobasidium; species Aureobasidium sp. SLJ-2021a. Next base: position 598,364 of record JAHRBU010000009.1, on the reverse strand, counting down.
AAAGTAGACACAAATGGCTTGCCGTTGTATTTGTAGTATGCACCATTGGAACCATACTCCTTTATAACTTTGATCACTTCTTGTTGTGCAAATGCTCCTCGAGCGGCATAATCAAAGGAGAAGAATAGTTTGAAACCTAGAGAGTTGGCTGCTGAGAATGCATTGGACAGTTGGTCGGCGTAGGCGCCGCTGTTTGCGAAGTTCAAGGCGAAAGCGTCGATGTGGGACTCCTGGGCTAAACGGATATCTTGAGCCCATCTTGCTGCAGTCCACGAACCGACGTTATCCACCTGCAAGGCATGTTAGCTACGATATTGATATCATTACAAGCGTACTCGTACCATGAAATGAGCGAAGACTGCTTTTGCTTGCACATGGCACGCGCTCATGAGAGCGACCAAGACCGGAAGAAGCAACATACTGTTCAAACTGATAGCCTGTAATCAGCTGCGATACAGAAAGAGAGAAGTACTGCTTTCTTATATACCATGCTCACGAAGGATTGAAGCTAGAGACAATGTATCGTCATGGCAGAGTCTGAGACGATTCGACAATACTACAAAGCATGAACGTTGTTGTTCTTCGTGACCACCGTTGACCTACTGTCCTGCCCTGCATGTTGCGAGCCGTCCATCCTATAAGATGGACTGAAGTACCTCGCTTCCGAACTCCTGTATCAATTCCGGTGGACCACGAGCATATTATATTCATAGAAGGATTGGTCAATACAACCTAGCAGAAGCCAATGCAAAGATCGCCAGGTCGAGAGTTCACCCAATCACACGCTTGTCTCGTAATGCGAACTCCACATACATTGTTCGCGCGCGCATGGCGACACTGCGCTTTCTCAATATGGAAGTATCCCACGAGGTGCGAGATCGTTGAGGCTGGCACAGAGTTACCGCAGTGTTGTTTACCAAGAGATGGACGAGATCAGTAACTTAGGAGCGTCGTGTCGACGAGACAGGGAGCTTGGCGTGTTTGCGGTGCAAGGCGGTGCAGGTACGAGAAATAAACTTATCAAGGGAAAAAGTACACCGGGACGTGCCGCTGTCTTGGTCGAGTTGCCGCAGAGAGTTTCTAGAGAAGAGTGGGTTGGTTCACAGAATAATTTCACAGAATAATTTCACAGATGGATCAATTGAAGTAAGACCAGAGCATGCTTACATCCAACATGTTGGATTATCGTTGTAGTCTATTTTGAATCAAAACAGCATTTTCAGTACGTACGGCCACAGTCAGCTGAAAACTGGGCATCCCGTCCGCTCTGCCATACATAAGCAGTTGAACGGCAGATTAGTACTACGGTGGGTGACCACGTGGGAATCCCTGCTGCTGTACGTTTTGTTTCGCATCATTGCGCCGATCGCCTTTGGTGTCTGTCTTTTGATTCCTTGCATGTTTGGGGTTTCTCGGTCTTTTTCTTTCTTCCAAAAAGGTGATTTCTCTGCAGCCGCGAGATGGCAAGCACGTCCCTGGTTGGAAAAGAAAGGAAAAAAGAAAAGAAGAAAAAAAAAAAAAGAGGGGGGGGAAGGCTCATCGTAGATGACGTTCTATCGATTTTGATATTTATGTGAAAAGAGCGTAGGGAAGATCAACATCTTCAAAACTTGTTGTACTGAATCTCAGCGTTCTGCACCCCACCAACAAGCTAATCGGTGGAAGGGTAAAGCTAGGTCGTCGCCTCCTCTAAGAAGAACGTCTTCATGGCCCTAGGCTCGATTTGAGCCGTGAACCTGCCACCTTCGAAGGTAAATTGACCGGCCTGGGTGACATTATGGTCGTTGTCCGTCAAGTAAGCAGTTGCTAGCGACACATTCGTAGCAGCCAACTGCACATTCAGTGTGTACGTGTAGTGTGCAGAGTTGATAACGGGGATGGCAATAGTGCCGTTCTTGTTCTGCCATGCAGTGACGTACACCTCCTCGACACTCGTGTCGGCAAAGAGACGCACAGCACCAGGGCGTGCGAAACGGAAGTAACCGGCAAATGCCCACAGACGAGCGGACACTTGATAGGAGGTGCCGTTTACCTGGACGAGGGCGGCGTCCGTGGGGGCTGTCCAACTGCACCACCAATGGCTCCAACCTGCGACGTTGTTGCGGAAGGCATTGTGCATGTAGATGGCCCATTGGAAACCCTCAAAGTTGTTGCCAACAGCATCCCATGTACGGGTCCAGGTGTTGCCACCATCACTCCACTCTGTCTCGAGGGTAGGTTGTCCGGCCAACAGATCGTCGAAGGGTCTCTTGACGTCCGATTGGTAGTTGTGGTAAGTGTTGACATCGAAGAGGTTCTTTCCACCAAGGCGACCGAGTTCGTACAGAAGGTTTCGCTGCTGGCGGGCACCGGTCGAGTCACAGCAGGACACGGCCAGGCTGGGGAAAGCCTTCTTGACCATAGGATAGAAGACACTCAGGAAGTCGTAGGCTTGGTAGCCGTCAGACAACATCGCAGAGTAGGTTATAGGGTTGAAGTCTGGTTCGTTGTAGGCGCCTAGGAGAGAGACCTTGATACCACGCTGCTGGTAGAGTCTGACGTATTCGATCAGGTAGTTGGCGTAAGCCTCACGCCAGTCGTAGGTGCAGTTCGAGCGCCTGACGCCGCAGATGAAACCACCGCCAGCCTCGCGACCAGTGGTCTTGAAGCAGCCTGGAGCTGACCAAGCATCTGCGTACAGGTAAAGGTCCGGGTTGTGCTTGATTGCGTTTTGAGCCAAGGTCAATTGGCAGCTGTCGTTGTTGGCAGTAGGGAAGGTGTAGTTGAACGGACCAGCAGGAGTTGCTGGGCACGTGGGAAGTATGGTCGTGCCAGGAGAGGATCCGATCAGGTTTCGGAGGATGGAAAGACCACCAACGTTCTCGTCAAAGAGTGTTCTGACTACGGTGTCCTGATCAGCTGCCGAGAGAGTGTTGGTAGTACAGGCGGCTCCAAATGCGCCTGAGCATCCACCACCAAGCATGGTCTGATATCGCTGCTCGGCATTAACCCTGATAGTTGCGTCGAAGGTCAGGGAAGCATTTGAGGGGGCGGGGCTGTGGTGAGGGCCCCATCCTTTGGCTGACACAGCGCTCGTAAGAGCGGTCAACATGAGAAAGGATTTCATCTTGATTTTGAACTCTCCACGGTATGCTGGAAATGAATGAGGATACCAGGGATTTTGAAAGGGGGCTTACCTCGAGAACTTATACCACTGCGGATATTATGGCAAAATTGCACTCGACAGTCATCCAGCGCTCTTCTGGTATCCCGCTCTGACTCCTACGGGACCATTGAAGAGATTTAGTTAGGTGCATACATCGTTAGCCGGATCACCTGAAACGGGCATACAATGGGACGAGTTTGAGGGGAGCTGCATGAAAGAAGTGGAGGAAACGAGGTCGGGATTCGGCATATCGACCACATATTGGACCTGGCGCTTTGCTAGTCGTCCTGCAGACCTGGGTATCCCCGCATGGCAGCAGGATGTACTCATGGATATGGAGTAAGTACTTCTGGCTAAATGTGCTGTGCCTAATCTGAAGACAGTCCGTGTCGATCATGGCGGGGAAGACCGGCCATCTCTATCATTTTCGCAGTACGGCTAAAACAAGCATTAATCCCAAGGCCACTAGCTCGCAGTGCGGAGCCGTCAGGCAGGCGCCTTGTTCAAGGATTCTGGCAGAGAAAGCTTGATGCAAGTCTGTGTGTTTTCGCAATCGATCAGGTACTAGCTGCGCCGCCGGATTGGACAGTACACTCTCAGTCAGAGCTTCAGGCTTGCAAACTCCGGTGCAGCACGCTTGGTTTCATACGTCCTCCATACTGTCATAGCGTGCTCGTTGTTCCATTGTTGGTACGTTCGTAGTGTGTCGGTCAGGCTCACCAGTGTCAAAGCCGACATGAGTGCCTGGTATCTCGATAGGGCCAGCCTGCACAAACAGTAGGAGCATACACGTCTTCCATGGGCCTTTGGTATACGTCGATACGCCATGAGTGTTCCGTGTTGTTTGGCTCCCATTCGCAATATCCAAAGGACCTCCGACCATGGTTCGTTGTGGGAGAGAAAAACTCTGAGAGGTCGCTACTTAAAGGTTGGACAGTGTAGACTTGCAAAGCGAAGGTTTGCCACGCTGGAGAAAAGTCATCAGGCCCGTTGAAGACAACTTTGGGATCACCATCGCCGTTGTCGTGTCGTGTCGAAGACAGGGTCGAAAGGCCAGATACTGACTGCGTCTTGGCCGGCGTGATCTTTAGAAGGATGTAGTGACGGTGCTCTGAATCGGGCAGCCGGATCATCGAGTCTTAACCTGGGTTGAGCGCCTTCCGTATCAAGACGTCTCTTCTTCTGGCGTGGCATTCGAAGTTGGAAGAGGACGATGGGAATGATGTTTTGATCAAACTCGTGAAATTGTGGGGTGAGCTGTTTGCCCATCTCCAAGCAAATTGAGCTGAACCAAACTTGCAAGTTTAACCGTATCCCAGCACCAGCCATGTCGGACATTCTTCTTCCGACATTTCTTCCCAGGTATCTCTACTCGAGTGGTCACAAACCCGCTCCTCTCTGTATCCAAGCACAACGAACAGCGCCTCATCCATCCGTTCCACCAGCAAACAGGCGAAACACATGTCACAAGAGCACTTTCCCTTTCTTGGACCTTCCTGCTAGCCAATCTAGCCGAATATGGCTAGTGGAAAACTTCTTGCGAGAACAGAGACATGTTCTTAGACGCTTCTCTTCTCTTGCTTCGAGGAGCGGGGGCGAGTAGAGGACCTTTTCTTTTTTCGCTATACATTGGCTTCAAAAGTTGAAGATATGACCTGCGCGCGCTCTAACGTTGCGCTTTGTGAACGGATCAGTCCGTCCACGACCCGATTCGAAGACTTCTCCCTCTTCTTCGAGAACCAAGTCAAGAAAGTGGCCCAGTGCAGGAACTTCTCCAACCCATCTCGGACACGCTTGCTCTGGGACGACCACGCCTTTACATATCACCCCAAGATCGTGTTTCTCATTGAAGGCGTCAGCAAGACATTCGATGGTGGCAGCTAGCAGGGCGCGTCTTTCTAAATTCTCGTCGTCTGTATTTAATATCTCTCCGAGCAGCCAATTTGTTCTAGCGAGGAAGTATTCCGTCTCGGTCATGAGCTGGTCCCCTTCATCTGAGCAGATGAATTCGCACATTCGATATACGGAGTTGATCGGTTTGTTCATGCGAACGGAATCTTCGCATGTATCGAAGTTCGTAGATGCCATCGTATCGCTCCCATATGAGGTCCTCATCCTCGCGCAATGCCCCTGGTGTTGGTAAGGGCCTTGGTAGAGTCAGGGACTCTGGACTGAACACGAGTTTTCGAAGCACGGTGGACCGGTGACTACATTGTCCTTTGATGAACAGATGGTATAGCTTCCAGTGTCTGGTCGGGATGGTTGCATAGAGGATTGAACTAATCAGAATGTGTCTAGGGGGTTTCAAGACCTCCTCCTCGGATGAAGACACAGACATGACGGAGATGAGTCAATGGCAGGAGTGAGTTACCAATCGTCTCCTTTTATAACTCATGGTGATTCATCTAGGTGTTTGCTCTCTACTTCACATCAGGCAAACATGTGACACTCGATTTCCCGGTTAGTAGCCGACAAAACAGAAACCCTCTCTAGCCGCCGTGTTGCTAGGAGGGGAAGAGAAAGTATTCTACCTTTCGTCATTATTTGTGTCGTGTGAGGATTACTGGGACCTCTGGCATAATGTTGGCGATGAGGAGGATCGAACCGGTGGACACCGGCTAACTACATGGGAGACACAAGCTACTACCACTGCGCCATTCCACCAGTTCGATGGTGATAAAGTTATTTCTCGTCAACACGATACTACGTTGTGGCTCACCTCGCTTCTCTCAGAGTAGGACCGTCCTCATCCTTCACTTATTCTAGTTGATTGCATATTGGTTTGCGCGAGGTGATTACATTCAGATTTTGATTCATGCAGCATTTTACCTCTGCTGATTTTGTCACGAATCTCCTCCCTGCCCAGGAACTCTCCTCTGACCGATACTGTCATCGCAGTGGGCAGGATGGACTAGCTATTATCAACCCCTATCGCAGCCAAATCCGCCTCCCAAAGTCGTACATCTTCCACTTTCGTTGATCGCAGACATAAACATTGGATACTCCCCTTATCGAAGGCCACAGACGATGCGGAATCAGTTCTCCTGTAGTCCACTGGTACTGGAAGCCGCGATGCGTGTATACCCAGACCAGACCAGGGAATGTATCCTGATAAGTGGTTCTCTGTACGCGGCTCCTCAATTCGACTACCGTCTCTGGCAGCACAGGTATCTCTTGAGCAGCACCGTCGTAGCGCGTCAAGATACCGGGGTTTAGCTTACGGCCATTTCTTCTGAAGAGTAGACTGGCAATGGAAATGCAATCCAGCCAATCTTGAGGTTTTGGTTCCCGGTGCGGCCTTTGTATCCGTTTCAACTTTCGTGAAAGCACCCATTCCCACTTCACTGCATAGACGATCAAAGACTTGTTTTGGTAAAGAACGATGTCCTGTCGTTTCGACTCGTCAAACAGGACATGAGGATCACGGAGCAGGCTCACGAAGGTCGAGACCTCATCTTTGGCCCAGTCGTTCTCGTAGTTCAGATTCCTGGCAACTCTTCTGATGAGGTGCTGCAATTCCTGTTCGACAGCTGGAAACCGTCGGCCAAAAGTGCGTTCGTTCAAAAAGTAATCCAGACTATGGGTGGTGACTCGATTCCAGAGATACGTGACTGAAACAAACCCCCCACAAGAGACAAGCTCGAGCGGTCGGTACGGTACAAGGATAGGTGATGTCGCAATCTCTGCGCTCAGGCGTCTGAGGCCGTCTGTGAACGCATTCGAATCGTAATTTCTTCTTGTTGGAGATATCTGGGGCATTCTGCTATCGCCAGTGGTATCGGTGCTGAGGTGTAGAGCGATTCATAGCACAAGCGTGTCCATACATATAGTCTCTTGCAAGCAGACCTCTTTATCCTTGTTCCGATCTGATTGGATACATATTCATGGTAATACTCGAATCCAAGAATTGCAATGGATGGTAGGTCGTACGGATTTTGTGACGAATGAGCTGCGAGACACGTAGCTATCTGACGGACGCAAACATACCCTTGTGTTCCCTATAAAATACATACTAGTGTTTTGATGGCAGACCCGAACGCTGTGGCAGGATATGAGTATGCTTCTCATGGTACGGAAGAAAGATAGGCGATTGCCTTTACTGATGTCAGAGATGATCGTTGCGGTTTGTGAGACTTTCAACTACGTTGGTTCTGCGATCCAACCATAGCATTTTCGAAGCATAGCCTGATTTTGATGATTTGTCAATAGTTGGCCTCCGTTATGTGTGTTTGCTTCTGACGTTCCAACAGAGATTATCCAAGCCGTCCAATATACAATCAATCTGTATCCTTACATGGTACTGATCTGTACATTCATCTGACGCGCCCTCTTCAACTGCGGCGTAACAAAGTTGGGATTCTTGGACATTTTTCCCTCGCTGTCTTCATCTTCATCCTCATCCCAGACCGTCTTTGAGAGATCCCATCCAATCAGGCCATCATGCTGGGAGATTCTCAACATCTGTCCTCTATCCTCCATACTCATGTTGCAGATGCTCTTGTGCACGGGCCAATCCAATTTTTGGTGCAAAGAACAGCAATAAGCTGCTGTGCCGCATCTACCACAGCGTTGTAGGGGTTTGACGTCCTTGTAGACATCACAGGTGGTGCAATGGCCAATGTTGGGAGGATCGTAAAGCCAGTGCGGGTTCATTGGAATGCCATCGCCAAAGGGGTCCATAAGTGCATACTCGACGTAAAGCTGATGCAGCATCTTCTTGCCCGTGAACCATCGCTCCTTGAGACACAAGTCTCTCACGAATGCTCTGGCCAGTTTGTCGATTTGCGCAGGGTCTGTGAGGTCGTCGTTGCCGAGCATGCTTTCATCCGGGTTGGGCACCCAAGCTCCCCTCTCGGGTCCTTCGGCAGTGATGTTGAATGTCAACATCAGCGTCCATTTTTGGCCATCAGGATTGAGCGTGCCGATGGTGATTTGGTTTTCCACGCGCCCGATTTCAATCTTCACCTCGTCTTGGATGGTCAGGGTCCACGTGAAGGAGAACCAGGCGTCAATGTCGAGGAACGCGTCCAGCGCGGATGGACACCAGCGGAACAGCACGCTCGTGATGCCAATAGCGGTGGTCAAGTTGCTGGTGTCGGTGTGCTCGTTGAATTCTGCGTCTATATCGTCGACAATTTGGATGGGCGCTCTGTCCAGATGAACGGGCGCGTCAGGGAAGCCCGGGATCCTCGTGTGGTCCAAGGAGACGAATTTCGTGCCCATGGTTGCTAAGTCGTGTGGTTGCAAAGTTCTTTGGAAAAGACGTCAGTCGTTGGAATAACAAGTTGAAGAAGAATGTGGTTGCTAAGAATCAATCGCAGAATTTAAAGTCCGTCGGTGGCGCGTCCAAGTCACGGCCAGTTTTTCTGGTGTTTTTGGTATCTTTGGTTTTTTTGCTCAAACACGCACTCTCCGTCTCGACAGATTTGGATAGATCGAGCAAGTTATTGGCACGTCTACACGCTCTTTCCTGGTTTCCGATGGGGCTTCCAGAGCCCATGATCATGCTGCAGTTTGGAGTCGAATTCACAGTACTGATGAGAAACGTACGGTGTTATAGTATCAGTGGGTTTTCATTGGTCTTCGTAGCTACAAAATAATATGAACAGTGATTTGTACAAAGGTAGACTAGAAGCGAAGGCGAAGATTTGTCAGGAGAGTAAGGGCTAAAAGAGAATAAACGCATAAATAGGGACATCTTGTCAACACTTGCGCAAGAGCCCTCAAGAAGAGAAGCGAAGATGTAAGTTGTAACGAAGGGAAAAGGCAATCTAGTAAACAGTGCACTGGCTCTCTGCGCGACGGAAAGCGTCTCCAAAGAAGCTCTGCATGGCACTGTAGTGAAACAAGATGCCGCCCAGTACAGCGAAATGCCAGATGTTGTGGCTACCACCGAAGTAGTCAAAGAAGCCTGGAGCGAAGCGCTCAGGAACTTTTGCAGCATAGAGCATTGCGCCGGTGAGGTAGACGAACAAGCTCTTGAAGATGGGGGCGTAGAAGTAGGCTGCCCAGCTCGCACCACGAGTGTAGATGAGTTGGATCACAGGCAAGCCACCGGTACCAGCAAGAGTCACGTAGAAAGCGACGCGGGCCCATGCGAGATCATTACGGTTGAAGGTTGGATGCCAGGGGAGGATGACACCTCCAACGCCCAGTGCAGCCGTCAAAGACATGTAGATCCAGCGACTGATGGGTTCACAGTAAAAGGCCGTGTACTCTGTAGTCATGATGGATGCGGCCACCAGCAAGGAAATGCCAGTGTAATCGATGCAAGCGAACCTCTCCATCAGAGTTTGGTTGGAGATGGAGTTCATGGTGTGCCAAACAGTACTGCAGACCAGGCACTTTGATGCAGCAAAGAAGAAGACGGCGGCAATAAAGATGTCCGACTTGGTCGACATGGAGAAATGGACCGAGGTAGGGTAGAAGTAGAAAGCGATGGAGAGAACAATCAGCAGACCTAGGAAGTGGGAATAGATGTTGACCGTCTCGTTGGAAAAGGACAGGCAGGAGCGCAGGCAGTCGACCTTGGTCTCGCAGAAGCGGTAGCCACGCGTGATATGCGGGTTGATCCTCCACGGGTCCGGCAGGTCGTGATAGGTGATGAGGCCTTGCTCCTTTGCGCGTTTGACGGCCTCGTCGATCTTGGCCTTGACGGCGTCCTTGACAGCCTCCTTTGCGCGACGGGCCTTGTCGATACCCTCATCCACCAGCTCGGTAGCAATGTGCATTCCCTCGTCCATCTTCCTCCTTCCAGAATCCATGAGGTCCGAAGCGACTGCTCCCAGTCCAGCATCACGCATAGCGTAAGCGCGAGTCTCGAAGTCGACCAAAATCTTCTCCATCAAGCGGACACCCTCGCGGACCTTGTGTTCCAAAGTCTCTTTCTTTGCCAGAGCGTCCCGGTATCGCTCGTCTAGGAGGTTGACCATGATTTTGGCGCGCCGTCTGCCCGCGTCAAGAACCTCGTCCGACACACAACTGCAGGATTCGTGGACAGCGTGAAGAGTGCTGTATGCGCGATCGATGCCAGAGTCGAATTTGAGGTGGCCGTACGAGTCCAGGAACTCCAGGCGCTGACCCAGTTCTTTGAGAAAGCGGTCGACCAGTAACTGGACGTCGTCGGTATCTGCGGACCAGGATTGGGGGACGTAAGAAGAATGGCGGCGCTTCTTGAGGCCGTCTCTAACATGCAGGCGGGGGCGGACGCTTGAGGTTGAGCCCAGGGCGGGCTCTTCGTAAGAGTCGGTCATGGTGGTGGTGGTGGTGCAAGTGGCCGTAGCCATTGTTGATGGGGATTGGAGCAGAGCAGAAGCAAAAGTAGGGTGTTGTTGAAATTGCTATGAAGGGAGGGAGGAAGAAGAGATTGTGGTTGGTGATCTTGACCTTTGACAGGCGAATTGAGCGCAATCAGACTTTCGCCGGCGCAACCGAGTTTGGGGGGGGGGGGGGGAAGAAATGAAATGTCAAGCGTGGCAAACGGGAGCGGATGGGGAAGAGGTCGAATGAAAGGTGGGGGATGGGTGCATGAGGGAGAAGGCGAGAGAGGGACAGGCTCTATGGTTGTACTCGTGCGGGCAGGAAAAGAGGCACGGCATCAGAGCCAAAGTAGAGGCCCACGTAGGTGGAAAGCGAGACGTGAGTGGCATATTCTGCCTGCGTGACGACGGCCTTGGCTTTGTCCCACCTTCCCAAAGAGTAATACGGAGTACCTGGTTATTGCTAATCACCACTCGGCAGTTTTCGCACCGAGTGCACGCTTGCCTTGGTTGCTTGTTGCTCGTGGAGCAAGGACTGTTTGGTCTCTTGGGTGGTCGCCTTGTCCCAGTATTCTACCTGGACTGTCTTTCAAAACTGCGCATCTCTTTGTGATGGTAATCAGAGAACGCGGCGCCAATTGAGTTTGATGGGACAGTCGCTTGGCTGGTGCGGGATACGCAAGCTCGGATGCTTGGAAGCTGGCATCGATTTCTTGCAGGGTCCCCGATTCACATGTTGGAGCGAGCCTTCTCCGACCAGCCACCCCGTCCTTCTTCATGTGACTAGCGACCCTGTCCATCTTGTGACTAGCGACCCTGTCCTTCTTCATGTGACCATCCGACCCTCGACTCTCCACCTTTCGCAAATCACTCTCGCCAATCCACGACACGCGCACCAGTCCTCCGACCAGTCATCCGTCATGGCCGACCAATCACCCATGGATGCCGGCGCATTCATAACCGACGCCTTCCTCCAATCCGTCTTGCAGGCGGCCGCCGACGCTCGCAAGCAATGTCTGCAGATGCTCGACTTTATCGACCAGAACCGCGCCGCCCAGCCTGACCCGCATGCTGAGATGCAGCTCAGTCGCCAGCAGAAGCTTCTCCATTCCAACCTGGCCAAGCTGCGCGGCCTCAACCGCCGCGCCCTTCTCGACACGCGCAACACCAAGCAGCAGACCCAAGAAGCAAAGTCCGAGATCGATTCTCTACACCTCCACCTGCAGAACCTGTACTATGAGCAGCGTCATCTCATCGGCGACATTGCCGCTTGCCAGGGCTACAAGTGAGTTTCCGTCCCTTCTTGACACCTTCACACTTTTTAACACCTTCACAGTCACAAATACCAGACTCTACCTCTAGTCCCCGTCGACGAAATCCTCGCTGCCAACCCTGAGCTTGCCGGCGCAGACGAACACGACCTCATGGTGGCCCGCATCAACCACGAACACGCCGAACGCCAGACGCTGGAAGAGCAACGCCAGGGACTACTCAAGAAGAAGCAAAGCCTGATCGCCGTCAACAACAAGAAGAAAGACGACCTGGCCGCCCTGGACAAGGAGATTGAAAAGTTCCTCGGCTCTGCCACCCCGGTTCAGCAGAAATTCGATCAACACCATCAACAAAACCAAAAGGCTGCAGCTTCGGCTTGAGCGCACGACTGCCGTTTGATTCGTCTAGATTATCAGAGCTTCTATTATGCCAGGTGCTTTTTGAAAAAGTCGAGTCCCTGCTTGCACGACTCGTCCATGGCCTTCTTGTCCTTTTCCGAGTTCCAATCTCCGCGCAGTGCAAACCCATGAACCTGGTCCTCGTAGACACGCACCTCGGTGTCGATGCCCTCGCTCTTCTTCTTGGCCATGAGGTCCTTGATCTGGTCGACCTCCTTATTTCCGAGCAAGCTGTCAGAGTCGCCGAGCGCAAAGGATGCAGGAACGGCGAGGCCCTCAAAGTCGGCAGGAATGGCAACGAGCGAAGGGTGACAGCTGTAGACGGCGTCGACACCCATGCCCTCGGCAGCGCTGAAGTCCTTGTCTCCGGCCAAAACGGCATATCTGCCACCCCAGCAGAAGCCAATTGCGCCGACCTTGTTGGTGCCGGGGATCATGCGGACCTGCTTGATGAAGTTCTCGATCAAGGGACGGGCGACACTCTCGCGGTGGCTGAGCAGCCAGGGACCGAGGGTTGCGCCCGTCTTTGCCGTGGCGGCAGCCTTTTCTGTGAGGGAGCGAGAATCGCGCTCGGACTTTTGAGGCTCGACGGTCTGCAGGAAGTCAATGTCCAGCGAGTCGCCCTCGTGGACATCGGGAATGTAGGCAGTGAAGCCGTTGGCGGCATACTGGTCGGCGAGCAGGCGAGTGTTCTTGAACTCCCATCCGAAAACTTTGGCATGTCAGTATGGGGAGTTGTGGCATTGGGAGACGGGCTGCTTGCTGTCAACAAGGAAGATGACGGTCTTCCACTTTGAGCCGTCCTCGGGCGCGGCAACATAGGTCTGGAGGCCTGCGATGGTTTCGACATGGCCCTTGGGGGTTCCCTCCTGGACCTTGCCAGTCAGGCAGCACGACGACATTCCAACTCCGGTAGACATTCTGGTTATCTGGTACTGTTGATGTGGGTGAGAAGAGGGTTGAAGTGACAGAGTGGTGCAGGATACTACCTCTAGGTAGATGTCCAAAAACTGAGGAGCTTGGACTGTCGAGGTCGATGCGGGGCTTTGGTGACATCATGGCCTTTGACAAATTTCCATTCGGGTCAAGCACCAAAGCTTACGAGCAGTAATGCAACACTTTTGTGCTACCAGTACAGCTACCTCCTCGGGATGCATAGCGTACAAGTGAATTCGCAGAGGTTTGAACAGACGAGGTAGGCAGGCAGAGGTGCAAACAGACGAGGTAGGCCGACGTCTGTTGGGCTGTGAGCTACAGGTGTCGAGACAAGAGGTATATCGATAAAGGCTGCACAGACCATCGCGAACTGCTTTCCTGACGACTTTGCGCAATCCCTTGAGCAGCAACCACGACCATGTGAAGACTCAACACTCGCTCGCTGCATCACGCACGCACACTACATCAATCACACAGGCACCACCATAATGTCGCTCTCCTTCGGCCTCAACACAAAGTCAAAGGCGCCGGCCTCACCTCCGAAGCCCAAGAGACGCCCAGTTGCCATGGACGTGCTAGGCGACGATTCCGACGACGACACTCCACCCTCGGCAGTGAACAAGGCCAACGTCTTCGAACAAGACCTCACCGAATTCGATGCATCCATCCCGTCACGGCCATCTGCTGCAGCCCCAGCACCCAAGAAGAAGCCCCTCAACAAGCTGAAGCCCGCCTCCGTTCCTACAAAACCTCCGACCAGGAAACCTCACGGCGTGAATCCCGACGAGTACAGCGACCTCTCGGCCCAACGGGAAAGCGCCGCCTATGCCAAAAAGGCCACCGAACTGGACCCTACCATCTACGACTACGACTCTTTCCACTCTGCCGCCACCTCGGCCGCCTCTGCCAGGAAAGCAGCTGCGAAGCAGGACACCGTGAACCGCGGTCCAAAATACATGGACGCTCTCCTCACAGCAGCCGCCCAACGGAAACAAGACCAACAAGTCGCTCGCGAAAAGTTCCTGCAAAAGGAACGCGAGAACGAAGGCGAGGAATTCGCAGACAAGGAGAGTTTCGTCACGGGAGCCTACAAAGCACAACAAGAGGAAAACCAACGCTTGCGCGACGAGGAAGAAAAGAAAGCCGCCGCCGAGGAAGAAAGGAAAAGGAAAATGGGCGGAGGTATGCAAGGTTTCTACCGCAACGTCATGGCCGACAGCGAGCGCAGACACCAAGAAGCCCTCGAAGCAGCCGCCGAGATGGAGAAGCGCAAACTCGCCGGCGACCACCTGGCAGACGATCCAGACATGGAACAAGAAAAAGACCGTGTTGCAGAGCTGGCTGCCAAGGGCGTCAACATTGCTCTCAACGACGAAGGCCAGGTCGCAGACAAACGCCAACTCCTCAGCGCCGGTCTCAACGTCCTGGCCTCTCCCGCTCCACCACCCAAACCTTCTGCCACCATCCAGAAGCAGGATGACTCGGCGCAATGGAACAAGAAACGCGACAATGGCGTGAGAGAGCGACAGACGAGGATGATGGAGCAACAGCTCGAGGAAAGCAGGAAAAGGGCTTTGGAGGCGGACAAGGAGGAACAGGAAAGGTTGGAAAAGGCCAGCAAGAGCAAAAAGACAGAGACCGATATTAGCTCGGCGAGAGAGAGGTTCTTGGCCAGAAAGAGGGAGAAGGAAGAGGCGGCCAAGAACAAGGCTGCATGATCCTAGGACTATAGATGTTGGCAAACTCGAGAATCCATCGTCTGGAGTATCGCCTTGTCTGTGATGGCAGAGCTCGAGTCTAAATTCTGACTCACACTGCCCTTTGACTGTACAAGCACAAGCATCACACAAGAGTAAAGATTTACGAGTGGGAAACCAGAATGGCAAAACTCGTACAGATCGGTCTGCTAACCATGAAATCCCTAACGCCGAAACGACAAAACCAACAATCTTCATACCTTCTCGATCCTGTGGAAAAGATACGAGACGTGTTTGTCATCCGCCGCTGCATCAAACCCCTCTTCGAAGCCTTGTTTGGTAAACAGTCTGTCCACGTCTTCAAGTGCAAGGCCTTTCGTTTCCGGGAAAAACAGGTACTGCAGATGACACGTTAGCAAACCATAATGAGGATGTAGAGTTGCAAAGAAAGATCTTACCATGATGGGCACCCATGTTGCATTCAACACTGCAAAGATGATGTAGGTCTTCCACTTGATGTTCCTGATGGCAGGAGGAGTAATGTAGACGATCAAAAAGTTCATGATCCAATTTGTGCCTGTGGAAATGGAAGAACCCCTTTGACGGAGACGCAGAGGAAGAATTTCAGAGGGGTAGACCCAGACGGTGGCTTGGAAGCCAATGGTGAAGGCGCCTTGGAAGATGAAGAGCATTGCTGCAGCACCGATACCAGCACCATCTAGACGTGACGTTAGACCGAGGTTTCAAGAATGGAGGACGAGTGAAAACTTACGGGCAATCGATGTTCCGTGTTGAGTCTGGTAGACGAGGCCTGCTTGGACGGCCATGACAGCTGCCATCAAGCCAACCATAGATAGCAAAAGAGGGCGACGGCCAACTCTATCGATCAAGAACCAGGGGATAAACGAGGCCAAGAAGAACCACGTATTCAAGAATCCAGACATGAGACCAGAAAGACGAGCATCAAAGCCCAAACTGTCCTTGAAGATCACCCCACTGTAGTAGACTAGTGCATTGATGCCTCCGAGCTGTTGGAAAGCCTGAATGCTGCAAGCAATGAGGAATCTGCGTCTACTTTGTATGCTGTCGTTCTTCAAAAGATCGCCCCAGGTGCCAGCACCGATGGACTTCTCGATGGCCACAGTGCGGACAATATCGCTGTGGATGCTCTGAATCTCCTCGTAGCTCATCTTACCCTTGTTCAGACGGGTCAAGATCTCGAGAGCTTCTTCGTTGCGGTCTCTGGCAGCGAGCCAACGAGGCGTCTCTGGAATCATGAAGACGATGAAGATCATGGGGATCAGGAAGATGCATTGAAGGATTGTGGGTACGCGCCAGATGTAGCTGGTGCCCGGTCCGTTTTCCAGAGTCGAAAAGGCAAAATCAAGCCAGTACACCATCATGATACCAAAGTTGAGCGTCGACAGCTGTGCGCAGACATATCTGCCTCGAGTTGCTTTGGGTGAGAATTCGGCCTGCAAAACTGGTACTGTCGAGTTGATGAAGCCCATGCCGACTCCACTGACAACTCTTCCGACAATCATGTGGGCGACGTGGTAAGCAGTAGCCTGCAAAATTGCACCTGTTCCTGTCAGCATGCTGATTGACTGTATACGAAAGACATATTCTTTACCAATTATCATGATGACTACGCCGATCAAGATCGACTTTCGTCTGCCTAGCGTCTCACCAATGAAACTGGTAGTGACAGCTCCAATGAAACAACCAATTTCATAGATTGCCACAATCAAAGCAATCATGTTGGTTCCACTGTTTGTCTTTGTGTCGATATCAAAGGTTTCGGTAAAGGCAGCACTGTTGACGAAACCGCCCATCAAACCATTGTCGAAGCCGATGAGGAGAAATCCAAGACACGTCAGGGTGGTGACTGTGTAGAGAAGAGCATTGCCCTCGAGTTGAATCGTCATGGTAAAGAACGGTTGACAGCTTTGAACAAATCCCGAAGGCGAAGCGCGTAGACTGTATAGACCAGATCAAAGCCACTAATCGATGAGGCTCTTCTGGTATCCGCTCGAGCGTATGCGGGGCCTTACGAGATGCAACGCCTGGTATGGGGTCATCTGGGGAAGGAGGACCTGGGATTGTGAGGTGAGCAAGGTTTTGCATCGCAACTTCCACCGTTGAGCTTGTGATGCAAAACCGTCAATCTCCGCCAGAAGCCGGAAGTCTAGGAGCTTGACCTTCAAATACACCTGATCACCTCTTCTAACGTCCAACTATCATTCGCCATAATGCTTCGGTATGCTTTATTACATGCACCCATGATCTGACGACGTCTATTCCTTCAGGCCGCCAAACGCCGTCAGACTCCGTCGCCTATTTGTGTCCATCATCGATATTGTAGTCCTCAGCAGACCTCAGACGATTCACGTCAAGGGAGAAGCTTTCGTATAGTGACATGATCGATCAAGTTGGCCTTACAGCAGGAGCCGATCGTTCTCAGCATCGGCGCCTGGTCTGAGGCCAGCAGTACCTTTGTAAACCCGAAATTGAATACCATATATAAACCCACCTGCGAATACTGAGGAATTGAGAAGTCTCCAGGAAATGGCGAACCTTACGCTACTGAAGGTACAGTGTTCGCTTGTTCTGCGCCTCTTGCTTATGCTGACAATGAACAGGAGCTGTCTCCATCCTGGAGAGCTCTACCAGGACGACGTGACATATTATCTGCCACTGGTCACGAATTCTTCATCTACGACAGCTCATTCAAGGCTATCGTTGGCCCTTCTGCAAGGCTGGATTATGTCCGATCAGTGTGCAATAAGTTGCACGAGCAGCCAATACTCCCATCCGTGTATGGATGGATTTCTGATGTCTGATGAAAGATTTACCACCTGACCGAAGAAGTATCTGAATGTTTTCTTTCCAAGCAAGCCCTGCCATGGACACAACATGTCTATCTTGCCATTGTATCTGTCTTGTCTTACCTCTTTCGCAGAGGCATCTGATCTGAATGTTTGTAATGAAGCTTGGTCGAATTCTACCCTAGGCAGTCAGCCAGAACGTTTGCCTCTCGGGTTACCTTCAGGAAGAGAAAATTTGCGATTCAGTGAATGTTAGAGCTGCGTAGGTAAAATTAAGGTAAACAACAGTTAGCATCACGAGACGTTATATTTTGTCGCGATCGAATAGGACCTGTCGGCTTGGTTAGTACAGAATCTTTGTTGAGCGCGATCATTCCCAGGGGGAAAAAAAGAGAACAACCCCCGAAATCTGCCGTTGTTGGTGTTTTATATGTTACAGAAAGACACGATAAAAGGGATAAAACTCTCCCGACTCCTGCAATCATAGCAAACGAGGATCCCTCCCTCCATGTAGATATGTGTGTTTGTGTTACAAGATAGGCCGTGCAAAATATACTTTCCATCAAAAACTGTTTCGATGTGATCTTCCTCTTCCTCGATCCCCTTTCTCTTTTTCTCCTTTAGATGGGTTCGTCACGAGGCTCAATCAGGATCTCGTTCACAGCAACGTGGGCGGGCTGCTTGAGTGCATAAACGATCGAGTTGGCGACGTCTTCGGGATCGAGGATTTGAGCGCCAGAAGGTTCGCCGTACTTCTCAACAGCCTCCTTATCGCTGGACATAGTGAGGAGGTCGGTCTGTGTGTTTCCGGGTTGGACACCGGTGACGCGGAGACCCTTGCCTGCAGTCTCAAGACGCAAGGCTTGGAGGGTAAACTCGACAAAGACCTTGCTGGCTGAGTAAACACCCAGACCAGGGAAGCACTTGCGACCAGCATCTGAGGAAATGGCAACAACGTGACCAGCACCGCGGGAAAGCATGCCGGGGACGGTGGAGGACAGGCAGTTCAACAGACCCTTGCAGTTGACATCGACGGTGCGCTCCCATTCATCGACCTTAGCATTAGCCATCATGGTGAAATACATGACACCAGCGCATGAGACAAGGATGTCGACCGGACCCAGCTCCTCTTCAGTAGCTTGGACGAGAGCTTCCACCTGCTGGCGGTTGGTGACATCAGTTTGGCGGACAATAACCTTGCCTTCACGAACGGTGAGTCTGCGCTTGAGTGCCTCCAGGGCATCTGTGCGACGAGCAGCAAGAGCGATGTGGCAACCTTCTCTTGCGAGGGCAACTGCGACAGCGGCACCAATTCCAGACGAAGCGCCGGTAACAATGGCAACGCGTCCGCTCAAGGGTCCTCTGCGAGGCATGTGTGCGGCACCACCGAGTGAGCTCAGACCTGAAGGAGGACGGGGCAGCCATCCTCTGGCGAACCAATGGCGAGTGTATGTCTCGAGGAGAACAGCATCAACCTTGGGGCGTTCAACAACAGAGCGGAAAGGTCTTGTGGCTTCGTTGTTAAGAACGACGATACCTCTGAGGAACTCGACGCTAGGCATGCCACTGCGAAGAATGTCGACAGTGAAGTTACCATCTCCACCTTTAACATTTCCTCTCTTCTCGGTCCACATAGTGACCCACTCGTCCCAGTCAAGAGGTTTGGTTGGGTAGCCAAGCTTCTCCAGGTCTCCGAAGACAGAACTCATGTCGACAGGGGTAGGGTCTCCAAGATGGAAGACAAGCTGCTTGGCTTGGGATTGATTGGCAAGGTGGATGATGGCCTTGCTGACAAAATCTACAGGGGTCATCTCAGCACGCCATCCCTCGACATCTGGATGGAAGCCGAGATGGATGGACTCAACAATCAGAGCAGATACCAAGTCCCAGGCGTTAGCAGAACCGGTCAAACTGTGACCACTGATAGTACCTGCACGCAAAATCTTGACGGGCAAGCCACGACGACTAGCCTCGTGAACGAGTTGTTCAGCAACCCACTTGGTTTGACCATAACCGTCAAGGAGCTTGTCCTGAACAGAGTCTACGTCAAGCATGGCGAACTCGGGCCAGCCGTGCTTGGAAGGAGGCAAGACACCGTTGGTTGAGACATACTGCACAGTAGCACCGCTCTGGGAGGCAAGGCGCAGGATCTCTCTGGTACCCTCGATGTTGGCGCCACGCAGAGAGGCGTAAGGATAGATCAAGTTGACAGTAGCACCGGCGTGAACAATGACATTGACTCTGGAGACCATGTCATTCCAGGGATCCTTGTTGAGGCCGAGGCGCTCACGGGAAAGGTTACCGGGCAGGATTTCAACACGTTCCATGATTGAATCACGCCACAAGCCCAGATCGAGAAGGTGTCTTCTCAATCTGGCGATACCAGCAGAGTAGTCGCTACCTTCGGGGTTGTTGAAACGCACCAGACAAACAATCTGGGCGGATGTGTTCTCCAGAAGATCGTTGAGAAGGAAGGCACCCAAAAAACCAGTTGCGCCAGTCAAAAGTACGGTGTTGGCTTTGTTCAGAGGGCAGAACTTGGCCCCGTTGGCCTGGATGTCGTTGTCAAGGGTAGAATCCTTACGCAACACAGCAGGGAGATCTGCTTGCACCGCAGCAGCATGTCCATCTCTAACGCCACGGACAGTCTCAACGTGACCAGCAAGAGTGGGAGGGTCAGCAAGACGAGCGACAGGAACACGGAAACCGAAAGTCTTTGAAAGCTTTGCGGCCAGGTTGGCAAGCGAAAGGGAGTGACCACCCAAGTCGAAGAAATTGCTCGAAGGATCAATAATGCTTCTAGACATGTTTAGGGTGGCAGCCCAGATCTCAGCCACATCGTTAACACCGATCGGATCCTGTGCCTGAGCAGCCTTGGTTCCATTGGCACCATTCGGTGGGGTCGTGACGGGTGCCGGCAGCTTCTTGAGATCGACCTTTCCAGACACTTCGTGCAGAGGCAACTCCTCGAGCACAACCCATAATGAGGGAAGCATGTACTGCGCCAAGGCCTCAGAAAGTGCTTTGCGGGCTTCGGGGCTGTGTCCTGATTCGAGGATCTCAGGGAACTTGCGGTTCTTGGTCTCGTCCTTGTCGCGCACAATGTAGGCCACCAGTTGTCTGTCAAGGCCCTCTCCATGAGCAATGACTGCGCACTGGCTAACAGCGAGATGAGCAACAATGGACTTCTCAACCTTGGCAGGTACGACAGAGTAGCCGCGTAGCTTGATCATGGATCCAACACGACCAGTGATTTCAAGGAGGCCAGAAGGAAGCATACGTGCCAGATCTCCAGTCCTGTACATGAGAGCACCCTCAGTCGAAGCATACTCGTCTCTCAAGAAAGCTTTAGCAGTAGTTTCGGGCAGGTTGAGGTAACCGCGAGCCAAAAGGTCTCCACCAAAGAAGAGCTCTCCGCTAACACCGTCCTCAACTCTGTTGCCAGCCTCATCGACGATGTATGTGTGCTTGGGGTCGAGAGATGGGCCGACCGGACAGTAGAGGGCGGCCTCATCGAGATGTTCGAGCATCTCTCCAACGTTACCACAAGCAATCTCATGCGTTTCACAAGCACTGTAACAGTTGAGTAGGCGCACTTTAGGGAGAGCTTTGAGGGCGTTGCGAGCGAGATCGGTGGTGACGACTTCGCCATTGAGCCACAGAACACGCAGTTCAGGAAGACGTTGGGCAATGTCAGGGTGACGAGAGAGGACGGTAGCCAGAAGAGTGGGAGTCATGAGAGTCTCGGTGATTTTCTTGGCCGCGAGCAATTCAACAAGGGCGAGGGGGTCATAGCTGACTTCATCAGGAACGGCAACGACAGTGGCTCCACGCAGTAAGGGACGCAGAATTTCCCAGATGAAAAAGACATTGCATGCAACACGGTCGCCAGGCTGTTGGTCCGAGACAGCGAATCTCAAGTCGTATGAGAGCACAGGTGCTCTGTGGGGATTGGCGATACCCTTGGGCTTGCCGGTAGTACCTGACGAATAAGCAACAAAAGCAAGGCGGTCGAGGTCATCGTCAGCGGGCAGAGGGGCTGGCTCTTTTTGATCGCCATTGACTTCTTGTGCTTCCTCGTCAAGAGCGAGGACTGGTACGCCTTCCTGGATCTTGCCAACCTCGGATCTGTGGGTGACAACAACAGCCGGTTTGGCGTCGTCAATGACGTCGGCCAATAGATCCGGAGGGTATGCGAGTTCGAGAACGAGGAATGCTCCTCCGGCACGAAGTGAAGCAAGACAGGCAATCACATAGTCAGCACTGCGCGGGAGTAGCACACCGACAAGTGTGTCGCGACTGACGCCGTAGTTGCGGAGACGTTGAGAGAGAGCCTCAACGATTTGGTCGAGCTCGGCGTACGAGTATGTGTTTGACTCGTCCTCGAGAGCAATGGCATCAGGCGTCTCTTTCACTTGTTTCGTAAAGAGTGCCGACAAATCTTTGCCAGTATCAATGATAGGCATGATGCCGCCTTGTGGGGGTGTATGAATTCGAGGGGGAAGGTTTGTGGGGGAGGTCGGATGAACTGTTGGTATGTCTCGACAGAGTGGTTGTTCTCCCCAAACTTTTGGCAAATTGGCAGTTCGGCGGCCAATTCCATCATCGTCCACTCGCTTCTCATAATCACGACATCGAGGCCGAGAGAGCTTATCCCCAGAACTTGTGCCGTTGTGCAGCAGATCTTCAGCCAGTGACAAGCCACATAGATTAGTTTTATCTCGACGAAGGAACCGAACTTTAGCCACGCAATAGGTACTGTATCTCGTTCTTCAAAAATCTGGGCGACCAAGATAGGAAATGTTCAGCGCCGCGTCTTTGTGAGAAATTATCATGTGTGGACCTAGCAGATTATTTGCGAAACGCTGATTGCCTGCCAATCATGAATATATGTGTATAAAATTTTCTATGGCCTCAAGTAGGGTATACTGTGAATTTGACAAAGGAAAATGTGCTTGTTCGCTCGTGAGTACGGTGGGCTGGTAGCTCCCACCTGTCACCAAAACCTGGTTATGCTGTGGTCTTAATATGATCCCCATTGTTGTGTATTCTTCTGGTCCGTTCCTTCCCTTGAAGGATCCATGCCTCCATTGTCCAATCGCCTGTTAGTGTCGGCATCTGAAGAAGGTGTCGCATGCTCTACCCGAACATGGAACTCTTGCTTTCTGCGGACCACGAAGCCGTCTGCCTTGTTGATGGACTCGTCGTCACGGTCAGAGCCGTCAGTTGAACAGTTGTCTGCTTCAATCTGTGTGTGGAGGTTGTTGTTGTGTGGTGGGCCTGAATTCTCGAGAATTCCCATCTCCATGTCTTCCGAACGGCCGGTGAAAGCATGGATCTTTGATTGAGTCACGGTCTTGTCGTCTCCGGTTCTGGTCATGCGAGATCGCCCTCCCGAGTGGTCCCCAGTGCTGGTGCTTGGCATAACAGCGCCATGTGGGTTGTTCTGAGCTCGAGCAACCTTGGAAATGAGTTCCGACATGGTCATCTCGATGTTAAGCTTCACAATGTATGCAAGTGGGTGGAATTGCACTATGTTGGTATCAGTCTTTGTGGTTCTGGAGTAATGGCACGAGATAACTTACTGTATACGAATGAGTTCTCCAGAGACATCATAGCAATGATGAGAACGTCCATCGCCAAAGAGAAGCCAATGATGTACAGATTAAATCTGACCAAGCTTTCGTACTTCTTTAGGCCAGGTTTGACAAGATTACGGCGAACGACGCGGACGAAAAACCAGTTGAGAGCAGCATCGACGACGAGGTAGATGACTTTCTCGCATCGGTCCCATACGCTGTTGATCTTGATGTATGTCTCGTTGGTTTGAAGTCTTGCCGGAACCTGTCAACGAGTCAGATCTGATTCCTGGTCAAGCATTACTCGAGTCCTTACCCAGATGCAGTACACAGATATGTTGATGAGCGTGATAAGAATGGCGACACCGTACTTGAGGTTTCTTGCCCTTTTGCGATCCAGCATGAGCACGCCAACGCGGTTGATGATAATCTGGAGTAGGAACTGAACTTGTAGAGCCCATAACGTCAAAATGCTGAAGTAGAAAGCGAAACTATCAAAGTCAGTAAGATGATGGATGACTTCTGCAGATTTAACGTCATACCTGGGAGCAATGATGCCTCTTAGATATAGCCAACAGGCAATACTGAATGCAAGGCAGACGGTGATCTCGGCCCAGATCATCAAGAAGTAGGCATTGCCCAGCCTACGGAGACCATATCGCTGGAACATGGCTGTGGATTGCTTCATAGCTTTCCATGCTGTCAAGAACCCGAATCCTAGTGTGAAGCTGTTTACAAGTCAGTTTGGGTGCCTTGTCAAGATGCTATGCGAATTCATCGTACCCCCAGCATAATGATGCGATGGTGAGGTCGTCCCGAGTCACCTCCTGCAACTCGAAGTTGTCTGCTAGGAAAGTCTTCATTGTGCTAGATGCAGTTGACAAGAAGAAGTCGGGATAGGGCCCACCGCAACTGGGGTAGTATCAGAATATGTACATGATGTTTGATCATTTCCTTGAGCCAAGAGAACGATCTTTCTCGCCTGCCGCTTAGGCTAGGAATATCCAGATGTGATGCGCTAAGGGCCAATGATACTGAAGATCTACTTACGTACGAGGAAGGGGAGCACAAAGTTCGAAAAAGGCGTTGGGGTGTATGAAGTCTCCCAAGTCATGTCCTTGTGCTCTGCCCTGCCCTGCGTGTACACTGTACACAGGACATACTCATGCCCATTGCGGGCTAGACTTACGCGTCCACAGGGCTGAAACGTCGGCTTTGGGCATAACCAGAGATAGAACAAGGTGTGGTTATCGGCCCGGGTGAAGCATTATCGTTCGAAGGCCGATAGTATAGTCGTTTGTGAACACCACCCACGTCAACGATGCCTCGAGATAGCTGCTTTTGACGAGATGTCTTTGATGTTGATATGATTCAATGGTCCGCGTTATTGTAAGTGTTTGAAGGGTGTGCAAAGAGCAAGCAGTGTCGAATGATGGTTTCAAACAAGACGGATACTGTACCAAGGATGTTTGCAAGGGCTCGAATTGGAGGAGCAGCGTGTGGGGGAGGAAATCATGACGATGGACCATCCATACGAATGACCCCAGATCCCAGATCGACGGGATACCTGACTCCAGCAAGATATTTCATATGGCGATTGGGAGATTGTCGTTTAGGGCTCACAGGCAGGACCGAGACCCAAAAGTACCGACAACCAATGGACCCAGCGATATGGTAGCGCGAAAATCCGCGGGAGGCGGGTATAGGTCAAAGGAGCCGAGTGTGAAGATTTTCTTGAACGTTATAAAGATCTCGAAGGCGCCAAAGCAGGGCAGCTTTGAGTTGACTTTCGTACACAAAGCTTCGTCGAGGAAGAAATCTGTTCGGTTGGGGCCAGGATATCAGAAGCCGCTGCTTGCCTGCACTCGCCTGAAGATCCGAAGTTGTGAGCCGCGGCCGTTGGTGCCTGAAACGTCGTTTGAATTTGGATCAAATCCTCGCTGAAAAGTCTACAACGATTAGGTATACACCCACCCACTGGCGAGCAGTGAGCTCTCACGTTTTCGTGGGTACAATGCCATTAGTTGGTACGAGAGGGCGAAATATCCGACGGGATACTGAAGGTACAGCTGTATCTGGACAGAGGATGTGGTTCGTCTGTGACGAAATTGCATTGTTGAACCTGTTCACGATACGAATCAGACTGGCCAGAACAAACCTAGTTCAGCTCCGGATTGCATGACTACAACCCGTCGAGCCTTGGCCGACCGGCAAAAAAATCAAGTTCAGACTCATGGCCCAGCATGACTGCTTAACCAACAAGACCCAACTTGGTACAGTTTCCCTGCATGGTTTTCATGAACCCCAAAAAGATGGAGCTTCTGAACTTTCAGCAAGCCAGTCCGTCATGGCATGCATGCGAAGCACGAAGAACACTGCATCTATGGTACATAAAATTCCTTGTCTTTTAGGCAAAGGATGTGCGAAAGGTCATTGACCTTCCCTCCATGAGCCCAAAGGCCGGAGAGAACGTCACCCATAACCCTATACTACTCTATTCTCCACTGAACAGACGGTTTTCGTTTTCATGGAGCCATCACGAAGAGGCGTCTCAAATCGAAAATGCTTTTAACGTCAGTGTTATGCGCTTTTCGCGCTTGCGTTGTTCATGAAGGAGAAAAGAAGAGTCGAGGGTCGCAGAAGAGATTTAGGTGAGAACGTGAGCCTGGCCTGTGCTCGGCTTGCTTAGTAAGCAATGTGCTCTGCTGCCCTGCTGATGGTGGCACCCTGCTCGAGTATCTTTTTGCCATCTACTTACCACTCACCAACACCGAGATACCAACGTACAAGTGTGAAATGTGGGTGGAGGTCATATGCTTACACTGGGACTCTTTTGGTAACTCCCGTGTGCGTGAGCCGTGGTCTGTGACCGTATACCACATCTATAGATTTCCGCAGCAACAAACACTGCCAAACTTCCTAGACTTCTACCCATCACTGAGATGATTATGCAGGAATGATGTCTCTCGGCACTAAGCAAAGTTGAAGATTCATGACAGACAGAGGGCAAAGACGACCTCTAAGTTCCATCTTACCGTACAATCGATCATGTGGGAGAAGAATGCAAGATGTTGATATAGATATAAATATAGGGACCGTGCACTTTCACATGCACGAGTGCCAAGGCAGATTTTCTATGACGATTTTCGATGTTCGTGTGCCGTTGTTCTTGAGATCAGTCGAGGCACTTTCAACAATGCCGAGTCGGTAGCAGAGAGTAGACGATGGGTCACTATGTAGCTCGCAATGCCTTTGCCGCCATCTTCGCAACACGGTCGGTCGCCGCGTCGACGGCGACTCTCAGCACCCGGCGGCTATGGCGCGTTGCTGGAGCCTCTGCCGCATCTGATGCGCTCTTTCTAACGCGATGCTCTAGCACGTCGCTCGAGAGTAGTAGACACCCGATCGGCCTCGGTCAGACTGGTCCTTCAATTCGACATGCAACGGCACCTCGCAACATTGTCCGAGAATGCGCGCAGGCGCTGAAGCGACACTCGCACACGTCACGCAACAATGCCTTCCCCTCGACCCTACGGCATCGACAGCTCGAGGACTCGTTCCATACATCTACCCACAGATCCAAGAGTGACGATGCCCATCCTCAACTCGACAAGAACAAGGCCAACCAAGACAAGGCAGCACAGCCTTCGCCTACGAAACCCCAAGATGCCCGCCCTCCAAACCAGACACACCATCATTACCATCTCATGGACCGCCTGCCGCACTTGCACCGCCCAACCAAGGACGAGCTGTTGGCTGCAGCCACAAGCTTCTGGCAGAGGCTCGGCATCCGCTTCAAGTGGTTCTCCATCCGCAGCGCCCGTCCTTTCAACACCGACGACATCAGCGCCTTCGTGTCGTGGATCCTGTTTGGCCACATTCTCTGGATCATACTCGGAACCACCACCTTTGTCTCGATCGCCATCCTGCTCATGAACACCGTCTTTGCTCAAGAGACTCTTGCTGGCTGGGTCGGCAACTACTTGACCCAGTCCTCTGGTGTCAAGGTCGTCTTCGAGTCTGCAATCGTGCCGCGCTGGAACGATGGTGTCATCTCTTTCAAGAATGTCTTCGTGTCGAGACGTCCAGGACAAGGGAGTTCGAATGTCACAAAGGGCTCTTCTGCAAGCGCCGCCGCTGCCGCCGCAGCTGCTGCTTCTGCGGGCAAGCCCGAGCGCAACGAACAGAAAGATGAGGACACCAACTATACACAGTACGAGGTCTCGATAGACACCGTCAACGTCACCCTGTCCTTTACCAAGTGGTTCAACGGCAAGGGTTTGCTGAGGGATGTTGAGATCAAGGGCGTGCGAGGAGTAGTCGATCGTACGTCAATACTGCCTGGCGACCCAACAATCGATCCCAAATCGTACCGTCACGAACACACTACCGGCGACTTTGAGATTGATTCGTTCAAGGTGTCGGACGTTCTCCTCACCGTCTACCAGCCAAACGACTTCCGTCCGTTCTCAGTGTCCATCTTCTCGTGCGACCTTCCTCGCTTCCGCAAACAATGGCTGTTCTACGATTTGATGTCTGCCAACATGATCTCGGGCTCCTTTGACGACTCTCTATTCACCATTCATCCTCGTCAAACACACAGCCATACTGGGCTGAGCATCAACGAGGAGGATGGCGATCACTCTGCTTGGAAAAAGCACAGTCGCCTGCGCATCGATGGTCTTAATATTGATCACCTGAACAGGGGTGTCGAGGGTCCCTTCTCTTGGATCCACGAGGGAAACGTTGACATCGTTGCCGATATTATGTTCCCAGCAGACCAGGATGGCTCAATCGCAAAGGTCATGTCTGATTTCTATGATCGCATGGAGGCAACCGTCGCGCACAACTATCTCCACACCACACATCAACACGACACTAGCGATCATCACGATGAGCAAGAAGTACCAGACGAGAACGAGGAAGACAAACGATTTATCGTCATGGATCTTCGCGTCCACCTGAACGACGTTCGAGCTGCAGTCCCCATCTTCACCAGAGATCTGTCGTACGTCAACAACGCGCTCATCCGTCCTATTGTGGCGTACATAAACTCGAAGCGAACATTCATACCAACCAACTGCCGTGTGGTCAAGCGAGTTAGCGAATTTGATGGAAGCTGGACAGTGTTTGACAGCGGACTGCTGGACGATTTATCGAGAGAGGTGAGTAAACACTCGAAGCTATATTTTGACCCAAGCTAACCCGTTGCAGACATACGAAGCCTTTGCCCGAGATATCGTTGACGACGGAGCCCGCACCCGACGATTGAAGAAGGTTGGTCTCTGGACCATCCAACTAGCGGCACAAGCTCTGTTCATCGGACTCGCTGGCCAACTCGTGTAATATCCAACTCCCACCTACACTCTATGTAGCAACAGCATTGGGAAAGGAATTTTCTGGCGTTCAAAAGGGGGGCTTGATTTTTGGGTGAAGCATCGGCTTCCAAAGTATACCTGCATGGGCGTTCAAACCAACGATCGTGACAAGCACTGTACAGTTGTCTCTCCAATTTACGTCTTACGATTTTTCACGTTGTCTAGTACTCTCCTCTCCAAAACTTCCCTTCCGTGCAACGACTTCAAAGGGGGAGGGAGTTGAGCAGCTTGGCCGAGAAGCAAAACCAACCCTTGCTTCGAGAAGAAATGGCGACGATTCGCGATCCGCTGACCCCTCCCAAACGCTGACATTGATTTCTTCTCTGCCATCGTCAGTTTTTGCTCTGTCGACTCGACCAGAAAACTCGCTCAAGCGATGTCGAAGATAAGCGCCTCATCGCCAAAAGTACTTGGCCTCTTCGCCCTGCTGTTCATCGCCTCATGTCTCATGACCCTCTCCTTTCGCACCAACCCATCAACATCCTACACCCGCCAACGAGCACACCCCTCCCTTCACGATCGCAAGAAGAACCTACCCAATGTAGCTTTCGTGACCTTCCTCGGCGCCTTCACCGGCGGCATCGACCCCAACAAACCCGACAATGACGACGATGACGGCTACTACGTTTCCACACGCGTGCTGGGCTACCAGTTGATGCACTCACCCACCGCCGGCACCAACGCGAGCATCCCATTCGTCGTCGTCGTCACCGATGAAACACACCCGCGCAAACGAGCCCGACTGGAAAAAGACGGCGCCGTGGTCGTAGAAGTCTCGCGCATCTCACCCGGCTGGGCGATCCCAGGGGACCCACGCTGGAAGGACATGATGACCAAACTGCGCCTGTTTGAACTCGTCCAGTATTCAAAGATTTGCTACATCGATTCCGATCACTTGGTTACGGAACGCTTGGATGGGATCTTCTACGATGAGGCGACGATCACGCAACACACGTTGCAGGATCCGAACAATCAGCACGAAGACGAGGCACAGATGCCTAGGACGTATATGATGGCTGCGCATACGGATTACTGGGGCTACGACCACCCTTACCCACCCCCCACCGATGGCACATATATGAACTTTGGTTTTGCGGTCTTCTCACCCTCGGTGGCCCTGTTCAAATATTATCTTTCCGTGTTGGCGGTACCTGGGAGATTTGACATGGGAATGCAGGAGCAGAGTTTGATCAACTATGCGCACAGAAGGGAAGGAAACATGCCTTGGAAACCACTGTGGCATGGGTGGAATGTCAATTGGCCGACGGAAAAGGATTGGAAGGGTGGTGCGAAGAGTTTCCACGCCAAGTATTGGGATACGGATCCGAGTCATGATAAAGTGCTCAAGGGGATCTGGAGGGAGCAGAGGGCGGAGATGGAGGGGTTCTATCGTGGTAGGGATGGTGGGAAGTGACCAGGTCTTGGCTGTTTGGTTCGCACGGGGTTTGTGCTACTTGGTTGTTTCTGAGGTTTACCGTGCTGAAGGTCAAGGACGTATAACGTGTGATACAGACCGAGGTAGAGATGTTTGAGTGTAATAGGCGAAGGACAGCATCGGAATGCAAAGGTGTTTCTGGCAAACGAGACTCAGTCACTCAGGTTAGACGTCCGTAGCATTCAGGCCGCTCCTCCGCACCTCTACCTCTCAATTCATTCAACCGAAGCTCTATTCCATCCCGCAACAACTACCACCCAACATGACTTCAAAAGATTGAAACATGCTATTGAACACACCACGTTATCACGACTCCAAAGCTTGATGAACAGAGTATGCGACGCATCGTCCGAAGCGCGTGCTCTCGTCGAACAAGAGCTTCTAGCCGCCGCGCCGCCAACCACCAAAAAAGGCGAACAAGACCGACAAGCCCAACCCAACACCAGCGCCAAACGAAACCGCTACGCCATGTGCAAACATTGCAAAGAAGAATTCGATGTTACCGAAAACAAAGATGACAGTTGCAGATACCATTCAAGTGCACACTTTTCCAAAATCTCGACTCGACATATAGCAAAGAAGTGCTGATCAAATGGACTTAGGTGACCTTTGTGTCAATCAAGATCATGAGGTTTGGGATGACTGGAACGAGGATGTTTGTGGTGACATCAACACGGATTGCGCAGATGTTTATCCCGAGGGCTTCTATTGGGATTGTTGTGAGAGGATTGCGAATCAGGCTGGGTGTACTATTGGACTACACAAGGCCGACGAAAAGTATGTGCCGGATGTCAAGAAGAGGAGGGTGTGGGATTAGACCTGTGGATTGTTGGGTGTGTTCTTGGATATCACGACGGGGCAATCTTTCATCAGCTCGCTTTGGCTACACACTTCTGATCAGGAAACAAGTGCGTCTTTTCATAGGTTGCACATTGCTCTCCATTCTTGAGGTGACAAATGCTCTTTCTTGGACAAGCTGTGGCGTTCAAGCAAACTCATCTTGAAGAAGACACTGTTTCATAGTCTGCAGGTAGAGCCCATATCGAATGGAATATGCAGATAGTCAAACCACAAATTAGTACAGTGTGAAGTGGTCCTTCCGGTTCGAGGTGGAAATTGGTATGTTTTCAAGACCAAGTATACCCAGCCGCCAAGTGGAATGACAGATGCAAGGCTTTGAAGGAACGATTATTGAGGGATATTTTGCAGTTGATAGCTGTTTGGGAGCAGAGATCTCTCATTAATAAAACCTACAATTGCAGGGGATGCAAGGCCACAAGGGGAAAATGTGCTTTTCCTGATGCTCAAGAGGTGTGGGCGCAATGAATTGCTTTCAGTCGTAGATATACATATGGAAGCCTTCATGGTGATAACGTATACCGTACGGCACACTCCTGCTTTTGAGTCAGATTCGGATGATTCTCATTTCTGGGTTATTGTCCATTTCTGGGTGATTGTCCATTTCTCAAAGAAGGGCGCTCATCTCATCAAGCGTCGGCACTGTCTTATGATGAGGGCCAGAAAATGAAGCCGAACATCTCGGCGCTGGGCATTGGCGGTTGCTCGTCTTGGCTGTTGAATACAGAGAATGGTATACGAGGATGCTTGACGTAGTGGAAGAAGCGTTTGCCACAGCGAAACGACGTCAAGGATAGCTGGACAGTTGGAGGCAAAAGGAGACAAAGATAGGTTACTCGTAAAGAGTCGTGATGGTCGACAAAGTCGTCAGCGATGGTGCTCAAAATAGAAAAAAGCTTGCCGTCTTGGCTGAGGGTCCACCTTTGGATGGCAGCCGGACGGGTTCAGGGCGCATCTCTAAGTCAACCGCAAGGAAGAGACAGGAAACTGCTGAAGGAAACGGGAATCTCGAGACATGAGCGAGAGAGACACGAGGAGAGGTAGAAACACTACTGGCAGTTCTTTGCAGACTATCAGCGCGTCGTCATGTCGATTGTGCGGTTGCCTCGTGGGCAACGACGAACATCGATTGCGGATGGCTGGGCCGTTAGATTAAGGTTCGGTTTGCCGGGTGACGGCAGGGCTGGGGGACCCTGTCACCGCTTGCAGCAACCAACCACCTCTTTTCACCCTTGAGTATTTTGTGAAACCCGAAGCGCTCTGCTGCAAGTCCCTGATCCTGAATGATTGCAGAGTCTTGTCACAGCCAGCCCGGTATCAGACGGAATGAGACAGCTGACCGCAATTGGTCTGAAGCGATGGCTGTGCTCTATCTGGAATCTCTCCAGATCTTCCTCGGTGACGACCAACCTGCCAGCCAGTGAACGGACGAAACGGTGGCAGCAGGTGGCGCAGGCACGCTAGTGGGTATCAGAATCTGTGCTTCGCTATAATACGAATAACCCACCTTGACAATGGCCATTGGCGCTGGGCTGAAGGTCGAGTACATAATAGAAGGCCGTTCCCCCTTGTTACAGCATTCCTCACATCACATATCAATTCTGTTTGCGTGTGCATAATTTCAACCTACATTCCGCTCGCCCACAAACAATCACATTCACGTCCTCGACCTCATAAGGCCAAGATCGAACACAAGTCCCCCCTCTCCTTCTCATTCAGAGACGTTCCATCAACACCACCAACAATATGCACTTCGCCAGGAACTCTGCCCTGGCTGGGCTGGCTGTCATCCCCCTTGCCTTTGCCCAAACCTACACCACCTGCAATCCTATGGAGAAGTCATGCCCTAACGATGTTGGACTCGACTCTGCTAGCTTTGCTTGCGACTTCACCCAGGGCAAGTCGGCTCTTGCTAGCTGGACTACTGCCACTGGAACCACCCTCACGTACGATGGCTCCAAGGGTGCACAATTCGTCATCAACGGCAAGAACCAGGCACCAACCATCTCGTCGGACTTTTACATCTTCTTTGGACGTGTCGATGTTATGATGCAAGCAGCTCCTGGTGTTGGCATTGTGAGCAGTATGGTTCTCCAGTCCGAGGATCTGGACGAGATTGACTGGGAATGGCTCGGCGGCGACAGTGCCCAGGCTCAGACCAACTACTTCGGCAAGGGCAACACCACCTCGTACGATCGCGGTACCTACGAGAGCGTCTCGTCACCTCAAACAATCATGCACACCTACAGCTTCGACTGGACCAAGGACAAGGTAGACTGGCTCATCGACGGTGTAGTCATTCGCACGCTCAAGTACGCCGATGCCGTTGGCGGCAAGAACTTCCCCCAGACGCCTATGCGCCTTAAGTTGGGCAACTGGATTGCTGGTGACCCGGACACCAACGCAAAGGGCACGATCGAGTGGGCTGGTGGTGAGACAGACTTCTCGCAGGCTCCTTTCACCATGTACGTCAAGTCTGTCAGCGTCACCAACTACAACCCGGCCAAGGAGTACCAGTGGTCGGACAGAAGCGGTAGCTACGAGAGCATCAAGCTGGTCGGCGGATCCTCTTCGGGTTCTTCTGGAACGTCTTCATCGTCTGGCAGCAGCGGATCGGCTTCCAAGAGTGCAACTCAGGTTAGCCTCAGGTCTACTGCCGTCATTTCCAACAGCCTCAACACTGTGGCTCCTACCTCTGCCATTAGCGTTAAGAAGGCTCAGGCTCAGGGCAGCGCCGCTGTTGTTTCCAGCTCCAACTCGATTTCCACAGCTTCGACGCTGAGCTCTGTCATCAGCAGCGTCAGTTCAGCTGCCGCATCTGCATCTTCATCGGCATCCAAGAGTTCGTCCCACAGCTCTTCTGCTTCAGCTACTTCGAGCCAGCCCGCACAGCAAACCACCAATGCCGGTGTCTCCAACACTGTTGCCACTGGCCTCATCTCTGTCGTCGGAGCTGCCATGGCCTTCTTGATGCTCTGAGATGTTTGAGGTCTTTTGTGTTTTGGATATTGCATAGCGCCGGACTTTTTTGTTGTCATCTTCTTTCTGGCAGGACCAGGTATACCCATTTTGTAGTAATCAGGGCGGCATTTTTTGAGATTCGGAGGGGCTGTATTAACAGGAAATTGGTTACCAACTTTGATAGACAACAGTATTGAATAAGGAGACTCAAAGTCTCGCAGTTTTCCCGTAACGCTTGTTGGTGGTCATAGCAGCAAATGAACAGGAGAGTGTGAAGGAGGTGGTTGATGGTCATGGCAGTAACTGAATAATTAGGAGAATGATCAGGGTGTGGTTGATAGACGGAGCGGACGGAGCAGGCGGAGATTTGGATGGCACGAGCGGAGGGTCGGCAAATGATTCGCCGGCAAGAATTGAGTTTGTGCCTTCTCATCATCGTGCATGCATGTGAAGATGGCGCCGTCGTCGACTCTCTCGTCGCAGCTGTTGGTAGCGTGCTCTCTGACCCGATAGAGCTGCTCATCTGGATATTGCCATGGCTAGAGACGACCGATAAACACACCACGACCTCACAAAGCCTGTCTCTACGCCTCCGGCCGCTCCGCACCTCGACGCCGGCATGCTACTCGACTTTCTCCATCTGGGCAACCTGGACAAGGTCAACGGCGGATGGTCTTCGATTATAGGCATCACAGCCGCCATCATTGGCAATGTCCTCATCTCCTTCGCCCTGAACACGCAACGATATGCCCACATCCGTCTCAATCGTCAATACCATCAAGATGAGGAAGAGAGGAAAAGGAACAAACGCAGCCAGAATCGCGACTCTCAACAGGAGCGCATAGCTGAGGAAAGAGGAGCGCAGAATCTCAATGCCAGCAGTGCTGAGCCCAACGAGTCGGATCCGCTGCTCCCTTCGTCTGCCTCGACATCGTCCGAGTCGACCATCCGCCCCAACAAAAAGTCGCCTGCCACGGGTCCAAAGTCGTACCTGAAGTCTCGCATCTGGTGGCTCGGAATTACCCTCATGACGGTCGGCGAGGCTGGAAACTTTCTCGCCTATGGCTTCGCACCCGCTTCGGTCGTGTCTCCCCTCGGTGTCGTGGCCCTGGTCTCGAACTGCTTGATCGCGCCGCTGTTGCTGCACGAGCAGTTCAGAATAAGAGATGGCTTCGGTGTCATAGTTGCTGTTGGCGGCTGTGTTACAGTCGTTCTCAGCGCCAGCGACAACAACCCAAAGCTGGGCCCCAACAAGATCTGGGAACTCATCTCGACTTGGGAATTCAAGACGTACTTTGGCATAACAGTCTTTTTGATGCTGCTTCTGATGTCGATAAGCTCGAGATATGGGCACAAGTCTGTTCTGATTGACCTCGGTCTTGTTGGCTTGTTTGGTGAGTGTATAGTGCTTTTCTTCACATGGCAATGTGTCTAATGCTGGTTTGCAGGTGGCTACACAGCCCTCTCGACCAAAGGTGTTGCATCGTTGCTCTCCAACACCATCTGGCACATCGTTACCTTTCCCATCACATACCTCTTGGTCGCGGTTCTGGTTTCTACCGCCGTCTTGCAGATCAAGTATCTCAACCGTGCTCTCCAGCACTTTGACTCGACGCAGGTCATTCCAGTCCAGTTTGTCATCTTCACACTCTCGGTCATCATCGGCAGTGCCATTCTTTACCGCGACTTTGAACGAACGACAACCGACGATGCCATCAAGTTCTTTGCCGGATGTGCCTTGACCTTCTCGGGAGTTTGGCTGATCACGTCGGGACGTGGAAAGAGCAGGCAGCAAGATGAAGAGGAGGCTTCCGAGGACGGAGAAGCAATCGTTTTGGTAGACGAAGAACACCAACAACCCGAGATTCGCGAACGGCCAGACAACGACGCACGTCGTGCCTCTCTGCGACCACCTTCAGCACGCCCGAGGTCGTCTCGCTCAGAGGCTCCCTCCTTCGTCATCACCTCGGACGATAGCCCTACACAACCCTTCAGCTTCCAAGATTCTTCACCACCGAACGAGAATCCATGGACAATACCAGCACCCGCAAACATCTCGTCCATCCACCCACGCTCAGACGCCAGCGTAGCCGCCGAGCAACGACTCCAGAATCCACCACCCATGCACGCCACAACCTCGGCTCCCGTTCTTCCCACCATGTCATCTCAAAAGCTGAGCGCGCGACGACCGACAACACCCAACCGAGGTATTACTAGCCCCTCGGTTGACAGTCCAAACGCCTTGTCGCCATCACAGCAACGCTACCGTCACATGGACCCTAGCGAAGCCACACCAGGTCGTCTAAACACGTTGACGCAAATCCTACCTGGCCCCCTCACGAACCCGCTTTCTTCTTCGCTATCTGCCATTGTAGCCGACAGTCTGCGTAGAGGCATCGTAGACACATCACCATCCACTGGCGGTCGCCGCAGAACCTCTGGCAGAGGGTCTCGCACAGAAGCCATGGATGCATTGAGTGAAGACTTTGGTCCTCTGCTACAAAGACCGGGGTCTTCGAGGAAAAGAGATAGGAGTTTGAGCGCTACTCTGAGCGATATGTTTCATGGAGGTCGGAGATCGAGGAGTGGGACATTAGAAGAGGTTCCCGATGAGGAGGAGGCTGTGGTGTGATTGAGGCAGCCTGAGAAAAAGTTGAGTGGTGGGCTGTATAGGACATGTCCTAATGATTTTGCATAGCTGTTGATTTTGGTGTTTTTGGATAGGGTTGACGAAAGCACGGCGTTTTTGTGTTGTGGATAGTTGAATTGTACTTGGCAAAGGTGACCCTGTCCCGATCTTCTTGATCATGGTCCGATGGCCCGTGCTCAGCAACTTTCTTCGAAGCAGCGAAACATGGCAAGCAGCACGCAACAGCACCGCACGACAACCATGTCGCTCACACACTCGCTGGAGCGCCTCTGGAGGCCGCTGGCCACACGGGCGACGCCCTTTGGCTCGCAATGCCGCCGCCACGCCTCGACAGACATTGCCGACACCATCACAGAACTCGAGGGCGCCTCGTCGCTACGCACCCTGGACGCCGACATTGACGGCCTGGCCACCACCTACGACCCCGTCGGCCGCGCCAGCAAGAGAAACAGACAACTGCCCGCCTCGCGCTACAAGTTCCGCCCGCCCAAGTACTACCGCGGTCCCCTGCACCCCCACCAGCCGCCGCCCAACTCGGATCCCGCCTCGAGACTGTTCGTGCCCGGGCCCTTTTCCGCTCCCAGACTCGAGCAGACGTACCAGAGCACCTTTGAGAGCGACCTCATGACGCTGGCCTACACGCACTTCCCCCCGGGCTACAAGGCACCCGCAAAGTCGCCGCGCCTGCGCCCCTGGGAAGGCGCATCCCCCTACTACAAGAACCGCCCCCTGCGCGGGCCCAGAGGCTCCGACGTCCTGCGCCTGCTGCGCAAACCCATCACCTTCCGCAACGTCCCCAAACTCGACAAGATCACCGTGCACACCATGGTCAAGGGCGCGCTCGACGACTCGGCCCACCTGCACGTCGCGGGCATGGTCATGCAGGCAATCTCAAACGTCAGGGTCACCACGCACAAGACGCGCAAGAACGTCGCTGGTTTCGGGTTGAGGGCCGGGCAGTACGTGTCTGTCACCGCCGAGCTCAGGGGAGAGGACATGCAGCACTTTTTGGCCAAAGTCGTCGATATCGTCATGCCCAAGATCAAGGAGTGGAAGGGTGTCAAGGGTTCCTCTGGAGACAGCAGTGGTAACCTGACGTTTGGTTTCTCCCCAGAGGAGACGGCCTTGTTCCCCGAGGTCGAGGTCAACTACGACATGTAAGTTTGGAGAAGAAAAGAAAAGAAAGAGACTGAGATGCTGACTTGCGCCTTCCAAAGGTACCCTCCCAAGATGATTCCTGGTTTCCACGTCACCGTCCACACCACGGCCACAAACGACAGAGACGGCAGATTGCTGCTCAGCGCCCTCGGCATCCCCTTCTACGGCAAGCAGATCAACTAAAAGGCCTTGTCGGTTTGTTTTCGCCTCTTACCTTGTACAAATATACGGCGTTTTTCTTTGAACGGGTTGGGAAAGGGGCTCGAAAAAGGGAAAGATTTAGGAGAACGAATGTATAAAATCTTCGCTGCAACATTCATCACAATTGAACACGACTTTGTCAGACGGAAAAATCAGAAATCAATAAACTCCAGCCACAAGCATTAGTCTATCGACGGCATGCATAAAAATATCCTCTCGGCTTTAACAAAGGTAGCCAGTCGGTAGGCCTGTTCCTATCCAGACCCTTAGGTTATAAACACAGGCAGCATACTTCTCGCATACTCAATCGGCAAAGGCATGCCCGGCTGGACCACATGAAGCCTCTGCCAACACATGGCTCGCAACATCATCGCCAACCAAGCGTCTTCGACCTGCATCTCGCTCGGTCTCTTGACCCACTCCGTCTTCCCTCCCAGCTCCTCGCCTGCAGTCGAAGACAGTGCTTCCAAGATATCGCCTGTAACGTCCCACTCCGATCTTAGAGCACGCACCATCTCTGGAAGGGCAGCGAACATACGCTTCATCTTGTCGGCGTCTGTGGCTGAAGCTTCGATGCGTGTTGAGAACGTCAAGTGTTGTGTGACAAGGACATGGTATCTGCCGGCACGAATGACCGGGTTCGCATGTAGCATCGACTCGCACTCGCTCAAGACGTCGTACATCGCCTTCGCGTCATGTGGCCCAGACGTCACCAACTCGCTCTTGAAAGTAAGCTTGGGAATCTCCCAACTGAAATTCTTGTCTCGTTGAGCTGCTGGATGATGGAAGCGAGCTTCCAAACCCGAGTAGAGAATAATTAATCTGTGGGAGTCTGTGACAATGCTTCCTCTACGGTTCAGAAGTGCAGTGAGCTCGTCTCGAAAAGGTTTGAAGACTGTGTGGGTCATGCCGCGCGCGGATGTATTCGGCCAGGGGATGATGGGTCGAGTATCAGAAGAGATTCCCAGGAAAGGGGTGAGGAATGGGACGATATCATTGGCACACTCCATCCAATCTTTGTCTCCTGATTCACTTCGAGCGCGAAGAGTAGCAATGATACCATCGGCAGCTGGCGAGTCGGAGAAGAGGGCAGGCAATGTGGATGAGACATCAGCTACGGTGCCAATGTGCAGTATCAGATGGGGTAGCTCTCGATGAAGGTTGAACATGTCGGTATGTCCGATTCGTCCAAACAGTAATTCATCGGCTTGACTCAAAGGCGAGGTGCCATAGAGATGTTTCTGGCCAAGAGCATCCAAGTCCAGGTCGGGATCTCGGAGGTAATGAACAATGACCCCCATGCCACGAATGACGGTTGTAGTGATGACCTGATGGTTGCCTTCAGCTTGCAAGGTACCAACGTTGGGTTCGAACTGCTTCCAACTCATTCCCAGTCGACGAGTGGTTGCCGCCAGACTTGCAAGCGTGGTGATGGCCAGTGGCCTCAGAACGTCGTCAGGCACAAAGTCCCAACTGCGATAGGCCTTT
Source organism: Aureobasidium sp. SLJ-2021a (assembly GCA_019677095.1). Lineage (NCBI taxonomy): Eukaryota > Fungi > Ascomycota > Dothideomycetes > Dothideales > Saccotheciaceae > Aureobasidium > Aureobasidium sp. SLJ-2021a. The sequence goes on along the minus strand of JAHRBU010000009.1, from coordinate 559,121 downwards.
TCCACGTGTGCACACCGGAGCCAGTCGCAATACGCCATACGTTTTGCATCACGAAGACTGACGGGAGAGATACGCTGTCTGATAGACTGATCGTGCAAGCCTAGGTTGTGCATCAGATGGACCCATCCTGCTAGCTCAGCGTTCCAATCTCTTTTCTTGTCTGGTGGATTGGGATTGAAGGTGGTGAGCTCTGGCTGGTCGCAGAAGGGTCGAATGGTTCGAGATCCATCTTCGCCTCTGACGGGAAGGCCATATTCGACAAAGGGTACACAGTAGAGGACTTCGAATCGGAACTCTCTCCATCGCCAACGCAATCGAGTCTTGCGACCCCAAGGGCCCATGACGCCTGGGCCACAGCGTCTGAAGCCGTCTGCTGTACCGATGTACTGTTGCAAGGTCTGAAAGATTGTTGCAAGGAGAGCGAGTATTCCAATGATGAGTGCAACCATAGTCGACACATCCGTGTGGCGGCCGGAACCTTCAAGGGCTTCAGGAGATCCCACGCTGCCATCGCCTCCATGGCGCTTCTGGAGAAGAGATACCGGAAAAGTAAAGGGAGCCATGATGGAACGGACCGCGAGATATGAATATGGAGATGTCTATGATGTGTTGATGGTGTAGAGAACAGTGTCGGAAAACCAAGTTTGGTGGTTGATCGGCGTTGCATGAGATGCGGAAGGAACTTGTCTGAAATTCGAGGAAGTGTCGAACGAGCATTTCAGACATGCCTTTGGAGGGCAACTACGACCGGAAAACTACTTCCCATACCGGGCTCGGCCAGGCTTCGCGCATGACTTTTCATTCTCATCCGACATCTGTATTCACAAAGTCATCGAATTTCATGTTCTTCTAGACAGCGAAATCTTTGCATTTACAACCCTTGTATTGACTCTCCATCATAGTACCATATTTATTACAATTAAACAAAAGCGGGATATCCAGCAGAGAAGACAGAAAGGCGGCGAAGACCGCCGCAGATCTGAGCAGTGTTTCCAGGGCATGGGGACTTGCACTGCATGTCGACGGTAAGAATGGCAGATGCAGAGCTCATCTCGTTACCGCACCAGCACTTGGTTGCATCCGACATGCCAGCAACCTTGTAGCCTGCGTTCACGCAGCCAGATGTGCATGTCTCGATTGTGTTGGTTGCGTTGTCGTAAAGCAAGGTCGAGAGTGCCTGTGCTGTGGTCGGGGCTTGGTCGGTCCAGCAGCCTTGGTAGGTCAGACCGCCAGCATAGGTGTTGTAGTTGGTTGCTCCGGGAGTGTTGACAAGGCTAGGATCCGGGAAAGGGTCATCACCCTGCTGCTTACGGGGGTAACCAAAGTCGTAGGCACGGCTCTTGTCACCGTAGAAGTTGTCGGTGAAGAGACGGGCAAGTCCAGCTGCAGAGTGGAACATCTGTCCGTTGTCGTGAGGAGCGTCAACGAAATCCACGGTATCACAGTTGGTGCCAGAAGGGTCAGGGCAGCTAGGCTGGAACCACTTCATGAAGAAGAAGAAACGTTCGTTTCTGTCTTGACCAGTGGTTTCGGGTGCGCAGCTCGAAGCATGATCGCCAAAGTCTTGCAGGGCACGAGCCCAGGCAATCTGCTTGCTGTCAAAGTTTGCCTTGATAGCATCGAGACCTTGAGCGACCAAGTTGGCACCATAGGTCATGCCATACTCGACAAACTGAGCGAAGCCTTCACGGTAGTCGTTGTAAGTGGGGCAATCCGGGATGTTCAGAGGGCGGTAATCGCTGAACCATGCCCAGGAATTCCCGTTGGCAACCCAAAGAACAACAGGTGACTCAGTCTCGAGCTGGTCACCGATCGCGGCGTAGCGCTGCAGCATTTGACCGCCCAACGAGTGTCCAGCAAGGACAATCTGCTTCATGTTGGGGAAGAGTGTCTTGTCATCAAAGTAACGGACCAGTTCATCGAGAACGTAGTAGCTGGATGTGTTTCGGCTGTTGTGAGGATATTGGTTGTTGGCACCAGCAGACCATTGCGAACCAGACCAGACCAATGCATTTGTTGTAGATCCGCGGCCTGGTTTCAGGCCATCCGTCCAAGGGTAGCCGGCATTCTTGTCGTTGCCGTTGGGAAAGTAAGGAGCCATAACCGCGACACTGTCACGATTGATGTTGGTATCTTGAACCATCGCGAGGGCATTCAGCATCTACCGATCTTGTCAGTCTGGGATGATTAATGAGCTCCGACAAACATACATCGTTCTCATAGTTCCAAGGATCTCTCAAAAGACCGTGAAGGACGATGACAGCTCTTTGAATTTTGCTTTCCACAATGCGGTTTCCATCAGTACCGTGAGAGTAGTAGTTAATCAAAGTGAGCGCATCGTTCTTGCCGCTGGGGTCGTCAATCTTGAAGAATGCAACCTCTGCATTGTCGATGGTTGGAAGGTTCGCGCTGATGATGTCTCCCGCGTACTGTTGTGCGAGTACAGAAGTACTGCTGCACAGCAAAAGGAACGAGGTTAAAAACTGCATGATTGCAAAACGAATGAACGTGCTTATAGAAAGCACAACGTAAGGGACGAACAAACAAAAAGGTGAGACACTTCAGAACACGCAATAGCAAGGGTGTTGCTGCCTTATAAGAGAGCAGAAATGTTGGCATTAGGGCATTCATACAACCATGTTACTGTGCACTTTTCGTGTTGCGATAATCTCGGGTCGGAATAGAGTGCATGGATGATCGAAAAGATCTTCATGCATCAACATTTGATAGCTGAGTCCTCATTCGATGGGATTGGTTGATACACGACATGTTCCTGGAAGCCCGCAGTGCCCGCGTGTCTTGCAAGGATTGCGCTTCGGAGTCAGGACGTGTCTAGCTGGTTTTGAAAAAGGCTACAGCACAGCCTGTGGGTGATCAAACCGCCGGGGGGGTTGGATGACGACGATCTTATATTCTTTTGTGGAACCTCGATTTAGCTTTGTTCGCAACACCACCACAGCGATCGGCATTCAACGATGGCAACAATTGTCCCTCCCACTGGATCCGTGAGCAACGAAGGATTGGCCCAACTCCCAACGCTTCCACGAGGTAAAAACAGACCTCTTCATCCTGACTCGGTTGACGACGATTGGGCGTACACGCTCAGATATTTGCTCTTCCTTGTTGTCGCTTTCTTGTCTATTAGCTTCACTTTAGTTTCGCGAACAGGATGGAATCATGCATGTGTCTTGATATTGCAAATCTTCTACATTGATCAGAAATCAAGATTTCTTTTCTGCATAGACAATGACGGAAGCTCTTGTTGCATAGACCTGGTGTTTCTATCCACTCACCTTGGCTTCGAGCCACTCTGCGATCGCCCGGTTGACTTCCTCATGTTTCTCAACAGGAACAAAGTGACCTGCAGCAATGCTCACATAGGTCAAGTCTTCGCAAAGCTCCTTCTGTGGGTTTGCGAAAGTCGAGTTGACAGTCTCGCAGACTGTGTCGTATTTGGCCTCGATGAACAAAACCGGGAATTTGAGACGAGAATCGTTCTTTGCGTTTTCCAGATTGTAGGCACGGTTTGCCTTGTGGTTGAGGTACCAGGCGTCGCCAGGCCAGAAGCCGGTCTTCTCCATTGCGGCCACAAGCTCCTCGAACGTCTCCTTGTCAATGCAAGTGTACTCGTCGGGGATCGCACTAGCGGGCATGGGCTTCTCAGCACCGCCCATCCAACCTCCATCCTCGACTGCTCTTGACATTGGAGCAGGCTTTCCAACAGCTTCAGGGTTGCCCTTTGTGAAGGCAGCCCTCAAGAAGCCACGAGGGTCCTTGTCGAACCACTCGGTGGCCTGTTCAAAGTTTTGCTCGTAATAGGCTTGATAACTCCATTGACCATATTTGTATTGGTCTTCGGGGTAGATGTTGCGATCGACATGTTTGAGGGCCTCTTCGAGACCGAGCTCGAGGACACCATAGGGTACAGTCAGTCCACAAGCACCCTTGAAGACCTCTGGGTGAGTGCGTGCGAGAGTCCAAAGGGTACCGCATCCCCAATCGTGAGCTACCCAGATGGCTTGGTTGTGTCCGAGATGCTTCAGGAGAGCCAGCATAGCTTTGACGATTTGTTCTTGGGCATAGTCGCTAGCGACCTTGCGGGCAGTAGATCCACCGTAGCCTGGCATATCGGGGGCGACGACATGGTAACCTCTCTTTGAGAATTCGGTGAGCTGGTCGTGCCACGTCTTGCCAATACCGGGCCAGCCGTGCATAAAGATCATAAGGTCTCCATTGTCGGGGCCGGCGGAGAGGTAGTGCAGCGTCTTGCTACCGTCTTCGTAGACTAGATCGTGCTCTGAAAACGAAGGCATGTTGTTCAACGGTATGATGCAGATGAATAGAGGAAACAAAGAGGTTGATTTGTGCTTATACTTATAAGTCTTGTGAAGCTGCGATGTCCAAGCTCATGCCATTCCCGCCGCATCCTTTTTGCGCATCAAGCGAAGCTGAGCAGCCAGTAAGCATCAACCACCAAGACACAAGACAATATATCATCCTCTTCCTTCAATGACAATGCCAAGGAGTATCATGATGACTCAGACTGCTGCCTAGCGTCAGCATGGTATGCAGATTACTAACCACGCATTGGGAGAACACATACAGCAGACCGGTCAATCAAAGTAACCCAGCAAGAGCATACCCATGCCGAGTCCTACAGGGAGGAAACTCCAATGCTTCCACTCGCCTCCACCAGTGCATCTCTTCTGCACATAGCCGTCGCCAAGTGCGACAATCATGTCGGTCATAAAAACCCAGCCCAGCGTCCTACTGTCTGCGAGAGTTCTGACAACCAGGATCATGAGTCCAAGTGCAATGTTCCTCACACCATAGAGTTGCATCAAGGATTCGATGAGTAGCTGTTCTTTGCCGGTTGTTGATGCGAGTTTGAAGCCCCATACCTCTTGGAGCATCACCCGAGGCTGAAAGATGCCTGTGAGTCCAAGCGTGATCTGGAAGACGCCGGCCGCAGCTCCAATATTGAGCGCGAGAGGAGAGTTTGAGGATAATCCCAGGAACGACATGATGACTTCAATATTAGGTGATACAGAAAAGTGAGGTGTAAGATTGAGGACTCAGGGACTGGCGCCAGTCAACCCTTATATAAGCGTGATGGTTGCCCAGTCACGAACACAAAGAATCCTTCCAGTCAGCCGCGTACGCGAACTGATTGGCAGACAATATTTGACCACGATTCCACATTCCTATAATTCGTGATGTTAGATGCTTTGATTTGCTCTGATATATACGAGAAATAAAACGAGTCCGATACCAAAGATGGCTCTTTGACACCCAGATCCTACCAGTGAACAATATCGCATTTTCATTCCCAAGGATGTCTCACGTCATCTTCGAGCGGAAGGACACCCTTCCTCTGCATCCATGTAGCAATAGCATCGGCATCAGCCCAAACTCTCAAGATGTTCCTGCCGACAACCTTGCCAGCATCCTGCTCGCTGATACCCTGCTTCAGCATCTCAGTCACCAGATCAGGGAACTTGGACACATCCTCGAAGCCCTTTGGCGTGCTTTCGATACCGTCAAAATCGGTGCCAACTCCCACGTAGTCGTAGCCAATCATATCTCCAATGTGCTTGATGTGCTTGACCACTTGCTGCAGAGTCGAAGTCTCGGGCACGAACTCAGGCAGGCCAGAGGAGCTGTTCGAGGCACGACAACTGATGAAGTCTGGGTTTGCATTGACCATCACGATGCCACGTTTGGCCTTGACGTGAGGAAGCATATGGTCAGGGACATTACGAGGATGAGGGCAGATAGCGTATGCGCTCGAGTGACTGAAGATTGGTGGTGCAATGCTGCCTTGCCAGCCATCTTCACCTTGATCCAAGACATGAGCCATGGTATTTTGGCTTACGTGACTGAGGTCGACAAGCATACCGAGCCTGTTCATCTCCTCTATCAGCTTCTTGCCTGCAGGCGAAACACCGCCCCATAGCGGAGGTGCGACAACGGTCTGGTTGTCGGAATTGGTAACGAGGGCAGCGTCGGCATATGCATTGTGACAGTTCCAAGTCAGGGTTGCGTAGCGAACTCCAAGTTTGTGGTAGAGGCGAAGAGTTGAGATGGAATTGCCAATCTGGTGCAGGCCTTCAATACCCATAGGAGAGATCAATCTGTGCGAAGCGAAGGCACGCAGAGCCGAGGCAGAGTCACTCGTGGGGGTGAAATAGCGTGGATACATCTCTGTGAGGCGGTTGAAAAGGTCGATCTGCTCGAGTGTCGTCTTGACGTAGGGAGCATATGCAGCATCCGAGAAGTCAGAACCATTGGCCGGACAGGGCACAAAGGCACTCCAGAAAGCACCTCCGAGTTTGCCTTGGTTCATGCGAGGGATGTCAACTTGGCCTGGCAGACCGCCGTTCTCCATCTTGTCGGTAAACTTGGGACCATAGATGTGGTTGCCGTACAAGACCCTCATCAATATCAACAGGTCGTTGTGACCATCTTAGAACGAATCAGCCGATGAACTCGGAGCTGGCAACGGAATTGGACAGAGAGCGATTGTATGGAGAGAAGCAAAGAAGGTACACACCAATCAATGGATTTCGGACCAAGACTCTCTCGGCTGGTGAGTATACAACATAGTCAAGAGGCCAGTAACCCGTCCAAGAATAGCATGCAGCAAATGACGCAGCAAAAGTGAATGCGAGCACGCGTATGATTGTGAGAATAGGGCGCGACTTGGGTGCGGCAGACTCCCGAGGAAGCCCACCAAGCAGAGGTTCCTTCTCCATTCTCTGTTTACAGGCAAATGGATGGTTGTGATCAAGAAGCAGATGGGCAGGAGCGATGGATAGCAATTTGGTAAGCGCGCCGTGTCCCACCGCCTGCCGCGATAGGAAAGCGACCCTGGCAGAATGAGTAACGTCATCAAGCCGGGATTAATTCGGCAGGTGCATGGATTGGGACAATAATCTCAGAGAGCCCCTCGACGAGTCTCTGACACACATCCAAAGCAATTGGAAGGATACAGACCAAGATGGCCTTCAGAATCTCGTCGTACACGCTCATCAAGGCCGTGTCGCTAGCCCACATCACAGCGGCGTACCTCTTCCTCTACAAGCCGCAAGTCCTGGCCGAGCAGAACATTGTCGTCATCTTGGGCGAGTCGATGCAAGTGGTGAGTGTTCCTAGTTTCTAGCTGCCACCGGCTACAGCTGACAAGACTCGAAGCCTGCATCATCCGCATTCAGCAAGCCTACAGAAATCACGGCCCTCGCGTCCATCTTCCTAGCCTTCCTCGGTGTCAGCGACTTGATCGCAGCCAGCCTTCCCGAACGCTCATGCCTTGAATACTGGTCCAACGTCTTGCCTTTCCGTCTCGTCATGCTGTTCGCCGGCACCGGTTACATCTACCTCACCAAAGGCGACGACACGACTACCTCAACCCTCCGAGCCCTCAAGGGCGACTCAAGCCCCCTCGACCTTGTCAAGAACTCGTTCATCTTCACCTTCATGTTCATGGAGACGCTCCACTGGTTCTGGGTCTTTGTCGCCATGAAGGAGGACAGACGCGAGTGGATGGTCCGTGAGGCAACTGCACAGCTGCGCGAAGAAGAGGAGAAGAAGTTTAGAATGTAAAGAGCTAGCCACGAGAATGACCACACAAGTCAAAGACACCAGTCAGCCAGGCATACTCCACCACCTTTGGCCTACGAAGCCTGTGCCGAGGCCATCTCGACTTCGGAATCCTTACACGGGGCACCCATAATCATTCAACGGATCCCAGCAAAGCCCTCCTCTCTCTTGTTCTTCCCTCCCTTCCTCTGCTTCTCCAACTCAAACGCATCTTTCATGAAAACCTTGACATCGAGCTTGGGCAGCGCTTCGGTAAAAAGGCCCTTTTCGAAAATCTCTTCCATGACCGTGTTCGGAGTGCCGTACCATTCGCCACGGGCATGGAGAGCGGTTGGGGAAATGGGTTGAATTGGGAAGGGTGCAGCTGCTGCGGATGTGACTGCGAAGGCTGCGAGGGCAAAGTGGGAAAGTGGTGCCATCTTTGTGGATGGTTGATGCTGAGTGCTTGGAAAGGCTGGAAGGGGGTGACGGTTAGTCCTTTGGTCTAAGATGATGGTGTTTGATTGGTGTTAGGTACATTGGAATGTTTGGTTTTTTGGTCGGAGAGATGAAGAGGAAGGAGAGGTCATCACATCGATTATTATATCTCGCCCCAAAGGGGCTTGATGTCCCATGGTCGTGAGATGTGTTGAGAGTTTCCCGCTAATTGTCTTAGACTTCAGATGGATTTCGTTTTGTCCAAGTCAGATGTCATGTGGTTGCTCACACCACGGAAGCAAGACACTGATTTGCACACTACTTCTATCACTATGCTGCAGACATCACTGTTGTGGAGATCGAACATCATGTGTAATCTGTTGTTCTCTGGTTCTATCTTTGTAGAATCTTGCATGTATGGTAAAGACACAACATCCGAATTCTCCAAAACAGCTCTCGAAACCCAATCTTCCACCTAAAACTCTCTCCACATCCTCCTCTCTTGAACTCTAGACAAGGTCAAACCTAAACATCACTTTCCGCGATAGCCTCGATAGGGCCACCCATCCCCTGGATAGCCTCATTGAGACACTTTCTCTTCATATCCTCAACCTCACCCTCAGCATAGAAATCCCAACCCTGTTCCTTGAGCTCCACATATCATGATCCTTTTTCTGCGTGTAAAACTTCCAATCCTTGACCTTGGAGCACTTTGCCGTTCTTCCCTTCAACTCTTCACCGGCATTGTTGTCTTTGGCAAAGCCTTTGCCGTAGAGTTGGAATTTGTGCTTGTGCTCGCCGCGGAAGGTCATCTCGGCCTCGTGTTGCTTGTGGTGGACGGTGGGTTCTGGTGTCTTGAGGTGGTTTTCGAAGACAGGGTTGATGTGGAAGTATGCTTTGCGGTGGTTGGCACGGCTGTTGGTGTCTGAGACTTCTCGTCTTCTTCGTCCTGCTCTTCCTTCTCATGCTTCTCGGCCTTTTCTTGTTTCTTCCTCTCCTTTTCCTTTTCTTGTTCCTTTTTCAGTTCCTTCTTGGCTTCCTTGACCTTCTTCTCGGCCTTTTTGATGGCCTTGGTGTCCTTTTCATCGTCGTCCTTGTCGTTGAGGTCGAGAAGCCATCCCACAGCGTTCTTTACAGTTCCGGCTGCCTCCTGCAGGATCTTGGTTGAAGCAGGCACGTCTCCCAATCCGGGAATTGGGATCAGAACTGGAAGGACGACACCCGGAGGGACAATAGATGCCCCTACGACAGGAGGAAGAACGTCGATATCGATAGACTCTCCATCATCAGAAGGTTCATCTGCATCAGTCTTTTCGTTGACCTCAGTGGGCTCGTCGCCATCGGTTTTTTCATTGACCTCAGATGGTGCGTCGACTTCAGAGGACTCATCGACCTCTGTAGGCTCGTCAACCTCTGTGGAATTATCGACTTCGGTCTTTTCATCCACCTCAGCAGGTGCATCGCCGTTAGTGTTTTCGCCGACATCATGCCAGTCTCGTGTGGCGACTCAGAAATCTCAAGCAGAACGCGCGGAAGCCACGGAGTGGTCCCGAAGTCGCTACGAATCGTCCGCCATCATCAATATACATCGGATTCGTTATGGAAGGTACGATTGTCGTCGCTGTCAGGTTTTGAGAACTTCGTCCGCTGGAAGGAGGCCATCTCTGTGTTGTTTGATCAGTGGCAAAATCGAATTTCGCTTAACGTCGTCCCGTGTAAGCCGCGATGACATACCGCAAGCTCCACAACACCTAGTGACTCAACCTACTGATGTATACATGTCACTGATCTGACCAGGCCTATGACTTTACGATAGCTGACATGACTTGATGATGCTGGTTGGTTGACTGACAGATCTCGTCTTGTCTATCATTTCTTGAGGGCGCAGCCATGGATAATACATACCACACCATAGCAAAGGGGTATCTCCGTTCAAGAAATATCAATCATCGAAGCTAGCCGATTGAGCATGTGCCTGATCCAGGCCACTTCTACATCATGTCAAGGCCAGCCATAAGCAACTCGGTGTTGGGCGATTGGTCATCTTTGAGGGTAGATGCGACTAATCGCGACAAGTGCACCATTTTCCGTCTGTTGGCTTCTTCTTCCATCTGTGTGCTCTTGATCGCTGCGACGTCAAGCACATCTTTCGGCAATCCAGCAAGTCTTGCCACATTCAAGCCATAGCTGCGGTGTGCGACACCTTCGCCGACTTCATACAGGAAAGTGATGTCTGTATGATCGTCTCCAACCACCTCTTCAGTGAAGCGCATATGGACATTACGAAGTTCTCTCGCTTCGTATTGTTCGGCCATTTTCGAAAGTGCTTGGTAGTGGGTGATGAACAGGGTAAGTGCCTTGGTCTCGCGTACGACGTAATCCAAGACGGCTTGCGCAATAGCCACACCATCATGAGTGCTCGTACCACGACCCAACTCATCCAAGATGATGAGAGAACGAGGTGTGGCCTGCTTCAGAATATCTGAAGTTTCGGATAGTTCAACCATAAAGGTACTTTCGCCCTTGAGCATATTGTCGAATGCACCCATACGTGTGAAAACAGCGTCCAGAGGAGTCAGCCTTGCCTGCGACGCAGGAACCCAGCTTCCTATCTGTGCCATGATGCTGATCAAGGCTACCGACCTAACATAGGATGACTTGCCGCCCATGTTCGGTCCAGTGATGAGAAGTGCTCTCTCCTTAGAAGACAGTTCGATGTCGTTTGGTACATACGAGTCAAGAAGGAGTTGTTCAACCATTGGGTGACGGCCTTCTTTGACCTCCATGCGAACATCTTTACTGTCGGTGATGAATTCAGGCTTTGTATAGCCAGGTTGGCTTGCGATGTCGGCCAACGACAGCAGACAGTCCAGAGTTGCCAACGATTGAATACAATCGCGGAAGGTCTGATACTTGATACCAATCTCTGTGAGCAGTTCAGCAAAAGCCACGTCACACGCATTAGCAAGAGCTTCCTTGCTTCTATCACGTTCGCGAATCAACTTGACGACTTCTGGTGTATGGAAGCGAGAAACCTTCTTGGTTCCGCTGATCTTGACCCACGAAGCGGGCACCCTCTTGAGATTGATGTTCTCAATTTCGATCAGAAACTCGATACCAGAGACCGTCACATAATTGACTTTGCCAGCCTTCTTGAGCGTATCTGCGGCCACAGCACGATGCTCGTCCAGATCATGTTCGACAGCAGCGATGCCAATTTTGTGATCAGTAATCTCTTCGGTTTCGTACTGGTCGCGGAAGAATGAGTACTTGTCGTCGTCCTTTGCCGCTTGGAGATCAATTCTCTCGAGATAAGATATGACATCTTCGGATATCAGCGGCAGGGACGCGATGGCTTCAGCAAGCAGTTGCGATTGGAAACCAGAATCTTCTGGAACTTTGACATGCGAGTACTCGTTCGAGATTTTTTGCAACGTCTGGAGAACAGATACCAGCTCTGGGCGGGCACACTTCTTGTAGTAGATTCTGATCAACGACTTTTCCAAGTCGCCTCTGACATGGGCAAGGAGGTTCTTTATGCGGTCAGTAGGGATAGCACGGTCACTATCAAGAAGTTCTTCAACAGCGCCAATTCGTCTTTGAAGCTGTTCCTGGTCAAGCAGCGGGCGACCCACCCACTTGCGTAGAAGTCGTTGCCCGAAACGAGTCTGTGTCCGGTTCAGGATGAAGAACAGACTTCCCTTCTCAGTGTAATCTGTCTGGTTTTGGTAGATCTCCAACGATGATAGAGTGTTACCATTCAGAAGCATGTGAGACCGTGCGCTGAACGACTGGAAGTTTTTGGTAAGATCAAAGACATGCTCGAGACCATAGTCAGTAAGATGGCTGATCATAGCCGAAAGACACATTGTGACAGGTTCAGACAATTGGTGGACTTTGTCGAGCATGGCCGATTTTTCTTCTGACGATTCGTCCGATTGCATCTTGCCGGCATAAAAATCGGAAATGTGAGTGTATGCCTGAGCCGCAAATGTCTTTGACTTTTCGGTGCGCTCCACACGTGCGCAGTCTCCGAAGACGTTCGTTCTGCTGCCGGAAAGATGTTCGACCAGCTTCTCAGTTGCTTTGGACACAGAGCCAACGATGAGGAACTCGCAGGGAGCAATATGAAGGAGGCGAGTTTCGAGCTCGCTTCGCATGAAGCCATCGTAGAAATCGTCGTAGATCACATCGCCTGTAGTGGGCTGAACAGCAACAATACCGAGACGCACCTTTTCGTCCGTGCCAGAACCCCCAGCATTTGTCTCAGTCAAACAGAGCAAATGACCAGTTGCAGGGGCGCCTCCGGCTGGCGCAGCCACAGGGCCATCTAGACCTTCTATGTCATCAATATATGTGCCCTTGGTATACAGATTTGTAAGCTTGCGGACAAATGGCGTGTTGCGATTGTCACCAGCCTTCTTCAACGCGGCTGTTTCGAGTTGACGAACAACACCAACTTTGTGTCCAGCAGAGACAAGGCGCTTGACATGGACATGCAAACGATGGGTAGGGAAACTTGCCCCAGCGAATTTGTCAAGGTGTGCTTCGGAAGGATGTTCGTCGAACCTCATTTTTCCTGGTATACACATAATCTGCAACTCTTTTGCGGCAATGCGAGCGTCCTCACCAAAGAAGCGGAACTTGTAGCCCACTTCGACAACCAAAAGCGTGTCCATGTGTTTCTTTTTGATGTCGATGACTTGCTTCTCCATGGGTGTGAGCTTGCTGGCAGACTTTCGGATGGCAGGGCCCTTTCTACCCGTAGCAGGCTTCTGAACTTCGTCCTCTTCTTCATCGAGATCGTCGTCGCCATCAGGTTGCTCTTCGTCAATGAAATGGTTACGACGCCTGATGTCGACAAGACTGTCGGGTCTGCCGAGTTTCTTCACAAACTTTTGGTGCATACGCTCTTTCTGCCTGCGAAGGGCTTCGTCGTCTTGATCATGCTGGACAGATTGGTCGGGTTGGGAACTGGAGAAGATGTATTTGGCTGTACGGTCCGAGGCATGTGCAGGTACACTGGCAGTCGCAGGTCTGTATGGCTGTGCTGCGCTGGCCAATGGTGTCTCGACGTCCAAGTGGTTGGCATCCTGACGCGTTCTCTTGGGATGGCGCAAGTCTTCGTCCTCATCACTGTACTCTTCGAAAGGCCGTTTCGGTTTAAGCGGGCTGCTGTTCACGATTGTGTCTCCAGCATCGTGTTTAGGGTCAGGCGCATTGGATACCGATGGTCTCTTGGTTACGGATGGCGTAGGCGCGGGAGCCTTCTTCGCAGCGGGTTGCTTGGGTGTGAAGAAGCTGGAGATGGACTGCTGCTTCTTGGCCGAGGACTGAGAAGGCGGCGGACTGCTTCTTCCAAAGGCCATGATTGTGCGACTGCTCGACGAGTCTAGACTCTGGACGACTGTCGCTGTGCAGCGCGTCGATGGAATGCATCAAAGAGTCCGTGCGCAGAGCTCGTTTCGCGCTAGAAAATGCACTTTACGCGATGCGCGTCAATCTACGCGCCTTCCTCGAGTCGCTCCTTCCCATTCATTGAACATTGACACATTGATCATATCATTTGCGCCTTCTCCAATTCATACTATCATAGTTACAGTCGCGACTTCCTCAACTTCACCAGCAATGTCAGCTTCTGTCCTCGGTAAACGGACCCGGAGTTCAACGAATGGTAAGAAACCCTGATGCTCTACGCGTGCTCAAACATTGACGATATGGACAGTATCAGACAGCGGCATACAAACCAGGGCAAAGCGCCGCGAGACATTGGTCCTAGGGAACGACGAAAACGATAACCCATTCTTCAAACTAAATTCTTCTCCCGCAACACACCTCAAACCCACGCCCACACCCACGCCCTCGAAACGTCTAGTATCGTCACCGAATAAGATTAGTGCTCATTTTTCCGTTTCGAAGACCACCAAATCTTCTGCTCCCGCAAAGTCGAGTCCTCTTGCCACACCGCAAACTCCACGACACCGAGATGCCCTCGCCTCAAAGATCATAATTACTCCACGACATCGCCATCTCATCGCTAGCAGCCCCGACACTCCTCGCACTCCACACACTCCTTCAAGTGCCGCCAACAATGTATACAATCAAGCTCGTCAAATCTTCTCAAGATGTACGGATCCCCGTGTGTTGGTTGGAAGAGAGGAAGAGAAGGAGCAATTGTCCACATTCATATTAGACCGCCTTGACTCTAGCGAAGGCGGATGTCTCTACATATCAGGACCACCAGGAACCGGAAAGAGTGCTTTCGTCGGTCAAGTCTGTCAAGATCTTTCTTCCGACTCAGATCGCAAAATGACCATCTCGACTGTCAACTGTATGAGTATCAAAACCGCCAAAGACCTCGCCAACACATTGTCGAAAGACTTGGACTTGAACAGCCTCTCTGGACGAGCTGCTGACTTCGACTTCCTGGGCGCCAACTTCTTCGAGCAGCAAAAGAAGTACGTCGTCATTCTGGATGAGATTGACCGCCTTGTCGACCTAGACCTCAAATTATTGTACAGCCTGTTCGAATGGTCCATGGAGCCTTCGTCGAGCCTCATTCTTATCGGTATTGCCAACGCCCTTGATCTGACTGATCGTTTCCTGCCTCGACTCAAGTCTCGCAATCTCAAGCCGAATCTGCTACCATTCATGCCGTACACCGCTCCTCAAATCGCCAATATTATCACATCGAAACTCAAGGGGTTGGATGCGTCTCTGACGGACCCCAACTTTGTTCCATTCTTACATCCTGCAGCCATTCAGTTCTGCTCCAAGAAAGTCGCATCTCAAACCGGTGACCTGAGAAAGGCTTTTGATGTCTGTAGAAGAGCTGTCGACATGATCGAGTCGGAAACAAAGGTCGAGCAAGCGCGTATTCGTTTGCAAGACAGCCCGTCCAAGACGCCGCTAAAGGAGAACCTGAACCTGGCATCCCCCACCGTCAAATTGACAGCCTTCCAGAAGTCTGCTCTAAAGGACCCTCGCCAGACTACTCTCTTCCCCTCGATCAGCCATTTGACTCTTGAGACCGCGCCGAGAGCGACCATCGCTCATGTTGCAAAAGTCACGGCCGCTGTGTTCAGCAACGGAGCATCTCAACGACTGGCATCTCTCAACCTGCAGCAAAAAGCTGTACTATGCGCCCTATCTGCTCTCGAGAAGAAGAAACGTGAGGCGCCCAGCGTGGTCACGTTCCCAATGACACCTTCCAAGCATGCCAACTCCGCACCCACCATCAAGCAGTTGTTCGAAGCCTATTGCACGTTGTGCAAGCGCGAGAATCTGCTGCACGCCCTCACCAGCATCGAGTTTAGAGATGTCGTCAGTGGTCTGGAGACACTGTCGCTTGTCTCTGCTGTCGAAGCCAAGGGCGCTTCATCGTTCTCCATGCCCTTGACACCTTCTCGTACACCCAGCAGAAGATCAAAGTCTGGGTTTACCGGCGCAGCAATGGGCGATGATAGAAGAATGGCTGCCTGTGTTGGTCATGCTGAGCTAATGTCGGCTCTCAAGGGACCTGGTAGCGACATCCTCAAGGAGATGATCGATGGCGATGGTATTGTGGCATGATTTGTTTTTCTTTCTTCCCCTGTTTTTGTTTATGGCATCTTTGCATGTCTTGTCCTTATCGTTGTTGCTTGTTTCTTCATTCTTAGCATTAGCGATTGCATGGCGATGCCCACGGGCTGGATGTTTGTTTCCTCATGGACTGGTTCTGTTATGATTTGAGAGAAAACAAAGAGGTACTTTAGCTGGACTG
The DNA here is from genome assembly GCA_019677095.1 of Aureobasidium sp. SLJ-2021a. NCBI lineage: Eukaryota > Fungi > Ascomycota > Dothideomycetes > Dothideales > Saccotheciaceae > Aureobasidium > Aureobasidium sp. SLJ-2021a. The sequence continues at coordinate 543,343 of JAHRBU010000009.1, read as the reverse complement.
AAGAAGGGAGGATTTTAGCTAAGCTGGCTTTCTTGAGGTGAAGGAAGGACGTAGATAGATAGAGTAGAGCTCTCACGAACTTGAGAAGAATCAAAAAAAGAAATCTTCATACATCCCAAAAAAGAAGAAGTACTCCATGTTTGCTTGCTCAAGTCTCGTTTTGGGAAGTTCCACTGAAGAGAGCGGATGCTTCGTCTCGAGCTCACAGCAGGCGCTTTTCAACCCAGAACCATATTGGGGCTTCGTACAGGTAAACTTAAGCAAAGAGATTGAAAAGTGGTTTGATCCTTTCCAAGAAATGGATGGGTATGGTGGATACAAGGAAGGCGCTTATGTACGATGGAGAGAGGAAAAGAAAGAATAGGACCCAAACCGGATGCAAAACCAGCAAACCTCTTTATCACTCTGGGTTGACATTCAAAGCGGGCACCCTCTTCCTTTTCGGCACCTTTCTCGCAGCCTTGAGTTCCTTGTCGTATGCCCTGTCGTCTTCCGGACTCAGCAAAGTACCCTCGATGCTCAAGAAGCCTCTTTCGCGATCCGTGCTGGGAGCGGACTCGAAATCCTTGACTGTGAATCTCAGCTTCCCCTCAATCTTGTTGCCGTTCTCGTCGACGTAGTGGCCGCTGCTCTCGTCGCTCTTGTTGCGCAAACCCCTCATCCAATCGGTCGCGCTCTTGGAGCCGGCGTTAGCGTTGTGATTGGGCACCCATTTCCAGTTTGCGGGAATGCGCTTGCGGTCCACGCCGGCATTGAAAAAGTTCCAGCACACCAGGCCCAGGTAGGATTCGTTTTGGAGGCTGACGAAACCTTCGATGACGGCGCCCGGGGTGGGGCGCAGCAGGGTGAAGTCGACGGTCAGCCAGACGAACGAGACTGCGTATTCGTCGATTGACTTTGCGAGGACGGTGGGCGAGGCATCGGGCCCGTCGCGCGAGGAGGGGGCGTTGGCGGGGGTGTTTGAGAGGCGCGGGTTGGAGTAGGAGAGGATGACGCCGCGGAGAGGTGGGTGGTAGGTCAGGAGCAGGGGAGAGATGTGCTCGGCGCAGAGGCCGTTGACGGGGAAGGCGTGGTAGATTGGCGACAGAGGGAGGTAGAAGGATGAGGTTTGCTTGACGAAAGGCGATGTGCTCGTTGCGTCTGCGTGCGTCTCTGCTGCTGCCGGCGAAGCGATGCGCGGACGCTTTGGTAGGCTCTCGGTTGTCGTCTCTGGTGCTTCTTCTGCTGCTGCTGTGGCTTGTTCGTCGTGTCGTCGCTTCTTTGCCGATTTGTCCTCCTTGGTCTTTTTCGTCTTTGCCGATTTCGGTGTGTTTGCCATGTTTTCTGTCAACATTGTGTGCGTGTGTGGTTGTGTGTTGCGCAAAGCAATTGGATATGGACAAGAGCCAAAAAACAAAATTCTAATCGGCTGCTTCACATCCAAAGTTCACGCAGCCACCACCGTTTCCGTCCGTGCCCGCGAGTTCTCGAAACCTTGGACCATGACTTTTGGCCCCCTGCGGTCGTTTACACCTCGACCAATACTCGAGTACACGTCTCCAGTCTATCTGTGTTCGCAATCCAACTCAGATTAGACCATGTCTGATAATTTGCTTTCTCTAGCTGGTTGGTACATCCTGCCCAACGTAAGTCCGCTTTCGTAGTTTCATCTTTCTCGATTCTCCAATCCACGAAACAACAACATGGACGATGAATCTCTCCTGGATGCAATAGATTCATTGATCTGGGCCATAATATATTTACTCTGCTCGAGATCCGGTTTCTATCTCCTCGACATTGTCAGATTTCTTGTTTTGTGTCGACTTGAAATAGCACCAAATTGCTGACTATCAGGTGTATAGCTAGTGACAGGATGGGCCCAATCAGCCTTTTATGCCGTCTGGATACGCGCAGGTGATCCCAAACCTCAACCCGGTACCAAGGCATTCGTGCAGCACCGCAAAAGGATAAACATCATAGTCATCGTGGCCTATCTCCTCTACACAATCTACGAAGCCGACTTTCAACTCCGCACCGCAGGCAACCTATACCAAGACCTTGGTGTGGGACTGGATGTCGACGATAGAGGAATCAACAGTCGCTTCAGAAGACTGTACGCTCTTTCCTACACCTCTTCTGATGATGAGGGAAACACGCTAACGGTCATCAAAGAACTCTACTCCACCACCCAGACAAGGTGTCTTCAAACACAGACCGCAGCACAGTCGAGTCCTACTACGTGCACCTACAGTTCTGCCGCGACATTCTCATGGATCCAGTAAAACGCTTCGCCTACGACCGCCTCGGCCCCGAATCCCTCTTCTGGCGCACCTCGACCACAACCCCTGATTTCCTCTCCAAAGGCCTTTCAAACGTACTCGTCTACTACTCGGGAACCGCCGGCGTACTCACACTCCTCGGCTTCCTCGGCTACATCAAGCAAGCCGCCTTTTGGAGATTCCTCGCCTTGGGCGCACTGGGTGTGTTTGAAGTGCACTGCTTGACAAACCCACAGTTTCCTCGCCTGTTGGCCGGCCTCGCGAACCCCGTCTTTGGATTCATACCGCACCATCCGCCGTTTCTGCCTTTCCAGCTCATCTCCTTGCTCAGGAAGTTGGTTTTGACGGCTTTCATCGCGTTCTCGCAGATTGGCCCTCTGCTCTCGTCTCCCGAGGCCGCTGCTGCTGCCGAGCAAAACGATCAGGTTTCTCAGCAGCAGTTGCAGAGATTGGGGGCGCTGGGTCAGGCGTTGGAGAATGAGGCCAACATGCTCATGGGATTGGAGATGACGCCGTTTGCGGGTGACGAGGGTGCCATGAGGGAAATGAGGGGTAGGATGAAGAGGTTTTTGGTCGACAATACGGTGAGGAGTAACGTCGAGGTTAGGAATGCCATGGGTGAGGCTATTGCGAGGAGGAGGCAGGGTGTGCCGCATGGTGCTGTCGGTGCTAGGTAGATTTGCAACAAAGAATGACGGAGCTGGCGTACAAAATCATGCCACCAGTTACATGCATTGCAACCTTTCGGCAAAACATTTGAATGTATAATTTGATGATAATTGTAGCCCAAGACATGAAAGATGGAAACGGTGAGATTTTATAGATCTTCTACGCTAAAAAAGGGATGCTTGCTACTCTACAACTCTTCATGCTCGACAGGCTTCTCTTGCTCCTCAACCACAACAGAAGGGCTAGCAGAAGAGGCAGACTCAGACGCCGTCGACGTCTCACTGCTGCTCGACTTTGCCTTTTTGCTCTTGGTGGCCTTGGCCTTCTTGGAGCTGCTGCTGCTGGCCTTGGGCTTGGGCATCTGCATCTTCTTGGTCACCATGTCCATGAGTGCCTTGTTGAGCTCCTTGGCCTTGGCCTCGACTTCCTTGACTGTAAAGGCTGGGTCTTCGAAGGCTTGGAGCTTGTCCTGCTCGGCCATCTTGGTCTTTACCCACTCGGCGACGCTCTCGTAGGCTTTGGTGATCGAGGCGAGGTCTTCTTCGGTGTAGGGCATCAAGCTTGCACTCTCGCTGGGCTTGGCCGACGAGGAAGTGGACGAAGCATCAGGCTCGTCGAGGTCGTTCAAATCATCAGCAGCGCTGGGGCTGGGGCTGGCTTCGGCAGTCGTGCTGCTCGACAGAGCCGCCTCGGAGGCGGACGAGATGGAGGCAGCAATCTGCTTGCCAATGGCGTCGACCATTGACTTGGTCTGGTCAAGCGAGCTCTGCAGCGACTTGAGAATCTCAGGACGTGCCACCGATTCTTCTCTACGCTTCTGAACAGGGTCGACGATGGCCTTGAGCGCAGCAAGCTTGCTCTTGAAGGCTTCGGCCTTTGCGGAAGAACCCTCGCCATACAACCAGTCACTGGTGCTGCTGAGTAGAGTGGTCAACTGAGATCTGACAGCCTCAGTCGAGGCACCAACAAAGTCAGAGTTCTCGAGGAGGTCTCTGGTACGGTAGGTGTATGCCTCGAGAACGTTCAAAGCCTCTTCTCTCTGGATGCGAGACATGTCTGAGCTGTCAAAAGCAGCAAGACGCTCCTTCATGGCCTTGATATCCTCGGGTGCGGGCTGGGGAAGGCCCTTGACAACAGTGGTGAGCTTGATAGGGATGGTCTCGGTACGCTTCTTCTTGGCGTCAGCCTCAGGGGTGGCAGAACCACTCGACTTGGCACTACCGGTGCTGGAGGAAGAGCTGCTCGATGATGAGCTAGACTCCTTCACAGTCTCTACCTCCTCATCTTCGATGAGAGGCTCTTGGTCGCCCTTCTTGGATCCAAATCCGAAGAGTCCCTTGACTGAGTCTCCAAGACCGGCAGCCTTGCCACCCTCGACTTCACAGCTAACTGAAGCAGCGACAATCTCGGGAATGCTATTCACAGGGCTAATGCGGAGCTTGAGCTTGGTCGAAACCTCGTCCTTAGAGCATCCAAACTTGGTGGACAGAGCCTCAACCGAAGCGGTCAAGTTTTGTGTGTGGACCTCGGTAACCGGACGATCGACGTTACCAACGGTCTGGAAAATGCCAAAGGTGAAGTCATCGAGGTTCTTGATGGTAATCTCCTTGGCAGATCCGGCCTGAGAAGTAGGGACGAACAGCTTTTGCGACCTCTCCTTGCCATCCGAGGGGTATTTGATGCCTGCAGGGTAAACAGCGGCTTCAATGTCTTTGATCTCCTTGACGCGGAAGCTAGGGCTCAAGCCGGCGGCCTTGAAAGCAGCACCAAAAGCAGCCGACTCGTCAGAGTTGACGTTGCTACGGACTTCGGTGTTCTTACCGGTCATAGACTCGAGCTTCTTCTGGACGAAGGGTGTTCTGATAGCACCACCGTGAAGGATGACAGAGTCAAGGTCCTTGAAAGACAACTTGGCAGTATCCAGAGCCTGTTGAACAGGGGCCTGGATACGATCAGCGTGGGAGGCGGCCATCTTCTCGAAGTCGGCTCTTGTGAGCTTGGTGGCGAAGTCGATGTCCTTGTACAAACCCTCGAAGCTCGATCTAACGTCAGAGTTGGCACTGAGAACTTGTCTTGCGCGCTCGGCTTCACGCCAGATCTTGGAAGCGGTTCTACCGTGACTCTTGACCTCTTCGGCGGTGATGCCAGCCTTGACGGCTTGGGGCTTGGCGACGAAGCTATCGACCAGGTAATCAACAATCAGAGCATTGAGCTCGTCTCCTCCGAGAGTCTTGTCCCAGCCAGCACCCATGACGGCGACCTCCTGAATAGTCTTGTTGAAGCGGCCGATGTCCTTGACGTCCTTGGACTGGAATCTGAGAATGGTGGCAGTGGTCGAACCAGAACCCATGTCGAAGACCATGTGGTACTCGGGCTTCTCGCCCTTGGAGACGCTAGGGAAAGTGCGCTTGACGGCGTAGTCGATACCAACAGCTAGTCCGTCGCTGACGAGGCTCATGATGTTAATACCAGCCAGATCGGCAGCACGTTCGATAGCACGTCTTTCGTCGACAGTCCAGTGGACGGGGACGGTGATGACGGCGTCTGTGACAGAGCTTCCCTTGCCGCCAGACATGGCCTCGGCGTTTGTGCGGATGTTCTTGAGCTCCATGGCCAGCAACTCATCGAGGCTCCATGGTCCTTCGGATGAGCTGAAGGCACTGGGTACGAACGAGACGGCTCCCTTCTCTTGCTCAAAGTTTGACTTGACTGCGGGATGGCGTGCGTGGTAGTTCTTGATCATAGATTCGGAGTGTTCGCCAGGAACGAGGCCGAGGAGGGTCTTGAGGTTGGTGAAGACATCGCCAGGGAAGCGACCGCCGAGGGCCAGAGCATCTCCGCCGTACAGTCTTTCCGGGTAGGAGCCAAATTCGAGAGCGGAGCCAGATACGGGCTTGAAGCCAACGACGGCAGCCTCTTTGCGTTTTGAATCCTTGGTGGGGACGATGTCGAGGGGAACTCCTGGCTTTACAATTGCTGCTTTGATGTATGCACCGCCCAGATCAATTCCAAGTACTGCCGATGCTGCCGATGCGGTCGAAGCAAATGCGACAAACAGGAATGCGAAAAGGAACAAGGGGTGGGTGATTCCTCCCATTCTGGCCATGTTTATGAGGCTCGCTAGGGGAATATGAGATGGTCGATAGCTCCTTGGATGTGATTTGGGAGTTCAGTCGGTAGAATCGAGGGGGGTTCTTGATTTGAAGTCTAGCTCAGGACAGCACTCGACATGACTCTTCGCAGAGTGACAGGTGTTTGGATGACTGGTTCTATCACCAACTTTTTTGAAACGTGTACTGCCACTTGTCTTCCCCGAGCTGTTCGCGATTCGCCGCAAGAGCGCTTCCGTCACCGACTCGGCACTAGCCTCGAGCGCGGAAATACGTCGGCTGAATCCAACGAGTTCCTTTGCCAAGGCCGCACCGAACGCGAATTCCAGATACTCACGCAGCGCCTGAAGATTCCCGATCCCCAGTCGACGCCTTTTTTCCTTCGCCCTCGCCCATTCACAGAAGAAGCTATCTCAGCTCATCACACAAGACTTCACAATGGAATCCGCCAAGGTCCCCGTCAAGCTCGTCAAGGTCACCCGCGTCCTCGGCCGTACCGGTACGTCCACGTAGCAGAACAGCGACAATCCTCCATCGCCCGCCGAGAGAAAGAGTCCACTGGAAAGAGAAGGAGCGCACGCTTGGGAAAAGACACTCTGGACGACTCGGGCACGGCCATGGAGGATTGCACACGTTGCAGAGCAAATTGCTGACGGATTTCCTGCGACACAGGCTCTCGCGGTGGTGTTACCCAGGTCCGCGTTGAGTTCATGGACGACACTACCCGTTCCATCATCCGCAACGTCAAGGGTCCCGGTACGATCTTCTCGCCTCTGCCGCCGCTGTGCGAGCGCGTCTGTCTCCACCACCAAAGACTAACATCACATCTCCAGTCCGTGAGGACGACATCCTCTGCCTGCTCGAGTCCGAGCGTGAGGCCCGCCGTCTCCGATAAGCGACCAGCCCATGCCCCCCTTCCAAAACCGTCAACCGCAACACTTTCTATTCCGAAGATCGATCGACTGTTCCATCCTCTCGTCGATGTTTACCTCCCTCACCTCAACCTTCTTCTACGATACCGCTGGCTTGGGGAGATGTTGAAGGGGAGTCGCGTTGCGGGCGCAAAAGTGCAAAGTTCTCTGATTACGATGATGTCGCCTGGGGGTCTTTTTTGATGGGTCGGGAGCTGCTGCGTAGTTTCTTCTAGCAAGGAGCCGGACAAGAAAAAAAGGAAATACGAAAACAAAAAGCTTCGACGACAATTCATATCTTCCTCTTTTTCTCAGTCATGTTCTGCGCGTTTGTTGTGCTGACAGGCAAGGATGATTTTATGCGATACACAAAAGTCATGGGCGTTCTTCTGGTCTGGTCTGGTCTGGTCTTGGTAGGCAATTTACTCTTTATCATCTCTGACACAGTTCATATCGCTTTGCCAAAGTTTGCTCGGACAGCTGTCAACCACGGAGATAAGGGCCATTCGACCATCTCAGCTCGGATCCATGTCAACAGCTATGTGCTCAAAAACGCCTAACATCACTACTTTCGGATCGCGACGCAATTTCACCATTTTGGCCAAACAGGCCAGGCTCGACAAAATGTTTCATCCATGATACCCTATTACTTTGTTGTAGCTCCTACTCTTACTGATTAGTGGTCACTGCAATTACAAACATCCCATACGCGGCGTGTGCCATCAAGGTAGGTCAGGTGTTGGTAGGAATTCGCTAAAACAAACTCATGTCGCCGACTTACGCTTACTTACCCCTGAGTTTTTGGTCATATGTCTCAGAATCGAGCTAATTTACTCACTTGGCCAAGCTGTAGGCAGCAACACCAGGGCACCTCCTTGCCACCACATTTCTTCTCCGGCGCCCAGCAGAATCGCGAGCGACACCAGCGAAAAAAAAAAATGGATCCTTCCAAGGAAGAATCCTGACTCTGAGACGAGTGAGTAGGTGCATTAAGTCTACCCTCTGCGAGCCTCCACAGCACCGTGCAGATATGGCCAAAGCCTCTGGTTATGTTTGACGCGATGTGTATTGTTGAGTGCGATGAAGGAGAAAAGAAGGAGTGGGAGGGAGAGGCAGTTTAAATAGGGGGGGTGGGCAGTGGCAACCTGGTCACCGGACTTGTCTGCCTCGCCTGATTTCCCAGCTATAAATTCCCGACCCCTCTCCCTTCTCTCCTTCTCTTCTTCATACTCCTCTTCCGTTGTCATGAGGTTACTCCATCACTCGCAACTTCTGCGGCCCGGGTGACAGGGTTGGTATAACGAGACGCGCATCCGTGCGCTGTCCAGTTCTGGTTTTTGAAGTGACGGCAGTCCTCATACCTCTATGGATGGCGTTGGAAGAGATCACTGTCCGCATACCCTCCATTCGCTCCGTGGCGGGGAGACCCAGGACAAACCGCAAGAGCATTCTGGCGCGACGAGCATTCCTTTGGAGGCAGTCGTGTCAGAAACCACTCTTTCTGTTTCGTGGCTAGGCTGGGTCTTTGGAGTGATCGGGAATTCTCATGCCTTTTGGCGGAGGGGTACTGATAGAGGGAGCATTGGGGAAATGAGAGTCGGTCCTTCGTCCTTCCCAGGAGCGGCTCTCGGACTACTTGGTACACACCTCACAAGGCGATCTCAAGGGGCCTTGCGAAAGATACTCTGTTGAAACTTGATCAAGTTCATCAATTTTTGGAAACTGCCTTTAGGCCTTTGCTTGTTTTTTCATCTGTTTTCTGGCTTGTAAGCTGGGTGCTGGAGAAGACATGGGAAGCTAGGTCGCTGTTGCACACGTGTAGTATACTTGCAATATACAAGGCAATGTTGTAAGTCTGTATCTCCATCTACAACTTGCTGTCGCGTGCGACAAAACTCTGCCCTCTGTTCAGCATATCGACAGCCTCCCTGACCATATCTTCAACGATATCCTTCGCGGGCTTGACATTGTCGATCACACCAGCGACCGTTCCCATCAGGTACGGCAAGTCGACGTCTTTGTCGTCATCCATGTCTTTTTGCATCGGCACGATGCCTTGCTCGGTCAACCGCTTGATATCTTCTGGTCTGTCTTCCCAAGACTGGATATAGTCGTTCATGCGCACACGAAGCGGTCGGCCACTGACGACCAACGTGCGCAACGTGTCCTCGAATTTCGCCGAAACCACTGCCTCTTTGTGCAGCTTCGAGCATCCGGCTTCAACACTTGCGACAAATCTATCACAGTCAGTTTTAGGACATATTGATTATCGGCGGGTTCTTACCTTGTCCCAACCCATACACCAGCAGCTCCTTGCATCAACGCCGCCGCCAAACTACGTCCGTTGTATATACCACCCGCTGCCACCACCAAGGCAGGTTCACCAGTCAGTGGACTCTTGTACTTGCTGGCTGCATCCACAACAGCTGGGATCAGAATATTGCCAGGAATGTCGCCTGTATGACCTCCACCCTCGCCTCCTTGCGCGCAAACACAATCGACGCCAGCTTCGAGTGCCTTGATAGCATGCTTAGGATGTCCAACCATGTTCATAACCAGAATGCCATTCTCATGCAAGCGATCGATGACTCTTTTTGGCGGCACACCAACGGCACTGATGAAGAGTCTCGCGCCTTCCTCAATGACTACATCGATCAACTGATCCAGTTGTCCATGGGTATAATCGTGATTCGTCTTCCTTGCAGAACCGCCGACTTGTGGCAGAGCGAGGTCAACACCAAAAGGTAGGTCTGGAGATGAGAGATGCGATTTCAGTTCCGTAATGATATCGCGAAGTTGTTGAGGGTTGTATCCAAGTCCGCCAATCGTACCCAGGCCGCCTGCATTCGAGACAGCAGCGGCAAGGGGGCCAGACGAGGTGCGAGCCATGCCAGCAAGCAGGATTGGGTACTTGATCCCGAGCAGGGTGGTCAGGGGTGTGGTAAGCGTAGGCATCGCCATGATGTGTTTGTGGGTTTTGCTGGTTGACTTGGAACGGGTCCAACTATGTACCTACCAGGTCGTCTTCTACATTGATATATAGCATATCACGGCGGCTATGCGCCGGTATGGCAGCAGGTCAAGTGATGCGGAGAGAGGTTCGAAGCGCGGAGTCGTGCCGAGGCTCGCAAAGCGATGATCATCAACCGGCCGGTGTTGCTGCTCCTTCCTCCTTCGCGTCGCTCCCGCGTCGAGCCCATTTGACAATACTCTCCAGACCGCTGACTGTGTTTATGGCCATGATCCTCTCAGCTTTTGCACCGCTTCTGTGAGGACATCCCTGCAAGTCGTCGGTGCAGCTGGCAGACCATTCTCTTTGATCAACAGTCAGTGATACATGAGTAGGTACTTCGAGTGCAGTAAGCTGCATGACAAGGGTCATGCGAAAACCATAAATACGGCCAAAGGCCCTGGGTCTTTTCGAAAAGCAGAGGCTTCTGTGCACCTAATCTTGAAAGATGACAGCAGTACAGAACCGTATCTTTGCAACACCAGTGATCTCTAGCAAGCAGCTCAAAGGAGCCTTGCCCAGGGTCACGATTAACGAAGATGTTGACTGCACTGCAGTAGCCACCTCGTGCATTGCTCGTCTTGAGGATTTGCAGCAAAGCGACCTCACTGAATATGCGATGTGGAGAGACTCTCTCAGCATCACTGGACATCAGCGGACTTTCAACAGTGCAACGACCATCCTCGCCGTCTGGAATGAACTCGCACCCAAATGCAAGCCTCACAACTTCCGACTCGTACCAAACACGGCACAAATATTCAGATTGGGACCTCATCCCGCGTGGGTAACTGCCGTCTTCTCATTTGAGACCGATGGAACCCACCCTGCTGAGTGCTCAGGCTTAGTGAACATGGTTCCTGATGACAGCGGCGACTTCAAAATATGGGTCTTCTGCACGACCATCGAGGCTCTCAAGGACCACAGCGGATATGGAAACCCAGACAGCTTCCCGGACCCAAAGTTCGCACCTGCTGCCAACCTCGAAGATGGTGGGGAGATTGACTGCATCGTTGTCGGAGGCGGTATGGCGGGTCTCTGCGTCGCAGGCAGATTGCACGCACTGCGCATCCCCTATCTCGTCGTCGAACGTAACGGATCAGTTGGCGATAACTGGACCAAGCGATACGATTCCATACACCTGCATCTCTCGAACAGCTACAGCGAAATGCCTTTCCAACGCGTCTACGCCGACAAGCCATACAACCTTAGCAGCAAAGATTTGGCTGAAGGCATGCAAAAGTACGTGGACATGCACAACATCCAAGTCTGGTTGTCGAGCTCAATGGACCAAGCACGCTGGGACAAAGATACCAAGAGCTGGAACGTGATTGTGAGCAAACAAGGACAGCCCATACATGTCAAAGTAAAGCACCTCGTCATGGCCATCGGTGGTGGCTTGGATGTACCTAAGTACCCCGAGTATCCCGACCGTGATGAATACCAGGGTACCGTGTTGCATTCAGTCGAATGGAGGAACGCAAACGGGTTCTCCGGCAAAAGAGGCATCATCATCGGCGCTGCCAACAGCGCCTTCGACGTTGCTCAAAACATGATCGACAGCAACATGTCAGAGATAACCATTGTTCAACGCAGCATAACCCACGTCATGTCGTCCACAGTCCTCTACCCTATTCAAGATGCCCTCTACAATCCCCAAACTGACGTAGGGCTATCGGACAGAATGTCCTTGACACCCCCGTATGCGATGGGAAGGTTGATGATCATGGCAGGTGCAGCAGCCCTACAAGCCCAAGAACCGCATCGTTATGACTACCTCCGAGAAGCCGGTTTCAACTTCCATCAGAACCCAGATCTTTTTGCCAACCCAGTTGAGATGTTCGGCGGCCATCTCCTCGATCATGGTTCTCTTTCTTCAGTCTTTGAATCTGGAAAGGTAATTACAACTAATACATCATACGGACAGACGAGAGCTAAACCACTTTGACCACAACAGACAAAGATGAAATCAGGCATCCTACCCACCTCATACACAAAAACCGGCCTTCGCTTCCAAGACGGCTCAGAGGTAGACGCCGACGTAATAGTCCTAGCCACGGGCTTCAGGGGCAATCTCCGCGAAAGCGTGACTTCCATAGTCGGTTCCGACACGGCAGCCCACCTGGACGACTTCTTCGGCCTTGATGCCGAGGGTGAGATCAGAGGGTTGGCTAAGCCCATCGGTCATCAAGGGATATGGTATTTTGGCGGTGGGACTGCGCATGCGAGATTCGTGTCTAGGGTGTTGGCGATGCAGATTGCTGCTGATGTGAGAGGGAGGGCGTTTGTGCCTTATACTGCTAGTCCTTAAAGTATGTATCGATAACACAGATGTTGTACGTGACTTACTAGGTTGCCCACAATGGTGTCCGTGAATATCTGAAGCTGTGGAAATGCATAATCTGTTCCACGAACAAAAATATCAACTCAACAGGCTCTGTGGACACATCTCTAATCCCACTACATCTGTGTATACTTATAGCTGCGAAGAGAGACAGAGACCAAATCAGCCAGTAAACAAGAAACGCCATTATATCTATCCATGCCAAAGAAGTAGGGCAGTACGATAAAGCAGCATCCTTGTCGCTTGCAAGCTTTACCCTGCCCTTCTACCAATATATACTAAAAAAGTACAGTGCAAATCGGAGGCCCTCCACTCAGTTCGGTTAAGCACAGCAAACCTCTGGTTTGGTGCAGTGGTAGTGTTACGCCCCGTAATAAAGGGCCGGAAGATTGCGAGTTCGAGCCGCGAAGTCGTCAGGTGTTTCAACCCACTGGCCACACCCGCTTTCCTTTCCCAGAGTACAATCTTTGGGTTTTGCCTCTTGAGGAGAGCTGCTAAGGAATAGCCGCTCTCGTTGGATCTAAAGCCGTAATCTGGAAAAGCAATGCTGTATTGCCATGGTTACTATATCTGGCAGGCACTCGTGGTCTCTATGTTGAGGGATGCACGGTAATCATGATATAGAATCATCTTGTCAAAAACTGACCCTTGCCCTTGTCTACATGATCAACCTTAAAAGACACTGTCAAAAGACGCAAGTTAATGTTCGTTAGACCTCTTTACGTGGGAACCTCGACTAGTTAGGGGCAGCCTTGATTTGAGGCAGGGTCACCCACATAACGGGCAGTTCTTGACACTCTCCTATCTTGACCTGAGAATAGAGATAGCTGTCACAGTACAGAATGTATCTTTGAGATCGTCTGTCTGTATTCATGGAGAATGTCTAAAGAAGTTGATGTGGGGTTCGTGTGTTGACAAACAATGCTGCTATATTCCAACGTAAATCCAAAAAGCCGAGTTGGCTATTACGATACACAAGCATATTCAGAACTAGTACTATGTGGTATATCCCCGTCTAGTATGGTCTGTCACAGTGCCGCTATAAAAATGCACAATACTATCCAAAGTAGAAGTGCAGCCATGGAAATACTGCAAAATCCAGGCTCTCCATGGACATGACTCGGTTCTGGTAAGTATTGTGCATTTCTATAGCTACTATGTGACAGTCTATGGCACATGGGGAAGCAGAAAAAGCGAGCTAAAGAAAGCAAAAGCATCGTTTCGATTGGTATTTAGGTACAAGCAAACAGCTACCTGCGGGCCGAAATAAGTCACACTGTCTCAATATCGCCATCCCTCGTGCTTCTGCTCACATGCTCAAACGTAGCATTTCATCCTCGGGAACCATGGTGACACGAGTCTTCATCGATCTCGCAATCATCTTTGCAGGGCGATACTCAGTGGCAGAGCCGATCCTCTTGCGGCCTCTGGGGGCATCTGTGGGAACTGCGATAGCTTTGCGAGGCACATGCAGCACGTCTCTGCCGTTGGGTGCGTCCACAACGCATGCAGGATACTGTTCGCATGACGTGTGCATGCTTATGTCTGATATGTTTCTCACGACTTGATCGGGAGTGTCCGAAGAGCCGTCAAGCATGGGGACACCACGTTCAGTACCCGGATGGTGGGGCGCATGTATGGAATCCGACAGAGGTACTCCGAAAGTGTAGGCGGATGAGAAGTCTGAAGATGCAGTCAAATCGTTGAGATTGAGATGACTGGTATCAGTGAAGACCTGGTCGAAGGCCGGGAGAGAACTAGGCGGGTACGAGAACGGTCCATCCATAGCGGAAACACACATGGGAGGCACAGTTGATCCACTGTCCTGGGAACTGGTGCCCTGATCGTCAACGGGGTACGACATGTAAGGCACATGATTGTATCCGAGGGTGTCCTGGGGCTTGAGGAAGAGCCCAGCATTAGGCCATGCAATGCCTGCCCTGCGAAGAAGGTCTGTGTTTTATACTTTAGCAAAGCAAGATGAAAACGGCAGCGTCGTGTCACTTACTCTGAGGGGCGTGTATCCATTTGAAGGTGACGATGTCTTTGACTGGACTGAAATGAGGTTTTCCGGTACCATCGGCTTGGTAGAAGTAGCCTTCGGATAGACAAATTGTAATGCGTCCAACATTGTCGGCGACGTGGAGCTGAAGTTGGTTGCGCATGGCTCGGTTAAAAGGAGGAAAGAGCATGCGGCTGGCTGGCGAGTTGAAGACTTGGACAGGAAAGTCGCCGTCCGGATTGATCTTCTGGATTCTGTGTAGCGATGGTAATGTCAGCCTAATCTATGGTATTGAAATGTTCTCGAAGGAATTACTGACGCAACTGTCTTGCCATCGACGGCGACATGCATTGCCAGGACGACCTGGTGACCTCTCACGAACTTGGGAGACGACAAGATTGGCTTGGTCCACGAGTGGAGGGAGATCTTGAAAGGAGTTTCGCGAGACAACGAAGGAATGTATGTGTTCAGAGTTGGAGACAGGCCAATTGCTGGGTACACCAGTTAGCATGGGTCTCACAAGGACAGATATGATGATTAGATGTACGAGTAACAATACCGAAGCACTCGGTGCGAAATTCCTGGATGGGGGTGCCGGACACCTGCGGAAAGAGCAGGACGTCCCAGTTTTCGAAGCGCATGATGAACGAATCAAAGTAATACGCTATCGATGCTGTAAGGCTTGTCGAAGAGCAGGTTCGACGCGCGAATCAATACGACAGAGTTGGTGGGTGGTTGAGATGATGATGAATGGGATGAGAAGAAGAAAGTAACTGGGGTCAACAAAGATGCATTACCCAACACGTCTGTTGAGGAAGGAGCGACCCACGATAGATGCCAAAGTCTCGATGTCGGTGTAGCGAAGAGAGTCAACCACGAGCTTCCAGCCATATTAAATACTGGCTCATGTCCACCCGTTCGTCGAGCATCGTGTCGAATTCGTTGGGCTCGACGAAATGTATCGACGAAGAAGCCTCGACGTGAATGTACTTTTTGCATCTTTACCGAACCACCACCTGTCTCGCACTTTCTCTTCACTGAGCTCGCACTTCTTCGTCACCTGTTTCACACCTTCAGTTGTAGACCCTTCACAGTGCTTGTATGTTAGCGACAGCCACTCGCAAGGGGGCAGCCATGAACCTCTGTGATCCAGTCTTGCCGTCTGAGAGTGGTCTCGCCGCAAAATTGTTGGGCTGAGTGGTGATCGTTTGAGCGAAGTAAAAGTTGCCGTTCTATCATCACTACACCGTTATGGTCAAGTCTCAGAATTGACCGAAGCCTCTCAATGCTTTCGATGGCTTATCATGCGCTCTGCAAGGCACACAAGAAACGATGGCTCTGTGAGGAATGTCAAGCAAGACAGATGGTTCGTTGATACGCGGCTATGTGCTTGAGCTATCTGTCTCACAGATCTTCAGCTACATAACTCGACCAGATCTTGCCTACCCAATGTAAGCAGAACTACGGGATATGCTTTCCAAGGACTGCAAATACCTCAGATGACCATCGAAGAGGCATCAAACGCCGTAACAAGTGTCGAGATCGTCTCAAAAGACGCTGGCCACATTGAAAAAGGATCGTACTCAAACATTTAAGAAATCAAACTCATACCATTCTCGCCCTCCTTTTGGATAGTAAGAAATTGGGAAACGCAGGGGTAATAGTAAACGAGCAAGTAACTACATTGGTGTTCGTCATCGAGACAGGCATAGACATTCCTATACCTGCGCAATCGACGAACCAAAAGAATAAGAGAGATAAGAAATAGAGAAAAGACTGAACAAGGCCATCGTCGAGTTCAGAGAGCGTGCAACTTTTGAAAAAGAGCCCCATCCATCCTTCGCCGCATGACTGTGTTGAATTCGTGTGATTGCTGAAAGGACTGACGCCGAGAGGGGGAAAAAGAACAAGGAGGTCGTGAGGGGGGCATGCAATAAGCAGGATAGATTCGTCGAAGTAAAGCCAGTCACATGAACCTGTCCAACTCCCGCTAAAAAAACCACTCAAGGCTCAAGGAAAAACTGCTTACTGTTGATGGTTAGAGGCATCTGGCGACCAGAACTGCTGCTGCTGCTGTTGTTGCTGTCCACCCACTTTCATGGGGGCGAAGCCACCGTAAGGGTGTTGGGGAGGCATGCCCATGGAAGGGTAGACTGGTGGTGGGGGAGCAGGACGGTAAGGAGTGCCAGCAGGGCCGGAGTTGTTCTGGCTGCGACCCCAGCTGAGGCGGACGCGAGAGTTGCCGATGGGGTAGCCCTGCATCTGGTTGATGGCCATCTCAGCAGCGTGGCGCTGGACAAACTGGACGAAACCGCAGCCCTTGCCGGGAGGAATCTTGACGTAGGTGATCTCACCAAAGCCCTGGAAGAAGGAGCGGAGCTCATCCTCGGTGACGTAGCCACTAAGACCACCAACGAAAACAGTGGTGTTGTTGGGGTCGGTGAACTGGTTCATTGGCTGGGGGGCACCGTAGAAACCAAGAGGAGGGGCACCCATGCCGTACATGCCGACGGGGCCGCCAGGCATACCACCCATGCCTCCAGGACCGGCGTGCTGGTTCTTGTTCTTGGGGGTGGCAGTGCTGATGCGCATGGGTCTGTTGCCGCAGTAGACGCCCTGCATCTCGGTAAGGGCACGCTGTTGGTCTGCCTCGTCGGAGAAGCGGACGAAACCGTAGCCGCGAGAAAGGCCGCTGATCGGGTCCGACATTATCTTGGCCGACTTGCAGCTGGGGAAGCGGTTCTGGAAGATGCTGACGAGAACGTATTCGTTGACCTCGGGGCCGAGATCGCCAACGAAGATGGAGTACTCGGGGCCACGGTCGTCGCGGCTGCGGTCAGCAAGACCACCACCAGAAGCCCAGTTGAGCTTGAAGGGGCGGTTGGAGTTGGGGATGAGAGTGCCGTTGAGCTGAAGAGCCTTGGTGGCAGCGTCGGGGGATTCAAAGTCGACGAAGCAGTATCCAGCATTACTTCTAGCCGAGTATGGTTAGCACTCCATCCCTCTCGATGTGTGTTCAGGCTACTCACCCGGAGAATTTGTCGCGAATCATCTTGACGTTGACCTGATAGCCCATGCCGAACCAAACGCTTCTGACGAAGTTCTCGTCGATCCAAGGCTCGAGCTCGCCCATCCTGTATCTTGTCTTAGCTGATGCTCACACTTCATTCATCCTCGAGTTTCAACATACCACAGAGTGGTCTTGGGCTCGCCGCCGGACTGAGAGCCAGGGCCAGGTGCGGATCCAGGTGCGCCGGAGGGGGTAGGAGGGAATTGGCCCTGTTGAGACTCAATTGGCTGACCCATGGGGGGCTGCTGGGGCTGAGCGGCGGGAGCGCCGGATTCCTCGGGTTGCTGACCCTGGAAAGAGTCGCCGAATTGTTGGAAGCTCATTTTCGATGATGGATGTTATCGCAAAGTCGAGATAGATTAGGAACACCGAGATCTAAACAACAACAGTCAGCGACAGGGACTCGAGACAAGAGTGAGGGCGGGATTGTCGCGTACTCACAAATCGTCCGGCGTAGTGGATAAGAGATGCTTGTCGCGATTATGTGTCGACGCAAGTTATGGAGGAGCTTGTTAAAGCTGGAGATGTATGGCGTGGGAAAGACAGGTGAAGAATCGAAGACGATCGGTATTGTTCGATGCAATTCCTGAACGTAGACGGTGAAAGCTCAGACGAGTCGTATTTGCGCCGAAGGAATGTCCGTTGACGATGATTCACTCGCAAATCTGTCACCGAGGTTAGCGCGAATTAGGCGAGGTGTGCGACAGTGGGCTGAAGCAAGGTGGAGTGCAGTGGTGGTGGCGATGGGAGGTGGTTGTGACTGAAGCGTGGTGAAAAGCCAGCTCGGCAGCCTCGGCGGGGTCGAGGATTCGCGGCAGCGACGCGAAAGCTCCAAAGTGCTCACGAGCTCAGTAGCGACAATGCTGAGAGCGTGGTTCGAGAACCCGAACGAGGCGGCTGAGACGGTTTGGTTGATGGAACACGGGACTGGACAGATGCAGCTCCTCACGGCGACGCCAATAAGGATGGCGAAACCAAGGTGGTCGTGGAGATCGGCTACCAGGGTGTCGGGAGGGAAGTGATTGTGGACGACTAAGTGGAAAGCGACATACCGGCAGCACGGGTGCAAATAGGAGCAGGAGCGGGAAGCAAAGGACGAGACGAAAGACGACGAAAGAACCGCGGAATAGCACAAGGAAAAGATGCTGTTTGCGCGCGCGAAAGGGAGTCGGGGAGGAGCTTTGATCGAGCAACGTCGGGACACAGAGAACTGCCAAGTTGACCGTTGTTCGCCCGTCACGTGCAAGCTAGATCGCTCCTGCCTGACGCAACCTCGAAGATCTGCGGGGGGGTGATGGTCAAAGATAGGGGGCGGCGCCGGCATTCGGGTTCATCAATCTCGAATCTTTCCATCATTCCAGTCTTTATATTGCTGCCAAGTTTTAGCCACGATTGCGCACTCAGGAGGAGAGAGACAAGTGCTGTCCATCGGGGGCGGCTTTCGAGCACGGGGCTTCTCGCACGGCAACGGCATCAGGGTGACATCTCAGCTCAGGAGCTTCAAGCATGGACAATTAAAAAAACTGGGATTCATTCATTCGTTCGCTAAATTGACACTCGGCCCTGGCCCAGCCGGGCTCTCCATGCATACGGTGTAATCACTCAAAAGGGATATCTTCAACGCCAAATCTATGCCTTTTCGGGGATGCCTGTTGCGAGCAACGTCAGTGATCAGGTTGAGGAAAGACGCAAGTGGGTAGGTATCAACTCACCAGCAGCCTGCTTGGCCTCGCCGAAAGAGTCTCTGCCACTGGCAAAGACCTTGTCAAAGTCGTACTCGAACCAACGGATATCGGGGCTGAGTCCGGCGAACTTCCACTCTCCATCGACCTTCTTGTACCAGTGCTTGTTGGTGCTGTGGGCGTGGCCCTTGACAGCAACCTTTGATCTGGACTCATCGGTGTACTTTTGATGAGGTACACGAAGCTGGTGCCAGCCGATGATCTCAGTGTCCGAGACCTTTTCCCACCTGGTGCCGCCAATAAAGTGCTGAGTCTTGAGGAGAGGGTCTCCGAGGACGTTGGGGTCAGATGCCATCTTGACGAACTCTTCGGCGGGCATGGCCTCCCAAATCTTGTCGAGGAACGAACGGTAATCGATGATGAGCTCGGGTGCAATGACAGTCTCGAGTCTCTTCCAGTCCTACGGGAGATTGTCAGCCCCTTGAATCCTCAGTCGATGAAAGACATGCGTGTGCTCACCTTGGTGTCGTAGCTGTCTGCCCAGTTGAAGCAGGCGGCCATGCAGCCAAGCATTTCTACAGGTTATTAGCATCTCTGATCAGATCAAAAGACCACTTGCTCGGAACACTGTGCCTGAAGATCTTGTTCTTCAAACAGCATGTGCATGTCTGCAAGGGCTTGAGATGTTTTGGATTCACATACCCTCGTGAGATGGGTAGTTGGTCATGGTGATGGTAGCGAACGTGAGATGGATAGGAATCCAACGATGGAAGCGAGCAGCTCTACATCTATATACCTACTATCGTCAAGGCATTCTTGTCTCGGGAGTCTCAAACATTGAATATGTTGTTGCCCCACCATGTCCGAACGGAGTTGCTTGAGGGGCCGAAGGGCTGTACCTGATGCGAGCAATCCTCAGGTACCAACCAACCCATCATTGTTCTGTCCAGAATGCAGTATCGTCTTCTTCTCAAATACTTCATCGCTCCAAGTACCCATGCTAGAGGCTTCTCGATTGATTGACTTCCTCGTACTCTTTTTCAACAACCATGTGAGCCTTCATAAGACAGAGAGAGTATACACATGTAGGACAACAGACTGCCAAGATGGTGAAGATCAAGGTGCCGCAGGGCCCCAGCCGGACGGCATTTTTAGCATCCCCCGCTTCACGCTTCGGACATTTTTTCGAATGGCACGCGTCATGAGCTGAGCTGGTAAACGCGAAGGCCGAGCAGCGAGACGTGAAATGTCGCAGAATGTGTTGGCCACAAATGGTTCGGAGAATTCGTGTCTGACCTGAGTTTGAGCTAGCCAAGATGTATCTCTGTAGAAGTAAGAGTATGAGTTGTTTGCAGCAACGCAGAAGGATGGATGGTTGCATGAGCTCGAGGGGTGGAGGGAGACGCGAGAGATCATGATGGTGACAACGGAATCTTCCCAATCCGGCAATCTGTTGATGGGCGGCGTCACAACCAAACAGCAAATTTAGACAAGTCAATCACTGCAAAGCGTCCAACCCGTATAAAGACTTGGAAACCACCATAGTGCACAATGGACCATGACACGCTCAACACGGCGTCAACCTATCTAAACAATCTCCTCCTCGCTCGAGGTCTGCTCCGAGACAGCAAGCCGCTCGACTTTGCCAAACCGACTCGAGAAACACGAGCTCAGATCATCAACCTTGTCCACGACCTCCTCTTGCGCCGCGATCGAGACCAAGAGAACCGCGAGCACATTGCTTTGACTCTTCGAACCCTCCGTGCCGATCAAACCCGCAAAGATGGCGATCAGGAACGACTACAAACTCGTCTCGATGCCCAAGAGCGCTCCCTGCAGCAGGCACAAAGCGAAGCCAGAAACGCTAAGATCGAAATGCGCAAGCTCGAGTCGACGACGAAAGCATTGAACGACCAACTCGGACGACTGAAAGCATCCGTCTCGCAGATCAAAACACAATGTGCCAACGATGTACGCAAGCGCGACATGCACATCGAGCGTCTCAAGTCACACCTTCAAGGCCAACAAAGAGGCAACAAAGGCGGTCTCGTTGCCCCCTCGATATCCGTCGGTGGAAGAGGCCCACATGCCTTCAACGCGTCAGTAAGAGACATCTCGGATCCAGAGTATAACCTGAAGCAAGAGACAACCGACTTCCTCACACAGTTGAGCTCTGGGCTCAGCGATGAGAACGACGCTCTGATCGACATGATCCGCGGAACACTGGTCACACTGAGAGAACTACTTGGCGTGCCAGAACAGAACTTGGACAACACAGTTGACGGCATTGAAAACGAAGACGGCACACTCGGCTTTGTACACGGGTCCCTCGCCGAAGAGCTCGAGTCCATGCTAGACACGCTCAAGACTGTTCTGACCAACCCCAACTTTGTCTCGATGGACGAGGTCGAAGCAAGAGATGACGAGATAGCACGGCTCAGAGAAGGCTGGGATCAAATGGAGGCAAGATGGAGAGACCTGCTCTTCATGATGAACGGATGGTGCACAAGACTGGAGAAGAGCGGCGATACCATCAACCTCGATGAACTTAGGAAGGGCCTCGGCTTGGGTGTCGGCCTCGAAGCTCCTCCCACTGCACAGAAACTCCGCGCCAGTCAGCATGCTCGCTCCGACAGTGACCGCGACAGTGGTATTCATACCCTGAGCCCAACTCCCTCCGAAAGCCGCATAGCTCCACCGAGTACTGCAAAGTCGCAAAGAAGCATAGATCCACCAGAGTTCTTCAACCTCAACCCTCGGGGACAGCGTACGCTCAACAAGGTGAGCCACAACGTCCAATCACCACGCAAGGTTGCATTTGCCATAAGTGCCTCTGAGAACACCGATCCGGCCGAAACAACCCCAGGCAGGCTCGATACGCCCACATTCATCAAGGCTTCTGCAACCAGGTCCTCGCTTCCCACACGCCGCCACCTAGACCTTACCCCGTCCGCCGGTCCACATGACAGACTCGTAAGTACCGTAACCTAGTCGCATTTATACTTCAGTTTAACGAATATATAGCCCTCTCGATCACGCGGCTCTTCACCGCCACGAAGAACTGCAGATTCTTCAGCTGAGCACTTGCCGCAAGAGGAAGATGAAGAAGTTCAGGGAGAAGAAGATCCTCGGATGTCTGTAGAGGAAAAGCTGCGCCTTGCACAAGCCGAAGCCGAGGCTGCAGACAGCGCTCCAAACAGAGGACTAGACGAGGAGTCGCAACTCGACATCGATCTCAATGAGGAGATGGGCAAGTTGCGAAGTCCTGCGAAGAAGACCAAGATCCAAGGCAGGCCGAAGCGCAGGAAGAGCACCCTCAGTCCGGAAGAATTAGAAGACCTTTTGGGACTAGAGTAACGAAGAGACGACCCATCACCATCCTCGGTTGAAAGTTTATGGACTATCTACGACCCATGAGATACCGTTATCACATCCATCACTTAGCTTGCTGGTGTTGACAGGTCGTTCTGATGGTGCACGAGCCAATCCTCCCAGCCTCTCCATGCATGGGTCAAGGATCCAGAATCCTGCTGGGTGCCGGACGGCGAATCATCATTTGTCGAGAGTCAGCGAACGATAGGCGGTAGGCCGAAGAAACCATTGGCGGTGTCATGCAACTCGATTGTGCGTGTTCATGCCCGCAGTGTGCATTGGTGAAGTCGCGAGGGCTGATTGGAGCGTCGCGTGGATCCTTGAATCCAATCAGCTTCACCACACAACCGCCTTCGACTCTGCTTCCATTCACCATCTCCTTGCAAGCGCTGCGACCGAGCAACCTCACCCAGAGATGTGCAGTCACACATGCGGCTTTCCAATAGTGCCAGAACGACGATTATACGAGCTCCCGCCCCGCCTTTATGATTTTCCTTGTTCGGTGCGGTTGGAAGTCATGTTTTTCGCGATTCGGCATGGCGTACGTAGCTGTGTGCCTTGTGTGCCTTGGTGTAAGGGAAGGACCGGTGACTGGCATAAGTATAATCGCGTTCGCTCCCTCGACTTGTCTTTCTTCTTTCTTTCAGCGAGACCTGTCAAGCCTGGAGCTGACTATTAGTTTGTTTTATTTTACTCCCTTTTTTTCTTTCTTATCCCCACTAATCGAGCCTGGTGCTCCTAATCCACAAAACTCATACTATCAATTATTTTTGCCCATACCACAACTCTCCCCATAATCTTTGTTTTACATTTACGACCTATTCTATTCGCCCTTGATTTTTTTCTTGTCGCTGGTTGGCTTGGAAATCACCAAACTAATACTCAGCTCTTCTTGCTCAAAACTGTCAATTTTGTCCGGTAACCTCATATTACCGACCATATAATCGAAAAAAGAACAGAACAGTAACCAGAAATACAAAAATGGCAGCCGTGCAATTGAACTTTACCCTCAGGACTTCGTCCAACTGCAAGACGGTCCATCTTATCGGTTCATGGGACAGCTACAAGAGTCAACTTCCCCTTTCCAAGGACTCTGCGAAACAAGGCGGTTGGAAGGGTACATTCAGATTCCAGGGCTCGACGTTGAAGCCTGGCTCAAGATACTGGTACTACGTATGTTGCGTTCTCGTACACTTACACACAAGAAACAGTTCGAGTTGCTGACAGAAAGAAACCAGTACATCATCGACGGCTACCACGTCTCCCACGACCCAGCCCGCGAATCCACTACCGAACCCACCACAGGCCGCAAACTAAACATCTTGAACATTCCCTCGTCAAAGGCTTCTTCGACTCCCGCCGCAGCCGCCCCACCACAATCTTCAAAATCCCACAGTCACAGCCACTCCAGCAGCAAACACTCCCGCCGCACCAGCGAACACATCCCCAAAGGCCGCTCGCTGTCCCCCTCGCAGATCAAATGCCCGCGCCCCAACCGCCCGCACGAGACCCGTGCCATCACCCGCGAACAGTACAATGCATCTTCTGTGGATCGCCTCGCCAGCCGCCTCGGCAACACTCGCATCGAGTCGGACGGTGAAAGCGACAGCGACAGCGACAGTGACTCGGACGTACCTTCCCTTACCTCATCCCGCAGCTCGCGCAGCAGCGCGTCCTCATCGCCATCGTCTGCCAGCGCAACATCGAGGTCTTCGTCGACGAGTGCCTGCACCTGCAACCGCTTTGGCATCACCAGGTCTGGCGCGAGGGTCAAGCTTGACTGCGGCGGTGACGTTTGTGGCTATGATGAAGGAAGCGACTGTTCCTCTGAGGGTGAGGATGAAAAGCAATATCGCGCCCGCACGACAAGGAGACAGGGCATGATTGTGCGTCGCTGAAGTCCTTTGTACCCATCACCTTTGATGTTTCGACGCCTCATGATACACGCCTGACGGGCAACCACGTTCATTCAACGACTCACGGCTAGCCATTCGCCAACACACGACGACCCTCATTCTGGGTTTTTACTTTCTTGTTTCTTTTTTTTCCCCCCCAAGAGAGGTGGCGCTGAATGCGCTCAGAACGGGGTTTGTGTTACTTCAGGCTGGCTCTTGTTGTCACACTGCTTCCTCTGGTGCTTTCTGATGCCCTCACTTTGGTGTTCGCCCTGTTCCCGGGTGCGACACACGGCTTACTGATGCATCGCGACTGCAGCAGAATCACGTTTCTGCAGATCAGCGACCAGCACTGAGGTGGAAGAGGAAACGAGAGGAGAGGAGAGTGTCTCGAGGAAAGACACAAGAAGAAAGGGAGCTTCAGGCCAGATGCATGGACGCAAAAGCAAAAGGTTCTCGAGCAGATTGCTTTTGACCTGTCCTGTGATTTGACTCTCTACAGAGTCACAAACACTGATGTTTATAGCTTGCCAACTAAACAAACCAAAAAAGCTGATAATTCATCATATCGTCATCTTTACAGATATCTTTCAAGGCTGGTGAAAACGCAAATGTCATTCTTCATAAATATCGTAATCTCAAAACTGACATGAAATCATCATGGAAAAGCAAACCGCCCTCTCGCACATCCATCCAGCCAATCAAGGCCTACTGCAAACTCCCCTTGGCATAAACCAAGTAATCATTCCCATACTCATCCACATTACCTAACCCTTGCACCCCATCCCACAACATCACACCTCCCAGATTATCCGTATAAAGCTGTCTCGCAAGACTGACCTGGTGTCCCAACCCAGCACCTTCCACATATCCACTTCCCGCTGCCTCTGACGCCCCCACTCCTATAAAAATCTTCGTCTCATTGTTGGCAGCATACAAATCATCACTCCAGCTGGCAAAGGAGGCAGCAAAGCCAGCAGACGAAAGCTCGCAAGAGGGATTGTTGTAAAACTGGACGAAGACGAAATCGCAAAGTGCCATTACCGAGACGGGGATAGAGACGTCAGGGCGAGGACATTGTGGTGCGGCAGAGAGGTAGTATCGTTTCTTCGCGTCGGAAGCGAAAAGCGTGCGTAGGGCTTGTGCAAAAACGGTGTACGAGGTGGGATCTTTGGATTCATTGTCGAGGTCAAAGCCATCAATCACGATGGAGCCGAAAGGGCGGAGAGAGGCATCCAAGCCATCGCCTGCGCCAAACAGGTCCCACAGGTTTTGGGCTAGTTGGATGGCTTCGGTGTCGGCGGCGAAGGTTACATTCGAGTAGTAGCCGCCTAGAGATACTAACACGGGTTTGCCTAGTTGTTGGCAGCTTACAATCTCAGGGGCAAGATCGGTGCAGTCTTGTAATCCGGGTGCGTGAAGTTGTTGAGCCGTTGTGCTGCCTTTACACCCAGGGCCAAAACCGGCGCTTGGGAAACCGCCGTTTGTGAAGAAGGATGTTACAAAAGCGAGAACTACGATGTCGACGTTGGGGTTTTGGCAGAGTTGCATCAGGTCGCCGGTTTTTGTGTTGGGTGTTTGACCGTAGTAGACGGCGACGTTGTTTTGGCGGCTTGCCTTGAAGACGTAGTTGGTGCTTGTGGGTGATGGGACAGCGTTGTAGGGTGCCATGGCTTGTGAGTCTGCCGAGGTCGCGGTTGCATTGATACTAGGGTTGTCAATGTCTGGAGTGTTATAGACTGAGGGGAGGGGCAGCACAGGTATCGACGACGCAGCTGATGTCTCCAGAATAGCCAAACCAGATGCTGTCGTGTTTGAGAACGGTATGGGTTGGATGAAAGTTGTGACCGACACTGGCAGATATGTTGTTCTCGTCAGAGTTCGAGTAACGCGAGATCTTGGAGTTGTTGAGGTAAGAGTCAAGCTCGACAAAGAGACTTGGTCAAGTGAGGAAAAGCAGGGAACGAGTGGGCCTGCTCCACCGCGACGGCATGCAGTCGCTGTAGGCAGAGGAGAAGTGGTCTCGATGGTTGTAGAGCTCGAGACATCGATACTTGTACTAGAGGGCACTAGCACTTCGGTCGATGTCGCATTATTGGCGATGTCCGATGTGGTTGATGGCGATGCTGTTTCTGTAGCAGTTGCGAATACAGCCAGCAGACTTGCTAACAGAGCCTCTTGTTCATGCAAGCGATCGTCAATCGCCTTGAGAAACTCAAAGACATCTTGCGGTAGATCGGACAAGCCTTCTTGGATAGACGTGACAGTCTCCATCAGTTCAGCAGCTTCCGAACCTGGTGCCGAGCTGGGTTGACTCTCGATCGAGGTGGTTGTAGCATCACGTCGGTTGACTTCATGTTTGTGGGGACGGTGTATGTGTAGAGACTGTACAGTGCAGATAAGGAATACGAGTGAAATGAAGACGCGGGAAGTGCTTAACGAGAGCATGATAGCGAATGACTTGTTTGCCAACCTACCTCATGGAGGCCATAGCGGAAAGTATATATCCGTTACGCCGAGACAACAGCCCAGAGACAGGAGGCTGTCGAAGAATGAAATCACTTAGCTGGGACCAAGGAGAACAGGTTTGGTCACGCAGAAATGCAGTATACTGCGAGAGTAAGGACGTGAAGGAAAGATGGTCGACATTCCTGTCGCGTGGAATCGCGTAAAGTGGGTTGGAGCGCTGGATCATGCCATGTCGAAAATTGGACAGCTGACAGAAGGAATTTGCGTCGCTGACCCGAAAACGGGGAGGCTGTTAAAAGTGTGCATTCCCAAAAGCGCCCGTCGAGACCCGAGCATGTATACCTACCTATCTTGGCGCCTGCATAGAGCGTTGTGTGACAGGTCGCATCCGGCGAGACATGTTTGAAAAAGCTGCATGGTCTGTTTACGTTGGGAGGCCTGTATGGCGAGGACGCTGAGGTGGAATTGAGGACAAATGGCCTCCCTTGGATCTCGGAAGCGCGGATGTCAAATTGGAGGAAGCTATCAAAGGGTGTGATTCGCGTAGGCGTACGGAGAAAGTTCGCTTGCGTCAGAAGTTAGAACAAAGACGCGCGGGTGCAGCGCGAGGGAACCAAGGAGCCCATGTACAAGTGGCCATGTAGAGCAGAAGACCGCACTTTCGTAACAAGCGCGGTAAATAATGAATTAGTCTGTGATGATGGAGGAATAAAATATTGGGAAATGGTATCAGAGCTGAGGGAGGATGTACGGATACGGTAGTCACAGGGTGTTTCCTGATTGGGTGGAGCTGGTCGAGAACGCTACGGCTGCCCTTCCCTCACAATAATGAGCGCGACCTTCACTGAAGACCAAGAAAATGGCGAAGGCCAACGCCTCACACACGGCCGGCAAAATGCTCGCTCAGCGCACAACAGAGTCAAAGTGCCTTGCACTCCATAACCCTTTCCCATTTGTTCATCCATCCACCTCCATCACATAACCCACCACCCATCGATTTCTCGATATACCACGCCCAATAGCCAGAAGCTCCCACATTCCCTGAAGCCCTGCCACTGGTCCACCACACAAATCCGACGAGACAAAGCCAGCCACACGACCGACGACGGGCGCAATCCAAGTCGTCGCCCCCAACCCATCTTCTACACCGACCACCATGGCAACCACACCGTCGCAAAAACTCCCAGCTAAATCGTCCGTCAAGCCCAACAAGACGGTCGTTCTTCGTTTAGCTCCCCATCTGCTCAAGAAGTTCAGCTCGCCGTCCGAAGACACCTCTGAACCATCACCCACTGCTTCTCCCGCACCAGTCTGGACCCCCATCATCAACGCCCCAGCACCGGACGCCTCGGAAACAAACGACACTCCTGCTCCTGGCACCGATGCTGCTGCCACAGACAACAACTCGCTAGCTCCTCCTCCGGCCTCCAACGGCAAGAAGAAGGGCGTCCCTGGCCCCAAGCCTGGCACGAAGAGAACCGCTGCTCAGGCTGAGGCAGGTCCGAATGCGAAGCCCAGGGGAAAGCCCGGTCCCAAGAAGAAGCCTCGTCTGTACGTGACTTGCTCATTACACACACCTCCTCATTCCCTTTGTATACTGACACTGAAGTCCAGGGCTGACGGAAGCATTGACAGAACTGCCGAAGGCACAAAGAAGGGTCCATTTGGCGGCGTGGCTCCCATCGCTACACACAAGCTAGGCCCCAAGGCCAATACGGGTGCCATCAACGCCGGCCTTCGCGCACTGGACAGGTCGGGCAAGCCATGCCGTAGGTGGGAACGCAAGGGTTTCCAACTCAAGAGCATATCCGGAGTCGCATGGACAGTGGGGTCATGGGCTGCACCGCTCAAGGACAGCTCGTCTTTCAGTGGCGATGTCAAGAGTGAGAACTCATCCAGCAGTCAAGCAGACAACGCTAGGCTGGCGAGCAGTGCACTTCCCAGCGACAGAAGCAATAGTGGTGAAGGAGCCAAGGCAGAAACTGCTATGGAGAGCTCACCTGCACCAGCATTGCCTGTCGAGGCATGAACGGAGTACGTTCACAAATCTGTAAGTCAAGACGTTCGTGCACCATGTCTGCTACAGGCACTAACACATTCTAGTCTTTTCTCTTTACAAAACATGGCTTTTGATACCCAATATGAAGATGTATGCCCTAGGGTCATACATGGCCGAGCATCTTTGATAGCAGATGACAAGCATTTGAGCAATGCATCTCCTTTGTTTCATGGGGAAAGCTTCGGTATGGCGTTATCCAGGTCAGAGGATAGCGTGATGGTTTGGCGGCGAGTAAGCTTGGTCGGGGATTGCAAGGAACAGACTGGCGACGGGGCTATGATGACTTTTGGTCAAACTACAGAGTACTTGACGACACGATAGCTATGGATACCCTCTTACTGTACAGTACTACAAGATGGTATTCGTTCCGTGTAAAAGGGTTGGTCGCATGTGATTGTATCAGGAGCTCTGACTATGGGTCTTGGCATTATGGCGGAGACGGACGAAGCGTCATGGGCAGCGCGCTTGTCGGGGTCAGGCATTGACAAGCTGTATCGAGCAAGAAAGACGATTGATCTTTGTATATTCCGACTTTCCAGGATACGCAGGCAAAGTGACTGTATCGGGATTCTTGGACATCTGCGTGGTTTGTCGTGCGTCCGTTCAAAACCAAAGCGGTGGACAGAATGCCAGCAGGAGCGTCATGATTGCTCGCTCCATCTTTCTACCTTGATCATCGCCTCGAACCAGCTGCCTCTTCGACTTGGCCCCGGTCCAGCACTGCTCGACCTCGACTCTTGCAGTACCCCCTCACACACCACTATGACTGATCCTTACCCGCATCCTCAATCTTATCGTCGCTTGAACCAACCTCTCACGTCGTCGTCGTACGCTTCGGTCGCTGCTGGCGCGGGCTCGCACTCGTCGACGGCCCGCTTCGGCGCCCTCTCACACCTCCTCCACCCCGAAGACGATCCTCCGACACGTACCAGCCTGCCCTCGGCCAAGCTTCAAGACTCGTGGCCCACCAGGCCTTATCTCTCCACCAAGATGCACGACCACGACTCGCCGCCATCGCCCCCACTGTTCATCCGCCCTTCATATCTTCGCAATTCGCGTCATGTCGAGAGACTCGAAACACAGCACAACCTCGAACTTGCCGACTTCGACGAGTTGCGACGACATCCCCAAACCGCTTCGTCCTCGCAGGACCTCTCTGCGAACATCGGCAGTGCCACCATCCACAGATCGAGGAAGGATATCATTCAAGATTACATCGCTCGCAACACTCTCAGAAGTGACGGTCCAAAGAAGCTGCCAACCTCTTGGAGTGATATAGACAAGTGGCCCGGGCTCGAGCTATCGGCAGGAGCCACCGAGGTCAAATTCACCGGCTCTACCAAGACCAGCGATGAGGCTGCCGCCATACGCAGTGACCATCCCATGCCGAAAGAGGTTGGCATCTACTACTTTGAAGTCACGGTTTTGTCTCGAGGGAAGGAAGGGTATGCTCTCCTGATTGCTTTCACGCACAATGTACTGACTGGCCATCTTCCAGTTTGATAGGTATTGGTTTCTCCGGCCCAAAGGCTAGCCTCAATCGCTTGCCAGGATGGGAACCCGAATCATGGGCCTACCACGGCGACGACGGCTTCAGCTTCTCTTGCACCGCTAGTGGAAAGCCCTACGGTCCCAAGTTTGCTGCCTGGGATGTAGTAGGCTGTGGTGTCAACTTCGAGACAGGAAGCGCCTTCTTCACCAAGAATGGTGTCTTCTTAGGTACCTAGTTCGTCCATCTCTGTTGGCTCACTGCTAACATGTTGCTCCAGGCGAAGCGTTCCACAACGTACGGGGAGACAAGTTGTACCCGTCAGTGGGTATGAAGAAGAATAACGAACATCTTCGAGTAAACTTTGGCAGTGCTCCGTTCGTTTTCGATATTGATTCTATGATGGAGGTGAGTACTCTGCTGTTTTTTGACGATATCCTTGCTAACATAGTGCAGCACCAACGGAGTAGGGTAAAAGCAGACATTAACAAGACTTCGGCAGACACACTGGAAAGCGCTCGCGATGAGACCATGTTGGTACAAGAGCTTGTTGCGCAATACCTTGCTCACGACGGCTATGTCGAAACCGCTCGAGCCTTTAATAGGGAAGTTCGGGACGAAAGGAAGCCTTTACACATGGACCTTGATGGCGTCGAGTTGTTCGATCCCTCGCAAGATCACCACGCTATCAAGCGACAAAGTACGTTCTCTACCATCACCCCGTCTTGACCTCTGTTTTGCTTACAAGCTATCAGACATACGTTCTGCCATCCTCGAAGGAGAAATTGACAAGGCATTGAAATCTATAAGCACCTACTACCCACATGTTCTGGAGCGGGAAGAGAACAGAGATGTCTACTTCAAGCTTCGTTGTCGTAAATTCATCGAGATGATTTGCCGGGTAAACGATCTCACGACCCAAGATCCGCCACCAGTCGCACCAAGAGCATCTGGCAAGCTACCTCAAAAACTGTCAGACTCGAACGGTACAACATTTGACCATCAGATGGAGCTCGATGATCAACTACATCGAGAATCACGTGCACCAATCATCCCACCCATGCCCGTCCCATCGCCATTCAATCCTGGCTTACGTTTTGGCGACGGCGCGAACGGTGATGACGGGAAAGATGACACAATGGACACCGCGCCCGACGGTGTCCAGTCAGTATCCTCAGCTACGGATAGTGACCAACTACTAATCGACGCACTCGAGCTTGGTCAGGAATTGAAGGCTGAATTCAGTGACGACCCTCGTCCTGCTGTCAGAAAGGCATTAGATGACACCTTTGCCTTGATTGCATACCAAGATGCTCGAGAATCTGTCGTAGGGGGCCTCATGGAAGGCAAAGGCAGAGTGGAGATTGCCGAAGAGGTTAACAGCGCGATACTAGGTAAATCTTCCATTCTTCTCTACATCATCAAGACTTTGCTGATCAGGTATAGTGTCACTCGGCAAGCCATCTTCTGCTGCCCTGGAAAAGGTCGTGGCTCAAGCAGAAGTTCTCGTAGACATGCTGAGTTCGGATGGCGGAGCTGGCGCATTTGTCAATGTAAGAAGGGACTGTCTACAATAAGGCGTGACTGGAAGTGAGAGAAATATGCATTCAATCGGTTTCCGTTGGGCGTAACTGATGCCACGCATTGGCTGGAGTTTAGGCAGGGGAGATGGATTTTTCTTTTCCTTTCCTCGGAGGATTCTTACTACATGCTCTTAGTCCTCTTTCGTACATGTCGGGACAAGACACACAGCTCCAATTCATCATTTCATCAACATTCTGGTATGTTGTTCTCACCTCTTGGCCATTCCGTTGCTATCTGAGTATACGAGCGCTCGAGAATATCTTACCCTTCGACTCATACTCTTGGTGAATTATCGAGGGGGCCTTGTAGAGAACGTGTGATCAACAAGACTCATGGCCATGCCAATGCACACACTGGTTTGACGATCGTGTTTGCAAACTTCCCTGTGCTAAGGTCTGTCACAGTGTCGCTATAAAAATGCAGGATACTTTCTAAAAGCAGAGTAGTATCCACAGAGGGAGGTTATCTCAGAGTGTTTCTATGGCCATAGGTCTATTTGGAAGAGGGCTATGCATTCCAACAGCATACAAATTCACGACTCGTCACTGTGGGAAGAGTCATTTGAAAGCTTACGAGCATAGGCGAATCACCATGTGCAACAACTCTGGCACAATGTCATCGTCAAACAGCAGACCTTTGCAGTCCATCAGAATCTTGCTGTTATGAACTCAAATACATGCGAGGAAAGGCACCAAAAAGCGCGTATGGGGTCCGGATTATAAGAGTCATCGGGCTTTCAATGGTATAGCACATCCAGGCCAACCACCACATACGCAAATTAACTCATATCAAGATTTCTACATGTGTCGAAGGCATGGTATACGGAGGACGAAGAGATCTTCTTGACTCATACCTGTGACTCTTCTTTGCTGTGACTGCTGAGAGTGGTATATAAGGACGTCAAATCTGTGCTCCAACATACCTTTCTTTTCCCAAGATACCAACTGAATCCAGTCAAAAGAATACACCAAATAGACCTTCATCAACAATGAGACTGCTCGGATACCTCGCCCCTTTCTTTGGCTTCGGCCTCCTGGCTTCTGCCGCCGTTCCCCCTACTACGGGTACAGAGGCTACTGTCACCAGCACCGTGTGGGAGGCTACTCCCACGCCTGATCACCACACCACCTCCGTTTTCTCTACCGTCTACAGAGCGCATACTCACGCTGCTCTCCAGGATTCCCCCGAATCCAACACCACCGGTCTGCTGACCGAGAGAGCTGTGTCAGAGGACCTGGTCGGGCACCCGTGCCACAAACTGTCCAGGCAGATAAAGTGCCGCACCAAATGCATGTAAGTTTCCTATCACCTTTGTGCCTATTATCTTCAGTCTCAGAAAGCTGAAACAAGAGACACAACACAGGTTCACGGGTCTCTTCAGACCCAAAAAGTGCTACCTCAAGTGCATGCACAAGTGTTTCGAAAAGCACCCTCTGCACAGCGGTGGCGATGTTGATCTCTTGGTCGAGAGATCAGAGCAAGACAGCAAGCCTTACTGTCAAAAAGAGTCCGTCAAGCAGAAATGCAGAACCAAGGCTGCGTGAGTACCTCTTTGCAAAACTCATGGGGGGTATACATCAGAATTGACAAAAAAAAAACACAACTTCTGGCCGCCAAACCGTCAACGCATTTACGACAAGTGTATTGCAGAGTGCTCGCACAAGCACCGTGGGCAAATTGACGTTTAGGATCTGCTTGATGGTTGTTGGAGAAGGGTGTTAGAAAAGGGAGGGGGGAAAGTGGGAAATTGAGAAAATTGAGAAAACCAGAGTAACGTTAAATACAAATTTCGGAAAAGAACATGAAGACCACTCTCCTTTCTTCGATACATGCATCCCCTCCGTGTGCAAAAGTATGTAACGCGCGTAGCTATAAAAATGCAGAATATCATTGAAAAACAGGGCGATATCCACTGAGATGTGAACATATCGTCGGCTCTCTCCGGCTACTTCTCTGATCTGGAAACTATTGTGTCTTCTTATAGTCTATTAGTCACCCTATGCTGCCGTGGGAGTACGGTGAAAGTTGGTGGGAGTTTGTGAGAGTTACAGTCTTGAACACAAGTGGTAAACGAAGCTATCAGAATACACAGTTGTTTCCAGATGGTATACAAGTACACAGAGAGCCGATAAAGTCACGACTCTCAGTGGATGCTCCCTGTCTACTAAAGGAATTGTGCGTTTTAATAGCTACCTGCGTTGCATACTTCTGCACACGGGGAGAGTGAACTTCTAGTATGGGTTGAATCTATCCTTCTTCTTCTTGTCCTTGCGCTTTTTCTTCTTGTCAATGTCCATGGCGTCTGCCGAGGCCGATGAGGGTTGTGCTTCTTGTGCCCACAGGCGAACTTGACCGTCCTCTCCGCAGGTGATGACTCGCTGGTTCTGCAACCACAGTTAGTACTGAACTCTCTCACGACACGGCGCTGTGACATACATGGTTATCAATGAGAAAGTCGCGGACGACATCGTCTCCATGAGCTCCGGGGAAGTCCATCGTGCCGGCCATATCGAAAGACCATCTGGGGTTCAGCGGTACCAGAGTAAGGCGAGAGGAGCTGTAAAGTTATCAGTAACAAAGTCTCGAAGCCGTGACACTGCGATACTTACGATGTGTCTCCAGTGGCAATGTAAGCTGAAGGCGAGTTAGGGAAAACATCAATCACATAGCTGCTCTTCAGCTGTTCTCTGACATCTCCAAACGCGCTAACCGGCAGAGTGGCATCTTCGGGGTCAGTGGGCTTGCTCAACGTGTATACTGAGAGCTGTTCATCAGTGCTAACAGCGTAGACTTCTTCAGCATTCAAGAAACCAGCACAGTGCACAGCACCATAATGATTAAGTACTTGAACCAGAGCATCGTCCTCGTCCGAGATTGTTGTGTCGAATATCGATACCAGGCCATCGGTAGATCCTGAAAGTAGGGTGTTTTGTTGTGTTGGATGGAAAGCCACTTGAGTGACCGTGTCAGTATGACTCTCGGTGTATGCCTGCAATGGCTTGGAAGTATTCCTTGTGTCCCTGAAATATTTTCAACAAAATATCCTCACTATACCGAGACATACCATTTACCACAAAAGCACGCTAACATCGCCCAGTCCTTCCTTGGTGCTCTCGGTGCCAGCAGCAATAAATGTATCACGGCACGCCAACGCAGAGATGCCAGCTCCGCGAGCTAAATCAAATCAGTCATCAGAACAAGAACCATCGAAGAGGTTAGGCAGCAACGAGGAAAAAGAAGAAAAGAACCTACGATCAGCCATCTGCACTCCAGCAGATTTGGCCCGTTCATCCCAGCATCTGACTGTACCATCTCTACCCGCCGTCACCAGTCCTTTGCCATCCGAAGTCGCTCTCAGACATGTGATGCTCTGGTGTGCCTTGGCTACGGTATGCACAAGCGAGAGGTTCGTAGGATCGAAGTAGCGGAGTGAATCATCGGATGAGATGGCAGCACAGAGTGTTGTGGTACGAGCCAACGAGTAGATGTATGTATCATTAGGCAACGAGAGCCCCGATGAGGCTAGTTGTTTTGCAGACATTTTGGTGGTGGTTTTGGATTGAGCGTGAAATAAAATAAATTGAACTTTTTTGTTTTGGAGGATGCTGGAGAAGAAGTCGTCAAAAGTCTTGGGACTGATGGAAGCGACCTGTGTTTCGCTTCTACAACACACCATTCTTCTCGACAGGCAGTCACGATCCTTCTTGTGCCATCAACCTTACTGTCTCTTTGTTTGCTGTCGACACGTGAGTATGGCGAGTATCTAGTCCGGAAGTCGTACAGCATGCCTCGATGAACAGAGGTAGGCAACAATGGCGTTACCATCCTCTTCCATCACCAAGAACCAAGATGGCAAACACCGCAACTAGGACCGCCAACCAGTACCGCCATGCTGACCCTATCAATGGTATATCCAGGCAGCAATACGATACAAGCATCTCAGGGCATCGTGGCAGTCGGAGAAACCGCCAGAACACTCTAGGATGGTCTGTGCGGGACCCCGGAGGAGACTCCAGGTTCTCGAAATGAGTCACTGCCTGGCGTGCTATCTCGCGACGTGTGCAAAGTCGTTTCTTGCGGTTGTTTGCGGCCCAAACTTCTTTAGGTTTCCATTCAAGTGGCAACCAGCGACTTCGGGATGACTGTTTGACACTTGAGAAACATCTGGCAGACACATATAAAATCAAGGTAGTTGTCATCGGTTAACCACCCTTTCTTAAAGTCCATCTCTTTCTTTTCCTTCTTCTCTTCGACCCATACCTCTTACAGCAAGCACTCTTTCAAGATGGGCAAACTACATAACAGACGTCGAACTAGACTGAGACCGAACAAGAAGGCTCATCATCAGGCCATTGCTATCCCACCGCCTTCAACTCCCCTTATGCCTATGCAGGCTATACTCGGCGACGACCTAAACTCCAATCCCCATCAACCTGGCCACCATCATTTCACTCGTCACACACAATACTACGGTGCGGGCGAAGGAGATGAGTCTGGTGATCTCTGTCCTCTGATGCTTCAAGTTGTCTTGGATCTGTTCGGTGGGATCGATTACGAAGACCCATGAAAAACACACGGATACGCTTATGAGATCTTACGGCTCTGATTCTGCTTCAATTTAATGGTGTACAAACAACCCTCTTACGAAAAGGCTACACAATTGAAGCGTGTCCAAGCCCGGCGAAAGAGGCGAGACTATGACATTACAGAAAGGACGTCTGTTCTCGTGTCACAAGTCTGCCAAAGCATTCCAAGTTCTGGTTCTTCGAAACTCGGACACGGAGATTTCAGAAAAGGAGGCATAAAGATGACGAGTTTGCCAGTCAAACGACAACTGCCTTTTCGCCACCAGCAAGACATGTACCTTCTGTTTGCCACTGTTGGATACGATGTCGTCTTCTTCGTTGGATGCCCAGCAGTCATGATCTGCTCGAGATGCTCATCAGGAAGGCCGTCGATGATTTGATGATCATTGGCAGCAGATGATGAAGACTCAACCCACCACCAACGGCATCTCGACCACCACTCGATACAACCACCGAGAAAAGCCTCAATCAGTAACGACAGCTTTTGAAGGCAACTATGGCTTTTTTGCTCTGGCACAAACGACCTCTTTGACGATAGTATTTGATTTACGAGACATGACTCTGATTTCTTATCCATTTATTATATAAACCTTACATAAAACGATTTAAGATGCCACTCATCAATCAAATTGATACTCCCCATGTCACTAGAACCTGCCACAGTCATCCGTGTTGTACAATCCCAAGAGAGATGTAACCGTCATTCAACGAGACCCGCTCGCTAGGACTTTACTTTTGCAAGCATCACTCGCATGAAGGAAGTTGAATCACAAGCAACAGCACTGTCACAATTGACAACAAAAGGCTCACTCAAGAATCACGATCACATGACTGCCAACAAACAAATCTCAAAGCACGAAGGCAAGAAGGTGAAGATTCTTGTTGTCCAGGTGAACTGATTAAACGTCCAAAAGCAAGACGGATTTGCGCAGAAAACACGACAGACGCAAAGTCACAAGCAGAGCACACACACGTTCCATCCAAGTGTGACAACGGCAAAGAGCAAGTCGAGGCTAGACTTTCCCGAGCACCTGGATGGGCAGATGCTTATCTATGAGCAGGCTTATCTCCTCCAAGCTCCGGTACGCTCTCTGTTGTTGACAGCATCGAGTTACTGGCACGTAACCCGTCGATAGCGGTGACTCAGTCGCTCATCAGACAGGAAGGGGTCAGTGGCGATAGAGGACAAAGTAAAAAAGCAGGAGGGGCAGGAAGTCATGGGTGGCTCAGTGTCGTTGCGGTCGTGACCAAAGTCGTGATGCTGTGCCAAAAGAGCGGGTCGCCGCGTCGATCAAATGGCGGCTTCAAACTGCATTCGCGAGTTTAGCAGCTCGTCCTACTCCTACCTTCCCTACAACACGACAATCTTGTGAATATACACTACTATACTCGTCGCCTCGCCGCTTGCTGCTTCTTACATTCTTTCTCGCGTGTCCAACCCTTGTCCATAGCGAGTACCCCGTGTCGCGGAGTCACAATCCGGCACCGTTCGAGACAGGCTTCGCTGCCGACTGACTCGACCGCCATCTGACCCAGTCCACCCTCGTCCTCGTTTCTGCCTGATTCGCTTCTGTTATCAGCTCCGTGTGTCCTATACTCGACTGTGTCGACGTACACTTCTCGTCGAACCTCTCGTCGAACCCCTCGTCGGATCCCTCGTCGAACCCCGTGTACCCCAACGTCGACAGCCCCATTCGCCAGCCTTCGCCCCTCCGTCGAACACCGCTTTCCTTGTCGCAACCATCACTCGAACGTCGACCCCGGATCACACAGATGCATTGCTAGCCACCTTGCTCCAGGCCCTTCAGTCCAAACACTGCCCCGCCGAGCTACTTCAACATGGCGTCACATCGCACCTCTGCAGGACACAGTCGCCGTGAGGCCCCAGTCGTCGAGGTCGCTGTTGGTGACTTCATCCGCAAGAACGAGATTGGCAAGGGCAGCTTCGCTACCGTCTATCTCGCCTCTCACAGGGTATGCAACTCAGATCTTGTCTTTCTGCATCGTCCTTTGCGCTAACTCAGATCGCAGAAGCGCAAGTCATATGCTGCCATCAAGTCAGTCGTCACAGGAAAGCTGACCGGAAAGTTGAGAGAGAATCTCAACTCCGAGATCAACATCCTGAGAAAGCTGCAGCATCCGCACATCGTTGCCTTGTTCGAGTGCGTCGACACTCCGCAGCACATCCATCTGGTCATGGAATACTGCCAGATGTCGGATCTGGCGGCGTTCATGAAGGGTAGAGCCCGCATTGCTGGACTGCCCGAGACGCGCGATATCTTTGACAGATATCCGAATGCGACCAACGGTGGTTTGCACGAAGTCCTGGCCCGCCACTTCCTCAAGCAGATTGCCAGTGCCCTCCAGTACCTGCGCAAATACAACTTGATCCATCGCGACATCAAGCCGCAGAACTTGTTGCTTAACCCGCCTCCAACGTACATGCAGCAACAAAGACCAGAGGACGTGCCCTTGGCAGCAAGCGAAAACTCCCTCATCCCTGCCGTCGGTGTGGCTTCTTTGCCTATGCTGAAGCTTGCCGACTTTGGTTTTGCTCGTCATCTTGCCAGTACTTCTCTGGCCGAAACTCTTTGTGGTTCCCCATTGTACATGGCACCGGAAATCCTGGCTTATCAGAAGTACGACGCAAAGGCAGACTTGTGGTCTGTCGGTACTGTGGCCTATGAGATGGTGGCTGGAAGGCCTCCGTTCAAAGCCACCAACCACGTCGAGCTACTTCGCAAGATCGATCAAGCACAGGACGTGATTCAGTTCCCAGCTGGCTTGATTGTTTCCCGGGAGTTCAAGGACACGATCAAATCTCTTCTGAAGAGGCAGCCTACTCAGCGCGTCAGCTTTGACCGTTTCTTTGGGAGTTCTACAATCGTCGGTGACATTCCAGGCCTTGTTGATGAGGACAAACCACGTGTTGCTGATGCATCCGAATCTGACATTGCCATGTCTGCCTTGAGTCTTCGTCTGCAGCAGCAGTCCATCAACAGCCCCGAGCAAGAGATCGACACCACTGGCAGCGGTCGAGCTGTCCGCGACCCCTTTTCAGGCATGGCCAGAAGGCCCACAGTTGCAGCTGCCTCGCCGAGCGCTGAACCTATCAAGAGACCTGAGATGCCTATCAACCGTCGCCAGACTGAAGCAGCTGTTCCTTCGACAACATCAGTTGACACAAAGCGCTACGCTGGCCAGGTGGAGCAGAAGAGGCCGCCTCTGATTCCGACTGCCACTGCTCCCTCGCGCCAAGAGCTACAGCACGCAGCCCCCGTCAATCACGGTAGGGCTAGCAACCCCCGTTACGTCCCGTCGCCCAGTTCTTCGGCTCCGCAGACATCGCCAATGAACGACAAGATCTCCAGGGAGTCGCGCGACACAAACACAGCTCACGACTTGACATTCGAAAAAGAGTACGTTATGGTTGAGAAGAAGGCCGTCGAAGTGAACGCGTTTGCCGATGAGCTCGCGGATCGCAACAGACAACCCGAGAACCACACAGGTGGCATGACTCGACGTGGAACGGCTCCGGCTGTGCCTGGCGCCAATGTCATGTCGAACGCACTGAAGGCTGTCTCTGGCAGACACACCAGCACACTCCACG
Organism: Aureobasidium sp. SLJ-2021a; assembly: GCA_019677095.1. NCBI lineage: Eukaryota > Fungi > Ascomycota > Dothideomycetes > Dothideales > Saccotheciaceae > Aureobasidium > Aureobasidium sp. SLJ-2021a. The sequence continues at coordinate 503,226 of JAHRBU010000009.1, read as the reverse complement.
GCCGTCGCCCTTCTCTCGAGCTGCGCGGTCAGACTGCCACACCCACAGACTACTTATCAAAAGCTTTGAGCGCAGCCAACAACCGCATCCGCAGCGCGTGGCTTGGACAACCACAAGGCATATCACCACCTCAAGGATATGCTGGTTTCCCTGCAACATCGGCACCACCTCTGCCATTGACAATGGGCGACGGAAGAAACTCGCCGAGCAACATCGACGAGGACTCTCGCATGCTTCAAATCGTGGAGGAAGGCGCAACTCGCAGCGATGTGGTGTATGGCTTTGCAGAAGTCAAGTACCGACAATTGCTTCCCGCAACTCCTTCTGCAGAGGACAGGACCACCATTCGTCAGATCAACGCCCTGGAACAACCGCTCAACACTGGCGAGGACGCTGACAGCCAAGATCTCACTCAAGTTGCTATGGTGGCCGTGGCAGAAGAAGCGTTTGTTCTGTACGTCAAGGCCTTGGCCATCCTGGTGAAAACCATCAACCTCGTCAAGTACTGGTGGGATCGCCAACGCAGGATCGACACTCCACCTGGATCACTTCCATCCAGACTCAGCGACACCAAGCAAAGCTCTCTCGAAATGAACAAGAAGATGAACAATGTTGTTCAATGGGCTCGCACCCGCTTCAACGAGAGTCTCGAGAAGTCCGAGTTGGTCGGTCGCCTGCTGATTGAAGCTCAGAAGCAGCTCCCAGCTAGCCACCCAGGACACCCTAGCAACCATGGCCAATTACAATCTTCGGGATCCGGCAATACCTTGAGCGCCGCTGTCGATCAGATTCAACTGACCAGCGGCATCACGGCTGAGAAGTTGATGTTCGACCGCGCTGTTGAGATGAGCCGTGCTGCGGCTGTCAACGAGCTTGTGGGAGCCGATTTTGGCGGCTGCGAGCTTAGTTACATCACGTCGATCATGCTCTTGGAGGCCGTTCTTGAGAGTGATGATGAGCCTCTACTCTCGAAGCCAGGCACAAACAAGGCCAGAGCCGCCATCACCATCAATGGCATGGAATCTGAGGATCGTGACGCAGTTCTCAAGTGTAAGTTCACTCAAACTGACTTGTCTCTGATCCATGCTGACACTGTTCGTCTAGTGATTGAAGGCACCCGCGGCAGACTCGATGGTCTCCGCCGTAAACTCAGGCAACAGATGGTGCCGAGACAGGCCACCTCAACATCTACAACCAGGCCTATGGCAAGAACATCTTCGTCGCCAGGCACAGCTATGGGCACACCGCCTAGATAGACACCCAGGGCATAAACACCAGACCGTCTACCAAAGACAAGCTCTTTAAACGCAAGCTATGAATCATGGGAGTATATTGGGTGTCTTCTCTTTGTTTTCTTTCTTTTTCTCTGTTCTTGTGGATTTACACACATCTGGGACGTCGCAATGCAAGAGGAACAGGTTGACGACGGGGCAACATGCAGGCGTTTCTTTTAATGCATCAATTTCGGTATGCTGGTGTTTATTGCAGAGGGTCAGGAGTGCAGGCCGGGAGCACACGCGGAGCAAGTAGCAATGGGGCGCCTCACACAACAGATGGCACAGGCACTCTTTATTGGCTTCGAGGTCAGAGAGGCATAAGAGGAGAAGGACTTCCGGAGTGTGCACAGATGGAAACAGATGATTCGGGTTATAATACCTACCTTAGCTGAAAGACCTAAACATGGATTTGTTGCAGCATGTCAGAAAAACGCATGTCCGTGAAGCTTGTGCTGCTGCTGCTGCTGCTGCTGCTGTTGTTGGCGGCTAGGCGGGAGAAGTTGGAGTACGCGGCCAATACGTGGTTTCTCGTAACCAAATTGCGACGCGAGCTGTTTGGCTCGTGCCCTCAACGTTGTGGTGGAAGAAGAGAGGAGTTTTGTGGCAGTAGACAGGGTGCAGACAAAGGTAGGGACAAAGGCTTTGGTTTATTAGGTTCGTAGAGAGCTAAAGATGGCGAGTACCCTGCAGGCACGTTGGATGAAGGAGGCACGATCAGGGTCTCTGGTTGCCAAGGGTAGAATACGGTGTTTCAACTTGGACAGGCTTCCAATCCGTCGCTCGAGCCTCAGCCGCGCTCAATCTCCTGCTCGTCAAGACTCAACACAACAAACTTGGTCGGTGGCCTGGTCACTTCGTTTAGCAGGCCTCTCAACCCGTCCCTTCCTTCGCCTCGCCCGTCCAAATCACCAAACACTGCACACTCGGTGTCATCGTTGTCAACACGACCGTTTCTGGGGAAGGCCCTTGATTTCTACCAGCAGCGACCCCTTCATCTATTTCGTTCCAGTCGACTAGCTGTGGCCGGCAAACGTCCACCATGACGAGTTTCGCCAATTCTTTTTGGTCATCCGACCAGAGCTATGCAGGAGGTACGCTCAATCCATTCGTTTGTCTGCTCATGCTAACCCGGCGGCAGGATTGGGAGTTCTCTTTGGCAAGCTCCAGCAGGGCGTGCAGGAGAACCAGCAGGTCCTGACGATTGCGCGCATGCGAGCCGAAGCCGAAGACCTATACGGCCAGCGTCTGGGCGACATGGATGCTGCTACTATGAAGGTTGAGGGAGGTTTCCAAAAAGACGATGGCGCCAGTGTCAAGAAGGTGCGTCGCCGAGAGCGGCCTCCCGAACGCTTGCAGACAGAAGACGACTAACACAACCAGGCATTCGAGGGCATGCGCTCCGAGATGAGTGAGGCGGCCAAGAATCACCGCAAGATAGCATCCAACATCCGCGAGCTCGTCGTAAGCCCTTTCGCTCGTTGGTGCGATGCCCACGCCGCCCGTGTCCAAAACTCGCAGGATGACCTGCAAGCACGCATCAAGGCCCACGACCGACAAGCCGACAACGTCCGTACCTATCGCAGTCAGTACTACAACAAGTGCCGCCGTGTCGAGGATCTGGACGAAGAAGAGAAGCTGGCCTTCCAGGACCCTCAGAGTGAGGCTGCCCAAAGTCCCAAGCCTGCGTCGCAGATCCCAGTTGTCAAATTGTCGGAACCCGAAGAGGAGGATGAGCCTGAACCCATCGATATCGGTGATCAGACATACACCCCTGAGCAGGTCAAGAAGATCCTCAACCACATGCTCGAGACCATCAAGCTGGGCGAGACCAAGGTCCCCATTCTCGGCACATACCACAACGTTTCGACCGGAGCCGACATCACCGACTATATTCAGAAGCACATGGGAGGTACCAGCGTCAGCTACGCCGAGCGCATCGGCCAGGACATGGTCGGCCACGGCTTCTTGAGACTTGTTGGAAATGTCGGAAGTACCTTCGCAAACAGCAGTCGCATGAACTACCAGTGGCGCCCCAAGGTTTTCCAAATCACTGGCCTTCCCGAAAGACGAGGCATGGGTAGATCGGCCACCGTATCCTCGGTCAGTTCCATCCCAGACTCGCCTGTTGGTGCCGTTGGTGAACTCTTTTCTGGATGGAACCCCCTGAGCAATGCTCACCCAGGCGAAACTCCTGCAGCCAAGTTGCGCAGAGAAGCTCGCGAGGCTGACGAACGCTACAAAGCTGCTGTGAGAAAACTCGATGCTCTCCGTTGCAATCTCGAAGAGGCCATGGTTGACCATCTCAAATTCATGGAGCGTTGCGAGCTCGACCGTCTGAAAGCCATCAAGAGCGTCATTCTAGACTTCTCTGGAGCCATCAGCAATGTCATTCCCAGCTTGCAGAGTACTGTCGACAACATGATGCTTTTCCAGGAAACTGTTCAGCCGCTGGGAGACCTGCGCTATCTCTTGGAGAATTACAGGACTGGTCCCTTCGTGCCCAAAGTTACCATCTACGAGAACTACTACAACAATGTTGACGAACAAACTTTCGGTATCGACATCGAAGCCCGCGCTCGTGCTGACAGGAAGCGTGTACCTCTGATTGTCACCACGCTGCTGACTTTCCTCGACAACCACTACCCTGAGCTCGAAGGCGACGAGGCTCGTCGCAGCATCTGGCTTGTGGACGTCCCTTTGGCTGCTACTCATCACCTGCGAAACATTCTCAATACCGGAAAAGACACAGTCTCTCAGGATACTCTGGAGCGCTACGAAATTCCTATTGTTGCATCCGTTTTGAAGCTCTATCTGCTTGAACTCCCCGACTCTCTGGTCTCTGCGCATGTGTATGAAATCATCAAGACGATCTACACAAGCACCGCACCAAACACCTCGGAAAGCGCACGCATCTCTGTCATTCAGAGCACGCTCGGCCAACTCAGACTTGCTAACATCGCTACTCTGGATGCCATCACAACACATTTCACACGCTTGATCGAGCTGACATCGGCCGATGAAGCATACATCTCAGCTCTGTCTACTACCCTTGCGCCCTGCATTCTCCGCCCCAAGCAAGGAAACACCCTGTCACTGAACGAGAAATTCAACTACAGACTTGTACGCGATCTTTTTGCTCACAAGGACACCATCTTTGGAGAGCTCAAGCGCCAATCCTCGTTGACACACACTAACTCTGGCGCCTCGAGACCTCGTGCTATCAGCACCGACGAGAGCAGACGTCGTGAGCACATGGAGGAGCGCCAACGAGCCATCATTGCTGCTGCCGAAACTCGTGGTCGCGCATCCAGTCCCTTCAAGTCCACTTTTGGCGGCCCCGTTGGATCTATGCACAAGAGAGAGCGCAGCTCAGGCCCCGAGACACGATTCCCTGTTACCCCTTCTTCAGCAAGCACTCCTACCGATCGTAATCTGAACCGTGGCAGTCTAGAGGTGCCTGGGTCTCCAATCCGCGCCCCTGTCCTGCTGCAGTCACCACCTAAAGGCAATGGAAGAACCGACTCTCTGCCATCTTCCTCCGACTCGGCAGTACCAGGAGATGCTCCAGCTCCCGTTACTCGTCAACGTAGTGACACCACCAATTCTGTGATCATGACCCCTGGTGCTCAGACCGAAGCTCCAGACTATCTTGCCCATGCTCAAGAACAACAGCACGATGAAGAAGCTGGCAGCGATGCTGATTCTGTAGCACCAGAACCGAGCTCAGGTATCAGCAACAACCGTCAATCTGTCGAAGTCGAGAAGCGCAACTCTCTGAACCGATCTATGGGACGTGTTGCCCGCAAGGGCACTGCAAGCAGTCTGTCACGTCAGAGCCTAATTGCCAAGCGGGAGAGTGTCGGTAGTGTAGGCACTGCATCGTCTGGTGCTGCAACCGCACCTGGTGCCGATTTTGTTGACGGCCCTGTTGACGTTGCAGAGCGCGCAGAAGAAGAGGCATTGGCCCACCGCGGTGTTGAACTGACAGACAAGCCGATGGATGATGATTAGGAATGATCTCCAAGAAACTTGAAACGAACCGAAACGTGCACACGAGCGTGTTGCCGGGCCTCTTTCGTCGTCCTGGTTAGAAATGTTGTTTATTCTTCTATCATTTACCCTTCATGGTTGTGTTGTCTTCTCCTTCTATTTTCTTTCGCAGGATATCCACAGCGAGTCATTTACATACCACAAGCACGATTGCTCTCTTGACCAGTAAATTAGAACTTTTTGTCTTTCATCTTGATCATGCTGCTTTCGCACTTCTCACAAGTAAATTAATATGACGTAACGAACGCGTGAAAGTCGTGTTGGAAGCTCCGACTTGCTCGCAGTTTTCTAACATGTAAAAGCAACAATACCAACTTTCTGCTACCAATCGCATACCTTTGGTAGACACTCAAACATGGCGTCCCCACCAATCATGCCTCCAGCGTCCACCATGACACCTCCGCCACCAGAATGCTATGTCGAAGTGCGCCCATCAGCAACCTCAGGCAACGGACTTTTCGCGACCAAGGACATACCAGCAGGCTCCACCATATTGCTCAAGGCGCGTCCTTTGATTGGCGAGTTAGATTTGGCGATGTTGCAAGAGAGTTGCCACAATTGCTTCATGTGGTCGCAGAAAGCTGTCAAGGGGTGTGCTGTGCATGCTCAGGAACCTGATCGCTATCCGGGCAAGTATTCGGATTGTGCTGGGTGTCGGGCTGAGGGTGAGGGGATTGGTGTTAAGGCTTGTTTGGGGTGTAAGAAGGTTAAATACTGTAGTAAGGTATGTTTTTATTGCCTTGGTTGCTTCCAAGCTCTAGCACATCCCTCTTTTGCTTCTACCATGTGTTCGAGATATGATTGGAACTGCGCTCATACTATAAATTCTCTACACAGGTTTGTCAAAAGCAGGCTTGGACCAGATATCACAAGCAGGGATGTAGAGTTCTCAAAGACCCGAGCCTTCCACCGCTACCCAGCTCTGTACGAGCGGCACTGCAACTAGCATGTCTCATGGACAGCGACACGCTATCCGAGGAAGACAAGGCAGGCGTGCGTCGTCTTGAAGCCCATGATGAGTCCACAATTCAGCAGTTCGAGGAAGTGATGCAATTTGAAGTGACTGCAGCAGCGGCAAGAGATCTCTTCGACCGCATCAACCCCACTGATCACGAAGTCGCGCAATACCAATCAAGTACCGCAGGGGCAAGGGATATCTTTGCTCGCATCAGCCCCAACGATCACAATGCATCCAAGATACGTGACTATGTGGGAAAGGTACTTTGCCGCCAACATCATAAATCGTACCGTGCTAAGCAGGACAGATTCTTCGTAATTCGTTGACCCTGGTCTCACCCACTCTTGATCCCATGGGCATTGCTCTAGATCCGATTGCTTGCTCAGCAAACCACTCCTGCGAGCCGAACGCAAGTGTTCTGTTCGATGTTCCCAGACTCATGATGCGCTCCTTGTCGCCTATCAAGAAAGGCGAAGAAGTCTTCATCTCCTATATCGACAATACAGATCCTTACTATCGTCGGCAAGCTCAGTTGAAGCAGCGATACTGCTTCGAGTGTCAATGCTCCAAGTGTCAATTCGGCATCAACGGCGGGGAAGATGACTGGGCACAGCCAGTAGAGAACCTCGCTCCCAAATGGTCGAGCCTCGCCGAACTCATGGACAGCAAGGCGAACTTTTCTAGCGACTCGGCAAACTACTTGGGTGAGAGCAAGGCTGAGCGGGATATGTCGATCATACAAGGCTCGGTTTACTACGATTATGAGCCAATACGGAACCAGAAGGACAACAAACTTGCCATCGAAGCACTTGAGAATGTCATGCGAGTCTGCAAGCAAACGGAGATGTGGCCCATCACAAGACAGCCATATGCAAACGTCCGAGTGGACATCGCCTCTCGCATGCTGGACGAAGGCCGCCTTGGCCTTTCGCTATACCAGATGGCAAAGACGTACTTCCTCATCGACCCCATTCTCTATCCGCAAGAGTCCCACCCTGTCAGAGTGGTCCACACTTGGAACCTAGCAAAGACGCTGGTACAGGCATACTCTTCACTCAACGACCCTTCCCAAACCGTCGACCCTGTCGTGGAAGAGCTGTTCCGGAGAGACTTTGATTTCGTGGTTCCGATTGTCAAGGTATTCAGGAAGCTTGCTTTGGATGTGCTCAAAAGTCACGGAGCAGGGAGTAACATGGCGTTTATGGTACACACTGTCACGCAGCAAGTTGTCGAGGGAGTCGGTGCGCAGAATCTGATGGAAGTCGAACGTGATCCTTTGGGTATGTGGGGGGAATTCAAGAAGTGGGCACATTACCTGGAGTACTAAGTATGCTGAGGTTGATAGTTAGTATTGCCCGACTCTGAATGGTGCAGGTACGTGGAAATGGAGAGTGGATGCTTTTTTCCCATCTGCTCAAGGATGTAATGCGTCTAGCTATGGATGTTCGCACAGTCTTGGGAAACATGGTGGTGTCCACCGAGAGGCGATACAATGCTTGTTGCATGTATCGTCTAAAACAACACTCGCTGAGGAAGTCGCGCCTTCCTCACTCGCTCCAGCAGCTCTTGGCCATACACCTCAGCCGGCCCACGCAGTCTTCCATCACTCACCCGTTGCCATCCCGCTTTCTTTTCTACAATCTACACTCGGATTTTGTTACTCGTTGCAGCCAACATCAACAGAATCAGTCAGCCATCACGACGCTTTCATACCCGCTCTGGCGAAACGTACTGCCCGTGCGATCGTCGTTCTGCCATTTGCAGCCGCATCACTCACCATGGCCAGGAAGAAGACTAAAACCAAACATTCAACCATGGCCAAATCTGAAGCTGAGACCAGATCTGTCTCGAGTAAGTCATTGATGCCTGGTCTCCACTGCTGCATTTTACTGACTTCATTCCCAGCCGGCTCGAGACTCAAGACCACCGAACCCCATCACGAAACTACTGAATCACTGCAAGAGATCACCAAGCCACTACACAAAGCTGTCTCGCTTGACGACCTGCCTCTGGAGCTCCTTTTTATGATCTTCGATCACGTCGCTTGTAGGGATCATTTCGAAAACCGCTGCTACACGATCCAGGTCGCACTTAAAGGTCACTTGCTTGACAGCCTGGCCGTCTACCAACCCCCATTTTTGATGGTTTGCTCGTCCCTTCGTTCTGGATTGTCTCCCTACTTCTACTCGACCTGTTCTTTCCGCGTCAAGATTCAGATGAGATCGATGATCACAAGCACCCCCAGCATCTTGAGCTTGCAACAAATCGAAGACAGGCTCCCAATTTCGTGCAGACTAAGCTCCAGCAAATTGATATTGAGCATCCAGATTCACGAAGCTATCAAGGAAACAGTTCGACTATACAATTTTTCTGCACCTCGCTACGATACTACACGAACAATGTGGGATCAAGAGTTCTGAGTCCGAAGGTGGAGGTAAGCTCATGCAATTGCGTTGGCACCTCAAGTGCAACAATCCAGTACTCGATTGTCCGTGTCAGACGAAAAGACATGCTTCCGAGAGGCATCTGCAAGAACTGATGGAGGAGATACACAAACAAGCCGTCGAAACTGCGATTCATACATCAAAGAGTTTGCGGGCATTCAGGTCTGAGCTGGAGAGATGGCTCAAGCTACAGGGGACCATAGATCGTGTACATGTTATAACAGAACGACGCTTGAAAGGTGTATGAGAGCCACCAACATAGTCGACAGGCAGTTGGCGTTCGTTTTCCACCATTCACGTTGTCGTTGTCAGTCGGTGGACTAGGTTTTAGAGACGACAAGCTGAGATCGACCAATTTTTACCTCAAGGAGCACAATGGAGCTGGCTTGACTCTGCTAGTCAGTTGGAGCTACGGTATCAGCAGACGGGAGGATACAGTACTGGTACAATCGCTCCATTATCTGCTTTTCCCACATAGCTTTTGCTCACAATGCTAACAATCGCTGGCTTCTGCGAATGCGAGAATATAAGACACAACCTTGTGACATGAAACCCTTGAATACTAGAGACTTCGATGATACATTTAATGCACATCTGCTAATGCGATGTCTTGTCCAGAGCAGAGTCTATCACATTCTCACATTCGACTTCTCTCCCTCCCTCTCTCGCGGTGATACAGAACAATATCGTAAGCCGCAAAAACGCACAAGTTGTACGTCCATAGAACCTCTTCATGAACATAGCTTTCTCTTCAATGATATCGTGCATTTTCACTGTGCTACTGTGACAGTTTTGGCACACAAGATGAAGACCTGATTGGGGTGATCGTTTTCGTGAACCATTCCATATTCATATTGGGCACACAGAATCATCACAGTAGGAAGCTAGCATGTGGTCGAAGAGTAGAAATCACGCTTCATTAACGTTATATAGGTTTGTTCCCCATGTGCGAGTCATCAATATCATTGTCGTTCCTGACCGATTCCATTCCCAAACCCAAAGAAATCATCGTTGACCCCAGAACACCATAGAAATGCCCAAGTAACAAGCCCAGACTGCAGACGCAGCTCTACGTTATAGTCTCTTCGTATATAGTCATCATGTATTTCGTTCAAGAATGCGTCCATCATCCATCACACTCTAAGCAGCAGCGCCGTAATCCCGAGTAGTCGAAGTGTGAGGAAGCAGAGACTCTCGCTCATCTCCATCGTTGGTTCTGCCGACCGGCTCGCCGAAACTGGGCACCCAGCCGCGCATCCAGCCACTAACCCTACGCCAGCGCCAGTTCTCACGCCCAGATTCCTCCAGCACGACGACCTTCGCGTCTTCGCTCTCGCCGTACATGAGAAACTGCACACCGACGGCTGCGTCCATGACGAGCACGCCGGCGGCACCGAGCCAGAAGGGCAGAGCGCGCATGAGCCAGTCGTAGCGTACGTTTGGCGTGTTTTCGACCCAGCCGTGGAGGCCGTGGGCGGGTGCGTCGGCCCAGAGGTTGGGGTTTGTCAGCATGCTGGTGCTGTAGAAGAGGTTTCCGAAGAAGGCAGCGATGAAGAGGTGGGCGCTGAGGCCTGCGGTGGACTTTCTGGCCCAGTTCTTGTAGAGTTGCGGCAGGCGGCTTCCCAGGTAAAGGAGAGTGGATAGCCAGGAGAGGACGGTGCCGGCGGCTGCCAGATTCGAAGTCTTGCTGTTGGGATCTTGATGGTCGGGGTGGTGGACGCTGGAGTTCAAGGGCGATGCTTGGGCGAGAGATATCAAGCAGGCCACCAGGAGTACAGTGCGAGGAGATGGCGATTGGAAGGAAGAAGAAGCCTGGACGCGGTTGATGGCACGTGGGCTCCTGGATGAGCCGTACTTTTCGTTGACATCTCCAAAGACTGGCATGCGCCACATGCTTGCTTTTCCGTGACCAGCCATGTTGATGTCCTTGGCCGAGCTCTTTCTTTCCGGACTGTTGTTGCTCTCGAGCGTATTCTCGCGACTCATGGCTGGCATGCCTTCGATGACCATCTCTTGACCTCGTTCAGAATCATTGCCGCCATCTCTGTCGGACCACATTTGGCGGATTCTGTAGCCGTGTCGTAGACGTTCGTACCAGACCCACTGAGCGACGAGCATAAAGTCCACGAGGCAGTAATAACCCGCTACTATCATTTGCCATGTCGCCTGCTTCGTAAAGACAGCCCCCAGGAGATTGCTGACATCCCCCGCACACCATTCCACCAAAAAGAAGATGGATAGACCAGACGTGCTCTTGATGGTGTAGTTTTTGTATATCTGTGGCATCTGTGCGAAAAGCCATGATACGATTGATAGCGCGCCCAACAGTGTCGATATGAACGCTAAGGGAGTCGGCACACATGTGTGAAACGTACTCGAGAAGCGAGATAGAAAGTCGTTCGTCGGTGTGCAATAAGGCGGCAGCTCAGGCTGGAAGGTGAGAGCCTGCCATGACATGATCGCAGGAGGAGATTCGGCGTCTTGACGAACAGGTGTCAGGGAACTAGGTGGTTAGGCAGTCAAGCAGTGAAGAAAGTAGGAAATACAATAGGTATGAGTCGGAAGAAGGAGGAGTCACGAGAACGTGTGAACATGAGTGATAAACATGTGGGAGATGACTCAAATACGAAACCATAACGAATCCACAAAGATACGGATGATAGACGCTCACAAGACGGGTAGGTCTGTAGGCCGACACCGCCAAAAACAACCAAACAAATCTATAGCTCAACGCTACCTGCTGATAATGGACAAGGACGGTCCTGATGCCCAGTAGAGGAGTGCATCACATGGCCAGACTCGCTGCTGTTGGCCGCGATAAGGCGTCTGAAGCCAGAGATAAGCGTCATCGGCTCTCATCATTCGTGCTGCACAATCTCGGCGTGCGTGTGTGTGTGTGTGTGTGTGTGGGTGTCTGGCTGTTTTCTTTTCCTCAGCCGTGTTAACCATTTAACAGATAGAGGGACTGCCAGTCGCCGTTGCTCATTAAATATGCATGTACAGACAAATGTCGACGGAACAGAGTGGTGGGGTCTGTCCAGCAGTTGACAAACTGCTTCGTCAAACCGCTTCGCCAAATATTCTTTCTCCGCTGCCCCACGCTCTTCTCCCCGCGCTGATGATCTTTGTCACCTGGTGTTGAATTTTAGACATCAACGTTCGGTGCTCGGGTGCTCCAGCCCGAAACTCGACTCGGGCCTTGACTGGTCCAGTCGCACACTCTTGCTCTTGCTCCTGCTCTTCATCAATACCATAATGCATACCAGAGCCATAACAGGCAGGTACGCCGCCGGCGATTCATGTTATGCGGAAATGGTTCCGTGGTAGCAGCAAATGTGGATCAAGTGTTTGATGCCACCCCGAAGCCAGCCGCTCGTGCGTGAAGTCGTGGACTATTGATTCGAGAGACTCACGAATCATGGGAGTATATCACATTGGTGGCGGATGCCCTCTGCATACACACCGTAAAACTCTCTATTTCATCCATCCTGCGTCACCATCCGGTTGATCTCGACCACGAAGCGAGCTACGGAGTGACCACGAGGTTGACGGTCACGAAGCCCTGGCCTTCTTCGGTAAACGTTCCGTATCATCGCATCTGGATGATCCCGCTACCTTTGACGGGTAGATCACCTCGAGGGAGCTGCGCCATGTCGCCGTATCCGCGGAAAGCACCAAAAGGGGTTTCTCGACAAGAACAGTTGCCATGCGAAGTTGTCGGGCAAGAAGAACATCCTCTTCATGTTAGAGGATCATGACGATCCAGATGCAGAGATGTGCATTATTTTGCAATATGATGAACAAGATTGAAGAACAATTTTATGAGCTGCTGTAGCTCAGTGGTAGAGCGTGGGATTGCAGTTTCTGCAATTTATCCTAAGGTCCGTTGTTCGACCCAGCGTAGCAGCTTTCCTTTTGCCCAGGTTGCAAGCATTTTGTCCCTGCTTTGTCTGCATTGTCAGTGCTTTGCTCGGCTTTGCGTCCTTCGCGAAGACGACGATCCCACTCTCTGACAGTTCGATGGACCTTCCGAAATGCGTTTTTGTCGATCGAAGAAGTAATCAATCACGTTCATGCAATAATTCTGAATCGATCCAGGTGACTTTCTGGACGCTCGAGGGATCCCATAACATGTCTTACCTCCCGGCAGATCTTGTCCAAATTGCCAACATACGTGCGACGAGTGTCTCTCAATAATACACGACGTTGTGGCCGCCGGCGCACCCATTTCCTGCAGGTAGTGCTGACCGAGGCAGCAGGTAGCACACCAGTAATGGGTTGGCTCGTGTCTGATACGCGAGAGGCGCATGCAGCTGTTCAATTCAAAGGCCGATTTACCGATAACCGTAGGTCGACCTCTTCGCGAGAGCTCGCTCTGCTGGACCTGGCAACAATTGGCTGGCACTTCTCTCGGGACCGAATTCGCAGGCACGTCGGTCATACTGTGGGACCAAATGTTGCCTGAGGTCGTATCTTTCACGCGTGCAGACAGTACCCGGCCGCTTGGAGGCCTCTTCATTGCTGGTATGATGCAAGCAATGCCATTTGGCGACGGTGTGTACTGTAATTGGGTGGGACCTCGATCCAGCATTCTTCGTCTCGATGTGTCCCTTCGGCCTCTATTTCATCCACGTTGCCTCACGATGTAGGGGGGCGCCAGCGATTCCAAGTCCTTAGTCCTGCAGGGCGTAAAAGTGGCATGCCCTCAACCGCTTGTACACGTTCATGCGCCAAGGTCTTTGCCGGATGATGGAATCCGAGCAGGGCGTAAGATGCTCCCCAGAATGTACTCGTATGCTCAATGCTGAGGGAGCATGTACAACAAGAATCCTTTGGGGGTTGATTATTCCTTGTGGCAGCATGGGTTGTCCATGCGAATTGTCTTTGTTATAGCTGCACAGCAGCTCACTCATACAATGTGCATGGTTGGTCCCTGATTAGGAAATCCGATGAAGGTGTAGAGGGCGATGCCTTGCAGAGCTAGTGGGGTGATGATCTGCCACATCACTGGTCGCACAACGCGAAGTGGGATGCATCGCAGTAGTCAAGCGATTAGTTTCGTGCGTTATTTCCTGGGGTCGAGCTCATGCACATGGTATTGGGCCAGTCATTTGCCGATGTGAAACAATCCGACGCTCCAATATATTCTAGAGGTTTGCTATTGGGTCTTGGGAGAAAAGGGAGCAAGAGCACATACTCAGTAAGAATAGTTACTTGATTCCGGTAGCCATTCTTGCCGGGTTAATAATGTAGGAGTGGATCGCAATCCCGTGCGAAGGTAGTGCGAGGTAAAACACCCTGAGCCGTTCACGCTTCCAAGCGTATGAGCAGTATGGAGTAAATTAGACGCACGTTCGCTAGGAGAGACGCCAGCACCTTCCATGTATCTGTCAAGTCTGGATAGCAGGCCTGGTCTGAGAAGAATGCAGGGCCAGCGGATACTCCAAGTATAAAAGAAACACTCGTGCAGGTCCCAACTATAAATGCCAATATAGAGCAGTGCGTTGCTATTGTTATGGGTCAAGTCCTTCGTCTCATGGAAAGAGGAATTGCGATGTGCAAGGCATACGAGCCGTGCGATGGTTTGTTAGCCGCGAACCGCATCGTTCTGGTGCTGCAATCGCAGGTGTCAAATTTGCTCGGAGGATTCGAGATCAAGCAGGCGTTCAGCCACCTCCACACAGATCGTATCAACATCATACTAGAAAAATTGGCATGAGATCTGTGCAATGGCAATGCAGTGGACGAATGGCACGTCTTGTGCTAACCCAGGCTCATGCATCCAAGGGCAGGGCTCGCTGACAGCTAGACAATACAGTGAAGAGGGAAGGTGCTGCCTTGGGATGACGAGACACACAGAGCAGCGTGTGGCTAGGGGCTGCTTGCTCCCTGCCCATTTGATGCAAGTGTAGACGCATGAATCGTGCAAAACCGCGCGCGTGACATTGCGCCCCCAGACGTCCCCATGTTCTCCATGTTTTTTTTGGGTGCGCTTAGCTTGCTGACATTCCCCCTTGAACACTCACATATAGGTAAGTTATGATGTATTGGAGGCTGAGCTGAGAGCCAATCTTCAACGGAGACTGACGACTTCAACCATGGTTTGACAAAACACACGAAACAAAAGCCACCAGATCAGAGACATGCATACATAGGTCCGGATGCTGCCGAGCATTGTTCTGCACCTGGCATATATTCGGTCGCATCTCCGAGGGATCAATGACGTTTCGAAAAGTCGTACTTGCCTTTGGTCGTGGCTTGGAATCACCTGCGTTTGTGTAAGAAACAGCGGCGACTTCGGTGCAAGGTATGGAGCTCGCCTTGATCTGGTTCAAAGGGCCTATTGGGATGCTTGGAAGTTCGTACACGCTGTAAACTTGTACCTCAGTACACCGGCACAGATCGACCACAACATGAGCAAAGACACGCCCCGATAAACGCACGAGATGTTACCAAGTATTTTTGCACCTGCATAAGGACCCTTCAGGGTTTTGCTGGCCTCGGCCAGAATGAAAACGGGTGATTGTGGATGGTCTGTGGAGTCTCATCGACCGTGTATTTATGGTTTGGCAAGGACTCGGCTCGCCCGAGTCCGAGTAGGAGATAAAGTAGGAGTGATACAAGGGATCTAATCTGTTAGTCTAGGAGGCACATAACGTGGTAAAGCGGTTAGCTGCTCGGGGGGCATTAGAGCATTTTAGCAGCTCCTATTAAACAGCTAAATAGGAGCGTTTCTCGAGCTCTAATTAGCTAGTCGATTATATAGTAAGCGTTAAGGTATTTAAGGGTAATAGTATAGTATTAAGGCCGTATAGAAGCTTAAGTTAGCTAGTTTAGTAGCATAGTTTAACTAGCTTAGAGCCTAGCTAAGCTTCGTACTTCTATAGAGCTAAGTTCTAAGCTCTAAGGCCTCTATATATACGTCGTTAGTATAGATAGCTAGAGCTAAAGTAGTTAATACTTACCGCTAAGCTAGTAGAGTAGTCTCTAGTCTAATAGTAGCTAGTTACTACTATTAATAGAAGCCCTTAGCCTTACTTCTCTAAACTAACTTTATACTCCTTAGAGCTAGTAGAGCCTATAGAGCCACTTTTAAAGCTAGTAGTAATAAGGCACTTAGAATTTATAAGGGCCTTAGAACTCTTAGAGTTTATAAGGGCTCTAGGGCTTACTAAGCTCTTAAGGCTCTTAAAGAGGCTATAGCTATAGTAGAGGTAGAAGAGGTACTTATAGCGTAGTTAGTAGTAGTTAGAGTAGCCGTTACTAGACTAAGTAACGTAATAAGTAACTTATTAATATCCTCTAGATCTATACGCTAGCGTATAACTATATATCGAGCGCTAATTAGTATCGTTATATATATAGCGACTAGAGGCGGAAGACTAGCTACGACTATATATTAATAAAGAGAAGGATTAAGGATATAGTAGAGAAGCGCTAGCGCGTATAGTAGTTAAGGATAGAGACCTCTAGTACTAAGAACGAGACCGACTATATAGTTAGTATAGATTATTAGATTAGAGAGGTATAGAATCGCGCTATTAAGTAGAATAAGGCCGCTACTTAAAGCGTAGAGACTTAGAGGCGCTAGAGTCGTCGTACTAACTAAGATCGAGAGTATATAACTACTCGAGCTACTATATAGCGTATAATTAATATATCTAGTAACGACGATAGTACTTTAGAGGACTCGAATAGAGAGGTAGATAACAAGGTTAATACTAAGGGCGATAGAATTGCTAGAACTAATACTTAGAGCGTTAATTTAGAGCCCTAAGCTAATATTAGTTTAGCGCGTAAAGGCTAAGGAGTAGCGAGTTTAGTTTAGTAGCGCTAGCGAGGAGGTAGTTACTCGAGTAGTAGTCGCTCTAGACTACTAACGTAGGAAGAGACTATAACTAAGCTAGTTAGTATCGCTCGAGCGCTTACTATGCTATAAGTAGCTTCGATTTTAGAGCTAACTAAGCTTTAAACTAAGGTTATAGAGCTTAAGAGCGCTATTTAAAGGTAAGAGGCTCTACTTACTTAGCTACTTAAGCGCTAATAGTAGCTAGCGCCTTAGTAAGTGCCTTAGTAAGTACCTTAGTCTTAGTACTCGAACTAGTACTCTTAGAACTCTTAGAACTAGCCGAATTATTAATTACTATACTATATATAAAGGTATTTCTCTACTATTAGTAGAGGGTATATAAAGCGTAAAGATAACTAACTCTAGCTACTAGTATATATATATATAAGTTCGTTATTAGTATAGATACTTAGTAGAAGGCCGCTACCGCTTAATATCTAACTCGAAGAGGTTTATTAAAAGCTATATACGTCTATAACGACTATATTTAGCTAAAGGTATACTCTACTACTATTCTAACCTTTAAGAGGCGTCTATTAAATGCCCTTTACTTAGAGGTTAGATATCGGAAGCTAAGTTAATACCTCTATAGCGCTATAACCCCTAGATAGTTACTATACGTAAGGTCGCTATATATATAGTACCTCTATAAGTACTATAGTAGTATATTAAGCCTTAAAGGTACTACTAAGTTCTACTATATTAACTAGTCGTTATTATAGCTATAGAAGGGACTAACTAGTAAGCTAATAAGGCCGTCTAGAGTAATAATAGCTTAATACTTAAAGCTATAGCTATAGTAGTAGCTAGAGAAATAATCTCGCTAACGATAAATAGGCCTACTAAAGCCTCTAAACGTACTATTAATAAAGCCCTATATACTAACTTTACCTCCTCGTCGTCGTATACATTTAGCGTACTCTTATATCTTTAGAAGTATTAGCCGCGGATGCTACTCGAGTAGCGTATAGTAGTTTCTATTAAGGAATTCGATAGTATCTATAAATATAGTACTTAGATAGCTATAGTAGCGGCTAAAGTAGTTATAGAGTACGGCCTAGTCGTTTAGAAAGTAAAGCCTTACGTAGGTAACTATAAGAGTAAGGTATAGCGAGGAAGGCTTTAAACGATTACTAAATTTAAGGGTATTAAGCTTAAGGAGGTACGTAAGTTTAACGCTATCCCGCTTACTAAAGCGATAGAAGTACTTAAATTTATCGCTATACTAGCTCTTAAGGCTCTAGTTAAACTAGCTATATAGTAGAGAGGCCTTATATTAGTAGTAACGAGGGCGAGGGCGCTAATATATAGCGATAGCGATAATTAGGATAAATAGTATATAACGGCGAGCTTTATAAGCGTCTATAGCGACTATATATAGAGGTTAGTAGTAGTAGTAGCGAGGAGTTAAGGACGACGAGGAGGGGTAGTATACGCTAGAACTAGCGACTGGCACTAGTAGCAACTATACTATAGCTCTAAGGCCTCGGAAATGGCGTATACTAGTTAAATCCTTCGAAGGGGTTAGTGTTAAATAGGAGCTGCTAAAATGCTCTATTAAACATAAAAAGGCTGGTTCGTAAGGGCTCCCTAGAGCATCATCGTTAGCATCCATTAGCATCACCATTTAATAACGTCGGTCGTTCACGGTGGGCCGGATCGGCGTGGTGAGAGCCGGACCGTGCCTCTGATGTACAGACAATCAATAGGCATGCAGGATTCGGTTATGCGACGTTTTGGAGTGGAAAGCAGCGGTTTGCGAAAACCATCAATAATCAACATGCAGGCCCCGCGGGAACGAGAGAGAGAGATTTACGGCAAGAATGAGGTCGTCGAGCGCCAGGCTCCGGCCAGCGGATGTGCTCGAGCGCACTAGGCCGGGCTGAGGCTAGAGGTCTTAGGACGGACAGGGATAGCGGTTCGCACGGCGGCACAAGTCGCCAAGGCGCGTCCAAGCGCTTGCACATCATGCTACGCCGCTGAGCTCGTTGGCTACTTGCTGTACATGATGGCCACTGCTGCTAGCACTGCTGTCAGTTGTCGTCAGAGCTCCTCCTGTTCTGCCGTGAGCAATTGCCAGACCAGCACCCACCGTCCGTCATATGTGCAGTGATTGCAGTGGCTCGAGACATTGCCAGGACCGAGGCGCATTGTCCAATATTACCGCCCGCCGACCTCCTTGTCTTTCCCCAAACTTGCCGACCCCAGGTTCTTGCGCAACGCCGCCGCGAACCCGTCGCGCCTTCCCCAATCCGCAGTTCGTTCGAGGAACATCCCACTCTCCACCGCACCTTCCCTTCCTGTTCCTCACCACACACTCCCAAACACAGCTCCGGTGACTTTTGAATTGACTTGCTGCGTCGAGGCCATTCTCTGCTCCCCCAAGGCCAAAGCCAAATTGCATCTATCCGGCCTCCGGAAGGTCCCTGACCAAGGCGTTCCCCCGTTACGCCGGCTCGAACTCTAGCAGCGTCAGGCTCGAATCTACCAATCTATTCTTCCTACATTCGGGTCTGCTGTCCTTCTTCCAAAGTCCCGGCACGCCCCACGTTCAAACTCCAAACAAGCCTCCTTCTTCCTGCCTGCCAGCTCCTGTTCGCACTCTACTGAAGACTCACATACTGATTCAAGCTCAATCCCGGCTATACCGGACACCCCACACCGCTTTCTTGACCTGTTGCTTGTTTCCTCCTTCATTGCGCGTTTCCCGCACCTTCTTCTTCCGGACTTGTGTCCTCTGTCTATATTCCGGAACCGCACCCTCCAGGCCCACACCCAGCTAACAACTTCAATGCTCACCGAGCTTCTGACAATGGATCGTTCGCCTGACGGTATCTCTCCAACGAGCGCAGACCCGGCCGTCGCCGGCAATGGTACAACTGCCTGCTTGGCTCTGAGCGACACCCGCTAACACGACTGCAGCGCCCTCGAATCAACCCCCCAAAGCACAGGCTAAGTTCCCTCCCCCAAAGACGGACAAACCTCGACCACACGTCTGTGGAACCTGCGGCCGTTCGTTCGCCAGATTGGAGCACCTCAAGAGACACGAGCGCTCGCATACCAAGGAGAAGCCGTTCGAATGCCAGGAATGCAAAAGATGTTTTGCCCGTCGAGACCTGCTTCTGCGACATCAGCAAAAGCTACACTTTACAAACAACCCCTCCAGCCGGCCCAAGAACAACAGGCGCGAGAGTACCAGCGGACCCGTCAATGGAGGCCGTGTAAGGAAAGGCTCAATAGCCAATGCCGGTGCTGCGACTGGGAATGCCGGGGGAAGACCTCGAGCAAACACACTTGGCCATCTGGACATAGGATCTCTTGGACTGATGGGAGTCGTCGCTCCCGTCGATGCACAAAGGCCAACCCATGCCAGTATGGCACATCACCGGATGAGCATGAGCAACGCACAACAGCGTCCATCAAACCTGGATCTCAACGGTATTAACAACATGACGCATCCTGGCATGGGTCAACAAGACGGCTTTGATCTTTCTCGTGTTGATACCCATACTTCTCATATAGATTTCGGTGAGCCTTTGACACACATCCACACAGCGCCGGCCTACACAGGCATGCAGCCATCCGAGTTGGAACAGCTCTTTACCCCAGGAGGGAACACGGTAAATCCTGCTCAGCTGCACTTTGCTGCTTCGGCGGCACCGCAGCCTGTAAATCTCCAAAACTTCCACATGAACCAGTTCGACCTGTTTGGTCAAGGGGATGACTTTGCTTGGATGCGAGACTGGGATTCACAATTGCAGTCACATGCCAACAACGAGGTTATCGATCAGTCATCACCATCTCAGTTCAGTACTGCGAGTCAAAGTGGTTACTCCGAAACTGTGACGGACGGTCCTTTCCACATCAATGTTTCCCAGGCTGGCTGGAACCCAAATGACATGCAGGCTTTGATGACTCCCGGAGCATTGAATCTGGACATTCTTGGCACAGGCCTGCCATCTATTGATCCTCCAATGAACACCATTTCGCCACAAAACTTGCATGATCCGTCTTCCACGGCTGACAGCAAATTGGACACTCTCATGATGCACTCTGGCGTGTCAGACTCCCTAAGCGGTATGCATTTCAACCAATTCCAGCAATCGTCCCTCTCCAACTTTGATTCGGACAGCCCTAGCATCTCCTCGTCGTCGATACCAGATAGCGCGAGGCAGAGCTCCGTAACCTCCATATCCACAGATTCCATCACAGACGCCACTCGTCAAGCTCTGCTCCTCAGTCTCTCGCAACAATCCGCTTTCAGCCACAGAAAATTTTCGCAACCTTCCATCAGCTCACCTCTGTCACCTAGACCCCAAGGGCCAAACCTCCCTTCTACTGCTGATTTACAGCGCTACATCAATGCCTATATCCAGTACTTTCACTCCCACCTACCATTCCTTCACATACCCACATTGTCTTTCGACTCTCCCGAATACATGACCAATCTGCGGAGCGCCGGTTCTCAAGCCTCGGCCAACCACAGTGGCGTAATCGGAGGCGGAGGTTGCCTTATTCTGGCGATGGCTGCAATTGGCGCTCTATATGAGTACGACCACCAGGCCTCGAAGGAGTTGTTCGATTCGGCGAAGAAGATGATCCAGCTCTATCTCGAAGAACGTCGCAAGGCCGACATGTCCGCAGCTGTCAACGGTGGTCAATACTTTAGCACAGAGAGCTCTTCTCACAACACGCCCCTTTGGCTGGTTCAGGCGATGCTGCTGAATGTGATTTATGGCCACTATTGTGGTGACAAGACTGCGGCTGATATTGCAAGCAACCATTGTGCAGCTTTGGTTAGCCTTGCTCGTGCTGCGGAACTGGCACATCCGACTGCAAACCAGGACAGTTTCGGCGATGTGAAAGATGAGAAGCCAGATGTCCACATGGATGATGGCTCTTCTCCATTCCACGGCCACACAAACGTCCATATGCAATGGTTGAAGTGGAAGGAGGCAGAAGAGCGGAAACGAACTCTTTTTGCCATCTTCATCCTCTCCAGTCTGCTTGTTATTGCATACAACCAGACGCCAGCTATCACAAACTCCGAGATTCTCCTTGCGCTACCTTGCGACGAGGAGCTCTGGACAGCAGATAGTGCTCGAGAATGGGCTGCCAGAGGAGGTGCCCAAGCCGCCGAAGCCAGTGCCACGCCATTCTCTGCAGCACTGAGCGATCTTCTGACCGCCAATTCCAGACAACAAAACATGTATGGCTACAACAGGTTCAGCCCCAACGGCGACTCTCATGGAGTAAGTGGCCAGCTTCGACCAAGCACGTTTGGATGCCTGGTCTTGATCAATGCTCTCCACAACTACATCTGGGAAACGAGAAGCAGACACATTGGACGCCAATGGACAGCGCAAGAAACCGAATCCATGGTAGCCCACATCGAGCCGGCATTGAATGCGTGGCAAGCTGCATGGAAAGCCAACGACCGCCATAAGTTGCAGCGGCCTAACCCCTTCGGTTTGGGCCCTTTGGCAGCTGACAGTATCCCACTATTGGACCTGGCGTTTGTAAGGCTCTTCGTCAACCTCGGACGTTCAAAGGAAGCCTTCTGGCAGCGCGACTTCGAAGCTATGTCAGAAGAATTAGCCTGCGGGATCGACATCGCACAGACTGGCTCTCCTGACCAATCGTCGAATGGTTCGTCTGGAGACTCGCCTGACTTCCTCCAAGGTGCTTACAACCACAATCAAGTACAATCGTCAGGACACAGCTCTAAGCGCGAACGCCATCTGCGAAAAGCAGCTTTCTATGCAGCCGATTCGCTCGTCATTTCGTCGAAATGCAACCTGACGTTCGCAGATTCCTCTGCTCACGAGCTGCCAATCCAATCAGCCATCTGCTTCCTTGACTGCGCCCAAGTTCTGGCCGAATGGGAAACCACTGTTCAAGAACGTATTGGTCGATACGTCGGCGTGCTGGGCCAGGCTGATGTGGATTATGGTCAAGTGCCTGCCGTCATGCTCCTCGACACAGAGGACGTGGAACTGTTGAACAAGATGGAAAGTATATGTACCGTCATGGAGGAGAAGATGGCCCTACAAGCCAAGATGTTGGCCCACGAGATGGACTCTCTGGACCCCAGTGGAACAATGGGCCTCCCATCGCCGTTGGACAGACTTAACGGATTGTCTAAGTGCGGACTTGGAAGTAGAATCTTGCGCATGACTGCGCAGATGCTTGAGAAGGCGGCTGTTTGGCCTGGTAAGTACCCGCTCCTGGCACAATATTCCAGACCCATGAGCTAACCGACACATTAGTTACCCACGTAATGGCCAGTGCGCTAGAGACACAGGCAGCCCACGCCGACCACCGTGCCGAGTCTTCCGTCACCGCCATGTCTTAGGTCACTCTATCGACTGAGAGTGCAATCAATCAATCTGTTTATGTGTTTTTATCAAGATGGCAAACAATGCCCGTGTCTCTTGGAACAATTTACGAACCCGACCCACGAAGCGACGAAACCTTCATCTTCTATTCAATCGCTCATCATCATCGACATTTTTTCTTGGAAAACAAAGCTGTAATCACATCATGTATGCAAATGGGAAATCCGGCGTTTCCGAGTCAGGCAAGACAAAACGAAAAAGAAAGAGGAATTTTGTGAATATGTGTTTATTTTATTTTTTTGTTTGCTGAGTGGAGAGAGAGAAGGAGAAGAAGGAAAAGGGCATACGAAAACAGAAAGAAAAAAAAAGAGTCGATATACTGCATCATCACATCACACTCGCTTGCATTGGGATCTGGGAATCAGAGGGGTTTTGAGGAAACAAAAGGCGAATTTGTGGATGTCTGAATTCTTTTTTCTTTTTTTGCGCTCTTATCATCTCATCGTATTGAACTGTCCTCTCATACTTCATCTTCTTGATCTCGATTTCTGTGCAAGACTTGGTTGAAGATGCGGAAGAGGATACGCGATAACGCTGGATACGCTACACATGTTATGCTATGCCATGCAGATGCTACGCTATACTACACGATTACCATCTCTCCTCCTCAGCACTGCCACGTCCATGTGCTTTGATCCTCATCAACCCTCTAACACCACCGGCTTTCCTCGCGGGCAACTCTTCATCACCAGCCGTAGCGCAATAAAACACATACAGCAGATTCGGCAGCGTCTGTCTAATGTCCAGCACCCTGACACCAAAATGCGTCGACAACAATATCTCAATGTCCTTGTTCAGCAAGAAAACGCCATACTCGAAGCGGAAGCGCACAGCGCCTTTTGAAAACAGAGGAAACGTGCGAGCGGCGGTTTCGTCAGAGACAGCTCTGGAGGTTGTGCTTGTGGTGTTGAGGATGGAGATGGGGTCTAGGATTGTGGATGTGCTGCTGCGGGGTCGGCAAGTGTATGGGAGGACAGCCCCTAGGTAGAGAGAGAGGAGTTGGATGACGTGGCTGACGTGACCTAGAGCCGCAGCTAGAGATTCGGGAGTTGCTGTGTCTAGTGCTTCTGAGTTGGGTAGGTGCATGCCACGGATCGTGAAGGCGAGACTTTGATTCGGCACCGGGGCTATTGGGTAGATTTTGGACAGGTCGTGGGCTATGCGGCGGCGTTGTTGGGCGATGGAGGCTTTTACAGCAGTGTGTTGGGTGGACAGGTCTGAGATGGTGTCTTTGCCATCTTCGACCTGCGACAGTATCTCCTTTCGCAATGCAGAGTCGCGTGCAAGCACATCTCTGCGGGTTTGAAGAGCTTTGCGTTTCTGATCACGTTTCTGCTCCAGTGCTTTGAGCTGCTTCTTTACGGTTGCTGTGGCGAAGTCGATGGTTTTGAGAAAATCAGTCGTCTCGGCAAATTGTGTCTTCTCGTCCAGCGATGTTCTGTTGTCCTGCAACGTCTGTTCCAGCTCGGAAGCAAGCTGTTTTCGCAGGGCCAAGGCGTCCTGGACGCTATCATCGAGTTTAGAGAGGCGCAGTAGAGCATCGAAGGATGAAGTGGGCAATGTGCGAGAGGTGGTTGTCTTTGCCGGACCGTCCTGGAAAGGATTCAATGGCTCGTCGACTCTCGCATCGGTGAAGGCAGTATAGAAGCCGTCTGTTAGGTGAAAGACGATACAATTGGGTGGAAAGGGGTGGTGAAAGCTCGCTAGCTAGAGGCAGGAAATAAGCATGAGAAATTGGCGGGCAGCTAAGAAGAGATGCTCACGCTTTTGCCGATGAATTGCAGCGAGCGCATGCTCAATGTCATGTCTATCAACAAGCAGTATTGCGACATGGCCTCACTCTTGGCCCAGAACTTGAGCGTCAGCTCGTCCAGTCTCAGTCGTTGAGGATGGTTCGAGTCGAAATGGATGTTTCTGAAATTGGGGTTCATGGCCTTTTCAGCCACCTCGCTGACATAGATGGGGTCTTTGACGTGTCAATGGAAGGACGTGAGGGATGTGGACGGCAGCACTGACCGACCTTGTTGATTGGGGACATGTATAGAATAGAACAGGTCGGCCATTCTCTGGGCAGATAGATCGTGGAGGCGCCTCTGGCGTTGTTGCGAGGTTGAAGCAGCCCATTCTAGGGTGCTTCGTCTGCGCAATTTTGCGAACGAGGGACGAGGTGGGGTGCGTTGTTTGGTAGGGCTGTTGGACAGCGGCGAGGTGGACTCGTGGATTGGGCGGAGGTCATCGGAGGATTTTGAGTGGGTCATGGTGGTATGGGCATCGCGCATAGCGAGTATCTTAGCTGGCGACTTCTTGGTGGCCGGTAGAGCTTCATCGTCAATTGTGCCTCGACGGGGACGATTTGCTTCATGGGACAAGGCGAGGTTGCGAAGAGTTATGGCTTGCAAGTGGCGAACCTTCCTGTTCTGTGTTCAATGTTAGAACAAGGAAGGAGCGATTTGTGTTCACTCGTGTTGGAAGATGGAAGGTGCGAGCTGTGTTTACTGTGGCTAGAAACAGAGAAGGTGAGGGTGCGGGGGCTTGGGCATACAGATGGAATGAGCCACGGTCGTTCTCGCCGGGCATTGGGTTGTGCATCTGGCATTGTAACGACTCGAAACGAAGCACTAGCAACTGGACGTCCGCATCGAAAAGGACATGTGTGATTGGGACGTCCTCTTCAAAGCGCGTGTTTCGGCATGTGACGATGATGACCAGTTGCAGCAGCTGCGGGAAGCGGAGAAGACGGCGCCAAGACCGGGGGTCGATTTCGCATCTTCAATTGCACGGCGACTCGAATTTATTGCCCTGCCCGTCCATCGCATATCAACATGTCGTCGTCCAAGGCCGACCGACTGGCCAAACGGCTAGCCGACCATGGTCGCCATCTGTTTGTCTACCATCAAATATGGACCAACCAGGTCATCTACTCGCTGGAGCGCTCCATGAACGTGCGTTGCCATGACCTACACAGCCTATACCACCCTCGTCTGACAGAGTGCAACAGAACAACCAGGTGCTCAAGCAGCTCACCTTTGCCGGAAAGAAGACTCTCCCCTCGGCCTTGCGCAAGGACATGTGGCGCCCGCTACTCACTGCCACCTTCCCCTCGCCGTCACAAGGCTTGTCCGCCTTCCGTAAACTGCGCGAGCTCCGTATGCTGCACGAACACAACTGGGAACACCCCGACCCGGATGCCCGCAAGATGCCCGCCAAGAACCTGCGTGGACAAATCATCATGGACCAAAAGGCCAACTCGATCGCCGACCTCGCCTGGGTGTTGCGCAACCAAGAAGAGCTGGGTGTGAAGATGGCAGAGAAGCACGAGGCAAACCAATACCGCATCCGCGAGGAGCTGCTGGCTTTGTCAAAGGAAGCCGAGGAGGGCGGCGTGCAATTGCTCGAGCAGTCGCTCGCCGATCAGCAGGCCACCATCGACAGGATGAAGCAAACGCAGCAGGAGGGCGGTCCCGATGCTCCCTCGCGCAAACAGATTGGTGAGAGCATCGTCGCCTTGAAGCAAATGCGTCTTAGGCTGGAGAAGATGCGCGCCGCTAGCGCTGCCATCGAGGAAGCACAGAACAAGGCTCAGACCCAGCTTCAAGCCGAAAGCGCTCGTGGTGCTGCCCCCGATTCCATCTCTCTGGTCATCGAGCCCCCGAGCATTTTCTCCAACCCTCCCCCTGGACTTAGTCCCAAGTCAAAGAAGTCCAACTCTGGTGCACTGGCACCCTTGTACACCACCGACGGTGTCATCATTCGATGGACCAACCCTTTGGATGCCGAGTTCGCTGCCGAATGGCCCGCTGCCGTCCAGCACCAGTTTGCTGGTTTGGCCCGCCACACCGCCGCCCCTGTCGACCAGGAGCCCGCTTTCTCCGTTGAGGAACTGATCCAGCGCAACACCAGCCAAAAATACACGGCACTGCGCAACGCCCGCCCGGTTGAGGAGATGGGCGAGGAGATTACTGATGCCGAGTACGAGCAAATGACAGGCCAATCTGCCGACAAGCTTGCTCCCGCTCGTCAGTAGACTAACTTTCTGATGTTGTGCTTCTCCTTTTTCGATCTTGCAGCTGTTGTTTCCTCTTGGGCGTGGTCAAGAGACCACCCCCATCTGTATATCTATACCTAGACCTCCTCTTGGATGTTGTATGTACCCTTACTAGCATATGGCGGGCGCCATGGCGTTTGTTGCTCACTTTACTGCTATGGATGAAATGGACGGAAAAGAACTTTTCAAATGCCATAATCCCTTGAGCACGAACAATAGCCTAACAAATCTTGTAAAGATCAAGGCACTCATGTATAGTACCATGAAAGAGGTAGGATATGGCCAACTGCTAAACCAAGAACAATCCAATCATGGGTTATTAATGCTGAAATCTGTTAAACAACCACATACGGCCACAGTCAGCTGAAAACTGGGCATCCCGTCCGCTCTGCCATACATAAGCAGTTGAACGGCAGATTAGTACTACGGTGGGTGACCACGTGGGAATCCCTGCTGCTGTATGTTTTGTCTTGTTATCTTTTTTTGCCCTTCCTCTTACTATGTGTTTCTAAATCATGGCCTGCAGTTGTTGTCTTTCCCGAGTAAATTGGGATGTACCAATGCCACGAGCTATTTGCCTGATTCTTCTGAATGCACCGGCTCTAGTAGTGATGGGAATATCTGGCTAGATAAAAGGTTGGGTATAGTGGTAACATTGAACCACAACATATCGAGATCATTAGTTCCTTGCTTCGTGCCATTTCCAGCCTTCATACTCTGTGGTTTTGGTGTGATTATGGAAGCTTGGGAAGACGGAATGGCGCTGTATTCTGTGGTATGTGGCTTTGAGATTGACAAGAGCACTGGTGAGGAAATGTCTAGGCTTTGTGTCGAAACATGGCTAGGAGAGTAAGCAGCGTGAAACGGATGGCGGCATCAACCCATCGTTCGGTTCGTCACGATATCCATTGTTTACAGAGTGCTTGCCGCCAAAAGACATACGGAGGTGATCGCCTTTCAGCCTATGCCGGTTTCATGAATGGAAGATTACTCGCACGGTCGAAGCTAAACGTCGAGCAAAACTAATGAACCCTCTGTCTTCTTCGTAATTCATCCCTCCGACGCTCACGGGCCTTGCTGTTCTGCGTGATCTCATTAACACACGATTCATGATCTAGCAACATCTGATGTTGACGTTGAAGGTGGTTTTCTGTTTCCTGTTGCATCCTTGCCTGATGCTGGCTTTGTACCCGATTACCCATGTTTTGTAGTTTGCTCATGTGTTGCTCGTGTCTCCGCTGCGATGCTCGCTCTTTGCCCTTTCCATGTCTCTCTCTCTCATCAATCTCAAAGAGCTGCTCCCTGTGCCCCATCTCAGCATCTCGCTCCACTCGTCTGTCCTGTCTTTGATCATCCTCCATCTTGTGAGACATTTGTCTGTCGTGCAGTTCTGCATGTCTTTCCCGCTGGGCAGCTTGATGTTGTTCGATTTGTGCCGTGAGTTCCTCATGATGTTTTTGCTTCATCTCGAGATGTCTTTGGTGAGCTGCTTGTGCCCGTTGGCTCTCCTCCTGTTCGTGTGTGAGTCTTTCATGATAGAGCTGCTGTCCGTGCTGCACTCGGCCGAAGTTAAGCTGCTGTTGGTTACGTTGGCCCTGATGTTCTAGGTACTGGGTTTGACGCTGTTCCTGGTGGCGGACGTATTGAGCCTGACCCAGCTCGTTGTAGTTTAGGTCTTGTTCTCTGAGTTGACGGTCATGCTCCAAGCGTCGGTTGTGTTCTGCCTGCGTCATCTCCAGCTTTTGGCGGTGTACATCCATTGCTCTCTGTAACTTTTTCTCGTGGTTTCTTCGATCTGATTCGGCACGCCTGAGAGGCTCTGGTAACCCAATAGCGTCTGTTGGTTGCCAATCGAGCTCCGCATCAGCGAAAAATCTGTCTACCGCACCGTGATTCTGTAACAGCTCGATCAGATCCATGCAAGATGCTTCGTCACCTGCAAAATTGCCTTTCTTGAGATACATTGTCGGAGAGAAGTTAATCTTGTCCATTCGAAACATGTTCCTCTCATGGTCGATATAATCGTTCATCAGTCTTTCGAGCAGGACTGATGTCACGGGATAAGCGACAGGGTTTTCCATTGCCAGAAAGAGAGCTGTTCTGCCGTGCCATTGTTTGAGTACTTGTACCTTGTGAGTCTTCAGCTGCTCAAGACAGAGCTCAAGGTCATTACGTTGCTCTGATGCGTCGCAGTATATCGCAAGTTCTCCGAGAGGGGTAAGTCCGTCGTGTATAGTAGATACAAAGTTTGGATCATGACCGGCCTTGAGTAGCATAGAGAGGATCTCCGGGTATAGCTGTCTCGCAGCTTCATGAAGGCTGCCATCGTTCGATCGTGGCTGACAGTTCAAAAGGGCTCTTGTTGATCTAACATCACCATTTCTGGCGGCGAAAAAGAGGGCTGATCTATGAGACTTGTCTTTCACTGAAACTGATTCGCTTGACATGTGCTTCACAAGCTCCTCAACCAGCTCTGGTTGTTCGTATTGAGCAGCCATCATCAGTGCCGTATTGTTGTGATCTTGCAACATGACAAGAACATTGGCTAGAAAGTCAGTTTTTAATAGCCGAAAGCCCGGATGGGTTTACCACATACCTCCATATTGGATCAAGGTTCTCACAACGCCTGCACTGACTGACTGGCGGCCGACTTGACAACATGCATACATCAAAGGCGTGACCTGTTGCACATCCCGTCGATTGTGACGAACTACAACCAACTGCTGGGGACTGGCCCCCCAAGGATAATCGTCGATCTCATCAGGATGAGTACTGTTACCCTCTTGATCGCTCGAAAAGTCGAATGCAATTCTGTGGTCAATCGCTCCGCCAAGCTCGCAAATTCGTTGAAGAAGGCGACATGATTGGGGGTATTGGTCAATGGCAAGGTAAAGCGGAGTTTTGTTTTTGTTGGCTTCATCTTCCGATTTATGATTCATGTTCACGAGCCGTACATCTTCGGCGAGGACATTGATCAAATCTATGACCAGTTGCTCGCGATGCCCACAGAGCACTGCATCACATATGCACATGGACATGACCTCTCTCGATGCTCCATACCGGATCAATTTGTGGAGCACATCTGGCTGACCGGCTTTGGCGGCGAAGTACAAGGCAAGACCTTGGTCACAGTTAACGTCCGCACCATGCTGCAGGAGCGTATCCAGAAGTATCTCCTGGACGTCACCTTCCAGAAATCCTTGGAGTGATCGGAGCAAGGCGTAATCCACGGGTGGACCACTAGCGCCTTTCTCAAGTAGCAGCCGGACGAGCTCGAGATGTTGGCACGTTACCTGTACTCTACCCGGCAAAATCAATGACCTGAGATGTCACATCGATAACTTGCATGGCCTTCTGGATCAACTCAACAGTAACGTTGTTGAGCGAGGCACACAAGGAGTGTTGTCTTCGCATGCATCTGATCAGTTTACAGGCAGTCCGGGAACTTTGGTTCGCTCAAGATCTGTGGAAAGTCTGCAAAGCGTAGCAACAGCCGTCCTCGATGAAGCAACTCAAGCATTGGTGTTATGGCAAGGCAATTCTGCCCGGTCCGATAGCTTTGATGTTTCGAGCACAATAAGCCGATCACGAAGGGATGAGGTAGAGAGGGACGGTCTTCAATCCAGCACAAGCTCGATGTCTTCTCGAACTAGAGGTGCGCCATCGTTCTCACGCGTGAGCGATTCAACTTCGAAACATGGCTCCTCCGTCAGGACAATGTCTCGACCACCATCCGTTCATACTGAACAGACTGGTCGTGGACCATCGTCAGTACGATCCATCGTACGTTCTATAGATCCTTCGACACGAGGACTTCAACGTTCAAGGGGGAAGATAGTCGCTGTCTGTGGAAAAACTGGATCTGGCAAGACTAGCTTCATCTCCGAGCTGGTTGGTAGAGATTGCGGGATTGGACATGGTCTTCACTCAAGTAAGTCACTTAGTTATGTTCGCTCCGTGCTTTGCTGACATCAGTTTTCAGAAACATCTCAAATCAATGAGGTGAAAGTCCGCTTGGGAGGTGAGACGGTGACTCTCGTCGACACTCCGGGGTTCTCAGATACCAACATGAGCGACACGAAGGTCCTGACGCTGATCGCGGAATGGATGAAGAGCACTTACAGCGAAGGGCAACTTCTCTCAGGGATTGTTTATTTCCACCCAATCAATCAAAACCGAATTGACAGCCCATCCATGCAGAATATCAAACTGTTCCGCAAGTTGTGTGGGTCGAGGAGTATGCGGAATGTGATTCTTGCAACAACCATGTGGACAGCCCACGATCAAGGCACACCTGCACAATTTGAAAAGCGAGAGAGACAGCTCAAGGATACCTTCTGGAAAGAGATGATCGATGCAGACTCGAAAGTTTTCCGATACACCAACACGAAAGCCTCTGCCGAGTTGGTCGTGTCCGAACTTGTTGGTAACATTCCGGAGAAGCTAGACATCCAAGTCGAGCTTGTGGACGAAAAGAGAAGATTGTTTGAGACAGGAGCCGGGTCGTGTATCAATGCAGACTTAGAAGAGCTACAGGCTTCCCATTCCAGGGAAATTTCGGCGATAAAGGAGGAGATGCAAGAAGGTAAGTAACGTAGGTAGCTTGAGACTAGTCGTCGCTAACTGCAACATAGCATCTCAACGCGAGCGCAAGGCTCTGCATGAGAAACTGAGCAAGACTGTCGCCAAGCTTGAACAGACCAATATCGACATGAAAACGCTACATCAGCAAGAGAAGGAGAACGAGATGCAAGCATCACAACATTCCCAGCAGATGGAGACTTTACAGAGCCGACTCCATGAAAGCGAAAGGGCATCTATAGCTCAGGCTGACGCTAGCCGCAAAGCACTCGAAGACCAAAAGAAGGAGGTGGACAGACAGTTCAATGCTCACAAAGAAGAAATGCACCGAAAGAACCTGGAGATGAATCAATTGAGGCAGGAAATGCGCGAGGTCTCTACTTCCAACACAAGATCCGACGAGAACGCGGCCCGGATGGCGGAGGCCCTTAGTAGAATGCAGGAAGATAGCGCTCGACTCGCTCTACAAGAGCAGAGCATATCTCGGGAAAGGGATCAACTTCTCCGTGTGATCAACAACAATACCAACAATACCCACAACACCAATTTCGGTCCTAACGGTAATGGAAGCAAGGGTAGCAACCCACGTGGCAACCGTCCTCGAAGCATGAGTTACGATGACTACGGAGGCTGGGAAATCGAGGCACCGATCCGAGAGACAGGTAGTTTGCGTGGCCCGACAGGCGGTCCTCCACCTCCCAAGCCCACGATGCTTCGGTGGAACCCACGAACGAGGAATGTTCAACACGTGATCGGGATCAGAGAGGAAAACCAGCGTCGCCAGAGAGTCTACGAAAAACAACTGGATGCATATTACGGCGTATAGTTAGCGAGGATCTGACAAAGGATTGGTTTATGCTTAACGACCTTATATCTCCTTTACAGTCGTGATTTATAGTACATATTCGATTAATTATATGACGTTAGTACGTACGGCCACAGTTAGCTAAAAACTAGGCATCCGTGCTATCCGCCGTGGTTTTTCCTATTAGCCTTTATATTCTCTATCTCTTTTTAGTAGGATTATAGAAGCTTAGGAAGATAGTATAGCGTAGTATAGGGCTTAAAGATTAACTAAGAGAACTAGTAAAGAAATGTCTAGGCTTTATTATATCGAAATATAGCTAGGAGAGTAAGTAACGTATAGTGGATGGCGGCATTAATCTATCGTTCGTTTCGTTACGATCTCCATTGTTTATAGAGTACTTGCCGCCAAAAGTTTACGTTAAAGATCGTGTTGGCGCAGCGACCCTGCTTGATATGATAATGAATGGACTAATTGCTCTACATTAGCACAGTATTGGTGTTGGTCTGCAATACGCAAGTCATCGCGATGGAGGCAGATTTTGCGCTGCTTCCTGGTGAGATTGTGGCGTGACATCGACGGACTTGGTTGTGTGCTTGAACCTGGCATTGTTGTTTATGCTCTCGAGATCATGACCAACTGATTCGTGATCTGTGGATTCTTCTCGCATTCGATGGGGACGTATCAGTTGATCACACATCCCGAATGACCTTCCCATCGCAAAAGCATCGTGAGATTCTACGCTTGGTAGGACTGCGGCAAAGGTCGAGTGGGTATCGCCCCCAACTGTCCATAGTCCCGTCGTTAAAGAAATGCGAACCACACACGTGCTGTTTGTCTACGCTCTCATCCTTTTCAAGCATCACAGTGTGCCGTGGAGGGCTGTATGGACAGCGCGGGTATAACCAATACTGCTCCACGTGTCGTCTGCGAATGTTCTTGTGAGCTCGTTGCATCGTCCAGGAAATCTTCGTACCATCGCACGTGTAGCCGCGACGCCCTACGGGCTTGTGGCAACCTGCACAAAGAATTTCCTGGGACCACCACGCCCTATTATCACATCAAGGCGCGCTTCTTACAGCTGCAGCCTGGGACCTCGGTCAATTGACACATCGGTGCATCTTTCGCCTTTGATGTTGCTACCTTCCTCGAATGGCATTTGCCTTCAGAAAACGTGGAGGCCGCCGGAGGCCGTCTTGAGCCTTTTGTTTTGGATCCACAGGCGTCGCATTGAGGTTCCTAATGCGGATACTACATCTCGTTTAGCAAAGTGCAATGCAACACAGAAGACACTGCGACATCGCTACATGGGATGGCACCGTGATGGGCATGCATCGTGTTGCCCCAACTGCTTCTTCATGGCGTGCTTTTTCTATTCCGTTGACTCGAGTTCAATATTTGGTTGTCCCCAAAATATCCACCGTGGTGGTTGCTTGGCCGCTGCTTGTATAGGCAGCTTGGCTAACTTTTATGTAATAGTCTTCATGGCGACATCTTCCCGGATCTTCAAAATTCTCAAAATGCTTGACTTGTTCGGCAGAAAAGCTCCGCACTCTCCTGATTTCTTTGTTTTGCAGCTTCTAGATCGTGCGAATGCTCTACGCAAATCACGCCAGAGTTCGCAAGCACGTCCTGCAATCCAAAGATGCGAGTCGGCTTGTAGAGAATACTAAAGGAGTGGAAATGAGCGGTGAAAGAACTCCTTTCCTAGGGCGCAAACGGTTTGTTTACCCTGAAGAGGTTCTTCGTCAAATCGATGATCTCTTGAAAAAATTGTATCTTGGTTGGAAGAAAAATTTGTTTCCACGTGTGTTTCTTCTTCGTCAAGAAGGAACGTGCGAGGAATGTATCATTGGTCGACTCACGTCCACCAGGCGACCCATGAACAGCAGGATTGTGTGTTTCGCGTGCCGCTGTGTGGATCTTGGGTCTCGCGTCATGCAATGGTATACCTGCGTCAGCTCATCCACACCTCTGAATACACTCTTTGTGTGGTGTGTTTATGTGTTGATATTGCGCGACTTTGATGTTGCCCACTACGGTAGGCCGAAGTGGACTGCGAGTTCGGCTTGATCTCTGAGTCATGTCACCATGCACATGCAATGCAAGCGCGCGGCTCCGCGTCCGACGAAGAGCGCTCGAACGTGGGGATGTCTCGATTGAGGTCAATCGCTGCTGGCAGCCATGGTGCCGCACAAAGTGCTGTACAGGCTGGTCGTCCTGAGCAGGTCATTAGACAGAGAGCGATGTCGCCGGAGATGCAGGAGATTTGTTAAAGTGTCTCGAGTGTAACATGCCTGAAAAGCGGCAAAGATGCCCAGAGGACTGGTGCGAAACGAGTGATGGAAGGTTGCTCCTGAGCTAAACAGCTTAAATCTGACCGTCCAGATCGGTCTGATGCTGTTTTGGGCAAACGTGTTAACGGCAGCCAAGGAAACAGCATCTTTTCGAAAGGTCCATAGAAGGCCGTTGGGAGCAACTGCGTGTGCACATGTTTCAGAGATGTAGATAATGGCAGTGTGCGCCGTTCGAGTTGAGGGTGATGGGGACTGTTGTTTGGTGATGCAGAGGCAGTCTCGCCCAGGTGCAAGTCAACCAATGCGAGAAAGGGGAGCCGAACGCGCGCCCAACTGAGATTCTGGGAAGAAAGTGGCTTTTCTGATCATGAGGTCCAAGTCGTTTTAGTGCATGCCCGAGCAAACTTTAGTCACAGAAATTCAGTAGTCATGATGACAGAGTTTTTCGACCCCGACTATTTACAGTTTTTATAATAAGTGCTACCAGTCCTGGCAAGCAAAAGAGAAACTGCTCTTTGTTACCCTCGATCAATTCTTCACACGCACACGCACCAAAGCTCGCTCTTTGTCCACCGCGGAGCTCCTTCCCTGCGAGATCTACAAGCGTCGATCAGCTACCCCAGATCAGGACTTCGTTTTTCGAAAAAAAACGACGTTGCTAGCCAGCTCCCTGGTCACTTAATCATGCCCGGTCGTATCCTGGGATTCGACTTTCCATCACCTCTTCTTAGACCCGTCCCCGAAAAGAAGCGCAGCTCATCGTCAGTGCCATCAGACGGCTCTCGCCACGACAGCATGGAACATCTCAGACGCCCCCACTTCGGCAAGAGCCATTCATACGACAAGAAGGACAAGGATGGCAGACGCGAGTCGAGTCTAGGACGTCAAGCCGCAAGACACATCAAGCTCGACATGGTCGTAGAGTCTCCTCCAGTCTTGTTCCTGGATAGCCCCCAGCATTCCTCGGGCTCTCTCTTCTCTGGTCGCATGCAACTCGCCGTTACTGGCACAGCCTCCGCTGCCATCAAGTCATTCACCCTCACATTCAGAGCAACCACCTCGACCAAGCGCCCCGTGGGCGACCACTGCAAAGAGTGCTCCTCCAAGTCGAATGACCTCAAGGAGTGGAACTTCTTGGGCGACAGTACCGAGCTGACGACCGGCAACCACGACTTCCCCTTCAGCTATCTCATCCCCGGCCACCTCCCCACCACAAGCCACGGACACATCGGCAGCATCGACTACAAGCTATTCGCTCGTGCCGAAACCGTCAACGGTGAAGTTGCAGAGTACATTCGCCCAGTCGTCATCAACCGCGCCATCCGTCCCGGAAACGACAAGAACTCGGTCAGAATCTTCCCTCCCACCAACCTCACACTCAACGTCACCCTGCCTTCGGTCATCCACCCGATTGGCGATTTCCCCGTGTACGCCCGTATGTCCGGCATTACCACCAAGAAAGAAGACACACAAATCAGATGGCGCCTGAGAAAGTTGACATGGCGTATCGAGGAGCAAGAGAAGTTCGTTTCACCAGCTTGCCCCAAGCACATGGGCAAAGTTGGTGGCGAGGGAAGAGGCATCATGCACGAGCACACCAGGGATATCGGCAGCGACGACCTCAAGTCAGGCTGGAAGACGGATTTCGCAGATGGCCAGCTCGAGGGCGAGTTCACCGCTTCCATCGACAGTGGTCTGAAGCCTCAATGCGACGTCGACAGCCCTTCTGGTCTCAAGATCAACCACGTCATGGTCTTGGAGCTGGTCATTGCCGAAGAATGGGCCCCCAACAAGAAGCCCAACCAAGCAACCCCTACCGGCGCTGCTAGAGTGCTGCGTACGCAGTTCAACATCAATGTTACCGAGCGTAGCGGTATGGGCATCGCCTGGGAAGACGAGCAGCCTCCCCTCTATGAGGATGTTCCCGCCAGCCCTCCAGGCTACCGTAACGAAATCGACAACTACGACGGATCCGAACTTAACGAGGATGTGGATCATCTCCACCTTTCATGAGCACTTTTCGCTTCTATTTTCTTACACGATGATGAGCGTTTTTCCTTTTCTTTCTCTTTCATTCTTCTGCACATTATACCCAATTGCAACGAGTTTATGGTAAAAGCTTTGAATCAGCAAGCGGAACTGGCGTTTGGGTTAAAGGTTGTCGAGCGAGGCGTTTGACAAGCCAGGTTTACAAGCAAGGAGTTCAAGGAACAATCAACTAGATTTCGGCACATTATTACAATCATTGATTCAATAGCGCAATGACAATCAAAAGCACTTTCACCTCTTCAAACATTTGCCAACGTGTATTCCATATCATGCTAGTAAATCCATGCCTCTATGTTGAATTGGCTTCTTTAGGCGTCATTCTCGTCCGACCTCGTGACTGTAGTCTTTCGCTCTCTAGAAGACCACCTAAGCTTCGCGTGGAGGTGCCTTCAACTGGCCATATCCACCCTTTCCTTCGTGCGTGTCGTATGTCTTGCTCTCTGATTGCTGGCCGTTGCGTGGGCCACGTTCTGCGAGATCCTCGCGCAACCACTCCAACACAAGCTCTCCCAAAAGACTGTTACCACTGCGGCCACCCTGAACACCTTCGACGTTGAAAGACTCCATGGCACCCCACTGTCTCACCTTGCCGAGCGACATGTGGACCAGATGTGTAGGCCAATCGGCCAAGTTGTCCAGAATGTGTGTTGCGTAAACAATGGTGCAAGGGCGAGCCTCTGTCTCTCTCTTCAGGAACTGCAAGAAGTTGTAGCGAGAAAGAAGATCCAGATCCACGGTGATTTCGTCCAACAAAAGGACGCTCCACGGTCTGATCAAACCCATGCACAGTTGAACGCGTCTTCTCTCACCGTCAGAAACGGCATGGAGGCGCCATTTCAAGTCCACATCCAGGATCTTGACCAACTCATCCCTTCGTTCGGGGTAAGCGTCACCACCTACTGACGACAGCAGTGTTGGTACGTCGATATCAGTACGAGTGATGGAATTCAAGGTCCATTCCATGCCCAAGTACGTCACACCCTCAAGACCTTCGGCGAAGGGGTCAATGCCTGCAATGCTGACGGTTCCTTTCGGTGCCATGCGCTTTCCAGACAAGAGTCTGAGCAGAGTGGTCTTTCCAGCACCATTGGCTACAGCTTTTGTCAGAACAAGATATCAACATATATCGCGGACAGCACCACATACCACCGATCAGCAGGGTCCTGCTGTTTGCGGGCAGCTCCAGAGCGACCTTTTGGAGACCTGTGCTGCCATCAGGGAATGCGAATGTCAGGTTGTTGACATCGACCTTTGGTGAGAGACGTTCGTTAGGTGCCATTTTGGTTAGAATTGAATATTCAAGATGTATGATGAATCATTAAATTGGAATGGACAAAAGGTGGAAGAAAGTGAGATGGACAGGTCATGGAGATCACGTGCTTTTACACTTCCAAGGCGTTCAAATCTCTGTTCGATTCACAGCGCAAATCAATATGTCAACATCGGTTTGATGTTGAGAAGAACCGTTTGTCGATTTTCTAGCATGGCCAACACTGTAGGGCGTGCGCCGCTGGTCGCGGTAGTTGGTGCTACGGGCACAGGAAAGTCTGAGGTGAGTCTGGACATTTTTGGTGCATCCCAAGAAATCTCATAAGCAAAGAAGGAGCGTATCACTCATATTTTTTTTTCGATTAGTTGGCTGTGAACATTGCTCGTAAATTCAATGGTGAAATCATCAACGGCGACGCCATGCAACTCTATGAGGGCTTGCCGGTCATCACGAACAAGATGCCCGAAAATGAACGTGATGGGATCCCTCACCATCTTCTTGGGTGCATAGGTTTGAACGAAGAGACTTGGACCGTAGGCAATTTCGTCTCGAACGCGCTTGCCAAAATCAGCGAGATTCGGGCACGAGGCCGATTGCCCATTTTAGTCGGTGGCACACATTATTACACACAATCCCTACTATTCCACGACGCACTCGCAAACAAACCTCAAGACGAAGAGCCAGTCCAAAATGCAGAAAGACCGGCTGTTCTCGAAGAACCCACCGAAGTACTCCTTGCAAAGCTTAGAGAGGTTGACCCAGTGATGGCTGACAGATGGCACCCCAACGACCGCCGCAAGATACAAAGGAGTCTTGAAATCTGGCTCCAGACTGGTCGCAAGGCCTCAGACATTTACGAAGAACAAAGAACACGTCGCGAAACTGCTGGTCAGGAGGTGCTTTCTGATGATGCTCAAGACGCATCTCTTCTCCGCATGAGGACCCTCGTGCTATGGGTCGGCGCTCAATCAGACATGCTCTCCAAACGTCTTGATGCCCGTGTTGACAAGATGGTAACACAGGGCCTCTTGGACGAAGTGTCTATTCTGTCAGACTTTTATGACAGCAGGATTGCCGACGGTGAATCGATTGATACGACTAGAGGCATCTGGGTCGCTATCGGCTACAAGGAGTTTCTGGACTACCAGGCTGCTCTACGTAAAGGCGACACAAGTCCAACACAGCTCAGCAAGCTACTTGCACAAGCGATCGAGAAGACCAAAGCCGGTACGCGGCAGTATGCAAAGCGTCAAATTCGATGGATCCGCATCAAGCTCAACAATGCTATTGATACGGCTGGGGCCAAAAACTCGTTCTTCATGCTCGACGGTTCAGATCTACCGAATTGGGACCAAGATGTGTCAAAAACTGGGCTCGAGTTGGTTGACAGTTTCCTCAAGGAAGAGACGCTGCCGGATCCTTCAAGCCTGTCGCCTCTCGCTGCCGAGATGCTCACGGCCTCAAAACCTGACACTAGCGCTCGGGCAGATCTCTGGAGCCGCAAGCACTGTGATGTTTGTGATACGACATCCGTTACTGAGAGTGACTGGACTATCCATGTCAACAGCAAAAGACACAAGAAGGCCATGTCAAGTCAGAGGAAGCGTGCTCTGAATGGCACCGCACAGACAGGGACACCTTCAAGGCGAGAAGTCGCTGAAGAGCAACCCAAGGAAGACTGAAAGCCCACAACACAAATACAAACCCTACCTGATGTGCCATGTGGTCGCGAGGTTTGTTCAATCTCAATCCTCTGCTGCTAGCTTGATGGAGGAGACATTTGATCGTGTACACCCAATCAAGGAGGTTGCTCCAGGGCCCACGATCAGACTCCGAAAACGGCACCGACAAGCATGTCACTCGAAGAAATGCCAGACCTCTCGCGCCAAACACGGAAAATAGCGAGAGAGCTGTACTTGGTGGTTGACGGCTCGAGTATGGTGAGCTGAGCTTGGAACAACTCCCTTGAGCCCATCGGCTAGCTTCGCTCCTGGGCGTCGCCGCAAACATGCTCAGACCCGACAACCTTTATATTCTAGATAACTCTAGTCCCTCACAAGCAAAAAAAGCCGTGGTGGTGTAGTGGTCAACATACCCGATCCGGTAACCTAAGTCCCTGAACTCGCTTACCTAAGTCCCTAATTACTCTCTCTCAAGGATCGGGAGATCGCAGGTTCGACTCCTGCCTACGGTGCTTCTTTTTGTCCCGACTTACTCTTTTATCACTCTGTCGTAACTGCTTCGTATGTCCTTGTTGCTCCTTTGGCTTGATCGTCTCTCCGCTCTGCGATTTGTGTTTCTGTTCTTCTCCTCCATCCATCTCCGTAAAATTTCTTGGACGATCGTCCCTGTTCTTTGATGCGATCGCTGCTTACCTCTGGTCATCGACTCTTGACTACGTCGCATTCTTTCTCCACTGTATATCAGATAATGAATCGTTGCCACGTTCGAAAAAATGATCAAAAGGAAGCCCATTGTTTGAAGACAACCAAAAGAACAATACCCTTTTTCAAACACGATCGATTTCTTTATCCTCAATCTCCCTTTTCTTTCACCATTGTGGACAAGTCTTTTGGAGATGTCGCTGGTCTTTGTCTTGTATCTTTGTTGGTCTGAGTGCTGTAAGTAGTGATACAGAGCTAGCATACTCACCTCAAGTGTACATATAGACATTGCTTGGGTGTACTGTTCCTCAATCACCACTCCAAACACCAACTCCCATCCAAACCCCCAAAACAACAAACCACAAAAACTCAAAGGTAAAAACCCATCCAACAATGACCTACCCGACCCAAAAGACCACCCCCCTCTGCTTCTCCCTCTCCCTCCACAACCTCGGAGTCCCCGAGTCCGAAATCCAAGCAATGACTACAGAAGAACAAAACGCCAAATACAATGCCCTCATTCAAGAAATCTTGGATATGGAGAGATTGTGTCCAAAGTGTGGGGGTAAGCAGCTGTGTTCGGAGGTGACGGGGGGTTGGTATTGTACCAGGTGTTTTAAGTAGAGAGGGAAGAAGGGAAGGTGTGGTTTGGCATTATATTGATCTTAGTCTTCATCTTATCTTTTTGTTTCATACGTATATGTCTGTCTTTTTTTATTTTTCCACTGTGAGTCTTGTTTTTGTTTTTGGATCTTCTTGGATTGGTCGTGGTATGTTTTCTTTGACTCTTTCGTTAGACACTAGAATAGCAATTATGCTGCTTTGAGGGCCACTGCAACTTTTTTTCATACCAGGCATTTTCGACCATAATCTGTCCAAGATACTAGACCATCGTGCGCAGGTGAAGCGTATCCGGGGTCGTTTCCGACGTGTAAATCATACTAATGGTTTGGCAAAGAAGGATCAATGTAAGGAGATTTGTCGATTCTAAACAATGAGTTATTGATTCTGTGTTCACAGTCTCTCTTAAGGAAAAAATTGATAGAGAATGATAAGTACGTTGAAAAGAAAGTTACACCTCTACGCCTTGCACGCGATCGACTGCGCCTGGAACCCCTTGTAAAACACCAGAGTGCCAATCCTACAAACGAAGAAAAAGACTTTGTCTTCACACAGCAGCAGGGGTAGGAGCAGTGGTGTCTGCAGCCTCGGTAGCTACTGCCTTCTGCTTGCCAGCATCAGGGTTGAGCGGTTTGCTAGGATCGTAGCCGACAGCCTTGACGATACCCAGACCTTTCGTCCTGCCCTCTCTGAACAGTATGCGGTCGCCCACGGCGAGAAACTCTGGACGCTGGACGAAGCGAAAAGCTACGGTGGCGCGGTCGCCAGTCCTGATGTACGCTCGGTCGATGTCGATGATAGCACATGTCTGAGAAATGGGACCGACGTGCAGCATGGCCTGGTATTTCGTCTTGATGGTGGTTGCGTGACTGAGAATGAGGACTTCGGCTATGAATTCGCGGTGGACCTTGGGTGGCTGCTCGTCGTTCTTGAGCAGACACACCATGCCTTTGCGTACGTCCTTTCTGCGGACCTTTTTCAGGGCGAAACTCGCGCTCTGACCCGCGCTGCAAGCAGGAACGCCTATTCGTTTCCTTTCGATGCTCCTGATGCTAGTCGTTGTGAAGTTGCCAAGCCCATCGGGACCGACTAACACAGTATCGCCAGCGTGTACGACGCCAGATTTGACGACTCCCGACACTACCGTACCAACGAATGGCACCGAAAAGGTGTCGTTGATGTGGAATTCAAAGGGGGCTTCGGTGTCGTAGTGGCCGTGGTGGGGGATAATGTTGAGGAAGGTGCGAACGAGATCGAGTGAATGACCGGTTACGTTGGAGACTTGGAAGACGGGGCATATCCGCTGGCTGATGAACTGGGTGGCGGTATTTATGCATTCCTCCTTGTTCTTGATGAATATGGGTATTTTTCTGGCACCGGGCGACTTGAGAATCTTGGTCAACTGCGTGATGGTTTGCTGTAGAATGTGCGGCGGACAGATGTCGATTTTGGTTATGCACACCATGACGGGCACGTTGAGGGCCAGGGCGATTCCCAAGTGCTCTTTGCTCATGCCGATCAAGCCATTGTTGGCAGCTACCATGAGTAAACAGTAGTTGGGCTCGCTGCTGAGCATGCCGAAGACGGTGGTGCGCAGGTAACGTTCGTGGCCAGCTAGATCAGTGAAGCCGATGACTTTGGCCTGAAGGCGTGTTAGCAGAGTAGGTGGTTTGGTCGGAAGCACATACCGATCTGTTGCCAATCTCCTCCCACGAAAGTTTGCGACCGGCGGTCGAGGCCATGACGACCTCGCCCTTGCTGTCAAAGCCCATGATCTCCATACCCACCGAGCTCGTCCTTCCGCTCTCAATCTCGTGCTTGTGGCGGAACAAGTTGACACGGGCCTTTCCACGACCGTCGTCGAGGCCGCCCTTGACCAGCACACCCAACATTGTGCTTTTTCCAGCATCGACGTTGCCGACGACAGCTATCCGAGTCTCGATGACATCGTCGACCGAGTTGGGCCGCCGCCTGACGATCAACTTTCCGCTGCATGCCTTTTCCTTGGGACTGACATCAACCTCGTCGTCGCCACCAACATTCTTGGTCATGAGTATGCGACAGTCGGCGCCTAATGATTCGGTGACCGAGTGTAGTCTAGCCAGGGCAAAGTCCCAGTCGTTCTTGTCAAAGTTCATCGAGTCTCCGTTGTCTTCCAAACCAAGGTCGAACATGGCCTCTCCATGGCCTTCTTCGAGGCGGCCGTTGACAAAGCCCGTCAAGAGGCTCACACTCTCGTCGGCATCGTCCGACTTGTCAAGAAAGAGGTGTTTCAGCGGAAGGCTTGCGGGCTCGTCGCTGAGATTGAGAGAGTCGAGGATATCGAGCTCGGCATGTTCTTCGGTGGTGACGACGGACTGGGTGCCATAGGCAGAGTCTTGGTCGTGGGGATGGCGGCGTTTGGCTTGCTGTTTCTGGACGTAGTCGGCAAAGTCGCTGAGGGCCTGCATCCGTGACAGGTTAGAGCAGTCTCGTGGGTGCCACGGCCATGGCATGGAATGATCAAAGTGGCGAGGCGCATACCGATTCGCCAGCGCGGCGCTCCTGCGGTGAAAGCTTGTTGTAGCGGTCGTTTCGCGTCGCCATTGTGTCGGGCAGTATGCAGACCAGGGTGGAATAG
This sequence comes from Aureobasidium sp. SLJ-2021a, assembly GCA_019677095.1. Taxonomy (NCBI): domain Eukaryota; kingdom Fungi; phylum Ascomycota; class Dothideomycetes; order Dothideales; family Saccotheciaceae; genus Aureobasidium; species Aureobasidium sp. SLJ-2021a. The sequence goes on along the minus strand of JAHRBU010000009.1, from coordinate 459,578 downwards.
TCGAATATATTTGGTCGGGCAAAGAGGTAGAATATCAAGGTGCTCGGAGCTTCGACTTTCCCCACACGACAGTCGAGTAGGTCGAGTCATAGATGGCGCTGCGTCACCCACAGTCTCGTCGTGACCCTGACCGCGCCCTCAATCCTCTCGCCGTCGGCCGCCGCAACAGGACACCGGCCCCGGCCAACATGTCCCTTTTTGCCACTTAGCAGGAGTCGCGGCGGGGCACACAAACGAGTTGGAGCTGAAGCTGCAACCGGTGCTGGGCTTGCGAGTTGGCACTGGACTCCTGTCGCCACTCTGGTGCTGGACGCTCCGCCTGGCACCTGCTTGCTTCTTGCTTGCCCTTGTCTGCTTCTCGGAACGACAATTTGGATCGCTCGAACCCTGAGTGGCGTTTCCAGACCCCTCGGCCATCGCAAATCCAGCAATCGGAGCCCCCTCCGTCACGCTTCCATCACCTTTTTGACATCTTCTTGTTCCTTGCATGTCTGCTCGCTCAGTCTGCTCCGTTGCAAGCCATGTCGCCGCCGGTGCTCGCTGCCACTCGGCCACTGGCCCCCCAGCCCGCGAGGCCTGCTGAGGCTCCTGTTCTGCAGCCTCTGCAGTCCAATTACCCTCTAAAGTCGACTAGATCCAGGCGTGGCACTATCAACGCCGCCTGCCGCGAGTGTCGCCTGAAGAAATTAAAGGTATCCATACCATCTGCCACCTGCCACCTTGATGCTGAGTCTTGACAGTGCGACGGCATGCGCCCGAGCTGTCAACGTTGTGTCGTCAAGGGCATCGACTCGTGCGAATATACCGTGAACCCTGGAGAGACTCGCTTCACTGCCTTGAAGAGGAAGAATGCTTCTCTCGTAACAGAGTCCGACCGCATGCAGAAGTTCATCAACGCTCTGCGCTCCGCCTCCCCGTCTCGAGCCCAGGACATGCTCCGCGATCTCCGCACTTGCGACGATGGTGGCGCCAAACACCTCTTGTCTACACTAACCCTGTCCCCATCCGACGACCACCGTCACCCTTTGCACCATCAAAACTCCGACTCATCCATATCATCGGGCCCATCACCCCCTTCCAATCCCGACACAACTCAGACACCACACACCTCACGTTCTCGGAGTTCCAACTCCAATCCTAAATCTGTTCCCCCGCTCCCCTTTGAGCATCATCTTTCTCCGGTCGACGCCCCTGACCAACCATTTTCCGACTTCGAAAGACCTTTACCGAGTATCGATGCTCTCCAGAAATGCATCAAGGCCTTTCAGATGGAATCGGGCAAGCTATTTCATGTCTTCTCGCCCAGCCATATCGAGGCTCAGTTTCAAATCCTAGCAGGCCAGGGTGATAGGCAAGCCCTTCGCCTAGCGGCTTGCGAGCTCTGTGCCGTAGGAGCACTCGGCTCTCAATACATCAAGGAAACCCTGCCAGAAGACACAAAACCGAACATGTACAATGCCGCCAAGCATCTTTTGGAAGATGTCATCACTGTTGACACTGACCGCGCGGCCAAGGTTTGTACCATGCTTTGTATGTTCAACATCATGAACAAAGAAAAGGTCGCCATGACATTCGTGGGTAAGTCAACGGTTGGTTCCATCACTCTCGTATACCTCTCTCCTAACAAGGCCTCTACAGAAATGGGGTTGAACCTTCTGTCACGTCCTCCAATCGCTCAAGTTTGCCCACCCAATATGGAGCGCAGTCAATGGATAGACCGTCGAAAAATATGGAGAGTGCTCGTCTTTCTCGAAACCTGGTTGTCCTCGACACTCGGCTATGTGTCGGGATTGACGCTACCAAAAGAAAGCATGAATCCGAAGAACTTTGAGATTGAGGGCGAAGTCACTCTCGAGGAAAGGGTCACGACCGAAATGATCAAGGTCGCGGTCATCAAGTTCAACATGCTACGGCTCAGCTTACAGTTCAGAGGCCTGAGCGCCCTCACGGTCGAGACCATCACACACGAGCTACGGTACTGGCATAAAAGTTTACCACCGGAGATGCGTCTCGCCGAACTAGACAACAATCCCGAGATATCTTTCGAGTTGCGGAGGACCATTTATTACGTCAATTTTCTTTACTTTGGAGCCCAGATCATGCTTCTGCGCCGCGTTCTCCAAAGTATGCATGAGCAAAGCAATCTGCTTGTTGGAGACGAAGCCGTGGTCAACAACTTGATAGCGCAGGCAAATCTCGCTGCTAGAGAATCTGCCAAATTGTTCAAACGCCTTCACGTTGAAGGTGGCATCATCAAAAGATGTTGGATCTGCATGTAAGTCTATGGCATCCGAGAGTTTAGAATACGGTTTGAAAGCGATACTGATCAGCCGAGTAGCTTCCAAGCCTATTCTAGCTGTGTACTTATACTCCACCATGTGGCGGAGATGCTCTATGAGCAGCATATGGGAGGACGGCCGGTAGGAAATTTAGAGGATGAGCTACACCTTGCATTTGCTTGCCTCGACTTCCTCGGCGTTTGCAGCCAGAAAGATGTAGCTGCTGGACAGTTTCATTTGACGTTGAGCCGCTTTTATGCTACGCTACACTCTACTGCTACCGGTCAACTCGACTTTGGTCCGGATGTGGTCAACACCGCTCACGATCTCAACGAACTGATCAGAAGGCCGTTCAAAAACTCTGGCCAAGCCAGTCCAGATTGTTGCTATCTATGGCAGGAGCAGAAACAAGGGCAGGAAAAATATTCACAAAACATTGACGACCTTACCGTTCAAGATGTCGCGAATGCACCCGACGAATCGTTATGCTGCGACAGCTGGCAACGAATCGATGGCATCAAGAACGATGGAATGATCCACGACTTGTTGAGCTCTATGCGACCTGGCCATTTCGTTGCCGGATTCGAGTCCAGTGCTTGGACTGATAGCACACAATTGATCTAACACCATCCAAGCACTTGCGACGAGGGAGTGATTGTTATTTATCGTCACTTGGCCTCAGATTGTTTCTACGCATTCAATTCCCCATTTTGTTATTGTTCTTCTTACACATTTAGATTGCCAGAACATTTTTCGTTGTCCACTGGCTTGTTGTTTGGGGTCTTGCGGTGTTTGAGGGCATGAGATGGCGCATTCGGCGGAAAGTTGTTATCAGCGAAGGGACCGCCTAGTCTATAGGGTATTGTGTACAGCACCTATCAAGTATCAACTGTACGAGAGAATTCGTCAAGGCCGAAGCACCCTGCCCCTACTTTGCCAAGGTCGCATTGCGAGTAGGGAACATCTGTCTCCGGGACAGTTCGCCACTCGCTAGCCATTAGACAGTCGATGTAGTCTTTTAGTTGACGAGCTAAAGCGAACCGTTCCGTGTTTTGCTGCAAGATTGGGTCGTGATGCATAAGAAGGCAGACCGAGCAAGAAAAACACAAGCGTGCTAAGGCTTGCTAAGCAACGAGGCGATCGGCACCCAACGGTCGAGAGGCTGTCATGTTTATTTTCGTCCACGAACGACCTCCAAGGATTGTTGCATCTTCCTGCGCTCAGGAGTGCAGGAGCGGCTCACAGCTGGTCGGTGTCTGGGTTGTCGAGTTGAAAGTAGAAAGTCAAAGGTCGGACCGACGAAAAGAAGAAGGATCTGTCGGACCCGATGGCTGGCAAACACGGGATGCCATCGCTTGCGTGTTTCTTGAAAATCAGGATCAACATGAAATCCACATCACTCGACGAACCGCGAGTCCGCCAATGAGAAATGTTTCATGGCCTGGAATCACGGTACGCGGCGACTTGACCCCCGTCTGCGCTTCTCAACACAGGCAGATGCAAAGCGGGTCTCGGGTTAATGCTGAACAATCCGATATTCATCAAGGACTGTGCAGAGGGAGCACCAGGTTGTTTCAACTTTGTATGATACACGCGCACTTCGTCATCACAACACCTTGATCTCACTGCTCGCTGTCGCGTACATACAATTCAGGGATCTCGAAGGCTGGTCTGATTGAACAGCCATCCGACGCCACCACTTTTCGTCCCTTGCACAATCTGTCGTGAGGCTGGTACTCTTACCTTTGGTTCCTTTCATCCTCCACACTGTTACTCTTGCAAAACTCTTGCATTGTCGCGAACCTCAGAGATGAAACCGATACGTTCGTCATGGCTTGTCAACGCTTTGTGCTTGACAGCACACTTTGGGTCGGCACTACAACTTGATGTCAGTAGTCCGGGTAAGATCGCGACAACATCATGACACAAAGTCAGCAGAGGCTGATGCCAAACAGACTCGATCAGGTCAACGGCTAGCGTGGTCGCATACGACCTGATGTCGTACTATACCGGAAACCGAACTGGAGATGTTCCAGGAAACCTACCGGCGCCGTACTACTGGTGGGAAGCGGGCGCCATGTTTGGCGAGATGATCGAATACTGGTATTACACTGGTGACACGACGTACAACGACGAAGTCAAGCAGGCTCTACTGCACCAAGTTGGAGACGACAAAGACTACATGCCTAGGAACCAATCAAAGTCATTGGTATGCATCTCCAAAGAGCAGTGATACATCACGTCGCGACAGGCTGACTGACACGATAACGAATAGGGTAACGATGACCAAGTCTTTTGGGCATTCAGCGCCATGTCAGCGGCCGAACTGAAATTCGAAAATCCGGGAGATGGTCAGCCATCGTGGCTAGCACTTGCGCAGGCCGTGTTCAACGAGCAAGCATCAAGATGGGACACGGGAACCTGTGGTGGAGGATTGCGCTGGCAGATCTTCACCTTCAATGCTGGATACGACTACAAGAACGCCATCTCCAACGGTGGCTTTTTCCAGTTGGCTGCACGCCTGGCGCGTTACACGCAGAACCAAACATATGTCGACTGGGCAGAGAAGACATGGGAGTGGTATGCCGGAACGCCCCTGCTTGAAACGCAGACATGGCAGGTCAACGACGGATCCAGTACGCAGAAGAATTGCTCGGATGCCAGTCAGCTGCAGTGGACATACAACTATGGTGTTTTTATCGCTGGAAACGCATACCTCTACAACTATGTGAGTTATCTCGCATGATATGCAAGGACCCATGCTAACAGATGATCAGACCGGTGATGCAAAGTACATGGAGCGCCTCGACGGTCTTCTCAACGCCACACTAACAAGGTTCTTCCCTCAGAACATGGGAGGAGTGATGGTTGAAGTTTCGTGTGAGCCCCTAGGCAACTGCAACCACGATCAGCCCGCTTTCAAGGCATTCCTTACTCGATGGCTTGCAGTAACGGCACAACTGGTTCCAGAGCTTTACGAGCGGATCTTCACATTGTTGCGCAAGTCGGCTGCTGGGGCGGCAGGACAGTGTTCAGGAGGTACGCTAGGGAGACATTGCGGTCGTGAGTGGAACTCGACGACGTGGGATGGAGTGTCAGGGGTCGGCGAACAAATGTCTGCTCTTGCAGTCATCCAAGCCATGATGATGGATACGACGGATCTACCTGCGCCCGTGGGAGCTACAACTGGAGGAACAAGCAAGGGTAATCCGAGTGCAGGCACAGGCACCGGCGGTACGACGGGCAGCAATGGCGGGCCCGCGGTGAACACGGACAAGATCACGACTGGTGACAAGGCTGGAGCTGGCATCCTAACAGCATTGGCACTGCTGCTCACGATAGTCGCTGGAGGAAGTGTGGTTCTTGAATGAGGGTAGTTGTTTTTAGCGTGGTTTAGAAGGTCTAGGGAATGGCTAGGAAATCGACGGACCGCTGGCTGGCTGGCTCCAGGATGGTATGTACAGTACAGACCAGGAATTCGACATGTTCGCTTCTACCTGAGAAGACTGTGTTTGTATGTCTAGATGGTTGTTGATAGGACTGGGTTTTGATGGTGTTTGGATAGAAGGGGCACGTGATTGGTCAGAGACACGAGGCGTCGCGAAGTTGGCGGCGTCCAAGACGGACGAGAGAAGATTGCTCGATCATCACACACGACGACAAGATGCCGCCACGACTCAATCTCCTCTCACGGGCATCGCTATGCCGGCCCACAGCACCTCACTCGAGCGTAGCGTCGCTGCTGCAACCCTTTCTGCGTAGCGCACAACAACCCCAGCAACAAAGAAACGCCTCGATCCTTTCGTCGCTCTCGGACAACTCGGGCGCCTACAACAAGAAGATCAGAAGAGGAAGAGGTCCCTCGTCGGGCAAGGGCAAGACATCAGGACGTGGTCACAAGGGTCAGAAGGCGCACGGAAAGGTGCCTCGCAACTTCAATGGTGGTCAAACACCCGAGGAGGTTGTCCACGGTGTCAGAGGCTTCGAGAACCAGTGAGCGCCTCGCACACTTGCGACAATGCATGCAACAGACGGCTCATACGTGAAATGCAGGCACTCGATCGACATGACACCGCTCAACATCAACCGTCTGCAAGCGTGGATTGACGCAGGCCGTCTGAATCCAAACGAACCCATCACCCTCAAGGAACTGGCAAAGTCGCGCTGCGTCCACGGCATCAAGGACGGCATCAAGCTGCTCGCCCGCAGCTCCGAGAAGCTCACCACTCCGGTCGAAATCGTCGTCAGCCGCGCCAGTGCCTCGGCCATCCAGGCCATCGAGTCCGTCGGCGGCAAGGTCACCACCCGCTACTACACCAAGCCCGCCATCTCGCGCGTCCTCAAGGGCCACACGGACCCCATCTACAGCATCCAGAGCGCCCCTTCGCCCACGCCCCGCCCCGAGTTCAAGTACAGACTGCCCGACCCGGCCAGCAGAAAGGACATTGAGTACTACAGAGATCCCGCGCACAGAGGTTACTTGAGCCATACGCTGCAAGAGGGCCAGGGCCCCAGTCTGTTCTTCAAGACGCCCGGTCAGGGCCGCGTCGACCACAAAAAGGTCACTTCCAAGGGCGCCAAATCTGCCGTCAAGGGCGAGAACAGGGTCTGGTGATTTGTGTAACACAAAACAGGGAATTTTCTCTTCCCGTGTATCAACATCTTTCTTTTTTCGTTCTTTTCCACATTTGTTTGGGAGATGCTGTGTTGCTCAAAAGGGGCGAGATGTCGGTCTTGATTTGGTGGAACAACAGGGAATTCCGCATTGGCGGCCTTTGTGGTGATGCCATATGGGTTACTTTGACGCTCAGCTCTCACACACACCTCCTCTATGCTTCGTGCAACATGACGAACTGCGTGTCACCATGCCCATACCCCATACGGAGGTCAGCAAAATTAGGAAATGACGGGTTAGCATGAATCAGCAGCCCCCTTTCCCTGTACATGATCTGAACACAAGAATGACACGATTGAGGACAAAACACCAGAAGCGGAATCGAAATGCAAAGACACCACCTTTTTATCTCTTTTTTGCTGCATCTGTGTTATGTAGCAAACATGTGTTTTCTTTTTCTTTCCGCTTTTTCTCTCCCTAGCAATGCAAAACATGCGACACCGCCAAAAGCTGCAATGTTCACGTATTCCACGACAAGAGAGTGAAGAGGCAATGATAGGTAGATGGTCACTTCCTTCCCTGGCGGGTGATGTGCGTAATTGCAATGTTCCAAGGCCTTCAAGAATCATCATCACGGAAGGATAGGCACGCAGCGTAATATTTCTTTTCTGTTTCCGCGGTGACCATCCATGTATTCGGAACGAGTAAAAACCCCCCTATCGCTTTTCCCTTTGACCTTTGTAGTAGGTAGTTGTGAAAAAGTGACCGTGGATAGTGCTGTCCGTGTCAAAGGCAAGGGACGGGGACTTTGCGTGTCGGTCGCTTGCGGGAAACAAGACAAAAAAGTGAGATGGAAAGACATGCGCTTAGTTGCATGCATGGCACAAGACAGCAGCCAGCTGAAGGGGGTAAATCACTATGGGCTAGCTGGCTGGCTGGCTGGCTGGCTAGGTAGCTGCTGACCGCAGGCACCTGAACAGCCAGACCCACGCTTCCTTCTTTTTCCAAGTGATCTTTTTCGAGGAAAGGGTTGAGATGAAGTGAGTGGGTTAAGAGAGGGGAGAAAAGATACCTGACTCTGGGCTACATATCATTTCTACACGCTCTTACACACCGCCGGGAACTGTGACTCTGGTGGGTTTTTGGGAGAGACGAGAGACGGCGGGTGAGAAGAGACCAGAAGGCTGCCTCCCCCCCCCCCGCGCTGCCCTACAGTACGTTAGCCTTGCTGCTGACTCTGTGTTCGCGTACTCGGGTGCCGCGTCTCTTTTCTCGTGTGTGACCAGTGACCACCACCCACTCTAGACGGCCTCATATGCTGTAGTGTGGCACGAGCTGGGTGGAGTACTCTAGATTGTTTGGTGGGAGATGGGGTGTTGGTGAGCAATGAATGGCTCACTGCGCCCACACAGCTGGCTTCATCTGACCGCAATATGGACGATACGCCAGACAGGTTGCCCGCACAAGGTACGGTGATAGGATTATTCGCAAAGGATTCGTTCGGGTGGTTGATGGTTTTTTTTTTCGCAGCACGTTTTGAAGATGAATGTCCCAAGACCGAGCATTCGCGCCTCTTTGGAGATTACAAGCCCATACTCGGGACGTCACGAGACAATGGTTACCAGTTGCCCTTTTTCATGACACGCCTTTCTCGCCTATTTCAAAGTACCTTTTTCCTTTGACGTTGGAATTCCAGACGAGCGTTTTGTTATCGGATCGCCCGTTCCCAGTCCTTCATCAAACCCTGGCTTGTTTACGCACCTTGGGGAGTGAGCGATGGAATGGATACTTGGAATCGAATAGCATCATCCTCGGCACCCAGGCCAAGATCGATTCTTTTCTCCTGGGCCCCCCCTGTGACCACATCTGCTTGTGTGGATGATGTGTAGCTGTACAACCTTGGAACACTATGCGTCACCCCTCCCGTGTCTGTTCAGTCCATCTTTGCTGCATATCTCCACTTTCAAGCCCGCATATCGAACCACGCAAAAAAACTATTCGGTATCTGCTGCCGGAGACAGAAAAAACGCCATCTCGCTTGATTCACTTTTTTTTCGATCTGAATAGTGAGCTGAGTTTGGTCCTTTAACTTCTTTCCTTTTCGGGTAGGTACTTGTTCAGCGGTGGGTGAGAAAAGGGAAAACGCCATGGTTCTTTTTCAGCCCTCAGCGGAATTTTTTGGGGAGAGACCATGACAACATGGGTTTTTGCTTGTTTGTTGCTTGCGCATCCAAGAACTGATTTCGAGAAAAAGCCATGGGCATCCTTGAGGCTTGCAGCAAACAGCGGAAGCAACGCGAACGCCTCATTCTTGGGGATCTAAAGTTGTGGCTTTTTCGGGTTTCGTTTTTGGTCTTGGGGTTTGTGGGTTTCTTTCGAAGCAAAGCATTTCCAGAAAACACGAAACCACTATCCACCCGTTTGCGGGTGCGGCTGTGGTCATGCAGGGTTTTTCGTGGACCGAGGATGGGCTGGAGCGATAAAGATAGCGAGGAGATGCGTCAAGGAAGGGAAAAGCCACGCCATTCACAAAGTCATGAGTTCGGCATCAAGAACTGCAGCGACACATGGTAACTTACGTCGCTTGTTGGTTTCTTGATCTCGATGGAATTCTCCCAAAAGCATCGCATTCGCGATCCAACATACCCGGCCAACCGGGCTACGGGAGCAAAGGCATGTTCGCGGAGTTTGTATTGACATGGGTGACGGAGCTATGCTGCCTACCGGACCCCGGGTGGTTGCATGCCCGCTCAGCGCAGAGGATCACACCTTCCCTAACGTCGCCTACCTTGTGTCAAAGGTTTTGACTTTTTTGCGTGAGATTCGAATGTGCAAGCTTCCATCTCGACGCCGCACCTGCAAACAGAGTTCCTGCTCCACAGCATGCAGACCTCTTTCCCGCAGCGAAGAGACAATGTGGCTGGGCTCTTGCTGATCCTACGGTGATGCCGGCCGGTCGGCCGACCACTTCGGGTCTGCGCCTGATCGAAGCAGAGTCATTAGTACTCTTGTGGCACTTTTCTACTTCGATGCCAACTTCTCCTTTCGTGCTCGAGATCGTATTATCTGTGTCTCTCTAAAGCCGATAGTTGGTGACATCCAATTACAGGCTGAAGGCTGGCTGGCTTTGTACGAGGCGCTTCACGCTAAATGAATCCCAAAAAATCGTTTTTCCGTAAAAATCCTCTTGCCAGCTGTGGACACGGAGGAAGAAGATCATCTAATGGCAAATGTCACCGAATCCACACCTTCGCGTACGGACGAACGATGTCAAAGTTTTTTTTCCTTTTCCTTTCGTTCTGTGCCCCATCAAAGGGAGCGCGCGGCACGGAAGGGAGAGGACAACAACAACATAGGCAAAGTAGAGAGAGCGATAACAAGATGCAGGAATGGAGCGAGCGTGTCGCAGATTACCAGTCCACATGATCTGATGCGAAAAGAAAGGATAAGCGGTGGGACACAGCGAACGAGCAAGAAGGGAGAGCCCAGACAAGAGTACGAACTCCCATGCTCGAATGCACTAGCGAAAGAGCGAGCGAAACGGGCAGCGACAAGCGTTGATTGGTTTTTTGTATGGACGACTCGCGGCCGTCCTCGGGAGTGAGGGAGCAAGATTTCAGGATTTTTTGGGTGGTGACTGTTGTTTTGCCTTTTGGCTCCTTGTCTGGCTGCTCAACCGCCGCTCCCCGTCGAACCCATCCCGGCTGCGCTCGCCCGTGCGTGTCTCTGTTTCTTCTGGAATGAATCGTACCTGTATGGTGTCACAGCTGGAAGGATGTTGGATGGTCAAACACACAAAAAAGACAGCGGCTATGCGAGAAGAGCAGGAAAAGGTTGTCATCACGAGTTGGGAACAAAATAGAGATCGAGAATAATTGATTCGTCCGACCATTTCGCCCTGATCCGCATCTTGCTCGGTAACGGTTGCACTTGATGCACAGCTGTCGCTTCTCTTTGATGACGAATTAGATGATGAAGATACCTCCTTGTTGCTGCATCCGATCTTACTTTCCACACCCTAACCAACAGTACGAAACCAGGAGTCGCATCATGCATACAACAAGAATAGCTAGGAAGCACAGGCTCTCGCTCTCGAACATGCCTCCATCAACGCCCAACCGCATCCAGGAAAAGCATGTACGATAGGTCATCAAACGACCCGCCGAGATGATGATGCGAACGCGTTTCGTGAAGGGCGTCTCTTCAGATCAATCAAACTTACCCATTTGGAATAGTGCCTCAACCCCACACATGTTTCCACACACGCTGCTCGCCCAGGCTGAGCGAGACCTGTGCTTTTCGCTAGCCCTTCGGATATACGGTCTCGGGGCTCGCTCAAATTCGTTGCTCACGAATCGCAATATCAAAGTCCTCGTTACTCGATATCAGGCATGGGGACGCGAAACGGGCGGCATGGGATGGATGTTATTATCTTTTTGATGATGTGGTCCCGTTCCGCCTGCGTGGCTTGTCCGCAGACAAGGACAGTCGTGTCAGCTGCTGTCTCGGACATTCCGCCGAGTGGGTACAGGACAAGCATGTTGCAACCAAACGTACCCTGTACTGCTGATGGTTACTGTGCAGATACCTGCAACGATTTTCGGTGCACCATTCCATCGTTCAAACATGCGACTCAAGTCAGGCAGCGGTGACAATCCAGCAGCTTGGTCAAGGACATACTTTGATTAGTCTGTCCACCAAGGCTGATGTGGCCACCAGTTGTGACTTGCAAACAAGTGGCAACGGCTTTCTAGTGTTAGAAGCTGCTGATCCTGATATTGAAGATCCAAAGGCGGTCACGCAAGGCGCCTAGAGTTTTTGAGCATGCCGCGCGTGTGTGCAATGCTTGCTTGCTTGCTAGAAACAACAAAGTCAAGGGGTGCACTCTAGCGAGGTGATGCAGTCTTGCGAGCAGCCGTTCAATGCTGCTCAAGCCAGCTGGTAGCTACTAAGACATGATGCGACGCCCTCGGCATGAAATACGGTCAACGACCAAGTAATATTTGACTCGTCACCGCTTAATAGGCTTTGTCTATTGCTTTGGAGCAGCGTGCTTGGTAAGGCAGATGAGAACGAGGTGAAGGTGTGGTCCCGGGAGATGGATCCAGATTCCTCGCTTGGTTGGGAAAGGCAATGATGAGCATATCCAAGCCCTGGCGTGTGGTACAGGCCAGCGAACGGTTTGGAGCAAAGTAGAATTGTAATAATCGCTGTGCTGTGCCCATCTGCACCATGCGTGACAAGACAAAGATAGCGTTCGCTTGCTTGAAGCACTGTGCACCAGGTAAGAAAGCGAATCGAGGCGACCGCGACGGAGCCACGGCTCACGGCAGTCACGGATGGACAAGCAAGAGCTGTGAATCAATCATTCTACGGGTGCCACTTTCCTCGGCTTCAGGAGACGAATTCCAGAACGAGATGATGTTGCTGCTTACTCGAGACCTTCTTTTTCAAATTAGACATGGTGGGTCATGAGTAGAAGAAAGGGCGGAAGTCTAACGCCGGCGGCAATAGTCATTTAGGGGAAGAAACGCCAGTGTCATCGGCATGATACCTATTAAAATCGTCAAGGCACGAGGGTCCCAGAAACATGTGTGCATAATACGCTGGCCGGGCAAGTCGGATATCGTATCGCTTAGTCGCCCAGGCTGCGTGTGGGTCGATTGTATGCAAGACGACGAAGCGCGGGGGTGGTTTTGAGATACGGACTGGTCCGATTAAATTAGCTCGCCAGCCCGGCAGCAGTTTGGGAGTCTTGAGTATAATTTTGCTGGTTGCTGCGCAGGTGGTACCAAGGCCGTGTGAGACGCGGACGGAGCCAGCCAAGCGTCGTCGGTTTGCGTCGCCAGTACGCAGCTAACGCAACGATGGCTTGGAATCCGTGAGTCTTTCCTTGCAAGGTTTTTTTCTTCTGTCAGAGGATTTTTTTGATTGCCATTTGCCGGCCCTTTTGTGGCTGCCAAGGTTGGCGTGTTCGTTTTGACGAATTAAAGGCAGTGCAAGTGTGCCCTTGTTTTTGATCATGGTGAGCAAAATGCTCGAGCCGCACAAGCCGCGGAGGTCATGCACACCCGTGTTCGAGCATATATACGCCGATTTCTGTATGGATCGGGAGCGCGAAGGATGGAAGGTCACTGATAAGTTGTTGCATACATGGTTTTATCCTTGAACTTAATTTTGACGCGTGAGCGGCGGGGACCTGGCACAGCCAATACTTGATCCGAATTATCGATGATGGGGATGAATGCGTTCGTTACGTTGCTTGGTCAGGCCGACATCCGTCGGCGCGCATCGATTCGCTCGCAGCCGGCAGAAGAAGCAGCAGCAAGCGACAGCAAGGAGCAGCGCGGCATGGGCAAGGGTGTGATGATTGACGGTTCGACCGTGGCATCGTATCACAATCTTCTCTTACTGCTCGAAGCTTGCGAGGGATTCGTGTTGGTCGGGCCGGGGGGGGCTTGGTGATGATGGACATGCAAATGGCAATCTCTCAGCACCCGGGGGCTATGGGTAGCTCGTACGCAACAGCAGCAGCAGCAGCAGCAGCGGCGCGCGCGCGTGTGCGCACTTTTGACGAGACACGGCGATGATACAGTAGTTAGGTATAGACGGCCCAATGCGGACTGCCCTGGAATGGGAGGGCAGGCAGGCCGGAGGGGCCAGCAGCTTTGGCTTGATGAATTGCTGGCCAATAATACAGTATCGGGCGAGCTAGCAGTGCTTGGACCGCAGTTGATGTCAACGTTTTGGCCTGACTGACCCTCTTTTTCCCTTTCGCATCTGCGCCTCTTTGCGGTCAAGGTCTTGGGTCCATGTCTGGAACCTACCGACCACTGATTCACACTTCACGCCGGGCAATCCTCATGGACGTTGTGGTTTGCCAGCGCCGCCGGGCTTCCCGCCATGATCATCGGAAGGCTCTTCGTTATTGCTGGCTGCCTGCGTGCATCCGTTATGTACCCTGTGCTGCTGGTGCTTGACGAGCTGGCCTCCACCAACTCCGCAGTGTCATGACCAGCATGGAATAACCTTTGCGTTTGGTCAGACTTGTCTTCGTCCTGCCAGATCTGCCGCCCGTCGTTGCTGTCATACCTTCTGCCTATTGCCCAACTCTACATACCTGCTCACATTTCATCTCGCACACACACAAGCTCCTTGCTTGACTGTCCACACCTCCCCCACCTGGATAGCACGAGCCTCGACCGTGCCTTGTTGTTTCCTCACGCAACCCTGGGTTATGCGATAATTCTTTTGCCTTGACCTGATCTCCTGCAACTGACACGAACCTTTTCGTCTCCATCACACCTTCCCGGCTGCCTCATGCTGTCCATGTATCCGCCGCCAGGCATTCACTTCCGCAACCCCTTCGTCGACTCATCGGCCTCGACGTCTCAGACCTTTGGTCACTCACATCACAAGTTCCCTCTCGACATCCAATCCCCTGCTGGCTCGGCCAGGGTCACGTTTTCTTCCGCGAAGCCTCTCACTCCACCGCCGGATATGCACAGTGTTGCTGCCCATGTGCAGCCTCAGCACAGCAGCTACTACGGAGAGAGATCGTCTGCCGCTCCCGTCAGCTACGAACACCGCAAGTACGAGCAGCCTACGTACGACCAAAGTCAGAGCCAGAACCAAGTACAACTCCCGAAGCCCGAGGTCAGCGCTGCAAGACCACCCAGCCCTGTCTACCAACCACACCCCGTACATTTCCTCGATGCTCCAACACAGAAGCGCGACTCTCACATGAGCGCGATTGCTCCCTCGCTCCAAATCCCCCGATCAGTGAACAACAGTCAAGGGAGCATTGCGGAGCTGGCGGCACAGGTTAGTGGTTGATTGTTACTCGAGCGTGTTGGCACGCCGCTGACTAAGACCAGATCACATGTCTCTTCTGGTTCGAGAGCTCTAGCACACTGGACCGAGCTGATGACGCTGCAACGACGTACAACGTGCAATCCCTGGTACCCGAGGCAATCCCTACAACAGGCTTCCGCAAGTGGGTGACTACCATCCTCTCGACCACGCAGGTGACACAGAATGTCATCATCCTCGCTCTCCTGTTCGTGTACCGGCTGAAAAAGCTCAACCCGAGTGTCAAGGGAAAGCCCGGCAGCGAGTATCGTCTGCTCACCGTGGCACTCATGCTCGGCAACAAGTTTTTGGACGACAACACATACACGAACAAGACGTGGGCCGAGGTTTCGGGCATCTCGGTGGCTGAAGTGCACATTATGGAAGTCGAGTTCTTGAGCAACATGAAGTACGCCCTGTTCACGTCGGCTGAAGAATGGGCTCAGTGGCAGAGCAGGCTGGGCCGTTTTGCCAGCTTCTTTGACCGTGCCTCGAGACCCATACCTCAACTCCCAACCACGCTTCCCTCGCCGCCCACCTCGAACCACGCCTCGCCCCCATACTACGGTGCCTCCAATCCCGTCACTCAATCCTTCCCTCAGTACCCATCCTCTCTCGGCCCGCTTCCTGATCTGGCTACACAAATCTCACGGAAGAGAAGCCTCGACGGCTACACCGAGCCTCCGGCCAAGCGATTCGCCCCAGCTTACCCTCCGCCTACCCAAGCCCACTCACACTATGTTCCGAGAGTCACCCTGCCAAGCCTCGCCCTTCCGCAGCCTTCCCAGCACGCTCCGCTCCAGTTGCCCCAGCTGCCTCCTCTCAACTATCCGCAGCGCTCCATGAACAACGTGACTCAGCCTCCTACCTCGTGGACTCCGGCAACGTCTATCCCGGCTCCCGTCTCGCACGCTTCCACCCCTCTCGGCATGACTTCGGTTCCCCAATCTGTTGTTCAATCGAGACACCAAAGTCCTTTCCCCACTTCCGCCGCCGGCTCTCCTACCGACGGACATTACCAACCTGCAGGACAGGCTCATGTCTCTCAGTTGTCGCCATCTTACTTCCTGGCTCAGCGTAATAGTCCTTACCGACCAGTCCGTGGTGTCTCGACTCTGCTTGTTCCACCTCCGTCTCGCGCCATGCAACAGCCTCAGAATGTTCAGCGCGAGCAAATGCATTACCAGCCACTCGGACGTCCTCAGGAGCGTCAACAAGGTCGTTTGCCTTATATCGAGAGCCAGTGGTTTGAAGGAAATCCCTCGACCGCCAACCAGTGGTACTCGCAAACTCAGCAGCATCATCTTCCTCCAACCTCCTTCTACAACAGAGTCTAGTGTCCTACCTGTTGGCTGGAGTCGAGCTTTGGTTGAAACGCTTTCAATTCTTCTGTACCATATTCCCAAGATGCCTACCCATGGTTAATCTTATATCCCCTTTTTCTCCTTTATCCTTGTCACGGCTTATGCATTGCATTGCACATTCGCATCCAACCCGGCGTTTATTATTCCCTGCTTTTCCTGTCTGTGTTTGGTCGATTCAAATCACATACAAAGGCTGTTCACAGAAAGCGAGCGACGATGCATTTCCCCCCTTCACCACAACATCACAATGGCGTTCTTCTGTTTTTTTAGGGCACGATACCACCTCTTCCTGTTTTCGCTCCCCCTTGTCAGTGTACTGGCTATCCCCAGTCATAGCTTCCTCTTTTTTTCGGCATGCAAGTTCTCATTAGAGGGTACTTGCCATAGAACGATGGCTTCTGAAAATAAAACCATTTCGCCAACCTGAACTCGTTTGTGTTTTGTTCCTGCTGATCTTCCTGTGACTGTCCATATCGTGTAGTCGCTTTCGGTTCTAGTGGCCCTCGCGACAAACACTATCTGGTTCTGGAAAAAGACCATGATCCCAGCAAGGTCTGAGAATAAGAATTTCGTGATGTTGATAGATTGGAGAACAGAGTTTTGTGACACCACACTCGGCATATTTGAGGGTTTTGAAACAGGGTAATGTGGTTGCCACTTTATAATGTACACCTGCTTTGAAGTCAAATGTGTTGTAGCGGCCGCCAAAGTCATCGGCGATACTTGATGTTAAAATTTAAGATAAATCAAGTTGTAGCTGTCGTGTACAAGTTAGGTGGAACAAGTCTAAACGGATCGTGATGGCATGTATAGCGTTAATAGCTCCAAAAAAAAGGCTGTGAAGAGGGGTGACCCTGCTTTTGAATGACCTTCTGTCGTACCTTCCACTTCGAGATTGATCGACTATCCAACTTTGATATATATCTGCAAAAGCATCGACAAGAAGAAGGAAAAGAGTTAATGAGCACAAGTAAGGAATCGTAGAAGTGATGCTGGGGTTTCTAGCACACGTTGACGAAGAAAAAAATTTGATGGATTTGCTACCTATCACTAAGCAAAAGGAGGCCTCTAGATTCAAAGGAGAGTCAGCGATCGGTAGACGTTGTAGCCATCCTGCATTTTCACATGCGTCTTCATGAGCGGTCAAGGTCCGGCACTAAGTCTGTTGGATGATCGACCGTGGTCGGCAGGGTTGGGTGATTTCGAACCAAGGCAATGGATACAGGCGTGCTGTCCTCAACCATCAACCGTAGCCTCGACCATGTTTGGAAAAATCCGTCATGCCGTAGCAGCCATCCCAGAGCACCTCCATACGCCTGATCTAGGAGATGTGGTACTCCTTCAAACTCCTATGTCTGTGTTGACCGAAAGGAAACCTTCTTCGACCCGTCGGCTTCAACATCAAAACTCAATCAGGAAAGGTCACTCACAACACACGAGCTTCATGAGTGTCTTGACATCCATTGAAAATGACATTAAACGTAAGTGAGTACCTATTAAGCCGTGTTTGCCTACTTGGCATTCACACCATCAGCGTAGTTGTCAAGTGGTGCAACATGCTTGATGGTCTCCCACATGGCATCAATCTTCTCAACAACCTGAGCAGGCAAAGGGCCACGATCAAGACCTTCCAGCGTCTGTTCCAACTGCTTGAGACTGCCCGAACCAACAATGACTCCATCACCATGTTCGGCCTTCAAAGCGGAGTTGTACTTGACCCAGCGGTATGCCAACTCGGCGCGCGAAACACCTGCCTCGCTTGCAATCTTCTCCCACTCTGTGAGAGAGTCCAAAAGTTGGGGTCTGGCGTACATGTTGCTGTAGATTGCGCCAATGCCCTCCTTGCTGAATCTGCCCTTTCCGTCGAGGACGTCTTGCTTTGTTTTGGTTAGGAAGCCGCCGGCCAATGGACTGTAGGCGTAGAAGGAGATGCCCAGCTTGCGGAGGGTAGGCAGCAGCTCGGTGTCCTGGCGACGAGCTACCGGCGAGTAGTTCCCTTGGTAGACTGTAGGTTTGACAAAGCCGTTCTTCTCGCAGTAGTCGTACACGGCCTGAACATCGCTGGCTACGAAGTTGGAAAGACCGAATCTCTTGAAGGTGCCAGCTTTGTAAAGCTCATTGACTGCTGAAAGGACGTCGGCATTGGGTTCGCTCTGCGAAGGGGCGTGGATGTAGAAGACGTCGATTGCTCCAAGCTTCTTCGAGCTTTCGTGACCGTTCTTGATGATTTCGTCCGAGGTGTTGGCCTGTGGACCGAAGCCTCCGGGAGTCTTTGTGTCGATGATGAACTGCTCGCCGGCCTTTGCCTCTCCAAGAATCTTCTCAGAGTCGCCGTAGAGCTGAGCGGTATCGATAGTTTCGACGCCATGAGCCTTGAGGATCTTGAAGACCTCGTGGCACTCCTCTACAGTCTTGAAGACGCCATATCCGACACTGCCTCCACCGAACACGGTCTTGATTCCTGATCCGGACATTGTAGTTGATTCTCGAAGATGTGCTGGCTGAGTTGTGTTAGGAGCAAGGATATGTGGACACTCCGCACCTTTTGTACTTTCGACTCTGACTGTCGATCTGTGAGAAGAGTGTTTCGAGCGTTCTCCTCACAACATAAGCGGAGACACAATTTCTCCGCTCCATAGCATCATGTATAGTCATCATGTATAGTCATCAACACCACCCTTCTACAGCTCCGACGACAAATTCATTTGTAAGCAAGTCTCATGAAGCCTCTCGAATGCGGCGGCAAAGGATCATTGATCTCCAGGCTCCGATGTTCTCGTTTCAAATCATTGGAAGACAGCAGAGGTGGGGGGAAGATAGGATTGTGGCGGGGTTTCCTGCCACCGACTTGCCGACATGCTGCTGGAACGAGTTGCAGTGCTCTCTGGTGAACCACGTATCTTGACAACATCCACTCGGATATGGGAAAACCCAGGTGTTTCAACTCAGCTGAAGACCATCCAAACTTCACAGCCTCGATGAGATGCCCAACCGGTTGAAAAGGCACAGAGTCAAAGTAATATTAGCTTTGATGGCGGCGCCAAGAGCAGGACAAAAATAAATCAAAGATCCTTTCGGAGCGGCGTCGAGAACAAACAACATGCGAGGCGCACATGTCAAGCGAGAGATCAAACGTGACAGCTTTCAGACTCTATTCGACGAGCTTGTAGAAAGCGATTTTGATTCTCAGAGAAAACGTGTGGCTGTTGATGAAGGCATTGATTGTCGCAATCACAAGCAGATTGCGCGATCATCGAGCACAGGCGCAGTTGGTTCGTGATGGATTGGATGGTGGAGGTGGTGGATAGGGAGTTCCTGCACAGTGCACACCCTCTTTCCCAACTGTCTAGGACTTTGCGACTTCAGCTGGGAAGAAACGCTGAAGGGGTCGCAGTCAGCAAGGAGATGGCCTTGTGTAGCTCGTATCCGCTTGCCAAGTAACTCCTGGCATTCGTGACCTTTTCCTTGCAGCGCCCGCTCGGCCTTGACGCAGTAATCAGTCAGGATTGAGAGGCTGTCGTTGGTTTAATATTGGCGATCGTATCGAGGATTGAGACAACCAAGGCGAAGCAGTTTTCGTATCTGGGTTGGCCGCTATGTCATAAATTTGCCCTCTGGCAATCTAGTCCGAGGGCTCCCTTTTCCCAGCCGTTTGTCAATTTCCTTGGTCGGACAATAATAATATCTGTTTCCCTCGCTCGCACCCTCGACCCGACACTCGTTCAAGCACGCTCCCGTCGCTCAAGTGGCCTGCTGCGGCGGCCAAGTCTCTCTCGCTTAGCCTCCACTCGCTGCGCGTACCAGTCAACATGGCTCAAGAACATCTTCTTCCTCCGCCTTCGCCTCGTCCCCAGTTCCGCCGCAGACCGACGTTTCGCAACGCAAAGACTTTCTGGATTCCGCTCGTCACGATAGTCATTTTCCTGTCCATCTTCTTCACACCTCTGCCCCGCACATACGACGAACACCGCGATGCCGTCATCCAGTCCATCACCGACACGGCCAAGGATGTTTTGCCTCCGGTCCTGTCGCACGACAACTGGCACCCTACCGACCTCGACAATGTAAACGCCAAGTATGCCTTTGCCACTTTCCTCGCCGGCAATGCCGATCAGGACGAGAACTGGGAGAACGACCACTATTTCGTTGCCACGCGCATCCTCGCATATCAGTTGTTGCATGCGCCCGAGACGTCATCTCGTGACAAGTCCATCCCCTTCGTTGTCTTGGTTACCGAGAATGTGTCGGAAGAAAAGAGACAGAGATTGCGCAAGGACGGAGCGGTCGTGGTTGTGGCAGACTTTATCAAGGCCGAATGGGTCAAGACCGAAACAAGCACGTGGCAGGACGTCATGACCAAGCTGCGTCTGTGGGAGTTGGACCAGTTCGAGCGCATCTGCTTCCTCGACGGCGACACTGTCCTGGTCGAGCCTCTGGACGCCATTTTCGCTGATCCGGCCGTCGAGACCCGTGGCACTTTGACCCAGCCTGCGGCCACAAAGTCAGACGAGGGCCCTTTGCCTCTCGAGTTCAACTTCGCTGGTGTACCCGAGATGCAGCGCGAGCACGGCTATCCTCCTACCGACGAACACCACGACTACCCCAACATCAACTACCTCAATGCTGGTTTCTTCGTTTTCAAGCCTTCGCGTCAAATGTTCGACTACTACATGTCGCTACTCCAGCTGAATGGCCGCTTCGATCCTCAATTCCCCGAGCAAAACTTGTTGAACTATGCACACCGCAGGGAAGGCAACATGCCTTGGACCAAGCTCGGCAACGAATGGAACATCCACTATCCCAAGGTCGATGACCTTCTTGGTGGAGTTAAGAGTCTGCACGAGAAGTGGTGGTCGCCCGAGGTCGAGGATCTCAAGCCTTATATGGAGAGCTGGCGCTGGAGAATGGAAGGCCACTTTGAGGCCAAAGACCAGATGCTCACCAAGGACTACCAGAAGCATGGTCTTGAGCAAGAGTCATGAGTGTCAGCATGTTTTTGGGGTTTCTTTGACGAGGCGTTTCTGGGTCGGGTTTCTTCATTTCTGCACAATATTCCGCTTAGAGCGCTGCAGGAGAGCATGGGCGTCGATGGCTACACTGGGCTCGAGGCATGGGAGGCAAAGCATGTCATACTTTTACATCATTAGGCCACACTGGCTGTTTCGAGGCTTGCTCTGCGGCCACTTTACTCATACGAACATAATGCATTTATTCATAATTCCTTCTCTCGTTCCATCTTCAATCTCAGGAGTATCGGGGTGCTGTTAGGTCATGTTCGCGGGCTCACGTCCTTGACAAGGCTTCTTCAACGTGTGTGCGGATCTCTCTCTGATATGCTTCGTCCCATGGTAGAGCCAGGATGGCGGTCGATCACATCTTCCATCTTCTTCTGCTTTTCTTCAAAGGGCTTGCGAGCCATGGATCGCGATCTGAGTACCCATAGGAGTCCTCCGGTAACGGCAAGCAAAGAGAGAAGACCGGCATGCTGACGGCTGCGTTGGGTGGTCAGTGAAATGCAGTCAGACGATCGCGTGTCGCCTTACAGAGGTCCGAGGGCGCCGTGAGGTGAGATGGGATTGGGCCCGGCCATTCCAGATGTGCTTGATATTGATGTTCGATATGTTAACAGGATTTGATGATGCTAGACTATTGGTGATAGCGAACAGTTGATAATGAAGATATCGTTAGAAGGTAGGGATATCCAGAGCAGGTTGCTCATTTTGAGCTGAAGGTCATGCCTTCCGTCGCAGCTCCGCTTCCATTTCGCTGTATGGCAGGAACGATGGGCTGGTTTTGCCAGCATCCTTCTGCGCGAAGAATGATTTCATCCTAGATGGTCTCGACAGTCGCCTTCTCATCGTCACAAAAATCTTGCCTATACTTTGATTCAACATTGCTAACCGTACTCGTATCCGACTACAATACTCAGAAAATCTCACCGCTAACACAGCATGCGCCTATCACCACGAGCTTGTCTGTTCTCTGGGTAACCAATGGGTACTCATGGAACATATAGCGGAGAGCCGGGCAGTTGAACGATGAGAATGCACTATCATCCAGAAGACTGTACTTGAGGATGAGGCATGAGAAGTTGTCTGGCTGTCAACGGCAAGTCGAGCCGAGGTGACGGAGAATTGCAACCACGGGCCCTGCGACTTGCAGCAAGTTGCAACATCGTCAGCTTGCATTATTGGCTTGCAGACCTTCACAGACTACCTAGGTCACTCGGTGCCATTCGAGGACGCAGGCCCGATATGGAGTCGCGACGAACTTTCCCATTCGCCTAGGCGTGTCATCAACACGACCCCCAAGGCTCGTCTTTAGCTTGCAGGTCGCATCTGTCTGTCAGCGTCTCTGCTGCTCAGCCTACATTAGTGAACACGATGACCATCTTTCCCGCCGTCTATACTCCCCGGTAGGTCACACGCAACGATAAGACACGTTCATCCGTACAACCACAGGCAATCGAATCACGCAGCAATCGAGCATGCTCAGACGTGAATACCTATACAATTTTGGAGCATACCCTAGTCGTCACAGCAAGACCCTAGCCAGCGGGCTGCACTACGGGAGATTTTGAACCACTCCAACCCCCGCACCAGGTTGCACATCATTTGCTTGGCCAAAAGCTTGAGAACCAACGACACGGGTACCAATTAAATACTCTCCATATCTGGACCTAAGGCTGCGCTATCCTGTGTCTCTCATCTCTATGGCTAATCTGCTGTCAACACCTCGTACCGTATAATGCACCTATCTCGCAATCCCCCACGAATGTCCGAAGAACATACCGTTTCCTCAAATATCTTTTGCCAATCATCTCTCGTCTTGGTCTGTACATTGATCACATGCCAAAATTGAACTCAGATCGTTGGAAGGAATGCCGCTTGTGTCGTAAACTCCTCGACTCCATATACCAGTTCTGGGATCGCGTGTACATCATCTGGTACTTTCAAGTTCTACTTGCTGATTGAGTTAGCTTCCATATATGCATGTTGCGATAATGCACTGTGGATTCTTGGTTTCATACTTTTTCAGGATGGAGTCCAGGCGGATAATCCGGTAATCGGATACTTGTGGCTGGAGGTTGTGTGGATAAATGATATGGTAAGTCGAGGTGCATCATAAGTAGTCCTTTGCTGTTCCCCCCAGTCAAGTTCAATCAATACTCACAAATCATTCAAGAATGATTGCTCTATCAGGCTCCCTCATATTGCTCGGAATAGGTTTCACAGTACTGTTCTGGTTGATCCAGGTGTGTTTACGTTCACAATGTACTACAGACATACTTCTGCTGATGGGACACTGACGACAGACTGTATACCTTTCACTCACATCACCACTAAAGGACGTACCGGGTCCATGAATCAGTCGCTATACCAATCTTCAGCTGAATTTGCTGTTACTGGAGGCCGCCGCATCTTCTACATTGATGACCTACACAAGGAGTATGGCCCGATAGTGCGCATATCACCAACAGAGGTTGCCATCGCAGATCCAGCCGCTTTTAAACAAATCCATGCCGTTTCATCAAAGTTTACCAAGGACATATGGTATGAGAAGCTGACCAATTTCCCTCGCCTGAGTGTCTTTACCATGCGCAATCCTCGCGAACACGGTCAGCGCAGAAAGCTTTTTGCTCGTGGCTTCAGCAAATCCTATCTCAGAGAGCATTGGGAGCCTACCGTCCGTGAAAAGACTTTACTCGCAGTCGAGAAGATCAAGGTCGATGCCCAGACTGGTGTTGCAGATCTGCTCAAATGGTGGACGTTCATGGCTACGGATATCGTCGGTGTCCTTGGCTTTGGCGAGTCGTTTGGTATGCTCGAACTTGGCAAGGTAAGTCAAGCATCTGTTCAAAAAAATAAAAAAGTTGTAACGTTCTGACCGAGAGTCTCAGAAAACCGAGTATATCCGAGTTCTTGAAGCGGCCCTCATTGGCAATGGCATTGGTGCCGAAATTCCATGGCTCCGTGCCATTGGAAGCCGCATACCATTCAAGCCACTCAAGGAGGCCTTCAACTCGAGCGCATACATTCTAGGCTACGGTACCAAAGCCGTCGAAAACGCTCGCAAAGGCGGCCATGATTCCAATCTCATGGCCACCATCATGGCCGAGGCCGAGAAGGGCGAAGCACACGTCGATGACATGGACGTCAAGACAGAGTCAACATCCCTGATATTCGCAGGCTCGGGCACGACTGCCAACACCATGACCTTCCTCTCGTGGGCGGTAGTGTCCCGACCTCAACTCCGCGCAGCCCTGGAAGAGGAGGTTGCCAAGTTGAGTGACAAGTTCAACGATGCCGACCTCGAGAAGCTTCCTCTACTCAATGCAGTAATCAACGAGACACTGCGCTTGTATTGTGCCGTGCCCGGTAGTCTTCCCCGAGTAGTGCCCGAGGGCGGCGCAACGCTCGATGGATATTTCGTTCCCCCAGGCACCACAGTCAGCACAAAAGCATACACCATGCACAGAGACGAGAACCTCTGGCCAAACGCACAAGTGTAAGGCATCGAAAACACAGTACAGTACCCGGTATCGAATCGCTGACACCAAAATCTAGCTTCGACCCCACCCGCTGGCTCGAAGGCAAAGAACAGAGCGCAGCGGCCAAGAGCACATTCTGTGCTTTTGGCGCAGGCGCCTACAGTTGCCTCGGCATCAACCTCGCTTGGATGGAGTTGAGATATGCTACCGCTTTCCTCTTCCGCGAGTGCAGAGGTATGCGCGTTGCTCCGAGTATGCCTGCGGATTGCATGGAGCTGGAAAACTATTTTGTGATTGTGCCCAAGGGGCATAAGTGTGAGGTCACGTTGCAGTAAACGCCGAGATTGATTCAGATAGAGTTGTAGCAAAGGGGTGTGGATTTGGTTGTGGGTCAGGCGTGTGTCCAATGTTATGTCAGTCCTTCTCTGTCTTTATCTATCGAAGCGACCAAAATTGCCTGCAGCCAGATCTCAAAGCTTGGCTTCTGCAATCTCGGGCTGAATGTTTGTCCATTCCACAATGTCACCAAAATTCATCATCCTGTTCGATCCCTCTGGGCCAAATCTATCTTGCAAATCTTCCCATTTACGGTTCACTGCCGTTTCTGGGCGCCAGCGGAAGCTGTGCTTCATACGAGGGTCTAGCTTGTCTTCCATTGCGTCTGTGATACTGTGTATACTGTCAGCTCCGTGTGTCGTTATGACCGGTCGGTCAGGGGGCACCCACAATCCACCAATGACTGGGATGTGACAGAAGCCATGGCCTGAAGCACCGCATCCAAGCACAAGGCTGGGGTAATCAGGATGCTTGGAGATCAAGAAAGCCCTATTGGGAGTATCTGCACACCAACAGATACGGGCAAAGCTGAATGGTCGATCGGCGAGATGCGGCATTGTCTCGCGAAGAAAACCTCGAGCTCTTTTCTCTGCCTCCTTGGGAATCTGATGCTTCGCAAAAGGTACACTCGACCGCTGAGAGCTGCTAAGGGTCAGCTTGTAAGATTGCCAATGTGTACAGAGGCTTACTTTTGCGGGTCAACTGTCCAGTTACAATATCCTGGATGCTCATCGCACATCTTCAATTCACCCTTGTCCTCGTCAGGCTCCATGAAGAAACCTCGCTCGATGTTGAACAAGACTGGCAGATTCTTGAATAGCTGCAGCTCTTCTTTTGTCATCTTTATGTGAGCCAGAGTCCAGGCTGTGGGACGCAACTGATCTTGCATGTCGAAGATGATACCTGCGTTCGCGCCAGCGCAAAGTATAGTACGGTCTGCCCGATGCTCGACTCCATCTAGCGTCTTGGCTCCTTTGACGTCGCCGTTCTCGAAGATAAGACTCTCGACTTTGCCCTTCTCTTGACCAGTAATGAACACAGCACCCAGACGTTCTGCTTCTCTGGCCGCACTCTCCATAGACTTTCTCGCGTGTATCCACCCGGAGCCTTTCTTCATCCACCAACCCTCCCAGCCGGGAAAGTCTCCCGTAAGCACACCTTTTGGCATAGTTGCCTGGAAATCTTCTTTGGTCTTGAGCGGCAACCAGCCTGCATCTTCGCTAGGACCACTGGCAGAGTTCATATGTGCACGTCCGGCATCCGAAGTTGCAGCGATGATGCACCCCGTCTCGTGGAAATACGGTACGAAGACGGGATCTTCGAGCCATCCTTTGGTTGCTTCGTTGATCAAGGTATTTGCAACGAAGCGTTCGTCCGAGTCGGCACCAGCAGCAAAGGTCCCCAGCTCGAGAATCTTGTTGACATCGTTACCTGCGGATATGGGGGACGGCACAGCGTAGGGATCGAGAAGAGTGACGTGCTTGTATCCTCGTCTGGTAGTAAGTCAATGCCATTTCAACATGTGGGTGATGTTAGCTAGAAATCCCGATCAGACCTTTTCAGGTGCAGAGCTGTAGAGATACCCCAGGTACCTGCACCAACGATGAGAATCGTCGAATCTAAGGATAGTGAAACGGACATTGCGAGAAGTTTTGTGAGAAGGCTTCAGAGGTAAGAAGAAAGAGCGTCCTGATGCTTCACACATCAATGGAGCAGTGACCTACGTGGTTATACGCTGCTACTCTACCCACAATGACCTGTCCGAAAGCACAACGGTATCGGATTGACCTCAAGGTGAAGGCGGGGAAGTCTCGAGATGGGGAAGGTCCAAGCCAGGGCCCGGGCCACTCTTGGCCACAGCTCCTACGTGCCTTACTCGGCCACCCCAACCTCACCCGCAGGCCTGTCATGCCCCAAGTCATCACCAGACAAACCCTGCCTTGGACCTTCCTGAATCCCAATCGCCCTGTCGTTCTACCGAATACGGCATCATGTTTAAGGCCCACCTGTTCTGAACCAGATATCTGTCATGCCCCGCAAACGAGTGAACCCTCAGGAGCCTCCACGAAAACGCAACAGGACGGGTTGTGACAAGTGTCGCGCTCGCAAAGTTCGGTGTGACGAGCAGAAACCGACCTGCGGCCAATGTCGTGCCAAGGGCTTTGACTGTCTCACGAGCATCAAGCTCAAGTGGGAGCAAGACTATACCAGTGCTGGACGAGCATTCGGTAGAGCTGGTTTGTGGGGTAAGAAGGCCGCCGAGAAGTCCAATGCTTCTTCGCCATGCATTCATGTCACCGAGGATGAGGTGTCTTGGATACAGATTCCTCTGATCTCTTCGTACAGCTTCGTCAACGCTACGGTAGGGAACGTCGAACAGCTTACGACTTTGGAGCATCTCGCACTAGAAGCTATGCCAGTCTTGGATGTTGTCCGTACCAACAATCGCGACGAGACTTCGAGCACTGCTTCCTTGTCACCATGGCTCTCTGCCAGGCAGCCTGTCTTTTTGTCCTGTCAAAGTTCCATACCATCTGTACTGCCGATGCTGCCCGATCTCCCCAACCCAATGCACTCCAATCTTCTTTCGTATTACCTGGAAAAGATATGTCCCATCACCGTCCCGAGTTCCGTCGACAAATCTCCTTTTGCCAATTTGATTCTCCCATTCTCCATCTCATCTTCTCCTGCTGTGTTGGAGGCTCTGGTTGCTCTCGCAGCCTGCCACAGATCTAAAAAGGATATCGCCTTTCGTTCGACGTCGTTGAGGCTGGGAGACAACGTTCTTCGCACTCTGCGCGGAAGGCTCAGCGCTGAAAACCCCCTGAAGGTTGCTATGGATCCCGAAACACTGGTTATTATGATGATCCTGTGCCAGTACGAGATCATCAACGAGTGCGACAAACATTGGGTGGTCCACCTGAAAGGAGCTCGAGATCTGATCCGAGTCAGAAGGAATGCTCAGCTCTATCTCACCGTGGGACAGTCTTCTAACGAGCTCGTTGAATTTACTGAGAAGTATTTCGCTTTTCAGGACGTCATTGGACGAACGGCATGCGGCGAGGAGCCGATCTTCGGTAGTGACTTCTGGACATCACAAGGCGAAGAGACTGATGCATGGCTTGGATGCTCTGCTGGTCTTGTCTCCATTTTGTGCGAAATCACTGAGCTGAGTCGCCAACATCGATCACGGCCAGGTTTGTGTCTTCCACGCGAATTTCAGTTCCAGGCAGCATCTTTAGAGCGCCGACTCTGTAGCCTAAGGCAGAGGGTGTTTGGCGAAGAAGATGACATCCTACAGCTATCCGCCGAATTAAAGAGACTGGCGGCTGAGCTTTACCTGCATTGTGCTCTCAATGGTGCAACTCCAACGACGCCTCTTGTTGTTGGGCACGTACAACAGATCCTTCATCTTGTCTCGGTTCTCCTTGAGCATGGAGTGCTTGCAGGCCTGAGCTGGCCTCTTTTTGTCGCTGCTGTTGAACTTGACCCCATGGAAGATCTCGAGTGGGCTGAGAGGCAAGACCTACCCGATGAGGTGCCAAGCTATGCTCGGCCCTTCGTTCTGTATGCCCTGAATTGCTTAGGGGGATCGAATGCCATTGCCAATATAGCCAAAACGAGGTCTGTCATCGAGAGAGTATGGCTGACCAGGAGTCATGATGACATCTCTGACACACAAGTGGAGGGACTCGAAAAAGGTCTGAATGACTGGGAGCGTTATGTTGCTCCACTATGTGGTGGCTTGAGTCTTGCTTGAGGACCGGACACGTCTTCATCGTCAAGCGATTTGATCCCATTGATTTTCCTACCGGGAGTCACCATACCAGAGGCCCTTCAGATACTGTCTGTCATATTGCTGTCCTTTTCAGGCAGAACCGAGGTCGCGGACCAGACTTGTCTGAATCTGGATGTCTGCTATTGCGACTCTGGACCCTGTTGGCATCGAACCAGAACTCACGTGTGCGAGATCTACTCATATTGCAGCACACTTCGGCTGTACCTTCAACCCGCTGGCGCTGCTGATATCATATGTGGCCTATCTCTACCCCAGACAAAAGATTGGCTGGCTGTGGTCGTGTAATGCGGGTTGATCTCTGGGGCCAAAGCTTATCAGACACATGGCATTTCCTATTGGCTTCGCTTGTACCTTCAGCTTCTCCGCATTAACGTCCCTCTATCATAGGGACATCGTTACTTCAACCCTAAGTATACATATTGGAAGATACTGGACATGCGAGACTCATTGAAGCCACCGATATGATAAAGGACGTATCGTCCCACTGGGTCGATCAGTCTTTCACTTTTGCTACAACAAACGTTCATCATGATGAACCGAGACTACGATTTGGACGTGCCCGGTACCGAACAGCTTGTTGATGGTAAGAGAATTCGCACATCGCATCAAGACTCTTCTCACAGCCTTCAGTCAACCACGACGTCGATGCTGCCCACCAAGGCAACTCGGATATTGTCCTTATTCCACGCCCAACAGAGTGCGGCTCTGACCCTCTTACATGGTCTAGATGGAAGAAATGGTACCAGCTTTTCTTGCTTGCGCTATACGCGTGCGCATTCTCGTTTGGAGAAAACACTCTGGGTGCTGCCTGGACCACCGTGTCTGAGGATACTGGTGTTTCACTGGTCAACATGAATGGAGGGAGTGCACTGAATTACCTGCTTCTCGGCCTCTGCAATATCTGGTGGATCAGCACTGCCAACAAAGTGGGCCGAAGACCCGTGTTTCTATTCACCACGCTCATCTGTTGTATGGCAGGTGTATGGCAGGGTCGGGTCCATGGAACCGCGCAATGGTTCCTGTCGAACAGCTTGAACGGCGTCGGAACAAGTGCCTACCAAGCCGTTATCCAGCTGTCCGTCTTTGATATGTTTTTTGCTCATGAGCGGGGCATGATGCTGTCTTTTTACCTGTTCGGTCAGCAACTTGGCAGTATTCTTGGTTTGATCACTGGTGGCATCATTTCAGATCACCTGGGCTGGAGGTAAGCTATACTCTGATACTGCTGAGGATACTCACTAATATGTACCCCAGATGGACTCAGTATTGCGTTGCGATAATCGATGCAGGTGTATTGGTCCTGTTGAGTTTCACGTTTGAAGAAACTCTATTCCCCAGGTTCATCTTCGAGAAGCTACAAGGAGTCCTTCCTGTCACCGAAGGCAGAGTCAGCCCTGTGGAGTCTAACACTGACGACAAGGATTTGGACAAGAAAGGTCTCGATCGCATCACTACTGTGCAGTCTGAGAGTCCCAACATCCAGCAGCGCGACTTCCCTCGCCGTACCTATGCCCAGAAGTTGAAGCTCTGGGTGTATTTCCCAGAAGACAAAACGACATACTTTCAGTATTTTCTTCGTCCGTTCGCGCTCTTCTTGTTTCCCAATGTCGTCATCTCTGGTTGCATATTCGCGTTTGGCTGCACAGGTAAGTGTATCAACCCAGTATCTTCAAGTCATATGTACTTATTGGTAACAGCTGGTATCGTCTCTTTCAACACCATATCGGAAATCCTGACTGAACCGCCGTATGACTGGAGTACCTCATCTACGGGTCTCGTCTTTCTTGCTGCTCTTGTCGGCAACTTCGTAGGATGGCTGACTGGCGTTTTCTCGGATCGGATTGTGATCCGTCTCTCACGCAAGAATCGCGGTGTAAAAGAGCCTGAGATGCGTCTCTGGACTTTGTGCTTCTCCTTTGTCTATGCCGCCGTCGGATACTTCCTATACGGCTTCGGGGCCCAAGCAGGGGCACATTGGATGACAATCGCTTTCGGAGTGGGTTGTATGATTGCTCACCAGGTCTCAGCTTGCTCCATCGCTACAACATACGCTATGGAATGCTTCCCAGGGATTGGTGGAGAATTGGTCGTGGTCCTTGCTATCTGCTCGTCCTGCATCAATTTCGCCATCAGTTATAGTGTGCAGCCCTTCATTGAGGCAGCTGGCTACGGATACGCCTTTCTATTCTTCGGTCTGTGCGTTCTCTGCTCTATGCTCGCTGCAATACCCATGAGTATATATGGAAAGTCTTGGAGACGAAGATGCGCACCAAAGTGGAGAGAGTGGCTGTCGCAGAGAGAAAACTGATCCGTTCTCGACCGCTTTTAGGCTGTGAAAGGAATATCTCTGTTAGCTTGATGTCAGTTGCTTAGATCCAGAATGTGATGGCGGTTTCCGTCTTGGTAGTCATATTCACCCAACTTGCTCGGTCCTGTCTTGCCGGCCGAGAGTTTGTGGCACCTTCCGAAAGTGAACAACAAGCACGACGTTGATCCATCCCGCATGCTTGTCGATCTTGGTCATGAGCAAGTTGCATGATTGAGTGGAGATCATGCAGGATTAGGCTGAATATTGCATGAGGAAGATGCACTGTCTCCATCTTGCTATAGCGTGCGAAGCTGGAAACAATCTTCGTAGGCAAGGCAGCAGCAAACTCTCTCATTCCTGCCTCGAAGTGCATGGATTGTCAACTGCAGGTCGTCACCCACCGGCCATATACCCCTCACCCCATCTGACGGGAACCCCACATGGAGAGACACTCCGCGCGGGGTGAACGGCTTCGACCGTGATGCAGATGCATCTTCTATCCACTGCATACATACTCGACAACACAGCGTGTCATAAGGCGAACCCTGGATCATATGAGGCCTGATAACTCTCAGGGATAAGATTACCATAGACATGTTGATCCACCCCTCGATATGATCTCGACACCTTCCACCTTGAGCTCGTATTGTCCAAGGTCCGTAGTCCGGAATGAACCATCAAAGTTTCATCCATCAAGAGATGCAGTATGCATGCACGGTCCTTCGGCATCCCCTGTAAGTAGCATGTAAGTCGTGACTGCGGCACAGACGGACATGGGCTGTCAACGCAGTTCCAGGATAATATGTAGTCGATCATCAAGATGTTGCCTGATGATCAGGGAGTAATGCCGAAGATTCGAAAGGAACGAATCGCTGGGAACAGTATAAGAAGGCAAGTATCACCATTAATTGAAAACACTATCGACACACACATCGAGTTCCGTCTAAAGTCAACCTTCGGAACAAAATGTTGCTCTCGAGTGTTGTTGTGGCAGCCTTTGCTGCCGCAGCCAACGCTTTGGACCTCAAGGTCGCTGCTAGCGGCGGTAATGCTACCTCTCCCCTCCAGTATGGATTGATGTTCGAGGTACTTTCTCCGAACGCAACAGCTTTGAACTTGGACTGACCATTGAAGGATATCAACTTTTCAGGCGATGGCGGTATCTACGCTGAGCTTATCCGCAACAGAGCATTCCAAGGCAGTACTGTGCATCCATCGAGCCTTCTCGGTTACCACTCTGTTGGAGGTTCGACTCTGTCGCTGAAGAACTTGTCTCAACCGCTCTCCAGCGCCCTACCTACCTCCATGAATGTTGCTACTGGCGAGGCCACTGGCGATGAGGTTGGGTTCTCAAACACGTAAGAGCGCCAGGCGTCTTATCGAAGCATATCTGTTGACACATTGCAGTGGATACTGGGGCATCGGTGTCGAAGTTCAAGACTACACTGGCTCCTTCTGGGTCAAGGGATCCTATAACGGCAAATTCACCACTTCCTTGAAGTCTGACATCAACAATGAGACTTTTGCTACCACACAGGTCCAGTCAAAGGCCTCTCCCAACGAGTGGATTCAGCACAACTTCACACTCACCCCTACCGCTGCAGCACCAAACTCGAACAACTCGTTCTACCTCACCTTCGACAAGTCTGGTGTCACGGGTGGCTCGCTTGACTTCACCCTGATCAGTCTTTTCCCTCCCACCTACAAGAACAGACCTAATGGTCTGCGCAAGGATCTCGCTGAAGCATTGAAGGCGCTGAACGGAAAGTTCCTTAGATTCCCTGGAGGCAAGTTTGAGCATCGAGCTTCGGAGTGGACTAAGCTGACAAGATGCAGGAAACAATCTTGAAGGTGACGATCCGCCATACCTCTGGAAGTGGAACGAGACCATTGGTCCTCTCCAGGACAGACCCGGTAGAGCCGGTACTTGGGGCTACCAGAACACCGATGGCCTGGGCCTGATCGAGTACCTCCACTGGTGCGAGGATCTCGAGCTCGAGCCCATCCTTGCTGTCTGGGACGGTTTCTACCTCAGTGGACCCGTGACCCCGCAGGACCAACTTCAGCCCTGGATTCAGTTTGCTCTTGACGAGCTCGAGTTCTTGATGGGTTCGACCAGCACCAAGTATGGAGCTCTGAGAGCATCTTTGGGATACCCCCAGCCATTCCAGATCAACTACGTCGAGGTAAGTCTTGGCCCGTAGTTTTCCCACATCGGATTGCTTCATCACCGTTGCGAATCGCTGCTGACAGCTCCAATAGATTGGCAACGAAGACAACCTTGGTGGTGGAAACGCCAGTTACTCTGCATACCGTCTCCCCATGTTCACCAGTGCCATCAAGGCAGCCTACCCCGACATCACGATCATTGCATCGACTACCACTGTTGACCCCATCCCTGACCACATTTCTCTCGACTACCACGAGTACTCCAGACCCGACAACTTTGTCAGAGAGTTCAACCTCTTCGACCACTACAACAGAAGCCATCCTATCTTGATCGGTAAGTAGATTGTCAGGCGTGCTAGAGGACAAAGCTGATAGAGATGCAGGTGAATATGCCGTTATTGAGGGCAACAACGCCTCCATGGCTTCAGTGGACTGGAGTTCGAACAGAGAGAGATTGGCCTTCCCATCATGGGAGGGCAGTGTTGCTGAAGCAGTCTTCCTCCTCGGAGCCGAACGCAATTCAGACATGATCATTGGTGCATCGTACGCCCCTACCCTGCAGAACCTGAACAGCTACCAATGGACGCCCGACATGATCAGCTTCACTGCCGACACTACCAAGGACGTTTTGTCGACGTCGTGGCACATGCTCCAGCTCATAGGTAACCACATCGTGACCGAGACTCTGCCCACTACTGGCGGTAACTTCGGACCCGCCTACTATGTGGCCGGATACAACAACCAGACAGGATCTCACATGCTCAAGACGGCCGTGTACAACGCTACCAGCGAGGTTCCCGTCTCAGTCTCTTTCAAGGGCGTGTCTGCAGGCGCCACTGCCACCTTGACAGTCCTGACCGCACCAAGCCCCGACAGCTACAACGCACCCGGCAAGGACCAAGTCGTGACGTCGACAAACACGACCATCACAGCATCCGCCGATGGCACGTTCAAGTTCGAGCTTCCCAACCTCAGTGTCAGCGTGCTGGAAGTGCACGGAAGAGCAACATACTGGGCAGGAAGCTGGGGTGGACACCGCGGTGCTTGGGGCCACGGTGGATTCGGCGGATGGACTCCTAGCTTTGGCGGCTGGGGCTGGGGCAACTGGAAGGGTACAGGACACAACAAGAGAGAGGTCCCCAAGGGCTACAAAGAGGTTGTCTTCTAGATCAAGCCGGAGCCATGCAAGAAGGTGGCATGGCGGATGAGTAGGTTAGTCGGCACGTAACCGAGAAAACGAGATTGCGGATCGAGTTGAACGAAAACTGCCATGATCAAGAGCCATTGATGAACCGACCGAAGTTCGGTGTTTTTGTGGTATAGAAAGGGAAATCTAGAGTGGGAGCCGAAGAAGTGGTTTCGCTCTGCCGAGTGCACGGGGCACATCCGATGTCAAGGGAACCCCGCGCTTCCTCCACAGAACGAGCTCCATCTTCTGTCTCTTTTCTGGTGCAGCATCCGAACTACTCTTGCACGGCACGAGCGATCCGAGAAGGTGAGGGGGCTGCGGAGTGCAAAATATCCCCAATTGCTGACCTTTCGGCCGACGATCGTGAAATCCGTGTGTTGCAAAGCGATAGACCGCCAAGAATGCAGGAAGGGGGAGAAGGCAGCGGAAGGTTGAGGTGCGTAGCTGATCTCGGTCTAGTCGAGCGTCACACGATGACCCTCCTCTGCTTGCGCCATGTATGATATAAAGTAGACGAGGCATCCCGTAAGTTGTCAAGCTCAGCCAAGTGTGTCTCGACCTTTGCATCTGCTCTCAGCTTAGCCAATCGATCCCATCAACCAAGGCAGTCACAATGGGTGTGGTCGAGCTCCTCTTCACGCCGTATTCAATTCTCGCTATACCGATCCTTTTCTACGTCTTGCCCTACCTACGCAATTGGTCCATCCGCGATGTCCCCTCGCCCTTTCCCGCAGCCTTCACCAACCTATGGCTCATGTACCAATGCCGCCGGGGCAGACGATACCTCGCCGTGGACCAAGCACACAAGACATACGGCAAATTCGTCCGCATCCAACCCCATCACGTCTCCATCGCAGACCCGGCGGCCATCCCCATCGTCTACGGCCACGGCACCGGCTTCCTGAAGAGTGAGTACTACGATGCCTTTGTCAGCATCCAGCGTGGTCTCTTCAATACGCGCGACAGAGCCGAACACACGAGAAAGAGAAAGACGGTTTCGCACACATTTAGCTCGAAGAGCATCGGTCACTTTGAACAGTACATGCACCATAACCTGGAACTGCTGGTCGAGCAATGGAACAACATGTCGAAACTGGCAGACGGCAAGTACGCCAAAATGGACGCCCTTAACTGGTTCAACTACACGGCCTTTGACATTATAGGTGTGTGCATACACTTGTGACTGATGGCTTGAGCATTCAAGGGAGGAAACTGACCTTTTCGATAGGCGACCTGGCGTTTGGGGCTCCCTTTGGCATGCTCGAAAAGGGTGCAGACATTGCCGAGATCCGCGAGTCCCCAGACGCACCTCCCAAGTTCGCTCCCGCCATCGAGGTACTGAACCGCAGAGGCGAGGTGTCGGGCACAATCGGCTGCTGGCCTTGGATCAAGCCCTACGCTGCTTACCTCCCGGACCCCTTCTTCACCAAAGGCGTGCAAGCCGTGCAGAACCTTGCCGGCATCGCCGTCGCACGCGTAAAGCAGCGTCTCGACAATGCCGACAGTATCGACCGTGTAGATCTCCTGGCGCGCTTGATGGAAGGCAAAGACGAGCACGGCAACAGTCTCGGCCGTCAGGAACTCACCGCCGAAGCGCTGACCCAACTCATCGCCGGCAGCGACACCACCTCAAACACCTCCTGCGCTCTCCTGTACCACTGTCTCGCAACCCCCCACGTAGTCAAGAAGCTCCAACAGGAACTCGACGCCGCCATCCCTGCTGGCACTCAGGTCCCTGTATTCGACCAAGTGCGCGAGCTACCTTACCTGGACGCCGTCATCAAGGAGACGATGCGCATCCACAGCACTTCCTCTCTTGGTCTGCCCAGAGTGGTCCCCGCAGGCGGCGCACAAGTCTGCGGTAGACATTTCCCAGCCGAAACGGTCCTCAGCGTGCCCGCCTACACGATGCACCACAGCAAAGAGATCTGGGGCCCCGACGCCGACGCCTTCAAGCCAGAGAGATGGGACAGTGTGACCGAAACGTAAAGACCCCCCCATCCTCCTTCCATAACTCCAAAGTGATTGCAAGTAACTAACAACGCATTTGAAAAAAACAGTCAAAAATCAGCCTTTATACCCTTCAGCTACGGCCCTCGCGCCTGCGTCGGCCGCAACGTCGCAGAGATGGAACTGGCGCTGATCGTGGCGACCGTCTTCCACAACTACGACTTTGAACTCTACCAAAAGGAGCTCGAGACCAGAGAGGGTTTCTTGAGGAAGCCGCTCGAGTGCTGGGTCGGCATGAAGAGGAGGTCAACCACTGCTTGATGGGGTTTTGATGTACAGTTATGATTTTTTCTTTGCTGTATTTGAATATGTGGATGTACGCATATCAATGTATGATCGTATGAAACGCTGATTGTGCACGATACCCACGCTCACGATAGAGTGATCAAGCTCATATGCACACAGTCCAAAAAAGCAACGTCAAGAGCAAAAGGCCATGCGATCGATGCGATAATCATTCATGGTCGTGTGGTACAAATATTTAGCTCTTTGAACAAAGGGATATCAATCCTCGATATCATCGTCGCTGAGCACAAGCTTCTCGACAGCGTGCTCCACGGGTATATTCAGCCCACCTCCCTCAAATTCGCCCTTCTGGCTCTGCTGTTTCCTGCCTCTCTTCGTTACAGCAGACTCTGGATCTGGACGGTCGGTCCACTCCGATTGCTTCAAGTCCATCTCATCATCTTCGACCGCGTCCAGAGCTGCATCATCAAGGGCCGTGGACGCGGAGTTCAAAGCCGATATGCGAGTCAAGGTGTTGACACTAGCGATGAGTGATGGTGGTATGTCCTTGTGACAGGGCAATATCTGGGAAGAGTAAGGAAGGCGTTCGAGCAGTAATTCTGTCCTTGCGCCAGAACTCAAAAGAGTGTTTGAGAGTGGTGTGGTCATCGCGGCTGCGTCTCCTTCATCTTCTGGAGCCACATCCAATGTCTGCTGCCGCTTCCACGCTGCCACACCCTCCGTGTTCGCAGAGGTTGAATCGGAACTCGAGCCTACAGCCAACTTGTGTATCGTTGATATCACACTCTCCAACGTGCCCTCGAATTCTTCCCTCTCCTTCCACAGCTTGGAACTCGAGGGGAAGAACATTTTGAACTCATCACCACGCTTGGCTCCTCGTGGCAGGCCTGCTAGCCTGTTGACTGGAGATGGCAGCCAGAACAAGACACCACGGATCGCAGTCTGAAACGACATGTCATCCTGACGAAGATTGTCCTGAGCAGAGCCGGAGGACATTCGTGTCCCGTAGCCAAACCGATCGCAAGATAGCATGTCGAAGTCGGATAGAGCATCGATACAACCGTTCAGCGAGTCCAATGTATCTTCACTCATTGAAGACGAACAAGACAAGGCGTAGTTCTCTTGTAGTGCTCCGACGAATGTCGACGTATCAGTGCCGACTTCATCGATTAGGTTATTAGGATCGTGTTCCGGGACTTTCGGTTTCCGGTGTTGAGGTAGGTATGTCGGGGGTTGAGGGACAGGACTAGGAGGATCAAGGCGCTTGTTGTACACGACCCGACCGACAGCATGAAACATCCCAAGACTACTTTCGCGATTGCTGATCAGGTTCAACGCTTCTTGTTCTTTCTTGGTCAAGGTAGCTTCAGCACGACCTTTGGGCTTTGTGAAAGCGACTTTTGATGACCAAGCACCGCTGTCGTCGCCAGCAAGACAAAGAAACTCGAGGGAAGATACAGCACTTCGGACATCGCCAGTCTCGGCCAGATGTTTGAGCACAGCAGGGCCAGGTACAAAGCGCCTGCCTGAGTTGCGAGATTCCTTGATGACGATTGCGTCCAAGGCTTTCGTCAGGATGATGGGGGCGATATTGTTGAACTCGATCGGAGCAGTCTGTGGGTGATTCAGAATGGCGGGACCGAGCAGACGATGAGCAGTAAAACTGTCAGCAGAGGCAGTCGAGGTTGAGAGCAGAGCTTCCGAGACGATCATAACCATAGGTGCGGGACTCGATGATGCTGGTGTAGCCAGGTATTGTAGGATGGTGTTCCTAAAGATTTGCAGAGCAGGTGAAGATTTGGCAAAAGTGTTGGGAAACTCCTCGACGAGCATGATCTGTTTGGTGTGATTGTTGGTAGTGGTAGGAGCTGGTTGGGCGGTACCATCACTTCGAACCAAGTCGAGACCTGCAAACTTGCCGCTTCTAAAGACGAAATCTTCAAACTGACTGGAATATGAAGTGAAAGCACTGCTCGCAGCATCAGTGCCGACTGGACTCTTCCACTCCATAATACCAATTCCCATCTCTTTGGCCAAAAGGCTAACAGTAGTTGTTTTGGCAGTACCGGCTGCGCCTTTCAGAACAATCAATCTGGGCCTCGCACGATCAGACAGAGCGGATTCCAGGACGCTGCGAACATCTGTAATCTTTCTCTTGTGCACAGCAAGCTCGGACAAGTCGGCAGGAGCAAAGCGTTCGGTCCATGGTCTTGTGTCGGCCGGGACTGAGGGAATTCTAGTGCCGCCGGAGACTTTGCGAAACTTTTGCGATGGTGCCGGTGGGCCATCTTGATCCGTGTCAGCAACTTGGTCCTTGATCAGTTTCCTCTTGCGCGAGACTTGAGCGATCTGGGAAGACTGAGACAGTGGAGCATCATCGGCTGAGATGTCGTCGTCGATGTCCAAGCCTTCGAGATCAGGGTTGTCTGAG
The DNA here is from genome assembly GCA_019677095.1 of Aureobasidium sp. SLJ-2021a. Lineage (NCBI taxonomy): Eukaryota > Fungi > Ascomycota > Dothideomycetes > Dothideales > Saccotheciaceae > Aureobasidium > Aureobasidium sp. SLJ-2021a. Next base: position 420,490 of record JAHRBU010000009.1, on the reverse strand, counting down.
GCTGATGGAGCAGCAGAATTCTGAGACGAGGCCTGGTGGCGTTGTGCGGTAGGGTTGAAGAAAGAGAAGATGGGCTTGTTTGCACGTTTGGGTTGTGCTTCGGCGGCAGGCTTGGTCGATTGGCGGGCCTGTCGTGGTTTGGAGGGGGAGGCGGTGACTTTGGTCCTGGCAGAGGTCGAGGGTTTCGCTTTGGATCGTGGGGGTCTTGCGGGCTTGGGCTCGGTGGTCTCTAGCTGTACAGGCGTCTCTTCTACGTCGACTGTCGGCATCGAGTCGTCTTCATCGTCGTCGGATGACACGACAGTCTTCTTGCGGCGGGGCCGGCCTTGCGCCATGCTGCCTGCGAAGTCGTGGTGATGGAAGTCGCATTGGTCGCCTGGGGAATGGACAAAGTCTCTCTCAACTCATGGCCAATTCATGGTTTGGTCTTTGGGAAGGGTCGAGACCTCAGGCAACAACCATCAAGAGCTTTGACCCATGACGCGTTTCTGCTTGCGCTTTCACGTGCGTTACCGTCAATCGTCCTTTCTTCATTTGACACCTTCTCACTGTACACTACGACCTCCCCAACACAGCCCGTCTGCCAAATCGCTTTTTACATGTTGCTCTGATCATCTCGTCTAGATTGCCTGCGCAGTTTCTTGCTATTCTCATCGTGTGACGTTGCCGATGGCAGTCTCCATCCACAACTTGGTATATTGTCTGTGCAAGAACTCAATGTGTGCAGGCATGGGCGTGCCAGTCGCCTTGCCGAGACCCTGGTAGAAGACACTCTTGAGCTGGAACTCGGCAACTCCCTCGTCTTTCTTGATCTCCGCTCTCATCTCAAACAGTCCGTCGCTGGGTCTGACTTCCATCTTGCGCGGCGAGTCTCCGCAGCGAACAATGATCGACTCGGGTGTCTTGGTGAGCACCTCGAAGTGGTCTGTGATTTGTGTGCCAACGGGGTATTCCGAGTCTAGGAGAGCCTTGGTGTCCCACAGCTGGGCTTCCGTGTCGGCATCGCGGTACTTCTTCTCGAGGTATTGGCGCTGGTATGCGTAGCCTGGAGAGTCGTGTCAGTAGGCTGTGGCGGACATTGAAGCACATGTACTCACCAAGGCCTCCCCAAACGCCGGCGCAGAACTTCTCTACCAGCTTTCCTTCCTTCTCAAGGTACTCGGGCTTGATCTGGCTCAGCGGCACCTTGCGCACGCACAAGTCGGCTGTTGGAGGGTTTCGCTCGGGGTTGTTGCGAGCGTAGAAGGTCGTGTTGTAAATGTAGTCGGAAGGTGACAGGGGAACAAAGTTGGACTTTCTTGTCCACACTGCCCATCCTCCGGCCCCGGCTACTGTGCCGTACGCGGCAACCTTTGACAAAGCTTTGAACACACCCATGGTTGTTTGTGTGTGCGCGTTTGGTGGAAACTGGTGTAATGGAAGCTCGGCGACAACCAATGTGCAGCAGTTGATCTCGTGCTGGTGCAAGACAATCGGAGAGAGATGCAGCGAGCGAGAAGTCGGTAACCGAAGCAGCTCGGGCAGCGACTGTGTCACGCGTCATTTGCCGACTCGGCATTTCTCCCGCCGGGGAGGCTGCGCGCGGGGCTCTCAGGAACAAGACAACATTTTCCCAACTCTTCGAGCTGCTGCATCTACTGATAGACTACAAGACGATACCTCAGTCTTTGAAAGTGTCGCAACATGCTTGCGCTATGGCGGCATGCGTTGATCTCAGTCACATCATGCAAACCACGACCTCTACCTTCAATCAGAGCTAGAATACATGAACTGAATCTGCAGAGATCGTCCTTCATGAAGCCTTCGCATGTCAATTCCCTCAGGCGTATGCTCAGCACGCCATGGACACACTGCTTGACGCCATGCGACAAGAGGCTTGATTCTCACATCGTAGAAGGCGGACAGACATGTCAGCTCGACAGAATCCGCCTCGTCTTGCACGTACTATTGGTTAATCGGTACAGCTCACGAGCTCACACTGAAGCTTGTTGATTCGCCGTGGATCCATATTCCCTCAGCATTGCAACATTGGTGCAGATGCTTCTACGCGATCTGTAAACTATGTGTTGTGTATCGTAAGGCCCAGCTCTCGCTTGAGTATATACACCTCTGGAATGCGATGATGACATTCTATTATCGTCTTTCAGAGTGGGGGTGAGTTGAGTTTATCTCTATCTGTCTGGCAAAACTGCCATGTTTCGCTCTTGCCTCGAGTTTGGTTGCTTACAACTTGATCTAAAACCATCGTCTCTGTCGACTTTCATTGTTCCACCTTACATCTATAATTACCTTGACAGCCATACACGCATACAGCAGACATGACCCTATTCAAAGCATCGCTCGTTCTAGCATGGATAGCTCTCCTGCAACTCTCATCTACAGCTCCTCTATTACGAAAACAATCCGAGTCTGGTCCCCATATCACAACAGATTTTCCCGATCCTTCGGTTCTCAGGGTTGGCGATACCTGGTACGCCTTTGCTGGACAATCGCTGTATGACTACAAGAGCACACATATCCAATATGCAACTTCCACCGATTTCAAGACGTGGACACTCCAGCCTGGCAACGATATGCTACCCAACTTGCCGAGTTGGGTTGATGCTTCTAAAAATCATATCTGGGCTCCGGACGTCAATCACTTGGTACATATGTTCATCTCTCGCATGTGTCTGAGGTTCTGACAACAAGTAGGATGATGGCAGATTCCTTTTGTACTTCAGCGCTCCTACATACCACACCAATGCTCCACATTGTATTGGCACTGCATACAGTGACACCATCGATGGCCCCTACATACCATCCGAGGAAAGCTTCGCCTGCCCTGCTGACCAAGGAGGCGCCATCGACGCATCTGGATTCCGAGATGCAGACGGAACTCGATACATTGTGTACAAGCTCGATGCCAACTCGTTGGGTTTTGGCGGCGCTTGCAACAACGGAGTCGAACCGATTATTTCGACCCCCATCCTCATCCAGGAAGTCCAAAGCGATGGAGTAACCAAGATCGGCGACGCTTACCAGCTGATCACCAATGACTCTCCTGAGGATGGTCCGCTCGTCGAGGGCCCCAGTATGATACACTCTGGTGATATGTATTACCTGTTTTACTCATCGAATTGCTTCACCACCACGAGCTACGACGTCGCGTATGCCACAAGCGCATCGCCTACTTCTGGTTTTACGAAGCAGGGAGTTCTCTTCAGCACAACTTATGGAGGACTCAGAGGCCCTGGTGGAGCAGATGCTGCCTTGGACAGCAGCCACTTTGTGTTCGCAGCACAGATGGGTGACGGACGGAGGAGCTTGTACACTGCTCGAATCACGTTGGATGGAAACAGTGTGTTTGCATAGTATCCGAGTACAGTCCTAATGAAATGTGTTTCCACCTAACATCCTTGCCTTTGATTCAGTTTCTGATCTATGCTTTCGTACCATGACAGGATTTCAGTTGATAGTGATAAGCACTGGGAACCATATTTACTCGATGCCATGTCCAGTGACACTATCTATAGCAAGCAGAAGCTATATTCGTCCAACTAGTAGTCAATAGAAGCACCACCGGATCCTTGGTTAATGTTAGGCCAATGGACAGAATTCTTGGTCGGAAGCTTAATCGCAACCCACGGAAGCTTCTGCTCTATCGCTCTTTCCATCCAGCACCGACAACGACATTCTTTCCAAGCTCTTTAGTTGATTGTTGCGTTTTGTCGAATGAGTCGTGACTTTGATTTCAGGTATACGTATCCAGTCAGTGTCGCGCCCGACCGTACAATTGCAGCAGTCTTCCCAAGACGTTCGGCAAGCGGGTTTAAAAATAGCTATACCGCTATCCACACACAGTCGAGCTTTTACGAGCACCGTGCTTCCGACATCTGCAGCTCACACTCGACTATTGGGAATCCTGCTCGCGTAGAAGCAAGATTCACTAACGAACGTGATAAACCATGATATAAAAGACAAACTGCCCCGTCGCGACTAACGCTCCCCCTCAATCAGCAAACCAAGAGCCTTTGAAAAAACCACATTCGTTTATCATTTTTACCTACTTCCTACATCATGAAGTTCACCACCACTCTCCCAGCCCTCGCAGCACTCACCCCGACCATCCTGGCCGCAAAAGCCTACATCCCTGTCGCCTACTCCCCCAACAACACCCTCATCCACAACAAACCCCTCTCCGCAAACGACGGCCGCTTCTTCATCGACAAAGACACCACCGCCGTGCCCTCCTACGGCGAAAACCCAGACCTCTGGAACACCACCATCATCACCGGCCCCACGGATGGCAACCGCTGGTGGATGGGCATCACCGGCGCCGGCGGCCAGACCCTGTTCCTCGGCAAATGGGGCCCTTTTCTCTCGTACGCGAAGTGGGCGTTGGGGGCTACGGATGTGGATGGTGGGTTCTTGCCTTCGTACGGGACGGGCGCGGTGGAGTTTGTGCTGGAGGAGACAGAAGACGGACAGCCCAAGTTGGTGAATACGGGCAGGTATGGGGGTGCGTTGAAGACGCCGTCGACGAACGAGTGGAGTGCGTGTGCGGTTGATGGATTCTTTTCCGTCGAGGCGGGACGGAGGATCGAGTATGGGCTCGAGTGTTATGATTTTGAGATGGTGTTGAAGGAGACTGATGCGCCTGGTCCTCAGTACTATCATTATTGGGATGAGCTTTGAGGGATTTGGGGTACGGGTCTGGAGTGAGCTGAGAATAGATTGCGAAGGGGAGGATGGCTGTAATTTGTGGCAAACGAATCATGAAGGGTGCATAGTAATGTTAACGTGTAATACATCTTGAACACTTTCCAGCTTCGCGATCGTGGCGCTGAGAAACACATCTGGTCGCACCATATACATCCATGAACGTCAAATCGTGTAGTCCACCTACTCTTGCTTAACAAGAATCTCTCCATTCTCAGCGTACCCATTGACGTTGAACTTTCTGAACTCGCGTGTCTTGACTTTGTTCGCAAAGAGCACATTCAACGGAATTTCCTCAGTCAGTGGACTTGCCCCTCCGGAGCCCCGTCGGTTTGCTTGGCCGTGTCGGCCTCGTAGAGGGACAAAATCAAGCACCATTACTCACCACAAGACAACAAGCCAGTTATTCTCTGATAGTCTATGAGGGAATCTCGTAGTGAAGTGCTCCCGGTGGTCCTTCTGGTTCCATAATAGTATGCTTTGACACAGGCTTCGTAAAAGGCCCGACCAGCTTGGAGAGACTCGTTGAAACACAAATCTCTTCATACCGCCTGTTGTTCACAATGGCTATGATATATCCTCGTCCATAAGCATATAGTATCTTGTTCAGGTCTTGTACCCATATCGTGCTTGGCAATTCTATGAAGTCCTTGCCGATACCTGAGCGCAATGAAGGAGGAGCTTCTCGTATGTCTTGGAGATCGGCCATGCTGAGCATCGATTCTTGATTAGCTTCGCACCGACCTTGAGCACACTGAGCGCTCCACTAGGCTGGCATATGTTCCCTACGCCTAACATATGCGGCTGCATAGAATTTCCTCGGCGGATGAATATCTGGATGAGTTCATCGTCACAAGGTCGGTCAATCTGTATCATCTTCGGATCATATTCTTCATCTGTGTCCACACGAGAGATCACAGGATGGTGCTCGTCAGTCGAGGCTTGCAAAAGGGGTACGAATGAACCGTAAGCCCACAGTATAACGCTGGCCACGAACAAACTGGTCGGTTCGAGGATATTGCCTGTTCCGTGGTGTCGAATATACCAAAACATAGCTCCGGCATGCGCAATAGCTAGTCTGGACTTGTAGTGATCCTTGGAGATCCACAACCAGAGCTTGGCCACCAGATCTTCTCGACGCGAGCGAGAGCTCCCGATATGAGCGAAGGATGTATCGTTGCCATGTGATGAGACGACTTAACACATTAGATCGTAGACGTCCTGGTAAGGAACAAGCAGAACCAATCGCGACATGTGCAAGTGCAAAACTACCGGTGGCTCAAGCCCTTGAAGACGAGCTATGACGCCGTGTGTTCCCCAGTGTAAGGAGTCCAGAGAATCCAGGGTCTTGTTGCGCCATTTTTGGTAGTCGGGATCTGAGGGCAGCCAATAGATGTCTCTCACGGACTCGCCGCACTGTTGTTGCCCCGCGTCAAGGCCGCTCAGTGGATCGAGTATGTGAGATCCTACTTCCAGTGTCCGCCGGCAGACTGCATGGACGGCGATTGTCTGTGCAAAATCCCCGAGCCTTTGGGTAAGTGGCTGTTGCTGATAAAGTGACCTTAGTAAAGGGATCAAGCCCATCGGCTGTTTATGTGTCGCTTTGAGGTTGATCCACTCCCCCAATGATGTCGCCACCCACAAAGCTTCATGAACAGGCAGATTTGTCTGAACATCGCTGAGGGAGAGGTTTGCCGAGATGTTTTTGCCGGATGTCAGAAAGTACCAACTGTCAAGCAGCCAAGCACAATATGCTACTCGGCGCTGACTCTCGCGATGCGTCCATGCTTTCCAATCCTCTTCTGTCCACGTATCATCCCAAGTAGGCTCATTCAAGCACAGCCATCGAGATCTTTTGATGTTGGTGCAGTAATCCGAGAATGATCGAGTGCCTGCCAGAGTCTCTTCATTGATGTCGTGCTGTAGATGAAGCTCTAAAACATCATAGATGATACAAGCTTGCATAAAGGACAGCTCTGGTACACCCTTGGTGCGTCCGATGGACATGTTTTGCGCAGTAATGGCTCGTTGCAGGAATGTCCTCAAGGCCTCGGCATTGGACACCAGCGATACAGAGGAAGGCGTGGCAGCTCCCATCGCGGCCATAGCCAAACATAGAATCCAGTCGTTGTCACCTTCTAATGTTGCTGTCGACTGGTGAACAACTTGAAATATCGTTGTAGTGTTTTCAAAGTATGACTCGATGCAGGTCTCCAGAGCTTGTCGAGAAGGAAATCGATCAGATCGGAATCTCTCAAAGAGGAGTATTGGATTATCGGCCATGCAAAGATCATCAAACTGTTTTAGTATACGATTGTAGGTGAGTTCTGGGATGATTGGTCGAGAATATGCACCCGTGGTCGGCACTTCTATAGGACTGAACTCGAGTCCGTTCCCCATACTGCCTGCGTGGTCTTGGTTCTGCGAGATCTCGGCGTTGCGATGTCTTGCCAGTCGACTCACCTCTCCGTCCGCGTAGAATGTCCCATGCCGCTTTGAAGAAGCCGCAGAATTGGTGACAGATATCGAGGCTGGAGATTCTTCTGCAATAGATCCCTTACTCCCGCCACCGGGACTTGTACCGATATTGACGGGGGCACTATCCAGAGGGTTCTCACTGGGGGACCAGATACTCGATTGGTGTATTCCCATGGTCGGAGAGAAGTTGTTCAGTGCTTGAGTCATGTAAAAGTCGAAGTCCCAGTCCATGCCATTCGTATATGGCAGCCAATTTGTGGCCGGTAGTGAAGGTGGATCTCGTTCGACGAAAGGTGCAACCACTCTTTGATCCTGAAAGTTGTAGGGCGACACTGATATGGGATCTTGTGCTACCCATGTAGCACTCATCAAAGATCCGTGTTGTGGTCTCACGACTTGCGAGCGCGTAGCCGGCAAGAATGCCCTGTTGTTCTCGCTAAGTGCTGGTGCTTGTGCTTGATGAATCATATGCTCTGAATCGTTGTTCATAGTAGCCAAGCGATCTTGAGAGTGGCTGGGAGTTTCCTCGTGGGTTTGTGCTGATATCATGCTTGCTTCTTGTTCTGCTCCTGACTCGGCTCTTTGGTCTGACTCCTCATAAACACATGGAAGTCGTCTTGAATTGCACCTTTCACAAGGATTCTGTCTCGTGCATCGCACACGGGCGGTAGCACAAGCCCTGCAAGCTCGAGAGGAGAAGACACCAGCAGATCCCAAGTGAGTCCCAACGGGGCTTGTACGATGGGTTATCTGGTGCCGATGAAGTGTGTTCCTGAGATTAAAGTCAACTCGTGTACGGACGACAGCTTGGAGACACTAGTGGGAGGCCACCTAAACCCTCAAAGCAGTAATAGCATGTTTTGAACGATGACATCCACAGCTGTACAATTTTGGTGATACCAAGAGACTGGGAATGGGTTTGCGAACCTTCTGACAAAGCTCTTCCCGCATTTTGGGCATATGAATTGCTTGAGTTGAGTATGTGTCAGCATGTGGCGTCGCAAGTGTGTTGTTCTTTGGAAGACGATATTGCAGGTCGAGCATTTTCGTTGATCATCATCGCGGGCTGTACAAGGCTCGTTCTCGGGCATTGCGGATGATATACAGTATATATTGGTCTTAATGATGACAGTATTGAGGTGTACGTGACAAGTCACTGACCCGAAACTCCTCCTGAGCACCGCCGCGGCTAAGCTGGCGGCTGATCTTGAAGCCAAGGAAGGTGCGATGGAGTTGGTCACCACGCCGACTATCAACATTCCGAACTTTGAACAGAAGCTGCCTAAGTCGATACTGACATCTGAGGATATTGGATGTGATTCTGGTGTTCTCAGATGTACTCGAATCGTATCAAAATAATGCGGCCTGTGACCAGTCATGGATGTGCGACACCGGGCTCTGTTTGTGAAATCCGACCAAGACAGCCGGGCTGCCTAGGCCACCCTGTTCGACACCGATCGTACTTACTATGACACATACACACACCAAACAGCTCTTGACAGTCAGCTATGATGCATAGTCTTTCTCGTCGATATTTTCGAGCTTTGAACAGACGTCATGTACTGAGACAAGATAGGCTCACAAAACATTTTCGTACGTAATGTGTATTTAACAATCGTCGTGTCGACAACAGATGTTGACATACAATGATGCTATTCCAAAGCATCAAGCCTACTGCTTTACGAACACAGGCATCATGTCCATGGGACAATCAACCTCAACCTCGCGACCACCATCATAGACCTTGCCACCTTCGAATGCCTTCCAAGTTGCACCAGCAGGAAGATAGACTGTTCGCTTGCGTTGACCTGGATTGAAGATGGGCGACACCAGGTACTTGGGACCGTACATCTGCTGATCTTCGATTGTCCATGCTTTCTTGTCCTGAGGGAAGTCATAGAAGATGGGGCGAATGATTGGAGAGCCATTTTCATGAGCTTCCTTCATGAGACTTCGCGTGTATTCCCTCATATCCTCTCTGATCTTCATGTACTTCTTGCAGATCTCATAAACCTCCGGGCCGTAAGACCAGACCTCGTTTGGAGCACCTGAACAACACGTCGCGCCGCCAGTAGTGCCATGTTGAGGTTGGCGAGGCTCACGGTCTCCATGCAGACGCATCACAGGACAGAACGCTCCGTACTGGAACCATCTGGTGAACAACTCGCGGAAAGCTTCATCATCTGGATTGCCACCGTGGAAACCACCAATGTCAGTGGTCCACCAACTGATGCCTGCCATGCCCATGTTGAGTCCGGCAGCGAACTGGTTCTTCAGACTGTACCAAGACGAAGCAATGTCTCCGCTCCATACCAAGGCACCATACTTCTGACTACCAGCCCATGCACATCGCAAAAGGTTGACAATGTTCTGCTGCCCTTCAGCTTCTTGACCTTCGTAGAAGGCACGAGCGTATTCTCGGGGGTAGATGTTGCCGATGCTGACATTGGACCCTTGCCAGTATCTCCAGTTGTCGAAATGATAGATTGAATACTCGGGCTCGGCTTCGTCCAACCAGAACGTCTTGATCCCCTTGGAGAAGTAATTTTGCTTGGCTTTGTTCCAAACATAGGCTCTGGACTCAGGGTTGGTGGCATCGAAATGAACAGTGTTACCCTCGAAATCCAGAGAAATCCTTGTACCGCGGTCGCATCTGATCAACAGACCCTTCTCCACCATCTCTTCATAGTTCTCGCATCTTCGATCGACGGTAGGCCATATTGAAACCATCAACTCAATGTTCATCTCCTTCAGCTCCTTCACCATGGCGTCGGGATCCGGCCAATAGGTAGGGTCGAATTTCCATTCTCCTTGCAGCGGCCAATGAAAGAAGTCGATCACGATGAGATCGATAGGCAACTGACGAGCTTTGTATTCTCTTGCAACACCGAGAAGCTCTTCCTGTGTTTGGTAGCGGAGCTTGCATTGCCAGAAACCGAGACCATACTAGGGTACAAATCAGTATTGTTCCTGCGAAGAGATAGCGTTGGGACTACGCTTCAGCGTCCTTACCTCTGGCATCATGGGAACAGTACCCGTAACTCCAGCATATGCCTGAACAATCTCGGCAGGGGTCTCTCCCGCCACAAGCCAGCAGTCTAGAACAGTGGAACTCAATGCCTCAAAGGACATGATATTCTTGCCAAAGACGGCTCTTCCGACACCGGGGTTGTTCCATAGTAGACCGTACCCCAAAGAAGAGACGGCGAATGGCACACTGGCTTGCGAGTTTCGGTGTGCAAGCTCAAGGTCGAGGCCCTTGAGATCTAGGTAGGGCTGCTGATACTGGCCCATTCCATAGATCTTTTCGTCCTTGTCGAGGGACTCCAAGCGCCAGACAATATGATAATCGTTGGTGGTAGGAATAGCCTGAAATTCGCGGGCTTCTCTCTCGATTGCGCTGCACTTTGGGTCCAAGACGTCGCGGCGGGTTCGAACAGCTTCGTCGAGGATTGTCTTGCCGCCGTGACCGTAGACAGTCAATTTACCCTTTGCTGTGACTACAGCCTTGATCTCGCCGTTGGTCAAGGAGCTTGACTTCTCTCCGATTTCAATCACAGCATTGAGACTCGGTGATCCTTCCAGAGCCCAATTCTCCGAAGGCATCTGATTCAGCTGGGTCGCACGAATGCGGAGGGCATTCTTGCCCCATGGCTCGATCCAGAGTTTGTCGGCATCGTAGCTGAAGACGAGACGGTTATCCTGTTTGGCGAACATGGTGAGCTGCTCGAGAGATGCTGGTGAGGTGATGCTTGATCAGATACTCGAAATCCCGAGTGATAGAGGTAAGACATGGTGAGACTGTTCTAGGAAAACAGAGACATGGGAGCCCCTCTCACTGACGCCGTCCGCCTTCTCAGGCTGCTGGTAAACATCCACTGGGTGAGCTTCGCCTGCCCCTCATTTTCCCCTCCCGACTTGGAAGAGCTTCAGCATCGACTGTCAGTTTTTGCACCACCGGAGCCCCGCCGCGACACTTCGAAGGGTCTCTTTGTCCCGAACACCGACCAAATTCTTGGTCTCAGACAACAACATGTGGATAGTATGCGTGACAGTGGTCGCAGTAAGCTAAAACAAGCCGGATAAAATTCACCTGGAGAAGCCATAGTTTCTGCTCCATTACGAGTGTATGCGCTTGTGCTTTCCGTATCTGAGATTGAGAAGATGTGGTTCGATCCCTACCCACTGCAATTACATGTCTTTTTCTTTCTTTCTGAGGGCTATCTCCTTGGTTATCGATAGGGTCCAGAATGAATCACTGAGTGAGATGCTTCACGCCTTTGGCGTGCTCATGATTACATCTACCACCCAAAAGACTCTTCGAAATACTCCACACTATGACATCCACGTTTCAATGAACGGTGGACAGCTAGCCTGGCTTCATCAGCCATGGCAGGTGGACCGCAAACCAACACTGCCACCTTCGTCCCCGTCATTTCCGCTCTTGTCGCAGCTTTGGCGATTGCAGCTACAATGTCCGGTCGTCCATACTGCAGCTCTGGCATCACAAAAGCTACATCGTCTTCCCTTCCAAACTCTTCCTCTGCATGTTTCGGGCCTTCACTTTGTCGTGTGAAGAACAAATCGGCTGAGAAATCATCTCTTTGTGTTGTAGCACGGAGTTCGCGGGCAAAGACTTCTTCAATGAAGGATGCCTGTCTAGCCGTCCAGAGCAGATTCATATATGTGGTGTCCGTCTTGCCTTCTTTGGACAGTGACATGTGTTCTAAGATGTACGGTACTGCTGATGCAATACCAGTGCCGCCTGCGATCAACAACACTGAGTCGAAAGATGATGTTGGACGATGATGGCCATATGGACCTTCGAGAAGGATTGTTGGAGTCGTGGTTCGGATAGGTGGTCGGAGACATTCATCTCGCAGTCGTTTGGTCCAGCCGTCGTAGGGACGGATCCAGAAGGTCAGGCTTTGGGTACGAAATGGATGTGTTGAACCAGAATCGGGCTCAACGTACTCGTACTGTGTGTTGGTCTGCTGGAGGAGAGAGCTGCCAGCATCATCTGATGTAGGGGACCCCAAAGACCACGATCCAAGTGTGAAAGGGTGATTTTCATAGCCTTGCCATGTCGTAGGTTGATAGAGATAGTAGAATTGTCCAGCAGCAGGTTGAGTAAGGATCGAATTTGTCTTTATGTCGAGCCTAACCACATCGGACTCTTTGCTGTATGAGGCAATTGTATGTGTGCGATGGATGACTTGCTTGCTAAAACGGACTGAAATATTGCAAGATATAAGACGCAACAGTCGAAGTGCACGATCTAATACCCATACGATCACGATCGGCCAGAGATATGCGTCGTATCTTGCATCGAAGATGGAAGTGTGTCTATCAAGTAAGCACTTGGAACCGGCTACAAAACAAGAGGCTGAACTTACAAGAAGCAACCCACCAGGGTAACCACAGAAAGTGCAATATGAAGGACCAAAAAGACCTCGTAGAATTTGATGCGAAGCCATGATATGGAGAACAACAATAAAAGGCTCATAGTGATAGTTGCCTCCACTAGGTCAGTCGATGAACAACCCAAAAGAAGCGGTCTGATATCTTACCACCACACCAAGCAAGAGCCAAAGCTGAGTGAACTCTCTTGCGAACATCCCCCATCCTTCTACGATTCGTTAGCCTATATCATACGACAGAGAAGGAGTCGTGAATATACCAAACTTCACAAACAGCCAAGTGTATGCGACTGAGTGTACAATGGCCAAAATTGTACCAACTCTAGCGATGTGTCGGTGATAAATGTTGAATGCTTGATATGAGAGACCTGTAGCCCACATGAAGACGTTGTTTCTACCAGCAAAGATCCAGATCCAAGGAAGTGTAGCGTAGGCCATAATGCCTGTGCGATCAGCCACGTATCGCCATAGTTGTTGAGATTTGTCATCCCAGCTGGTCAATCGTCAGTCGTCTGTCCTGTGACAAAAAAGTATACCGTCCTTACTAGATGTTATTAGTTATCAGACGGTAGTGAGAGACGGAAAGATATGTGGTAAAGAGATAGAAAGCTGTCACAACAACAGTCTCCATGCGTGTCGGGACCGTGCACCAGTATAGTAGCCGCTGATGATGTGATCCGAACGCTGGTGGAATGATCAGATTGATTCGAATCCACCTCCACACTGACTGCATCATGCGTGTCGTCGTACTTGACTGCATACTGGGCGAGTGGAACGACACGTTGCTAGTTTTGAGAAGACGAACGATTGCTGAGACGCCTAAAACGATGCCCCAGAATCCATAGAGGGCGAAGCCTGATTGATGGTGCCAGTTCATCTCGTACTCCCAAGTCATCTGTAGAAGTCAACCGCATGAACTGTAAATGACAACAGCGGTGAACATACAAGAGTGTTGCTGACGCGTTGGAAGAAGGACTTGGAAAGCCTGATAGGCTCTGTGATGTTCGTACCAGCAGGTACCTCCCCGAATTCGACAACTCTCATCTTCTTAATGTCGTTGTCCGTAATATTAGCGACAAGCTGCTTCCAGTCCAGGAACTCGAAATCATTCATCTCGCATTCCCTACTGATACGCTCAAAGCCAACTTTAATCTCATTGTCTGTACAAATCGTTCTTGCAGAAGCATATGTCGAGATTGTTCGTAGTGGACTTAGACACTTGGGTCCGTCGTATGTGCCATATCCTTGTCCAGAGAACGTGATATAGTTGAAAGAGACCGAGACGGAATGTAAGCAGTACTCATTACTGGGCATCAAAGTACTTCGAACAGTCCCTACACATATACCAACTCCGTATAGCAATCCAAGCAGTATTGTCGTGTTGAAAATGACGGAGGTTACGGAGATCCAGGTCCAGGCGGTCCATGATCCGGCGTGTAGTGTTCTTCTTTTGGCAACAGCAAAAGGCCTTTGGTTAAGCGGATCTGTAACATCTTGTCCCTCCAATAGTGGAGAAGAAGAAGTCAACATGTCCAGGAGTTAGGTAGCAGTTATTGGTTCAGCGATGGACTCGATTGCTTATCAATCTAATCAGATGACGCGGACATCCAAAAAGTCGATGAACAAGCTGGGCGCTTCCAGAACGGCTGAATATGCCAGACGCTTGACACCTCTTGCAAGGCACTGGCAAAGTACCTTTGACTAAGGTGTCAAGATGAGAATTGTCAGGCCAGCGACAGCGCGAGCGGCAAGTGCTGAGTTCTCCGAGGCTCGGCAGGAGAGCTTGGCGATAAGATAACCCGAATCGCGGATCTAACCAAAACGCCCAGCATCGCGACTGTAGCACTCGAAAGAGAAGGACATATAATCAACGCGAGTATAGACTTGGATTTGGCTACAGACTCTCAAGCGCAGTCGATTTTGCTACATCTATCCGGCGCACTGGCGAACCGATCTTCTATCGCTGTTGTTTTCCTCCCAGAATCCACGAGTGAAAGTTGGTTGTATTCTTCTCATCTATCCAAATCTCTAGTCTCTGGTTGCGAAACCGGAAGACACTGGTCAAGTAGTAGATCCCACCACTGTGCGGTTTCTTCTCTTCAACAGTAGTAAACTTGAGATGCGGCCACTGGAAGCATGTTTCCAAACCGTCGCAAGCAGCATTGCATGTGTCAGGCGAAAAATTCGGATCCCTTGCGATGGTAGGTTCACCGGCACGTTCATCTTTCTTCATTGGCTCGCCCTGTCCTAGATACAGCGGCTCGCTTGGGCGGAATAGCTGTGGCCATTGCACAAGGTTGCGCCATACTATCCAAGTGTCGGTCTCGGCAAAGATGTACCACCTCTTGTCTAGTTACAAGTCCCGAGCTCTTTCAGTCATGTACAGAAACCTGTACTTATCTAAAGCCCAGGCGGCATTGTGGCCAACAGTCTGCCAGTCGGAGTTGGAGTCTTTCATTGTGCTCAGTGTTTGAATGTCGCGGCCCTCGACCTGGTATTATTTTTGCTTGCGGTACAGCTCGAAGTCGGCGGGATGTTCAAGTAGCGGGAAAGCACATTGTGGATGTGTAGTGAGTGGATGTCTTACTTCAGGTCGGAGAAGAGCAGGAGATTGTCTGCGTGCGTGTTGCAGGAGAGCGAGCAATCAAAGCCGAGGCCGCTAGCTTCTTTTGTCTTAGCGTCGATATGCCAAACTCTACTCTCTTGACCGCGAGCAGGCAGTCTTGGATTCCTGTCCTGACATCTTATGATGTTCAGTACAGAAGTCAGCATGTCGGTCCCTTCGAATCCTTCTTACCACGTCAACGTGTCTTGGGATAATCCGAGGAGATAAGCGCCGTTAAGTCCGGCCCGGACTTTGGAGTGTAATCTCGACTTTGGGCCGGCTTCAAGACAGTATAGGCAGGATGAGTACGGATATTAGGAGACACTGATATCGCCGTTGCGGCTTCCCCGGATGTATGAAGATTCCATGAGGATGTCAGCTCAGCAGGTATATAACCAACAGTGATCCTAAGGTCTACTCATCCATTCACGCTTATCAAGCCAACCTCTGTTTATCCAACCAGGTCCACAACGAAGAACAACCATGTCACCTCTTTCTCAAGCATACCGCCCCTATCTGGAAAGCCACCAGAACCCTGCCGGACCTGAAGATGCCCGTCCCACAGCTATTCAGATCGTCAAGGATCTCGGTCTAGAGGGCAAGCTCAGCGACAAAACAATCTTGATCACTGGCGGCAGCGCAGGACTTGGAGTACAGACGGCTAGAGCATTATACTTAACCGGAGCCAAGATCTACATCACCATTCGAAATGAACAGAAAGGTCAGAAAGCTATCGAAGCCATCACCAAAGATGCACCTCAAGGACAAGCAGTCGAGGTAGTCTACACGGATCTTGGAGACCTCGAGAGCGTGCGTGCTGCAGCCAAGGATTTCGCAAACAGAAGCGGAAAACTCAATATCTTGATCAACAACGCTGGTGAGTTCTGTCATATCGTCTCGGTTTATCCGCGCCAACTAATCGAACATTGTAGGCGTGATGAATACCCCCAAGGGCAAGACTGTCAGTGGCTTCGAAACTCAGATGGGAAGTAATCATTTCGGCCACTTCCTCTTGTTCCAACTCCTCAAGCCTCTCCTGCTTTCATCGGCCACGCCAACCCACACTTCGCGTGTCGTCACCTTATCCAGCTATGGCCACACCTTCTCGCCCATCCGCTTCGACGATATGGAATTCGAGAACTCGGAATACAACCCATGGGCAGCTTATGGTCAGAGCAAGACTGCAAACATTTACATGGCCAACAGTATCGATCGTCTCTACGGAGCCCAGGACCTGCATGCTATTTCCCTCCATCCGGGCGTCATCTTCGATACCGAGTTGATGCGCCACAGTAGTCAAGACGCCTTTGACGATTTTGGAGGTCAGGCCATCTTTGGTAAGCTCGAGAAAAGTCCCGAGCAAGGTGCTGCGACTACTGTGTGGGCTGCTCTGACACCTCACTTCAACGACAAGGGTGGTGTGTATTGCGCTGACTGTGGGGAATCTGTTGCAGCGGGGGAGAATGCGCCAGTCGGTGGTCCTGAATACGCCAGTCATGCGTATGATGAAGAGGCCGAGGATCGTCTATGGGAGCTCAGTTGCAAAGCCGTTGGTGTATGAACCGTTGATATGATGGAGTGGATGAGACTGAGAATAACAATTAGCATATTACAGCGAATTGTATCAGCCAATTCCGAAGTGCTCATCAATTCGTAAAAACTCTGGTTTGTGATTCTGGTATCTCAAAAAACAAAAGACCTGGCCCCCTGACCTGGCTCCGCAACCCTTGTGCTCCTCATACTGCCAAACATTTGATCGACTCTACGATCACAATTGCGTGTATCCCTCTTTCCTGTTCTTCAAGGTCTCGAGCCTCCAACTTGAGGGCTGCCGGCGCACCTGACTTTGCTGTGGTCGGTCGTGTGTTTTTTCGTCGAAGCTGATGAGATTTAGCTTCATGTCGTTGTTATTGGTATGCGTGTTGCGGTTGTGACGATTTCCGCCGGGATGCTTTGTATCCTTTTCAGACGACTTGGCCGCCGTTTTGTTGCCTGCTTACCATCAGCATTTTGTGGGCATTGATACAAACAAAAGTAGACTGACAAGGAAAGGACTAGATGGAGGAAAAAAAGAATCAAAACTTACTTGTTAGGTTCAAAGGGATTGGGTTCCAGGTTTTCCTTGAGCACTGTCTTGCCATCAATTATGCGAATACGAGGGGTCCCTGGGGAGTGATACTGTTGAAGGACATCGGGCGCTGTGCCGTTCAAGCGTGGCGAACGTGTCGATGTTGCACGCTGGCGCTCTAGGTCTGCAGGGTTTCGAGCCAGGCCGCTGAATGGGCATCTGCTCATGCCATCTCCAAGGTGTGTTGCTTCTTCGATCGGGCGGCCTAGCGATGTCTTGCCGCTGTCGGAGCTCCTGCTGCTGCTGCCAGTGCGGCTTGTGGAGATGGATGAGCCGTCGTCGCCGAGAATCTTCTTGCCGTGTAGGTATCCCTCGCGATCCTCCTCTTGTATCTCCCCCAGCAACGCGTCGGCCTCTTCTTGAACGTATTCGGAACCGTCGGTGTTGTGCCATTTCTCGATGAGGTCGTTTTGGATCCAGATGACTTTGCCGAGAGCTTTGATGATGGCGATCTTGCGTTGCATTTCGAGGCGTGGGTGTGAGAGGATGGCTTCGAAAAGGGAGTCTTGGATGAAGCCCAGGCATGCGCCTAGGAAGACGTAATCGACGTGAAGAGGATTTTGGCGACCTCTGCCTACGTGCATCAAGCTAAAAATGTGAGTTAGGAGTGTTCGCATTAGGCTTGAGATTCTGGTATCAAGTTCATCAACTTACCCAACCTTGTCTAGGTATTCCTAGAAGGTGTCAGCAAAGGTTTCACAAATGGGAAATATTGGTAGTTACCCAGTAGTCCATTCGTGTGCAGTCAGAGTTGAGTTTTGTAAGGTACCATCGTAAGAACTGTGGTTGGTTAAATCGAAAACTCAACAATCAATGACCTGGACCTACCATCTTTCTATGCTCAATCTGAGCACTGTCTTCTGTCGGCCAAGTCTCCACTGGGCCTTCATCTCTGCTGTCCCTTGTAGTAAAGACACGAGCTGTGATATCGTACTTGAGAAGCTTCTTGTATACTATGTTGACGATAGCAGGAATAACTGCTTTGATATACTTTTGCCCGGATATCAAAGCTTGTACGTCATCTGTGACATGTCTGTGTTAGAGGGGCCAGGTGATGTATAGCCGGCATTACTAACCAGTTCCAAACTCCAGGAACGAATGCAACCATTGGACTCTAGCGGGCAACGATGTGAAGATGTCGCGACGGCTTACGCGCTCCATAGATTTTGGCGGGTCTGCATACATGATCGTGGTGTGATTAGAGTTGGTAGTGTATCCTCCAGAGATGGATACAAGATCAGATCTGAACGGCGTGTGATGCTAAGAGATGAGATGCAACGAAACAGCGTAGAACCAAGGTCACGGGGCTAACAGGTTTAAGAGAAGCAGGGGCAGGCAGGCAAGTATGAAAAGGATTGATTGCGCTGTCAGCTCGAACGTGGACATATCCGGAGCGAGAAATTGGCACCTCTCACTGACCAGGCTGAATTATCGCATGACCGCATGGTGCAAGTAGTTCCGATGCTGCGGGTTAGGAGGCATCGAAGACCCAACTTGTCTTGATTAGCGCAATCCTGATTGGCACATGGCACTGATGATGCAGGTTGAAGGAGTGTTAAGGAAAGCTCTTCGGCCTTGTGGTTGACTTGTTCCGCACGGACGTCCAATTTTGGAGGGTTTGCCGCGACCAGGGTCCAAGCACCTCACCTGATATCATGTCTGTTCCATGGGTCTGCTATTTCGAAGCACGCCACTCGCGACCTATATTCGTTGTTGGAAGTTCGCGGATGTTGATAGCGTGCTCAGATCCGCTTCCTCCGATGATGACACAGAACGATCGGTAAAGATGCTGAAGCATGAGAGCATGAGCTAGGAACCGAGAGATGCAGGGGAGTGAAGAAGCGCTGTCTGGAGTCCATTCGCCAGGTCCCTTGTGCGTTATGGAACCATCTTCGGATTGCCGCTTGTGCTTCTACGCTGTGCATGTCCAATCTTTGACAATTGATCTTCCGCTGGGTGGTGAAACTACTGCACCGAGCTCTCTAGCTCCCATGCTCATCCGCTGGCGTCTTGACAGGTGGCTCCCACCCTTGCATGATGCAAGTAACGAGTGAAACATGACCGAGCAAACCATCTGGCATAAGCACCATATGGCTAATCGAGGCGTCTGGGCATCTGCATGCCACTTCGAAAAGAACAGCGCCGGCCGCAGGGGTGGCCGCTATCGACTCCGAATGCGAATGCCACATGTGCGAAGGCAAAGAATCAGGGGTAAATCTCTCTGAATCGGTCAAGTTGCAGAGAGGAAACACGCGGATCGAGCTCGCGCAGAACAAACACACTTGAGTCGGGCAATTGCAGTTGCTGACTCGTGAAGATTGAAGCCCGTATCTCACGACTCTGCAAGATTGCGACCTGCCTGGTGTGTGGATTCCTGCGTCTGCAGGTTCAATAACGCAAATCCTGCATTTCCTCTATTCCAATACTGCCATCGCTGCCCTCGCTAGCAAAGGTGAAGACGTGTACCAATGTCGTCAATATTGATAAGTGCGTAGGTGGAAAAGATGGAATACGAGCTCACAACGACATCTATCTGGCACAGAATTTGGAACATGATGTGCAAGCGAGAGAGTACACACTATATCGACAAGCGAGCTCGAGATATGCCGCGGTGATTGCGTGATCGGTTGTATGTATAATCCAACATGATATAAAGTTATAAACATGCCCTACTGATTGACTTGCTGATGGCCGTGTATTCGAGTGCCTCGACGCGAGCCTTCGACCAGTGCTTCTGGAACGAAGGATCTCGGCGTGCCTACGGGAAGGCGGAAGCCGCCTTCTGTCTGTGAAGCAGATCCTTTTGTGGATTTCGACAGGGTTCGAAATAAGTGTTCCGCCGACGCTCCCTCAAACAGCAGCCCATGACTAGAAACATCACGAAGACCGATATCTTCCATCTCCAGAAGGCTGTCCGTGTGCTATGACGGCGATAGAACAGAGAAATATGGTCAGGGCTCATTTTGCGCGCTCAAGACGCTGGCTGTGCGCATACAACAAAACTTCCAGCAATCGATGCAAAACAAAGCCTTCCGGTGCGGAGAATCGAACCCCGACCTCCTTAGACCACACCGGATAATTGAGAGCGTAATCACCCGTGTATAACATACACCTAAACCTCAAATAGCTTCCCGTTCAAACAGCTCGTTCCTCGAAATCTAACCCACGAGTATTAGTTTCAGAGAGCAATTGGACCATTCTAAGACTAGTATTTTCTGGGAAGAAGCTGATGAAGCAGTGTGTGGAAAAGTGCTGAGATGCCGAATCGCAGATGTGGCAGATTTCTCCGTGGATCGAATCATGTACGGGGCATGATCTGCAGTGGTCTGCATCGTGTCTGTGGAATTTGGTGATGCTGGGAACAAAGAGAACAGAATATGCAAACTCAGCATGGAAGTCAGCCTTGGTGCCTGACAAACCCAGCAGAAGATGTTTTAGAGCACTGGTATCAGAATTATATGTAGATATGACACATTCAGTCGTCGGTATATTTCCTCCTGACCCTTGGAGGTTTGATGTGGTGGTCCCTCGTCGTGAATTCCGGGTTTCCCCAGCGAACAAAGAAGCTTGGACGTGTGATGCGGCGTCACATGAAGAAAAATATGGAGATGCTAAGTGGAGTAGACAATCATCAATGGCGACGCAGAGTCCGCTGTAAAGGCGTTGGCTATCTCAATCTCTTTGTTTTCTGTCGTGCGCTGTCCTGAGTACCGACACCTACCACACCTATCACGAAAGAAGCGCTTGCTTTGCTACTATATATACCGTCAGCATACCTTCAAGCATCGGAAGCTATAGCCATTCCTCGACGCGCAGCTGGATCGGTAGTCACACAGACGGGTACACACATTGAACATGCCACCCACATACGCGCCCACCTTTGGGCCCGAGGACGCATCCGACGATGACAGCGAGTACGAGGCCGATACTGCAAGCGAAGACGGCAGCGACGTGGTAGACGATGGCAACAACGACGACCCAAGCCTCTCGATGGTGGCATCCAGAACCCTCTCGGACAAGGCAGCCGACATGACGGCCAGCATGCTCCTGGAGCGCGAGGAGGAGCCCGAAGGCATGCTGCCCAGAGACAAGCAGCGTCGCACAACGCACTACAACTCGTCGCTGGAGAAGGCCATGAGCCACTCCGAGGCAAAGCAGTTCTACCAACGACAACGCGCCGAAAAGCTCGACACCCCCACTATGGGCAAGCCTCGAACCCTCAGCTCTCACGTCACCAGCGATGCTTCCTCCTTCTCTCCGCTTAACCCGTTGAGAGCAAGTAAGAGCAACGTCAGCCTGCAAGCAAAGGCTCCCTCGTACAAGTCTGCTCTCCCTGTGGGCATTGCCAACGCTGCGAAGCCTCCCACCAGCACCGAGGTTCAGACTCCTGGCCTCGGCCACTTCGATACCGCTCGCCACTCCTTCTCTCAACAGAACGACGCCCCTCCACCCTTGATTCAGGCCGACCGTGAAGCTCGCGCCCACAACCACCACCCCAACCTGCCCCATGAGCAGAAGCCTTTCTTGGAACAACAGGGTCTACACGGCGCAGGAGCTGGTGTCGGTTTGGGAAGTGGCTCCGGAGGCTTTGCCGTCGACGACTCAAAGGTCACTGCTGAGCTGACCGCCATCTACAGCAACATTCAGAAAGTGCTGGACCTGAGACACAAATACATGCGCTTGTCGCTACAGGGTGCTACAGACAACCCCAAGGATGAGCCTGGCTGGACCATATACCCTCCTCACCCTGATCCTTCGTGGCAAGAGTACGAGCAGAACATGACAGAGAGTCAAGACCTCAAGACCCCGCGTCGAAGACCTCGTAAGATGGGCCAGAACATTGGTGAAGACTTTGAGCTTGACGACCTGATGCCTCTACCTGGTCCAGGCGAGATGGCCTTCCGTCTCGACTCCAACGGCGTCTACCAAGTCTACGAGAACAACAAAGCCGCCGATCTCGACACTCCCATTGTCCACATTCCAACCATCCGCGAGTTCTACATGGATCTTGATGCCATCTTGACTGTATCCTCAGACGGTCCCAGCAAGAGTTTTGCTTTCCGTCGTTTGCAGTATCTCGAAGGCAAGTTCAACTTGTACATTCTGCTCAACGAGTACCAGGAAATCGCAGACACAAAGGCAGTGCCACACAGAGACTTCTACAACGTCCGAAAAGTTGATACTCACGTACACCATTCAGCTTGCATGAACCAAAAGCATTTGTTGCGCTTCATCAAGAGCAAGATGAAGAAGAGCCCCAACGAGGTTGTCTTGTACCGCGATGGCAAGCACCTGACTCTGCGGGAGGTCTTTGAGAGTATTAACCTGACTGCATACGACCTCTCGATTGACACACTCGATATGCACGCTCACACCGATTCTTTCCACCGCTTCGACAAGTTTAACCTCAAGTATAATCCTGTCGGCGAGTCTCGTCTGCGCACCATCTTCCTCAAGACAGACAACTACATCCATGGTAGATACTTGGCCGAGATCACCAAGGAGGTCATCGCGGATCTTGAGGCCAGCAAGTATCAGATGGTAGAATGGCGCATCTCCATCTATGGACGTGACCTCGAAGAGTGGGACAAGCTGGCCGCATGGGTTGTGGACAACAAGTTGTACTCGCCTAACGTGCGATGGCTGATTCAGATTCCTCGCCTGTACGACGTCTACAAGAACTCCAGCCTGATGGAGAACTTTGAGCAGGTCATTCAGAATGTCTTCCAGCCTCTTTTCGAAGTGACGCAAGACCCTACATCGCACCCCAAACTGCACATCTTCCTGCAGCGCGTTATTGGCTTCGACTCGGTTGACGATGAGAGCAAGACGGAGCGTAGAATCTACCGCAAATTCCCTCTACCCAAAGAATGGAACACGGCACAAAACCCACCCTACTCGTACTGGATCTACTATCTATTTGCAAACATTTCGTCGCTCAACGTCTGGCGCAAGCAGCGTGGTTTCAGTACCTTCCTCCTGAGACCTCACTGCGGTGAGGCTGGAGACACTGACCATCTTGCTGCCGCTGTTTTGTGCTGTCACAGCATCTCGCACGGTCTGCTGTTGCGCAAGGTGCCTTTGCTGCAATATATCTTCTACCTCGAGCAGATCGGTGTTGCAATGTCGCCCTTGTCCAACAACGCCTTGTTCCTCGCTTACGAGCGCAACCCTTTCCTACTATACTTCCGTCGCGGTCTGAACGTCTCTCTTTCTACCGATGACCCCCTACAATTTGCATTTACAAAGGAGCCTCTGATCGAGGAGTACGCAGTGGCTGCTCAGATCTACAAGCTCAGTGCAGTCGACATGTGCGAACTCGCCAAGCATTCGGTCCTTCAAAGTGGATTCGAGCATTCGGTCAAACAACGCTGGCTTGGTCACAACTACCACCTCCCTGGAGTTGCCGGAAACGACATGGCAAAGGTCAACGTGCCAAACATCCGCGAGGCCTTCCGCCACGAGACTTGGTTGCAAGAACTTGCCATGTATGCTAATCTTCCCAAAGGCAGAAATTCGCCTACGTTTACTGATTTTCCACTCTAGGATTGACCGCTATACCGCAGCGAGCGACCCATCGCGCAAACTGTCTATGTCAAACCTCAAGCCCAACCACCCCTTTCCCGCAAACCTCACAGCACCCGGTTCGCCTACAGCTCATTCGATGGCAACGAATCCTTCGGCTACGAACCCTCTCAACCAATCCGAATACTTCCAGACTCGAAACACGCAGAATGGAAACTTCCAGCTGCCGGCCCCGGCTGCCCATCACCACTATGTTCCCAACGCTCAAGCTGCCCGTATCTCCCAAACACCCAGTATGGTCAGTCTACAGGGCCACAAGCACACCCGTTCATCCAGCATGGTCGGACACGGTTCACCTGCCGGCGGGCCCGCACCCACCTCGATCCCACCAGACATGGCACCCATGCCAATGTCGTCGCTCGACGCATTCGAGCCTCGCTTGTTTCCCGGCGTTGTGAGCAAGAGCCGCAAGGGCAGTATGGTCACAAACAGATCTGGCGTCGATATCGGTAGCGAAGACAACAACGTCCCTGACTACATGACGCAGAGTCTGCCTACTATTGCGCTTGGTAGACCCAGACCGGGCGATGAGGAGGCGGCAATTGTGGAAGATGAGGATGAAGTTGGCGAGACTGCTTGAGTGCTGTGCTTTTAGAGCTAAGATTGGTTTCATGCATTGTTACGCTTTTGTTTTGTTGCGCGGTTTGGGCGAAAGAGTGACCTTTGTCATTGGTATCTGATGTATGGTTGGGTATATGGTTGCATGGAATCATGTTCCACCCGAAATGACAGGGTGGCTGTTGAACGAGGAATGAACAGATGTGTCTGAATGTAGTACAACTGGAAGACAACGATATCAACACTATTGTTATAACAATGCCCTCGGCATACCAACCGATTCCCGACTACACCACTAACATCTAGGCACTTCCTTTGAGCATCTACACGCTGGCAGGGAAGCTGTACTCGGCAATGGTGATCTTGTCGACCTTGAAAGTCTTGTTGTCCTTGGTGACAAGAGTACCGGTAGCTCCCGTCTTGCCCAGGGTAGAAGCGAACTGAGCGTCTGCAGCAGCAAGAACGACAGTGGTGTTGACGTAAGAGTGCTCATACACCACACCTCTAAACTTGTTCTGGGCTTCCTCGGCTGTTCCAAAGCCAATGGCCTTGCCGGATCTGGTCGACAGAGTCGAAACGGTCTTGCCTTCGACGCTGACGGTTTGAGTGGTGTTGCCCGAGGCTTCGTCGTACTTGTCTGTTGTGTTGGTTAGTAGGTTGAACAAGCAAAGCAAAGCATGAGTTTCGGCCTAACTTACAGTGGATCTTGACGCCCTGGTTCGACTTTACAGGGAAAGTCTCGCCTTGGAGTTGCACGCCGTCCTGCAGCGCACTGGCAAACGCACACCATTCTCCATCGACGTGCGGCTTTCCACCACACTCTTGGCCTTGGGCATCGGTGGAGCCGAGGACGATGGCTTGGATGAGCTGGTTCTCGTCGGTGCCCATGCCGGGCCAGAGGGCCAGGCGGGGTGTGTCGCCGCTTTGGGTCTTGCCGGGGTAGAGGGTGGTTTCTGCCTCGACGATGTAGGAGTTCGTGGCGCCGAGAGAGAAAGCGTTGCCGAAGCGGATGTTCTCAGAGCCAGAGTCTTGGGCAACGACACCGGTTGCGGCGGCAGCGAGAGCACTGAGAAGGAGAGTACGGTTGACCATCGTGGATATTTGTGTGTTGGAAAAAAAGAAGGTAGGGTATCACGGCCGGCGTGAGAAGTTTGAAGGCAACAAGGAGTAAAGGAAAAGTAAAAGTGTTTGGCTATTCGAAAGCAGAAGCAAAGGACGAGTACGAGTAGTATTATACTGTTCAACCTTTAGGACAGGGTCAGAGAAGTCTGTGACTGTGAAACCTCTAAGATTGTGGCTAGCAAAGACCTGTATAGGGCAGCGTACAACCTGAAACACGTCGTCTAGAGGCCCTTGTCAAACGCAGATCACAGGGCTTGTTTCACCAGTCAAGAGCAACTATTCTGGTAGAAGCAATTGCCGGGCAACATTCAATTTCGTATTACCCCTGTGATTGATCTATAACACCCGTGTTATAGGTGTCTGTGTATACCTGGCTGTCAGGTTCGTAGAGTAGTCGCTGGAACTTGCGGCTGACACTGTGTACTGATCATTTGTCGAAAGTTCAGCGTTGATGAAGTTCGTCCAGGGTACAATTAGGCTCCCGGCATCGTTGATGATACTGCCAGTCCATATCGAATGAACGAGAACAAAGTCGGAAGAGCTCGGGGTTCCATCGATAAATGTCGGCCAGCATCCACATCCAGTCCGCCATTGCATAAGTACCCAAGACCATCATGCACTTTGATCTGAGGTACAAAGTCAGAAGAAGAGATGCGCCGTGTTGATCTTATAGAGAAGCAAGGATTGGTGTCTTGTTTGATGGCTTCCTAAAAGGTGTCAACAGCCGACGTTCGTCCAGACCTCGGTCAAGCTTTCTCACGTTCCCTTGTCAATGCCCTTCTTCAGACAGTCACCTTCCATGCATCAAGCAATGCGAACTCCTCTCTGGAGTTAGACATGAATCGGTAGACGGTTCGCGAGGCACAATAACGCCATGCCGGCATGTGACGGTCTCTCAGGATCGATCAAACACCGACGGCATATGACGGATTGTCAGAATTGATCAAACACCGTCGGCATTAAACGGAAGACTGACAATCTGGCATCAACAGCGGGGTCGTCGTTGCCGGCTGCGCGTACCGACACGATGTTTGTGTGTGCAAACCGAGCTGCTCTGAATTCAACATCTTATCATTCGGCTGTCGACGGTGACTGACGCCCAACCTCATGTGCCCAGTATCGAAAACGTGTATCGTTTCAAGACCAACATCCAAGGACGACCATCAGAACAAGTGTATCAACACCAATTTGAACATCCGACTAGTATAAAATATGCAAACCACAAACGAGTACCCTCCTGTCGAGGTCGACAACGAGATCAAGGGAAGATTAGCCTTGATCACTGGAGCTTCTGGAGGCATTGGAGCCGCATGCGCACGGCAACTCGCAGCCCAAGGCGTGCATCTTGCACTCACCTACTCGTCAAACCTAAAGTCATGTCAAAATCTTGTTGATGAGCTCAAGAGCGCCCCCGAGAACAAGCATCTCAAAATCACCATGCACAAAGCAGATCTCGGCAACATCGAAGAGACAACGGCATTGTGTCCAGAGGTAGTCAAGCAACACGAGCGAGCGATCGACATTCTCGTGTCCAATGCTGGGTATGGTGTCAGAATACAGAATGTGTGGGAGATACCTCTGGAGGAATTCGAGCACACTATCAATGTCAACCTTCGAGCCACATTCTTGCTTGTCAAGGGTGTTGTCGAAGGCATGAGAGACCAACGATGGGGTAGAATGATCTTTATCTCCAGTATCGCAGCCTACGGTGCTGGTATCAACGGATGTCGTAAGTTGTGGCCATGTTCGTCAGCACTTCTTGTCTGACTGGTTGGTCTAGATTATGCTGCTTCCAAGGGTGGACTGCAAGCCATGATGAAGAACCTCTCTTCTCGCCTCGCACCTTACAACATCTCGGTCAACGATGTGAGCCCTGCAATGGTGGGGAGTACTGGTCTGTTACCTTCTGCCGACAGTGTTCCCGGTCTTGTCGACAGCATCCCACTGCACCGTCTTTGCGCACCAGAGGAGGTATGTCGATCAAACTTCTATCCCCTCTTTAACAATGACCATGCTGACCTTTTTGGAGGTAGCGAATGTTGTCCTCATGTTTGCAAAGACTGGGTTTGCCACTGTAAGTAAACAGCTCTACTTGTGTACTGGTTACATCGATACTAACATCTATCAGGGTCAGTCTCTTGTGGTCGGTGGCGGGCTACGATGATAGGTGCAATGGCAGCATGGCATATCAAGGCGTTCGGATTGCTTCTTCCCAGTCTGATGTTCTCGATAGAGCAGTCTGGTTCAAGAAAAAGTGTTCACGATGCCCTCTCTATCCTTTACCATATCAAGCGCTAGAGTGCAGACGTGAAGACAGCCACAAACCAGCCTTCAAATCCCCCAACAAAAAAAATTACAAAATTGCAAAAATGCACCAAGCGAGATTCGAATCCGCAATCTTCTCGTCACCTCACCAACCCTGGGTAGTACATAAAACATACGTCCATCATAAGGTGCTCGGTACGCTTTGTGTTTGCAAGGCCGTTGATGGCAGAGGCGTCTTTGACCACTGGACCATTGCTGCTGTTTCTGTTTGATGGGAGTGGGTTCTGGAGAAATGTGTAGTTTGAAGGGTGAAAGGAAGGAGGGGTGGGTTGGGTTGGGTCGGGTCTTTCCTCGGCGGATGAGATCTGGGTAGAGGTTTGATGCCTTTCACGACTTGATGGAGTAAGCTTCGGGCGTTGTGACCATGTTTCGCGACTCGATCACATCGAAGAAATCCCCAATCGTATAGAATTCTCTCTACGATCGAAACTCGGAAAATTAGATTACGTCAAGGGACTTTTTTGGGTGTGGTTTTGCTCTATTCGTGCTGTGATGTCCTGCTTGCTTACTTGCTTTCTCCCATTTTCGCCTTCCCTTACTCCCAAAAGCTCCTGCTTGCGTCTAAAGAAAAATTAACATGGGAATGATTTGCCAAAAAGAAAAAAACTCAAATCATCAAGACTGTCCCTTGTGGTCTCCTTATCCAGTACCGCCGTTGACTTCAACTACGGATCCATTCATGTACCTGCTCTCATCACCCATGAGGAAAGCCACCACATCTGCAATCTCGCTAGCCTTGCCCATGCGGCCCATGGCCACTTGCTCGGTGGTCTTCTTGAGAGCCTCCTCGCCAGCCACAACGCTGGCATTCGTCGGCGTCTCAATGTACCCGGGAGCAACGACATTGACACGGATGCCCTTGGGGCCCAGCTCCAGCGCCATGGATTTCGAAAAGCCGATGATGGCGTACTTGGTCGCGCAGTAAATGGCCATTTGCTTGGCTGGGTGGATGCCACAGATGGACGAGACGTTGACGATGGCGCTGCCGGAGCGCAGGTATGGGATGGTGGCCTTGGTGACATTGTACACGCCCTTGAGGTTCACGGCAACCAGCTTGTCAAAGTAGTCTTCGGAGCAGTCGACCAGGTCACGCGCGGTGGGGTTGATGCCCGCGCAGTTGAAGACGTGGTCGATGCGGCCGAAATAGCCTATGGCGTCCTTGACCGTCTCGATGCATCGCTTGTACTCGGCCACGTTGAGCAGGGTGACTTGGTGAGGTCCTCCGGCGCATTGCTTGGCGGTCTCCCGGCACGATTCGATGTTGATGTCGCTGAGCGCGAGGCGTGCTCCCAGCTTGCTGAGCTTCAGTGCCGTTGCCCGTCCGATTCCGGAGCCGGCTCCAGTGAGAAAGACCACCTTTCCCTCGATGGTGTTTTTATTCATCGTGCCTTTCTTTTCGCGACCTTTTGCAAGGGCTGTTTGTCGATCGGAATTGACCCTAGTGGCTGGTGGCCGGGGTGTGAAGCTGCCTGTGGATATAGCTTGGCAGAAGTTCGTCAGAGATCGTCAGGTTTGCAGAAGCGTCGTTGTGGAAATTCTGTCAATGGAACGAGTGTTGGGAGTGACGAAAGTTTTTGGATTCCCCCAGAGAGCCGCCGTGTAGAGCAGAATCGTTTCGAGATAAAACATTCACCACATGGCAACTCCCAGCAATCTGTATGGTCTGTTGGGCGCTGTCAACACAAAAGTAAAGTGGGGCCAACGCCGATAAGCCTGCGAAAAGCCTCATGGCGTTATCGGGCCGTCTGGGCAAAAGGGCTCTGGTATGCAGCAGTCACGCATTTTGTCAAACTTATGTTTCAGAGAATCAACATGCGTTATTCGAATTGGGGTATCATGATTTATTTTTGGGGCGTGTCGTGGGCCGGGTGAGGGTGAGGATTACGAAAGGGCATCACCAAATCATCGCCGGGCCTTCTTCTTGTCTGGTCCGTCATCTTCATCATCGCTAAGCTCGGCGTATATCGTCTTTGGCTGTGTGGCAGCCCAGGCATTTGTAAACATGGGATCGTTCTTGGCCTTGTCGGCATACTTGAGGAGAGCCTCTCTCGGATCTTCCTCGCGCATGCCGCTGAGGGGAATGTGTTCCTTGATGTAAGCTGCGTCCGCGTTACTCTTTGCGAATGGTGTCGTGTTGGGGATGTGTGGCCGTCTGGGATCTCTTGATTTGCCAGATGCTGTGAGGCCAATTGTAGGATGTCTCGAGGCGAAGGAAGCAGCGGATGGAGCAGAACCTCCAGGCAAGATGACAGCATCGCCGCCAATGCCGTGAGATAGATCCATGGTCAGGTTAGGGTCATCATCAATGTGACGGCGCTTGGGAGCCTTGAGCATGACAGTCTTTGCACCACCTTCTGAAATGCTTGGATTGTAGAGAACATGCGTCTCGCCGTTAGCCGAACCGGTTATGATTTGGTTCAGCTCCTTGTGCCAGTAGACACTGATCAGAGCAGAGCCTGGTGTTACCGGAGTCACCAACTCAGATCTGAGGGTAGCAGGGTTCAAGATGTGGAGGTCGCCGTTTGCAGAGCCAGTGAGGACTTCGGTACCTGACGGCGACCAACAAATGTTCGAGGTGGGGTATTGGCTGGACATTGAAGGGAAGTCGACGGTCCTCAGAGGCTGCTTGAACTTCCTGGTGTCCCATAACTTGATGGTATCATCACCTCCACGAGTCATGACGAGCTGACCAGTAGAGCTGACCTGCAGGCCACTAGTCCACGTGTCTTTTGTGTGAGCATCGCGAATCTCGGCGGCAGGTCTGGTATAGGGGCCGTTGCCATCCCACATGACCAGACTGCCATCGAGAGCGGCAGCAACAAGAAGGTTGGATTGAGCGTTGGCAGCCCATGAGAGGGCAGTGATACGGGTCCTTCCGGCGGAACCGGCAGCTCGCGACTTGTGGACAATGACGTTTCTCTGCTGCCTTGGGTTGTTCACGTCCCAGATACGAACGGTCGAGTCTGTTCCTCCGGTTGCGACTATGTTGCGATCTGTCGGGTGCCAGACGCCGCAAGTGACTTCGGAGATGTGACCCTTGGTGTGATGCATGTCGCGCAGATACATGTCGCCCTTGACGAATTCGGCGAGTGTTTCTCCATTGCGATCCAGTATGCGCGGTTGAGGGTGGGCGGTGATGGCGAGGATTGTGCTGGGCGAGATGGGATTGAACGAGACTTGGTTGACGGGGTGGGTTTCGGACGAGGCAGAGCCCTTGACCGACGAGGGATCGACCGACTTGAAGGCGCGGATGGTCGAGGGGGTGAGAGAGGCAAAGTCGTGGAACTTGAGAGTGCAGTCGTTGGAGCCCGTCACCATTCGTCCTCCCGACGCGTCCAGCGTGATTGATGTGACGGCGCGCTCGTGTGTCTTGAAGACCATTTCGTGCGACACGGGGTATTCGTCTTCTTCATCTTCTTCGTCCGAGTCGTCATCATCATCATCGTCATCATCCGAGTCGTCGTCCTTGTCGTGTGGCTTTGAGGTTACTGGCTGTTGTCGCTTGCTCTGCTCGAATCTGTTGTCGGCTTCGGCGGCTTTGGTCTGCTTGCCAAACGATGTCGTCCCGAGGAATCTCTGGAGCGCCTCTTCGTCCTCGTCTGCCACCTCGAGCTGGGGTGCGACGGTATCTGACATGGCGACCTTGGTGCAAGTTCTCAGTGTACTGTCTTTTGGTTCCATGCAAGCTACGCCTGTCTTGCGTCAGTCGCATCGACTTTTGTCCCTCGGGCTCGACTTTTCGCTGCCCGCAACGCCACAACCTTCACTACACAGGACATCACATCTCACAAGCTCACTATATAACATCACATCTCACAATCTCGCGAGG
The DNA here is from genome assembly GCA_019677095.1 of Aureobasidium sp. SLJ-2021a. NCBI lineage: Eukaryota > Fungi > Ascomycota > Dothideomycetes > Dothideales > Saccotheciaceae > Aureobasidium > Aureobasidium sp. SLJ-2021a. The sequence goes on along the minus strand of JAHRBU010000009.1, from coordinate 388,739 downwards.
GAATCAAGCAGTATGCCCGTGTGAAGTCTAGAATCCCTTGCTACCCATCTTCTCACATTATGGCTGGCGTTAGCGCCGTCGCTATCTCTGTGCCCCAGGGGCACAGCGCCGTGATAGGCAGGTATCCATCGCAGGCTATCAACTAGTCGATCCTACCATCTTGGCTCTCTCTGTTGTCTTTACCGACTACAACTCTCTTGAGGCACAACTATGTCTTGTCAGCCACCATTAACAACGCCTTGTCGTCTACCATGCATCTCGGCAATACTTTTGGTTCGAGCCTCGAGACTCTCTTCAATCCTTCTCAATCCATCCCTGCCCTGTCCTTCACAGCATCATTGTGTTTCATCGTCTCCGTGTGTCTAAGATGGCATCAGTTGCAAAAGTCTTGTATCAAGGTCGGCTCAAACCACCAAGGAAACATCAAAGTCGTGAGTTGCTAGTCATCGAAGCACATGCCAGAGATACAAAGTGACTTACTCGTTCCAAGGCTTTCAATCTGGCCTTGCTGCTCTTTCAATCTTCTGCCGTGGGCATATCTGCATCCGTGCCAACTAAGCCCAGTAATGCTCTAGCTGAAGTCGCCCACCTTGTTGCAATCATTGGTCTTGTAATCTTATCGCCTCGGAAACATCATCGCTCAGTGAGCCCATCAAAGTCTCTGGTTGTATATCTGTCCACACGAACCTTCTTGAACATTTCAACATTGTTGCTGGTCCATGACAGAGGCTCCATGATATATCAGGCACTGCGAACAATCATAGAAGCAGGGAACCTGATAGTCGAGTCTCAGAATAAGGCGTACACCTTACTCGAACCTTTCCTAGACATTGCACCTGAAGAAACAGCTGGACCTTGGAGCAAAGCTAGCTTCGCTTGGGTTGGCCCGATACTCTTTGCTGGAAAAGACCTCACATTCTCATTAGAAACACTGCCTCGAAACCCTCACCGGTTCGACCCTTCGAGCCTGCGTCAGAAGATTTTGCTGGCTTGGGATCAGAGAGGTAAATCAGTCAATTGCATGGAATATAACAAACTGACAAATCCTTACAGCTAAACCAGAAAGTCCTTTGACATTGCCATTGACCTTGGCACACTGTCTTATACCCGACTTTGCTATTATTATACCCACGAGGTTCATGCTCATTGTATTTCGCTACGCTCAACCACTTCTCATGAGTAAGATATTGCAGCTGTTGGCCATGAACGCTTTAGGTGGGCAATCGTACCAGCTCTCATACACCATAGTCATCATCTCGACGATAGTTTACATTGGACAAGCTGTAAAAGAAGCCAATCCCAGCTGATGATCAACTAAACTAATACACGTGCAGATCGTTTCTTCAAGATATCAGCATTAGCTCAACCGTCTCAAAATCATGACTAGAGCCGCACTCGTGGGAGCCATTTACGAAAAGACCCTTAGTGCACCCTCTACTACGTACAAAGACTACAGTGCCGTCACTTTGATGAGCACCGATGTCGATGCTCTAGGAAACGTTAGTGAAATGTTCCACGAGGCTTGGGCGCAGGTGTTGGAAGTTGTTGTAGGTATGACCTTACTGGCTCAGCAAATCGGATGGTTCTGTGTTGTCCCTCTGCCAATGATATATGGTAAGTACAAAGACGCCTTGAGATCTGATCGTTTCTGTTGACACGATGCAGGCTGTTCTCATATGACTCGATATGTAGCACGGAATTTGCGTCCCAAGCAACTTGCATGGAATAAAGCTACCCAACATCGTATCAATGGAATCGTGTCCGTGGTCAGTAAAATCAAGACTATCAAGATGCTAGGTCTAGCAAGAACCATCGAGGGTCAGATCAGCAGTTTGAGGCACGCAGAGATTGATGCTTCGAAAGACATGCGTTGGGTATCCGTGCTCGCAAATGCTAGTGGTATGTTGTTCCAAGGATTCATCGAACGCTCTGAGATTAAAATTCTAACCAAAACAGCAAATGCGCTTGGGCTTTTCACGCCTGCAGTCACCATCATTCTGTTCGCTGCTATTGGAAATGCAAAACTTGATGCAGAAACAGCTTATACCACGCTAGCAATTTTGGTCATGGTCACCCATCCTGCGAACATGATCATGACAATCGTATCCAGAGCAATTGCTTCATTGGCCAGTTTCCAGAGGATACAAGATTTTGTCAGCAAACCGCATTTCCAGGATACCCGCCTCCGCCTGGAACGCAAGGAAGGAGCGACCTCGGTAGACGCTGATCGTGCTCCTCGAGCGGCAGTCGAGTTCAAGGATGTTGAACTGAAGTTAGCAGGCTCCACAACACCAATTTTGGATAACATCAATCTGCGCATTAACTGCGGTTCTATCGTTGTATGCACTGGATTCACGGGTGTAGGAAAGAGTGTACTGGGGCAGGCAATTCTTGGAGAAGTGACACCTTCCAAAGGATCTATCTCTATCATCAGTAAACGGACAGGGCTGTGTACCCAGTCGCCATGGCTTCCTGGACAGAGTATATCTGAAACGATTCAAGGCTTCTCTAGGACACCTGCTCTGCACAACGACGCTTGGTACCAGAAGGTTCTTGATGCTTGCTGCATAGACGACGATATCCTGCTCAATCCAGCTGCAAGCGACGCTGGAAACCAGCATGCTAGGCTTTCAGGAGGGCAGCGGCAGAGAGTTGTGTTGGCTCGCGCTGTGTATCAACGATACGATATTCTCGTTCTCGACGACCCTTTCTCTGCTCTTGATCAACGCACACAGGAGCGTGTGATTACCAACCTGCTGGGTCCTGATGGTTTACTTAGAAACTCACACACCACTGTTTTTCTAATTTCAAATGCGGCTCGGTCATACTATGTCGCGGACAGGATCCTGGTTTTGAAGCATAATCTCATCGACTTTGATGGTGACTGGAGCAGCTTCCGTTCGTACTTGGGTTCGTCGGCGGATTGCACTCTCGCGGAGGATGACAGGGCTGCTATTGATGATCGGGAAACAAAATTGGGTTCTGTCAAGAAAAGGACGCTTGCTACTAAAGACGATGAACAGGACATCGATAGAAGACCCGGCGACATCTCCGTTTATCGATACTACCTGAGGTCGGTTGGTGGGATAAACATGGCCGCACTCTTGGCTTGCACGGCGCTGTATTCGTTCTTTTCAATCTTTCCGCATTACTGGATCAAATGGTGGACAGAAGCAGAGAGTAGAAAGGACCTCTTCTACATGTTCGGCTACTTGCTATCTTCAGCCATTGCCTGGGTCTCGACCAGCAGTATGCTCTGGGTCAACTTTATCAAACTTGCACCTAGATCAGGAGCGGTGTTGCATGCTAGCCTTCTGAGTACAGTCCTGGGAGCTCCGTTGCCTTTCTTTCTCAACAACGATATTGGAGCAATTGTCAACAGATTCAGCCAAGACATACAGTTGATTGATCGGGATCTCCCATCTGCACTGGCAGCGCTTTGTACTCAAGTCTTCAAAATCTCGATGCAGTGTTCTCTACTTCTCGCTAGTCAGAGGTTACTGGTACTCACCTTGCCAATTTACTGCTTCTTCATCTACATCATTCAAAAAGTGTACCTTCGCACTTCCCGGCAACTCAGATATCTAGAGCTGGAATCCAGATCTGCTGTCTACTCGAGCTTTCTCGAGACGGTCGAGGGCTTAGTCACCATCAGAGCTTTTGGCTGGCAGCAAAGCTACCTCGAGCGAAACACGAGAAGTCTGGATCTTTCGCAAAGAGCATTCTATCTCTTCTTGTGCCTTCAGCGCTGGCTCAATGTGACCTTAGATCTGGCGGTTGCCTTTGTCGCTATCATGGTCATTAGCCTTGCAGTGTTTTACAGCACTGAAAACTCTAGTGCCGATGTGGGAATTGCACTCAACATGGTCTTGGTCACCAATACCACTCTACTCAGACTGATTGAGTCTTGGACGACGTTGGAAGTGTCAGTTGGTGCTGCTGCGCGTCTTAAGGAGCTGGAAGATTGTGTGCCGAACGAGGAAGACTGTGCAGTTGAGACCATTGTGCCGTGTGATTGGCCCTCCGCTGGGTCGCTCACGTTGAAAGGCGTGCGAGTATGCTACGGGTAAGGAAATCTGTATGCTTTATTCAGAATGTTTTGCTAACCACTTCCTGCAGTACTCGGATGATTCTGGATAATGTCGACCTAGACGTGCAAGCCGGTAAGAAAGTTTTCATCTGTGGCGAAACTGGCAGGTAAGTTCAGCGTGGATGCTGCTTGGTTTGTATTCTCTAATCCTGATTACTAGTGGCAAGAGCACTCTGCTTATGGCGCTGTTGAAACTGTGTCAAGTACAGCGAGGTTCGATTCAAGTCGACGACGTAGAGATCTCACAAGCGTCTCCTTCGATCATCCGCGAGCGCTGCTTCATCGCCGTGCCGCAAGATGCATTCAACCAGCCTGGCGAAAGTCTACGCAACAACCTCGATCCACTGCACCATCACCCAACTAAAGAGATCAAGCAGGCATTGCAGAAACTACATCTCTGGTCTCACTTCCAAGATGTTAATTCAGGCCCTAGGGATGACGGGGAGGCCAGTCAAGTGCTCGCACTGCCGCTCTCGTTCTTCCCACCACTATCTGTAGGACAGACACAGCTACTGTCTCTTACATGTTCCATGCTCAAAGCCAGACATCAAGTCAGAAAAGGACGAAAGCCCATCATATTACTTGATGAGCCTGCTGCCAATCTAGACGACGACTACGAGAGCCTCTCGTCTAGGATCATTGAGGAAGAGTTTACTGGGAAAGGGCATACTGTACTGATGATCACCCACAGCTCTAAAGATCTCAAAGAGCGTGTGAGACCGGGTAGAGATATTGTTGTCAGAATAAGCAATGGGATTGTGAGTGTGGTTGCTGCCTGATGGATAGGTGGTGCTTCTTCCGAAATAATGCCAAGCTACCGACAAGATATTTGTCAATCGGAACCGAAGCTTTCCGCCCAGCCAATGCCGTTTCCTTCCTCCTTATTCATGTATTTTCCTTTCTCGACCTCTCACACATTCGGAACATTAGTCGTGCAGTTGACGGTTGTTCCGGCATGTGCCCGAAGCTTTCCTTGCATCATAGGTACGCTGCCACACCTGATTCGAATCAAGTGATCATTCGACACGCATACCATTCTACCTAGTGTGCGCAATTGTCCACCAGGCTGGAACAATGCCATCAAGCATGAACTCCTAATGTGTCTGTCCGTCAGATACTCTATTACGACAGGGTTGGCTTCTTTCGGAAACCGCTGCCGTCTGGAAACTCAATTCCCAATCGTTCAAATCACGATTTGAAAAGTGTGGTATGGTTCATTCGGAAGTCTCGGCCATTCTTCAGCGTTTCACCTCGATGGTGACGTAAGTCATTATTTTGTTGATGCCATTGCAAATGTTCAAATCATAGAGATGTCAGAGCAGTGTATCTTCTTTCTTCAATTCACCTTCATCTACCCTGTTGGCTTTTGTGTGGTCACCAACCCTCCCTTCATCTCTCGCGACCCAGCCCAATCCCACCACTTTCCAGAGAAAAAATCGCCAGAATATACTGTCACAACGAACCAAAAATGTTCGACTCGTCTTTCTCGTACTCCTCCGAGCAACCTCTCTCGAGAGCAGCTTCCGACAGAATGGCGATTCAACTCATGCATGATGTGGATGTCATCATGCACTTGAATCCAGACTGCAAGGGCATCAAACTCGTCTCGGACCCATCGGCAAACCCACAAGAATACAAGGTCGAAGACAGTCTAGCATTCGTACCCAAGAAACTCTGGAGTGGGGGAGTCTGGTACACGGCATTATTCAAGCCTGTCGAGAACGGTTGCGATATCACAATCCAAGCACCCGGTGGCTTTAATTCCACCAACAAGTGGCGTTTGGTCAGGAAGCCAGATGGTACACCATTCATTTCAATCACGAGCGATGCAAAGTGCAGCAAAACTTTTGCGTACTTTGTCAAGAAGTTCTTGGAGACGCAGCATGGTCAATTACAACGCACCTTTAACGAGCGAGTTGAGTCGGTCGCGAGACCCGGTATCCCCCGACGCAGGTCGTCAATGCCTGGATCTTTCAGAAGCGCTCGACACATGGTGGCCGCCTAAGGGCAAAGTTCGTCAAACTTTTCTCTTGCGAGCTCGCTTCCTTTCATCTATACGGCGTCGGTTGCTGCTTTGAAGGAACTACAGGAAACAGACCCACCAGCAAGCCCAGGAAGCTTCTTGGATGTATATATCACGACTTTTATGATTATAACAATAGTTAATCCCATAACACGCTTTTTCTCTTTACAAAATCGATGGTTAACGAATATCATTGCTATTCGAGGCCGGCCACACGTGGTATCTGCCGAGAAATGCGTTACAGGGCAGGGCTCTTGATTATGCATATCTTGCCTAATCCGTGTTGGATACGAGTGGAGGGCGAAGGATCTCCGCAGCACATGACTTTTTATGCCAAACGCAGTGCGAAGGAGGGGTAATTAAAGGCTCTCCATACAGCAACTTGAACATTCCTCAAACTTGGGACCCGAAAGAGGTGGTGAACTGGTCGTTTTTACAGACGGGGGATCAAGACGAGGGCGGGAATGCGAATCGGAACATGGAAATGTCCAAAAGTGCATGGGGCTCGTTTCGGGAAGACGGTTCGCCAGGGCGCTCGCAACCTCCCGCGGCAAGTCGCCCGTTGCCACGACGGCGCTGACAAGGAGAAGTCGGGATGTTGTAGCCGAGGCTTGCGGGAGGGCAGAGAGTGCAACTGCCCAAACAGATCAGTTGACAGCGGGATTCATGACACGCTAAAACCATGGCTGATAAATCTACACTGCAATCTCGACCGGTCTGTGAAAGCGCTCGCTGTGCACTCCGGACACGACGACCTCTTTCAAGTTTGCACCACCGAGCTGAAAACCGAGGGCAAAAGGCAGAAAAACAAGCGCTCTGTATGAACATCTGATGCGCGCGACGCGAGTGTCGAGTGCAACAAAGTGTTTGCGCTGGTACCGTCAGTCTCGTCGTCAATGCAGTCGTCCAACAAGACGGAAAATGGCGGGCTCAACTTTGTCTTTGAATCCGGCTCTTCTGGGCGCGAGAACAAAAAGTATGTGAGGTCGCATGCTGCAAAGGTTGGCTGGTCGCAGAGGAGCCGTAAGCAGGCACAAGCTGCCAACAAGGACGACGGCGCTGCGACCAAAGACGCAACGCCCAGGAAGCGTCGCAAAACCACGCACCAAGACACGCATGCTGGACAAGCCGAACAACAGCATCAACAACAGCAGCAACAGCATCAACAACAATCGAGTATATGCTCGCCTCCGCCAACCCAACCTGCCGTGAATAGACTTGTCCACTTTCATGCCGAAGCTGGAGCCGGGACTGGACTTGAAGCCTCTAGAGGCGCCTCATCGCTAGCCGCAACACAGCTCCCGCCACAACAACATGCCCCCAGTCGAGATGGTCACTTTGCTGCAAGTTCGGCCTCACAAGCTCCCACTTCTGCCATCCTAGCTCCTGCCTATACCTCTGCACCAGCTCTATCCTCGCCGCCTCCTCGCTACTTCCAGCGTCCAGGTCAACCCGCCTCGGTCCGAGCCCAAGAGATCGAAACGACCTCCTCCACCCGAGCGGCCACAGGTGCTGCTCCAACCTACCCCTTCACCCAAGGCCCCTCGCACTGGCACGCGAGGCCAGACTCTGTCCAGCATGACTCCGTAGCACACCAATCCTTTGTGCCGCTCTTTCGACCAGCTGCATCGCCGGGGCCAATGCACCCGCCACACGCCATGCCAGGAGCCGACATGCCTCGTCCTGTACCACCAACCAGTAGTCCGTTGCCTTCTCCACGACTGCCGCCCATTTCAAACATGCATACCTCACGACCCTCGTTGATAGGCGCCAACTGGAGACAATACGACAACATGCCTGCCGTGAACCCTGGAGCCTCACAGCCCTTGACACCGGTCTCGGCTACATCGATCAAGCACGACGAGAACACCGAAGCCTCCGCAAGGACACCGCAACCACCATCGCCAAAGAGGACGTCCACGCCTGCCTTCCTCGAGCTGGTCCTGAACGAAGACTATCCCATGTGGAAGAGTGTAGACTCTGACAGCGATTCGTTCAATGTCTTCCCTGTAAGATGGCAGCCCTTCTACGGCCGGCTCCTCCAGAATTGTGAGTGCAGCAGGTCATGCTTGACCAGAAGAAAGGCTCGCGCTAACCATCGCATACAGATCGCTCCAACATGCTCGTCCAACTCGACGAAATCCTCACAGGCTGGACAGTAGACCAGAAGCTACAATTTAACCAAATGCCACTCCGCCTCGCCGGCTCGGAGCCCTGTCTCTTCTACTCGCTGCTCGCCACCGCCGCTATCATGATGCCACCTGGTCTCATTTCTCCAACCATACCACGATGGCTACAGACCCGCACAGTCGAGTGTCTCAACCAAGCCTTCTCGGAGCCAAAACGCGCATACAGCGACGCCATAATCCTGACTCTGAACATGGTAGCCCTCTTCGAGTCCTGCAGCGGCCACGCCAAGGCAGCAGCTTCCACCCATCAACCCGTACTCCGCCGCATGGTTGACGAACGCGGCGGATTGACCGTTCTCGCCAGCAAGGACAACGAAGACTCGAAAAACCTGGTCAGATTTCTGGCGTGGACGGACAGGGTCATCAGGTGTCAGACTGGCAACCCGCTAATGTTTGAAGGCTTTAAAGAGGAGGAGAGTTTGGTGCAGACGGATTGGGAAGGCATCTGGGCGAGGATGGAGGAGAGGGTTGAGGAGAACAAGCCGCAGCCTGTCGAGGAGTTGCCTGATTGCTGAGAGGTTTTCTCGTCGCCTCTTTTTCAGCAATCACCGCCTTTGTTTCGTTTTTTTCTAATGCTTGCTTTTCGTTTTTGGGATGGGATATTCGAGGAGTTTTATAGGGTGGTTGGGGGTCTTTTTTTGTTTGATTTTGCTTTTGTCTGATTTGTTGATGCTTTTCTCTGTCGGCTCTTTTTGTACAGTGCGCGCTCTCTCTTTTTTTTTTTTTTTTTTTCCCTCCCGTATATAGCAAGATGATACCCGATTACCGAAAAATGCAACTCGTTCGTTTTCTTTTTTGTCTCGGACTTTATGATATGCTTGTTGCTCTTTCCCCCAAACGTCGTCGTCCACGATGATTTTTTCTCTTTTTTGCCTTCCTGGAGAAAACGAATGGATCAAACGTGAAGGCTCAAGGAGCACAGCGGATAGATTACATTGGTGCAAAAAAAGTTGGCCAAGGAAGGGAAGAAAGGCTCGACAAACAGAGAGCGCAGAATAATGATGAGGATTAGAGAAAAGAAAAAAAAAAATCTCGGGTATTCGATTCAATCCGTAGAACAAGTGAGTGATTCTATGGCAGAAAATGCACACAAACCAAACTACCATCCAACCCCCAAACTGCTGCTCTTCGTCTCCAATTCCTTGACTCTACTACAGGCCCAAAACAGTCTGCACGCCGATACTCCTCGCGTCCTCTCTCATAAGGATAAACGGCTTCAAATCCGCCTTTTGAACGTTTGCGCCACTGTTCCCTCCGGCAGCGGCGGCATTATCACCACCACCACTACCACCACCACCGACATCATCCAACCCCTTGATCCTATCCCTCAGCGCGTCGGGGCCAATGACGAACAGATTCGCAATCTCGGTCAGCACCTCCAGGCTCTCGACAAAAGGCCTGGGCAGCGTCTTCCACGATTTCAGCAATTCAATGTACTTGGCCATGTCTTTGGAGACGATCAGGCCGCCCGTGAGGGACACGGGGTAGGTGCGGAAGTGCGCGAGGAGGAGGGCGCGGATGCCCAGCGCCAGCTCTAGGAAGAAGTTCTCGAGCACTTTGCCGCTGAGGGCTGTTTCGGCTCGGCTGTGGACTTTTGTGAGGAAGTTGAAGAGGGCCAGGCAGGTGGGTGTTTGGAGCTGGTCGAGTTGGAGTAGGGCGTCGTCGCGAGGGCGGAAGTCTGTCTTCTTTTGCTGGGATAGGATGCGTGAGGAGTAGGATAGGGTTGCGTCGATGGTCTTTTGGAGGATGGTGTCGATTTTGGACTCGCAGCGGTCGATGAACGAGTTTGTTGTTTTGTCGAGGTCGCGGCGGATGGTGAGATTGCTGGCTGCTAGAGGGAGGAGCAAGGTTTGGATCGTGGCGAGCAGGAGATGGAGGATGCTGACTGCGCTACGCAAGTCGACAAGATGGCCGAAATCTGGCTCTGTTTTTGTGCTGCTCTCGGCTGCTGTGGCGGATTCAGTGACGGCGTCCAGCGCTGTTTCTAGGTATATCTCGCCCATGTTCGCGATGAGCAGGCTTAGCAGTTCGCGCACATCTTTGGGTGTTTCGTGGCCATTGGCTAACTCGAGGCCGCGGCCTACACTCTCGGCCAGCCATTTGAGCATGCGCTTGATGAATGGTAGGCTCAGAGCGCCGTCTTCCTCTGATACGTCGACATCATTTCTGTTATGTGTATGACTGGCGGTAGGGTTGAGCCCAGCAATTCGTAGAAGAGTGGACTTTTGGGAAGCTGGAATGTCAGAGTTTTCGAGTCTATCGAGATATGTGTCGCGGGTCGAGGAGATGAGTTCTCTACTCCGCGCGGATAGGGAGCCCAGATATGACGTTGGCATCTTTCGTCGACGAGTGTGGTAAGTTGTGAATTTGAATAGGAGAGATGAGTAGAGTTCTTCCAAGCTTCTCTTCTCGCGCTCAATGTATGATGAGCCGGAAAAGTAGGGCACAAACAAGTCCTCAAGCTGCTGATCAAGCACAGCGGCAGTCTGCGCAGAAGCAGGTTCTGGATGCTCGGTCAAGCCATGTGCTTTCAGATCTTCGACCAAGGCAGAGATATAACTCCTGCTGGCTTGTAACGAACGCAAGAAAGCCAATGAAGAGATCGAGTCTGCCTTGTCAAGCACCATTTCGAGCTTTTGTTGGATAGACTGCTGGAAGATTCTCTGCAAGAAGCGCACCAAGACTTCTTCGTGGAAGGGAAATGCTTTCTTGATGATGAAGCTCTCCTCTTGCACGACAAGTTTCACCTCGTCCACCAAGCTCTGCAAACTAGGCTCAACGCCTGGTGGCTCTGTGTCTGGGTCGGCAAGACGTTCCCACGTTTCTGAATCAGCGGCCAGATCTTCAGTGATGAGCTGACTGCGATCGATAAAGAACTGATGCTGGTTAACGAAGAGACCCATGACACTAGCACCATCGCCAAAGTCCTTCAGAGCAACAGCGCATTCTCTCATGCCGTCAAAGTTCTGGCGTCTGTAGAAGTCATCAAATTGTTTCAAGAGATCCTTTTCTAATGATTCGAGGAACTTCTCAATCAGCTCAGTGGGCGTGTCGTTTCCGTTTACACCATCACCATTTGAAAGCGAGTTTGATGAATCGAGACGTTGGCTGATCTTGAGTAATTGACGAGCAATATGGGCACAGCGCAACTTTCCCTCACCACCTTGGAGTCTCCTGACATCATCAAGGCTAGACAGATCACGACGCTCGCTCACGTCGATCCAGCACTGCAGTATGAACTTGGCGTCCTGAGCGCGGCGACTTTGGCGATCCAGTTCGTCGAGTCTCTCTCCTATCCTCACGGCAGCATTTCCTCCCTGATCACCATTGTCCAGGCTCCGTTCTAGGCGATGGAAAGAGTCAACGGCGCGTTCGAGCTCCCGTTCTCTAGCTTGAACATTCGTGTTGTGCACAGCTTCTGCTCTCCTTACACCAGCAGACAATTCATTCTCTTGAAGTTCGAGATCCTCACTCAAGAGCTTCAGTCTGTTCAAAGCCTGCTCGAATGTACGGATCAAAGGTTTGGGGTCGAAGGCGACAGCGTGCGGGCCAGTACGGCGACTCGGCGGGATGGCAGCGTCGGAGAGAGCTTCGATAAAGTCCTTGACGATAAAGTCCTGGCTAGAGAAGGTGTCCAGGGTAAACTGAGGCTGTCGCGAAGCACCGAAGCGAGAAGGGGCAGCCGAGACGCCCGAGAAGATGGACGCGTTGTCGGCGGCGGAAGGCATTGCGGTCGTCTTGCTCGCGCTACCAATCTCTTGACCAGGGCATGTCCATATGGGTCTAAACAACTAATGTCAAGTCTACAACAACACGACAGCGGGGCGGGAAGGAGCGAGGGGGTGGAGACGCGTGGGCTGGGCCAAGCGTGAAGCAACGGCGGAAAGCGGAGAGGGGCAGGGGGGCTGACGTCGCTCCTGCCTGGAATTAATATTCTGGTCAATCGCAGCTTCCAATTGCGAGTCACTCACAATGGCTGGACCGCTGAAACAAGAGGCCCTTCGTAGCAACATCGGCCCTGATGGACGGCCGCTGTCGGCACAAGAACGCGAACGACTGGTGCAACCCTATCTTCCCGATGCTTCACCTCGCAAGCACCAGCGAACGCAACCGCTGCGCCAGCTGATCAAGGCGGCCCTGCACCTCTTGCTGTACAACCTCATTCACTTCGCCTTCTCCGTCTACCACCGCTTTCGCGTCGCATACCACAACCTGATCGACCGCGTCTTTGCCGTCCTGTACTACCACCACCGTACCCCAGAGTACATCCAGAAGGATGTCCACCGCCTGAAGAAGCTGCCCAAGCACCTGTCAGTCATCCTCGAGCTCGACGACAGCACGCGCGACAACTCGAGCCTGGAGGCTCTGATCCACAATGTCTGCGAGGTCGCTGCTTGGTCCGCCTGCGCAGGCGTGCCCCTGCTGAGCATCTACGAGCCATCCGGTACCACGCGCCGCCCTCCCTGGCCACGTCTTTTGTCTAACCGCTTCCAGGCCTCCTCAAGCAGTCCCTGCCACTCGTGCACCGCCGCATCTCGCGTACCTTGGCTGCTTATTTCGGCCATGACAACCCAAACAAGCCAACCCTTTCGCTGGGCGCTCCTCACATGCAATCTTTCTCGCCGCCTGCCTCGCCCAAATCGTCCCTCCACGCCAACTCTTCCAAATCGCCTCCCCATCTCTCCATCCTGCTTTTGTCAGCCTCTGACGGCCGTGGTACCCTCGTCGACTTGACAAAGACATTGGCTGAGATGAGCCAGAAGGGAAAACTTGCTCCCAAGGATATTTCTATGGACCTGGTCGATGCCGAGCTCACCGAGAGCGTCATGGGCGAGCCTGATCTATTAATGCTGTTCGCTGATAGTGTCCACTTGAAAGGCTATCCTCCGTGGCAGTTGAGGCTCACCGAGATTTTGTAAGTCACACCCTTTGACAGAACGAGGCTGCCGGTGCTCCACAAACCACCCAAATGCTGACATACTCTGATCACCAGCCATGTCCCCGACAACAACGGCGTTGGATACCAAGTCTTCCTGCGCGGTTTGTACAAGTATGCCCAGGCTCAGATGAGGTTTGGAAGTTAGACATTAACCCATAATATGAACCATCGTCACCTGCCTGTCTATGGCCAAGGTTTGTTAACATTTTCGCTGTACAAAACGTCACTACTTCTGCGCCGAGGTTGCAACCCACGTCGTGGCACTTAGTAACATGGCCTGCAGACGTCAGGAGACCATGTGCCATCGAACTCGACTCTTATTCTGACAGTCTTCTATCCATTCAATCTTTGTAAGTCTTAGGCCCAAAGTCGCACTGAATGACCGTCATCCAAAGAGACTCGCAAATGGCGTGGCTAGCTTAAAATGCGCATGGTATAGTTTTTTACGTTCAATTCATTGGCAACTGCCTGTTTCATTCTTGATTTTGTGATTCTCCAGTCAACCGTTCTTGCCTATTTGAAATGACGGGTCGTCTCTTGGATTCACGATGTTTTTTCTCAATCATTCATTCTCTACAACCCATCAATCACCTCACGTTAGAGGACTGGGGTGCAATCCACATGAACAGATTCACCTCGTTGACACATCCAACCTCAACCACTTTTATCATGCAGCATCCGCCTCCAGTGCCGAGGCTCGGCCTTCTCGATCTACCCATCGAGCTTCTTGACCTAATCATTCTCTACTGCGTCAATACCGAACCTATGAATGTCTCCCTGGCGCCGACTGCAAGCTCCTTGACGCGCTGTCTTTTCCCCTTCGTCTCTCGTCGAAAGCGCTATACAGTAACCAATTACCCACGCGATCTGCTCTTGGTCAACCGTCTGGTCTCCCAACTTGCCTTCAAGAACATCTGGACTCACAAATCTCTCGTCATCTCTCTGACCCCATCAGACACGCTATGCTTTCTCTTACATGGGCTGAGTCAAAAGCAGAAGGACGCACTATGCAAGATTCAACTCCCTAGGTTCTTACTCAGCTGGTCGTTCCCCGTCAACTCCGACATCTGGCTGGTCGCCGACAAGGAAAAGGGCGAGAGTTGGTATGAGGGCGCCAATGACCCAGAGAGGGAGGTCAAAGGCAAGAGATTCCAGGCATTGGTTGGCATGCTTGGTAAGAGACCCGCTTGTGTTAATCGGTCATGGAAGCTTAACATGGGGCTCATACGATCCTGACAGCTCAAGTGCCTCTATCTTCTGCGCAGCTGGTTTTCTTGGAGCAGTTCAACATCGGTTGATGGCTCCATCGGATGCTACATTTCATTGAAGACTGGAGGCATGACCTAACGCACCTTCCTACGACTCCCTCATCTCCCCTCTCGAACGCTGGTCGTTCTCGAACACTGACGGTATGATCGCCGCACAACCCCTTGTAAGCAGATCTGTTATATTGCTTGGTCAAATGCACTTACTAATGCTTATACTACGATACCGAAGCTCTTCTAGCTCTCTTTTTTCACTCTTCCTGGTTTCACAGCAAAATTTGGCGTTGGGGGCATCTCACGTTCATCCTATCGGACATGGCATCTTGCATTCACACGGCACGCGATGTACTTTTGAAGTTGTTTCTGTGATCAAGCATGTTTCACATGGGTTTTGTGTAGCTCAAGTATCAGCCATCAATCTTCTTCTCTACCATCAAGCATACTTCTAAGAGATTCTTGTGATTCAAAGAGGACCAACGTGTCTGGTGTGACCCTGTCCTCTATGCCGAATTTGACTTGAAGACTTATCATGTAACAAGAGGCTGTTTTGCTTCCATAGTCAGAGTTTCTGTGCAATATCACATATATCTGCAAATGCTAGACTAGAACATAAGGCGATGGTGGCTTGTTTCTACACATTAGATACTCTTTAGATCTTCAGGTGCCCTCCAGGAGAATCTGAACGTTATTCGACCACCCATGCCTAACTTTATTATGATGATAGTGCTTTCAAGTCTGAACGCAATCGTTTCGAACAATTTGGACATGATAAAGCAAGGGAAAAAAATATATATTCAGCATAAGTGCCAGTAGATTGATGGATGCTAAAAGTGCAAAAAGAATATCTATCCAGAGGATTTGGTTATGCCGATTGCCTGAATCGAACAAGCGATCTTCGCATTACAAGTGCGACGCGTTACCCCTGCGCCAAACCGGCATGTTGGGGGATAGATAAGGTTGTGCTCGCTGGGTAGCGTATATGAAGCTGAATTGCTTGGGTCTCGCCTCGAACAATTGCTCATCACACTCTGGGATTGCAGATGCAGGTCCCGGATCGTAGTGTTTGGGTTTGACGGACAAATGACACAAATGAGCTCAACTATACAAGAAATAACATGAAAAGTAAAAGCGTCAAGCAACAAAGAAGTTTTTAAAACGATTTGATGATGTATCGGAGTTTGCCGGCGAGCCTATGCGCCAGAGTGCCGAGCCCATCGCACAGGCTCCATGAAGCTTTCCCGTGAAAAATTATCTGTTCGACAGCGACATTAGAAGTCTTGGGAGGACAGCAGTTTCAATCTTTTCCAACAAGACTATACATTCAAAATGGCGCTCGTCAAGGCCGGCGAGGCTGATTACTCGATCAAGCCCGAGAACATTACACCCACCATCGACACCAGTGCCTGGCCGCTGCTTCTGAAGAACTGGGACCAGCGTACGTCGTAGAGCTCATCCACCCTTGTGACTGTCCACAACTAACTCGCCTGCGCGCAGTCCTTGTTCGCACCGGTCACTTCACCCCCATCCCTGCTGGCGCAACCCCCCTCAAGCGTGACCTCAAGTCGTACATCTCCTCGGGTGTCATCAACCTCGACAAGCCCTCCAACCCCTCTTCGCACGAAGTCGTCGCCTGGATCAAGCGCATCCTCCGTTGTGAGCGTACTGGTCACTCCGGTACTCTCGATCCCAAGGTCACTGGATGTTTGATTGTCTGCATTGACCGCGCCACCCGCCTGGTCAAGTCCCAGCAGGGTGCCGGTAAGGAGTATGTCTGTGTCATCAGACTTCACAACAAGCTCCCCGGTGGCGAGCAGCAATTCGCCCGCGCCCTCGAGACCCTCACCGGTGCTCTCTTCCAGCGTCCTCCTCTCATTTCCGCCGTCAAGAGACAGCTCCGTATCAGAACCATCCACGAGAGCAAGCTTTACGAGTTCGACAACGAGAGACAGCTCGGTGTCTTCTGGGTTTCTTGCGAGGCTGGTACTTACATCCGTACACTCTGTGTCCACCTTGGTCTCTTGTTGGGTGTCGGTGCTCACATGCAGGAGTTGAGACGTGTACGATCCGGTGCCATGGACGAGCAGAAGAACCTCGTCACCCTCCACGACGTCCTTGACGCCCAATACCTCTACGACAACCAGCGCGACGAGAGCTACCTCCGTCAAGTCATCAGCCCCCTCGAGTCCCTGCTCACCACCTACAAGCGTGTCGTTGTCAAGGACTCTGCCGTCAACGCAGTCTGCTACGGTGCCAAGCTTATGATCCCTGGTCTGTTGAGATACGGTATGTTTTGTCTCGCTTCATCAATCGTCAACATCTCGCTAACAATCTACAGAATCTGGTATTGAGGTTCACGAGGAGATTGTTCTGATCACCACCAAGGGTGAGGCCATCGCCATTGCCATTGCCCAGATGTCGACCGTCGAGCTCTCGACTTGCGACCATGGCGTTGTTGCCAAGGTCAAGCGTTGCATCATGGAGCGTGACCTCTACCCTCGCCGCTGGGGCATGGGCCCTGTCGCTACTGAGAAGAAGAAGATGAAGGAGAGCGGCAAGCTCGACAAGTACGGCCGTCCCAACGAGGCCACCCCCGCCAAGTGGAACGCCGAGTACAAGGACTTCAACCTGACCGTCAACGGCGAGTCGACCACCGGCGCCGAGAAGATCGCTACTGAGGCTGCCCCCGTCAAGGAGGGCATCACTGGCCAATCCAAGGACACCACCTCTACCGATGAGGTCATGGCCGCTCCCGCTGTTGCAGGAGACGGCTCAGACGTCAAGGACGCAAGCATGGAGGACGCTGGCTCGAAGAAGGACAAGAAGCGCAAGCGTGACGGCGAGTCAGCAGAGGAGAAGGCTGAGCGCAAGAAGAAGAAGGCCGAGAAGAAGGAGAAGAGAAAGAGCAAGAGCAAGGCCGACAGCTCTGACAGCGAGTAAATGTACACTTGACTGCTTGGGTGGAAGCGATGGAAACAAAAGTAAAGCGCATTACAATGTATAGTACGCGCGCGCGGACAGGAAAGGCGGCGTTTGGGCACGGTGTTCAGGCGTTGAATATCAGTGACGGCGATTGCAGCATATGCCAGCGGGAAAGTCGGATCTCCTTTGCAATGAACAAAATCACGTTTTATCACCATTCACTTGATTTTGATTTCCTTGACTGGACCTTGTGATGGGATCTGAGTGAGGAGCCGGATGATCGAGTTCGATAAAGCGTGAAAATGGCCGTTGCGCATGACGTGGATTGATCACGCAGAAAGTGGCATATTATCAAAAACCTGAATAAGCAGTCCGCGGCGTACAAATAGGGGCCTATTATGTGGAAAGGAATGATAGGTTAGACAATAGTGTTATACATAGCTACACTGCGGCCAGACCGAGTCTCGTTCATTCCTGAATCTCCCGCGTTGGCGACGGGCTTCACTCTCACGAAACTTCCCAAAGCGGAAGACTTACCAACTCGCACTTTCTTTGACTTTTTGAGTCGACGAGAAACCATCTCTGTCTTGCTTCATCTGTTCTCTCCACGCGATACATCTTCTCTCTACTACTCTTAGTCGCTCGCCTTGTCCGCTCTCCACAACCAAGCATACCCGAGACCGACGACCCCTCTACATCATACATCATGGCGGAGAAGATCCTAATGTCCGAATTCAAGGCCCTCTCCAAGGAACCCTGGACCAACATCGAGGTATGTCGTCCTTGTACGATAGTGGCATGCGACTGCGAAACTGACCTTGTGACATCCAGCTCATCAACGAGAACATCTTCTCATGGCATGTCGCCCTCATGGTCATCAACCCAGACTCGATCTACAATGGCGCCTTCTTCAAGGCCAAGATGACGTTCCCTTACAACTACCCTTACAGCCCTCCTGGTATGCGGCTTCGCCTTCGCCTTCCCGTATCGTCGCAGTGCTAACCAAGATCGCAGAGTTCAAGTTCACCCGTCCCATGTTCCACCCGAATGTCTACCCTGACGGCAAACTCTGCATCTCCATCCTCCACCCTCCTGGCGAAGACGAGATGTCTGGCGAACTCGCTGCCGAACGCTGGTCGCCCGCTCAACGCGTCGAGTCTGTCCTCCTCAGTATCCTGTCTCTCCTCGACGCTGCCGAACCCTCCTCACCTGCCAACGTCGACGCCGGAGTCATGCTTCGCAACCACCCCGAGGCATACAAGCAAAGAGCCCGTCAAGACGTCGAAGCTAGCAAAGCCGACATCCCCGAGGGCTTTGTCATGCCCACAGAACACGCCACCTACAAGCCCGAAGTCGAGGACAACCTGTTCAGCTGGAGCGACTCCGAGGTCGAGGACGACTTTGACAACGACAGCGACGCGGAGATGACCTTTGACGAAGATGATGAAGACGACGAGCAGGAGGTGGCCAGCGACAGCGACGATTGAACATAGCAGCGCTCATCATGGCCTACATATTCTACGGCGTTTTGCTTTATTCGATACCACCAGCGCGGCGTTAGGGAAGGGAACACACAAGCAGGGGAAAGGATTACCACCGAACAGGACAGTGGTACAGGAGGATACCGACGGGCTCATGGCGCATTTTTCAACTGCTTTTTTCGACACTTTATTGCACAGTTTTTGTTAGACCAATATAAAGAGGATGTACCTTCTTATTCACTTCTTCAGAGCATTTAGACCTATGTCGCAACACACACCATAAAGTGAAAGCCAGTATTGAGAGTCATGGCTAATTACTGGAACAATGAATGGTTCCATCGCATAATGAATGGTATAGGGCAAATGGGGTCTTGAATGACGTAGCGTGGTCAGTTCACCGGCGGACCAGCAAGCAGTCAACTTCCAAGCAAACAGTCGCGTGTACTATATAAATTTTCTATACAGTCGCAAAGCGTGTCTGTATCATCCTCCAAAGGCATCATGGCCGACTCAAATGCGGAAACCATCCAGATGCTGACCGGCATCTCCGGTTGCACAGACGATGAGGCGCGCAGATGGCTTAAGGTCAAAACCAACGACGCAGACGCTGCTCTGAATGCGATACTCGACAACGAAGATCTTGCAAAAGCCGAGGTATGTTGAAACACTTTCTGCTAAAGACTGTCCCACTGCAGCTATAGAAATACATGACGTTTCCCAAAAGGGAGTGGTATCCACGGAGAGAGGTTACCTCAGGGTATCTCTATGGCCACACTTCTGGGTTGGAAAGTACTGTGTATCTCTATAACTCGCAGTATCACTACATGTCTTCTTGTGAGAGAGGTCGACCATGAGATTGTGACAGTCTTTAGCACACCCGTCATCGCCCTATGTTAATGCTGACCAACGCCAGCAAACCACTACCTGGAACGAGAACGACTTCAGTGCCGGCCGCGATGGAACCGCAGCATTCGGTCCTCAAAACTACTGTGCGAATACTCGATCAAGGTGTTATATGAGAAGCTGACGTTCTCAAGCATACAACGAACAAAACCTACGCCCATTAGGACAGAGCGCAGCGCCCACCAGAGGCAACTCGCCCGCACCTTCCCTCAGACAACCTTCCAACAGAGATGATGAAGACGCTGATCTACAGAAAGCCCTTGCCGCATCGCGACAAGGCGTCACTTTACCTGAAGTCAACACCAACTTCAAACCTGCGACGGATGATCATTACGAGCCTTCAAAGTGGTCGATGACTACCATTGCCGGTATGGATTCTCAACAGGCTAGCGAGATCATTCCGGATTTGGAGCCCCATGAACGCAAGAATGAAACTGGTGAACCGAGGTTTTTGAAGCAACTTCCATCGGGTGATTATTTGCCTAATCTGCTTACCATTGCGCATTCTATTCCCATGGCACGCAAGGCTCTGTTGGCACCAAACAAGACTTACTCTTCCTACGGCTCCGATTCCGAATGGTGGAAGGGCCATGGCATTCGCTTGCCCAAAATTGTCAGCACCGTCAGCGGAGCGCCTATGGAGCCCGCCACGACCAACCAAGACGAAATTCTCGCAGAAATGCAGCGCTTGATGGCTCTGCTAGACGAGAGCTCGAGATCATACGGCAGTGCAGAGACGCTTGTTCGCCTCGCCGACACCGACAGTGGATGTATCCTCGACAAAGTTATTCAGATGTGGGAAAAGGCTTACCTGGATGCCACGGAAGAGTATACAAACATTGATAAGTTCTTTGTATTCCACTCGTTGGTAGGCACAACAAACCCTGAAGGCATGAGCGCAACGGACCTCTTCTCTTTACCGTTGTTTGTCAACTCTGGTCCCGAAGCGTCCAGCATAGAACTGGCGGCTATCATGGACGACACTCTTTGGGATACTGATGGCGATGACTCAACCCTCTACGACAACTACATAGATTATTGCGCCCAAGTCCTACCCATCCGCCTGTCGCAGAACGACAGTTCGAAGGAAACGCTGAACGTTGTTATTCCTCCTGTGCTGTATGTCGACAAGTATCTTAAGGAGAATGCCGATCTTACGAAGGATGTTCGCAAGCAGATGGCCCAGGTCAAGAACAAGATTGACAAGATTCAGACGGCTCAGTTCAAGCTGAACAATTATCAACACACGCAGAAGGGAAACTTGGACACAAGCCAGTTGATGAAGCACGCGCAGAACTACATTTCAGGCGAAACCAGAAAAAACTTGCTCGAGGAGAGAGAAGGTGCTGGTGCTGGCGGAGACACCGATATTCCCCTACCGTTGGAGCACCACAGCATGATAGCTGAGCAGTTGAAGGCGGTCTGTGAAGAAGTCGAGTCCAAACTCAAAGGTACATGCGAAAACCTCATTGTGACCGTCAACAATGCTAACAAGGTAACAGCTCTCGAACAAGAAAAGGAAAAGGCACGCAAGGCACTGGCAGAACTTTCACAAGAAACGGGACTGCCACAAGAGAAGCTCAAGCACAGATACTCGCTCAGAGGTGTCTCAACCAAGCCCCACGTAACATATCTTCTCCGTCCTCGCGATCCCTCCGACACAGCCATGGTCGACGATGAAGATGCACCTGAAGGCATGCAGTGGTGGCGTATCGAGTACGACGTTCAGATAAACGGTCCCAAGGTCATCAAGACCAAATCAACACAGGATGACGTTATCCGAGCCGTGGAGCTCGAACACAACCAAGCTCTTCTAGTCTATGCCAGCGACTACGCCATCTCTGACGAACACGAAGTCGAGCTCACTCCAGCCCTTGACGAGTTCATCTATTACGACGACGAAAACTTCAACTCAGAACTGCAGATGAATGGCATTGGACATGTCAACGTGTATCCTGCATATGATGGCGTTCAACAGCGCCGTGGCTCGGGAGACAGTACCGCTGTCAATTTCGACGAGGGTCCACCTGGTTACGAGCCACCCCCCTACGACTCTGACGTGGAATACGGCCGCATACCGATCAACATGCAAGACAGCAAAGACGTGACCATGACTGGCGAACACAGTCCCCCAGCTCACGAGATACGACTCGAGCAGGAAGAAGTACAGCCAGAAGAGGCCGACAACCAAGGAGGAACAGAGATGGTTGAGAAAACACATGCAGTGCCTTCGTTGTATGGAATCGGCAATGACGGTTCCAAGACGACTGAGACGGTCGGTGATGATGCCATGACAGGTATCAAGGGTCCAGACGGAGAGGTCGACCTGATCGATTTCAAGGATTAGGTGTACACTCCTCCTTCCTCTCCTATCTTTTCCTCTCATTATTGAATTCTATTCCCTCTCTTATTGTTAGATAGCTTGAAGTCCTGGGTTGAATAGTTGAATAATCCATCGTTCATCCTCTTGAATATCGTCTCCTTTTTTTCTTCTTCCACTTGTCTCTTACCTTGTGGTGTCCGTACAAGAGTGGAAACTCCTGAGGAAAGAGAGTGATTGTTTGTTGTGCTTGTATGGTTTATCACACTGAGATTTCTTCAGAATGGGTGGGGAGATGATATAGTTCTTGGCAACATGGCCTTTCACAAGTGAGTCTACGGGTAAGGGGAGTAGGTGGAACATCGATCCTGGTCAAAGAAAGTTGTATTGATGTGGTCAAGCTACTAGTTACGGATCTGCACGTTGTCAAGCCACCTACTTCCAGACGCATTTGTGAAGCTTCGAGACACCGTTGCTACAAACCATCCAAGAATCTTCCTTACTAGGCACATACAACCAGCTCCGTTCGAAATCTAGAGAGGCTGTTCTTGACCCCAAGCGGGGAAAGCAGGAGCACTGGTTCCATCGCAAGAGTACTGAACAACAAAGTCCGAGTCCCGAGTATTGGCATCAAGGATAACCGTTCCATCAGGCGCTGTGACGGAAAAACTAAAAATCACCGGTCCACCCTGCTGGCCAAAGACAAGACGGAAGGGGGGATACTGTCCCGTTTTGAGGGGATAGGTGGCGCTGGCACTGTTGGCCGGCGCACTGCAACATACAGCCTTTGCGTCGTGGTTCCTCAAGCCGTATCCCCTGATCGCGGCGTCTCCGAGGTACAAGAAGGTGATGTCGTCGACTTGAGAAGTGGTAAAGGTGTACTCGCCGTCGACTTGAGCGAAAATGTATCCGCGATGGTTCAGGACAAAGTAACTGGCGGGAACGGTCTTGGAGGTGCCGTATAAGTTTGTCTGAGAGTCGGCAGCTTTGTTGATACCGCCGACTTGGGTTGTCGTGCCGTTGTAATTAGGAGTGTATGTCCAGTAGTGCGATGGATCCATGTTTGCGATACTGTCGCCCCAAGGCTCGTCGGCATAATATGCAAACTGGATTCCCTGGTTGCCGCAAATCGAAGGTTTCGGGCAAGACACGACCGTAGTTGTAGAAATGGTTGGAATGGTTGTGGTTACGGTTGTAGTCTGGGTGGCGACAACGCCCGAGTAAGATGTGACTACAGGAACATGTGTCGTGGTAACACAGATGGTCGAGATGGGCGTACGAATGCTAAGGCATTTGCATGCACTTGAGATAGCTGTGCAAGCGATGTTCTTCAAAATGCTAGGGCAGCCGCTACAAGTTCCAGAGATGCTGATCGAAGCTGGGATGGAAATGGGCGAGGTTTTCGATGAAGGGT
The DNA here is from genome assembly GCA_019677095.1 of Aureobasidium sp. SLJ-2021a. NCBI lineage: Eukaryota > Fungi > Ascomycota > Dothideomycetes > Dothideales > Saccotheciaceae > Aureobasidium > Aureobasidium sp. SLJ-2021a. The sequence goes on along the minus strand of JAHRBU010000009.1, from coordinate 365,196 downwards.
TTGGCAATTTGATTGATGTAGTCACCATGCATGTTGTGACCGTGGTAGAGGATACGTCGTACTCTGTCACAGTAGACGCAATAACGAGGACAGTAGAAGTGGCGGTCGGGATTGTTGTGGTTATAGGTGAGGTGAAATGCTCAGTAGAGGTGATCGTGATCTTCTTGATGCCAAGGAAGGTAGAGCAAAAGGGTGAGGCAGCCGAGTAGGTTTTGAGTAGACGGACTACCGGGTCACCTGCAGGACAGAGACTGACGGCACGTTCATCGAACGGGAAGGCAGGAGCAAGAGAAGCAAGCCAAACAGCCATAAGGCCAAAGTAAGCTACAAGCATAGCCATGGTTCGTGTCCGGGCTGTTCTCGTGTTGTTGTGGAAAGAAGACAATGTGTGATGACCAGAGTATCGACTCGATAGAGGACGAGCCTTTCTTTATACTTGCATCCTGTGACAACTTTGAGAAAAAGGTCCGCAACTCATCTCATCGAGTCGGCCACACCGAGAGGCCCTGGTATCAGACAGCTAAGGTCAAAGTGCTACTGATCCATGTATCTTGAGCTATACCGCCCAGAGTCTCTAGCACCATTCTGCTTTTTAGCGTCGATAGATGCAGGAGCTGAACAGCTGAAGTCTGTAGCAGCCGATGATGACCTGAGAGAGGATCCCACTGTTCGAAGCGAAGGGTAGCAATAGCTGAACCGGATGTTCCTGCGTCGCAAAGTGAATCAACCTCTGTTTCGATATAACGATTCGTTCTGTATTTAGTGTCGTCACCCACGGCTATCTCGAGATGGCTTCCGGCTAATGTTTGACATCGCAGTGCTCAAAGAGACAGATCCGATCGTTAGCATGGCTGAAATCTCAGCTGGTGACCTTGCAGACTCTCACGGATTCAGGCAACAGTATGCCATCGGGGAAGCCGACGTCTCTTAGATGTTACTGTTTCCTTGCGATCCAGATACCGCATAGGCAGGATCCCAGATTGCTCGCGCTTTGCTGCATCCGTGGCAACAGAGTTCAGCCAGGATTTCCGTACGCTTGATCGCGATACAATAGATCACCAGTCGAGGCTAGCGACGAAAAGTTCTCTCGGACTCACCGTCAATATCACCCTTGGTCGAGACTGTAACTCGTCTCAAGCGAGCTGAGGTTACGTTACGGGCGTATGCTTCCTGGAAGAAGCCTGAGAGGAGTAGCTACAAGATCCAGTTATGCGATTGGCTGCTTGTCCTGCATGTGTGACCCATCGGTTGATGCGAGTGTTTTCCAGCAAGCCGTTTTCACAAAACGTCCTATCATGCATTTTGTCGCGCTTGATGCAGCAAGAGTTTAGGTGGCAGGTTGGAATCTCGATTCGTCCACGAAAAGGAAATGGGGTTCATGGACGTCTCAGCTGTGGGTTTGAAGCGTGGGGAGGAGGGCGTGTTGATGGTGGAAGAAGTAAACAAGATTGATTGCGGTGGTCATGATGTTGATGATACCTTGATGTCTACCGATGTCAGCAAAGCTGACTGTCAATAGAAGATGTCGCGTCGTCGAACGCATTGGTGGATATCTTGTGCAAGCATTTATGAAAAGTGGAGACTGTCTATCTCCATCACTTCGACTCACATTCAACCTTTGATACCATCCTCATCTCTGGTAGCTATCTTTTATGGCCTGGTCGCTTTCAATCAAGGAGTATATCGACACTACTACTGTTTGACATCTCATTCTTTTGGATCTTAGTAAGAAAAAGAAAGACGACCATCTACCGCAATCGCATATCAACACCTCGTCTCAAGCAAAGGAGAAAACAACATTTCCAAATACAACCTATCAAAAGAGCCTCATAAACAGAACGAGAGATCGAAATACACCAAAGCAAGAAGCCACATCCGTTATAAAAAGGAACCAGAAGCAAAAAGATGGCAACACCACCAAACTCATCCCTCCACTTCCTCTTCCTCCTCTCCGACTCTGCACTACCTCTAGGTTCCTTTGCCTTTTCCTCCGGCCTAGAATCCTACCTCGCACACCATAAACCCACCTCTGCCTCGCCAACCACACCACCACTAGACTTCCACTTTTTCCTGCACTGCAGCATCAGAAACCTGGCTTCCACATCGCTACCCTATGTCCTTGCTGCGTATGCAAAGCCAGAGAAGCTAGAGGTGCTGGACAACGACTTTGACGCTTCGACGTCGTGTACGGTGGGCAGGAGGGCCAGCGTGGCTCAAGGCAAAGCCCTGCTGAGTCTCTGGGAAAGGGCATTCGCTGCTTCTTGTGTGTGCTCTGCTGCAACAGATGCGGCAATCGCGGCGATGAGTTGCTTTGCGGCTGCGTTCAAGGCCGCGAAACCTGATCGGTGGGGGTTGAAGTTGAATGCGCATTTTGCTCCTCTGTTCGGCGTGTTGTGCAGGTCGTTGGCTTTGTCCGAGGAAGAGACTGCTTACCTGTTCCTGTGCAATCATGCCAAGAGCGTTTTGTCTGCGGCGGTGAGGGCGGGTGTCATTGGTCCGTATCTCAGCCATGGTGTTCTGGCGTCTGAGAAGCTGCAGGCGGTAATCAGGGGTTGTGTGATGGGGGAGAAAGCGGCAAAGGTCGAAGATGCTGGACTCAGTATTCCGGTCATGGATCTGTGGGTGGGAAGGCACGAGTTGTTGTATTCGAGGATTTTCAATTCCTGAAAGAATAGGGAGAGAGCATCGACGCGAGAAGAGAAAGACATAAGGTGTTCATTAATTCGTTTCTATCACCGGGTTCTCATCAATCTCGAAAAGGCCAGCCTCCCCAAAAACGCTTTCGCTTGCAATCAACAAAAAGACACACGCTCAGAAAAGGGATAGGGAAAGAGAAAGAAGAAAAGAAGAAAACACCATCGCTAAACCTTCGAACAATGTGCTCACAGAATCTCCTTTAGCTGGTTCTTCTGTGCAGGTGTCAGACTTGTAGGGAATTGAATCTTGACGCCGACGATGAAGTCGCCTCGTTCGTCTGGCTTCTTGCTCTTGGGCATGCCCAGATTGGGGTAGCGGTCTCTATAGGTTGGTGGTGTGGGACCGCCAGAGCTGACGCCGATTTGCTTGCCATCGATGGTCTTTACGGTCCTGGACCAGCCGGTCAGGGCCTCTTTCAGTGTAATCTCAACGTTGTGGATGATGTCGTCGCCTTCGCGTTTGTACAGGGGATGCTCTTTCTGTGATGATCGTTAGCATTGAGTTAACGGCAGGGGTTGCGGGTGGAATGCTCTTACCTCTTCGACGACAAAGTGCATGTCTTGGACACCTCCCTCGACCTGATCTCCCACTCCAGCAAACTTGATCTTGCTGCCAGGCTTGAGACCCTTCTTAATCGGGACCTCAAGGATGCGGTCTTCTACCGACTGTTTGTTGGTCTGGTTGTCGAATGTCTTTCTCTTGATCTTCAACTTCTTGGTGCAACCGGTGAACAGGTCTTCGAGGGAAACAGGCAGCGGCTTTTCGACAACGGTGACTTCGGGTGTTTGTTGGCGTTTGGGCATGCCGCCGTTCATGCTAGGACGGGCACGACCACCTGCGCCGGGACGTCCACCGAATGCGCCTCCGAAGCCGCCAGGCATGCCTCCAGCACTGCCAAAGGACGAGAAGAAGTCGTCTTCGTCTCCCATGCCACCTCCCATACCACCACCAGCAGCACCGGTTCTGAGGAACTCGGAGAAGATGCTCTCGGGGTTGCTGAAGGAGAAGCCACCAGGCATTCCACCGCCGCCCGTCGAGAAGTGGAACTTTGTACCTCCAGGCCCTCCTGCTGCACCGGGGAACCCTCCAAAACCTCCAGGCATGCCACCGAAGCCGCCAGCACCGCCAGCACCATCTGGCGGGGGAGCACCGCCTCTCAGCAGGAATTCGAGACCGAATTGGTCATAGGTCTTGCGCTTGTCGGCATCCGAGAGGATCTCGTAGGCTTGCGAGACCTCCTTGAACTTTTCCGAGGCTTGCGGGTTGTCCTTGTTCTTGTCGGGGTGGTACTTCAAGGCGGCTTTGCGGTAGGCCTTTTTGATCTCGTCGGGTGTCGCGGTAGGGGCGATGCCTAGCGAGTCGTATAGCTTCGTCTCGGCGACCATTGTATGCGATGAGGGTGTGTGCGTGTAGAGGGATCAAGCTAGCAGTAGGCGAGAGCGATTGGAAGTGTTTGGTTGCGCAGGGTGAGGGAAAATGCAAACTTCCATTCCTGATTGTTGGGTGGGTTGCTATGAGTGCTTGCTCGGTCAATCGTGTGACATCAGGTGCACGTCTGGGGAAACTTCTCGAATGCTCTTTCCTTCTTCACATGCCCACCGCACCCCACACTCTACCATTGACTTCCACGCCATGAGCCATCCACCTCCACTTCGACGACGATTGCTATTGTACATGGAACAAGAATACCACCCTACATTTGGTTGCAGGGAATGGTGTTTTCAATGTTGAAACCAAACTCAAGCCTTATGCCGTTCCACCATCCTTCGATGCTGTGGCAATCTCTCCTGCAAGCCTGTTCCGGTGGTCGATGAACTTTTGAGTGAGAATATTGCCTGTGCCCTGTTCTTCAACCTTGAAGACCTCAATCGCTGTGCTCTTAGCTTCCCTTCGAATCCTCCAAACGCCATCGCCGATAACCGTCTGCTTGAGAAAGTCGAGGAATTGGCCTGTGAAGTTGATGCAAATGTTGCCATTCCACTTGTACGTGCCTTGTTGTTGGATTTTGGATGGGATCTGCTGTGTGCTCAACTCTTCAATGTTCAGCAATTTGCCATCTCGCGAGCGGAAGCCGATGACAATCTTTGGTACACTGCAGTCTTGTCAACCACATGGCACATTGATGAACTTGGTGGGTGACAAACTTCAGCAAGAAAGATTGAGCCCAGAATTTGAGGAGTTTCTTATCCAAGACCCAACGATCGCGCTCATGCTCTGGTTGCTTGGACGTCTTGAGCTCTACCCATCTGGCAGGTGCTTGTGGATCATCAGGTTTGTAACCGAGTACTGTATCATGTTAGTTTTGTTCGCGACAAGACAAACGCCGTTCCATACCTCCATCTACCTCCCCACCGATGACCATCGAGGCGCCGCCGATCTCTGTTCTGCAGATACTGCAGTACTGGGCATAGTTGTCGACAACTTCGTTCTCCCTTCCCTCAATCTCTTCTCTTGTTGTCTCTCCCCAGGGCTTGTTCAAGAGTGATAGCGTCTCGAATTTGTAGCCTGTTGTAATTAGTACCAGCGTTTCACGATAAGCAGGAAGAGGCTGGCCGTACCCCAATACATGGCCATGTCTTGTGGTGGACCTCTATTCCGTGAGAAGCGAGCCTTCTGTGCTTCCCTTGATGCGGCCTTGTATGCATGATTCTCTTCGATGTATCTGTTGCAGTCGAAATGGTCAGTCCTTGTTTTACCGTGGGTGACAATTGTCAATCGACGGATGCTGCCTACATTGTGCCCTTGTGATTATGTTAGCCAGGTCATCGAATATTGTTTGTGTGGATGATGTGCGCACTTGGAAGCATGTTGCGTTCATCTCAAACCCGTCTTCCATCTCGTATGGCGCTGTGAGGATCTGGGCATACGGTTAGCTTATTCCTTGAGACACGAACATTCAACTGAGACAAACTCTAGTCATCATACCCCTCCACGTCAACAGATCAACCTCGGTCTTTTTGCCATTGCGTTTCTCAGCCTCGACCAGAGTGTCTAGAAGACCGTCTAAGTGCTCATCACCGCTGTCATCTCGTTGTCGAAACGTGTTGTATCCTTTAGAAAGATCAACGGGAAATCTATTGTCTTGATGACCAGGAACATTGAAGAACGGCGGGTAGTAATATCTCAATGATTCGTTGTCAAGAGGCTTGAGTTTATGGTCAGAGTCGTAAGAGAAGAAAGCAATTTCCTGATCATGATCAGCTTCTGGTGTTTGTGGTTTCAATATCGTGTGCATACAGTGGGCTTCTTAATTCTGGTATTGGCTCCAGCAAATTGCTGTACGGGCTCAACTAAAAATCGCTGCATGGTTCTTGCCTCCAGAGATCGTCGCTTCATCAAGAGATGCAGATGGCTTTAGAGGACGCGAACCAACGCGCGCTTTATGCTTGATGCACTATGCCAAATATGGACTAGTCGTGCTCGCTGCACAACTATGCAGACGTTCCCAACGAACTTCGATCAATGGCTTTTGAGATACATGATAGTTGTAGTACAATCAATGCTCAGAGTTGTATTGGAGAGATCTTGAAAAGAGCATGCTTTCATACTGCTAAGAAGGTGTACAGAACTCTCTATTCCGACAGAGAATAACAGCGTTTATCAGCAAACGCAAACAAAGACCCCATCACATCATCAGTCTTCCATGGCTAAAGATCAGATGTGAGTCCATGCTGATTCTTTTGCTGGTCTGTCGTTGCTCTCCCCCTTCGCCGCCGCTCTCCGCAATTGTACCAAACACTGCTCTGTGAACAGTAGGATTCGGCAGATGTGTGATCGTACCTATGACTGGTTGACGTTGTGGTCCTGCAATCACTCTTCCTCTTTCCATGCTACAATTCTGACTCACGTCAATTGCCCCCAGTCGTTCCATGGGCATACTGAAGACGGTCTTGGTCATTTGGCGAATTGAACTTGTCCTGCAACAGTGGTTAGTCAAGTGTCATGATAGCACGTCGTCCATGAAACCTACTTCTTGAGGGCGACAGTTGATACTTTTCGAAGAACGTGGCTAGCGTTTTCTGCTTGATCTGCAGCTTGTGATAGAACCTGTCGCACGGATTCGGTGCGTTTGGTGGACATGCTGGCGTTACTTTCTGTAGAAGAAGTGTTCGTCGGCATAACGATTGCTGAGGCTTTTGTTGCCTTCTCTGCTCGAGGCATTTGCGAATCTTCTGGCCCAGTGTACTTCAAAAAGTGTGCCAAAGAACGTAGGTTCGATGTTTCAGCCTGTGCTGCGCGTGGTAACATTGGTTTTTTGAAAGGTCGCCAAGGGATCACAGGAGTGTTTGCCATGAGCTCTTGGACTGGTTCTGAGGCCTGGCCGTTGATAGTCTTAGTCGTGGACGAAACACTTCCTGAATGTGCGCTGAAGACGCTGCTTGAACCTGTCGAGCGAGGGGTATGTGATCTTGTCAATCGGTCACAACAGATTTCGAATTCGCTGTTCAGCACGGTGCTGTTGAAGATTAACGGCGCAGGCATCCTGTTCAGTAGCCTCAATCCGTATCGTCCCTTCTGTTTGAGCGTCCATTCGTATGCGGCGATCTCTTCATTCTCAACAACCAAATGATGCGATAGAGTGAAGCCAAGTCCGAAAGAATGATAGGCACGGTTGTGGTCAGTTTGCTTGAGGATGTAAGCACATAGCTTGAAGCTGATCTGCGCCTGCTCGTAGTCGGCAAGTTCGAATCGCACGACACCAAGAAGGTAATGAGCGAGCGGAGCCATGAAAGAGTGCAAAGGAAGGACTTTCTGAAAAGCTTTCTCAGCATGTCGGTATTCTGCCTGGAGGGAATAGGCTATGCCGATGTTGAGTAACAAAATTGCCTTGATCAAACAGTTCGGTGCCTCTCTTTCCAGCATTTCGAACTGAGCTACAGCCCAGTCTAGATCGCAGGCGACTTGCACAAGGAAAGAGGCATGATTCCACACATCTCGCGGTTGTTTGTGCTCAAACCCCCTAGGACGGCGCTGGTCGAGTTGGGTCTCCATCGGGACTGAGTACAGCAAGCAGATCTTTGTCAGACTCATACGATACAGCCGGGAAGTTCAATGAGCAAGCTTGAGATTGTTGGCCGAATTCAGCGATCAGGCACAGTTTTATACAACCTATCATGAGCATGGCTCACTGCCGATGTAGCATTGCCAACGTCAGAGATGTTCATGTGTTTTCAGCGCATTTCTGCAATGCTGGCTCGCACTCATGAGCTCCTGTCATGTGGTCGATTGCGCAGACTTGGAATGAGCCCATGCAAAACGCACTCTAGACAGAGATGAGCACTTCTGTTGACGTTTATGAGATGCATTTCAAGCATCAAATATATTCAGGTCAAGCGCCGCCGATTGTTGGCCTGATTGAACAAGACATATTCTTCTGTGTCGAGCAGAATGTCAGGAGCAACCTGCCTACCGAGATCAAACTTCGCCTACAGCTCGCATTCACTATACTTGGGGTTCTGCCACAACCACCATTTCGTAGGCGGCTGCTCCACAGTCCTCTAAGACAGTGACATGGCTGAATCTTGAAGAAGAAAATACACCTTCGTAATCCTGCCAATCCATTCTGGGTCCAAGCCAGATGATTTTGGAGAGGTTGGCATGGTCATGTAGTCCGAGATATTGCATGATCAACTTGGGTTCGCGAGGATACGTAAACATCCAGACGTGAGATTTACCTGCTTGTGAACAGAGGTCCCAGGTACCACCCACGAAGAACATGTTTTGCTCAGGTAAATATTTGTTGACGTTCGGGGAGACTTCTACACCGCAAATATCGTATGAGTCCTCTGACAGTTGAGAAAGCAGACTTTCGAGGAGGCCGGTGCCGCTACCGATGCTAAGCACAGAAATGGCTGGACCGTGAGGCAGGAGGTTGGCCAGATTGTGGAGCAGGGACTGCGAAATGGCCATACAACAATCCGGATGATGCTTGGGCTCAACGGAAGAAGCAAAACTTATAGCGGTCATGATGTTGGCAGGGCGATTTATGAATCAAGACAGGAATTGTGGCTGGTGCCGCAGGGAAAAAGATGAAAAGACCCTCGAATGTCCAGAGGCCACCAAGCGCACGGGCACGGGGCAGCGGCCTGTCGGTCATTGACCATGACAACAAGGATCGAGGTTTCGTTCAATTTCTTTTGCAGAGACACTTTTGTGTCTTGACAGGTCTTGTCTCTGGTATCCGCAAATATTCTTTCGACCTGTGTAACCACCCTCGTGACGATCAAGTGCATACAGCCGTTCCTGGTCACGACCCCTCGTCTCCTTAATCGCAACGATCCGCTCCTTCCATATCGATCTCCTTGTTTAGAACCGTTTCCTGCCTAAACAAACCGACTCCGAGGACTGGCCACTGTCCGGTCGCTCTTGCCAACTTGTCTTCCAAACTCGAAGCAGTTTCCAACAGAAGACGACGTGTCGAACAAGGCGTATAGTAGTGGAACAGGTGCTGAGCAGACGCTGGTTGTACCGCTCAGAAGGTCATGAATAGGCTGGACCTGTTGTGCATCAACCGTTTGCGCGGCTCTTCATAGTTATAACGACGATAACAACAATCCATCACACAGCATGGCGACTGCATACCAGTCTACCCCGCGCTGGGAGCAATCGGTCCCCATGGGCCACGAGGTAAGCGCAAGTGCTTCCGAGAGGGAATGCGCAAAATTTGGCTCGGCTAACTATCTACTACAGAACCTCCCTCTGGCCAACCAAGCCTTGTTCGATCCCTCGTACTCGTTCGATCCCAACCAGACGCCACGCGATTCCTCGAACTACAATTCACGTCGACCTTCTCAGCACACCGCCACACTCGATGTCGATACATACCAACTGGACCAGATCAAACGCGATAGTGGAAGGAGTATGAGGAAAGGAAGCAGTAATTCACGAGGCCCGAGTCCTCAGAAAGGTCCTGTGTCACACATACGCCGGCCGTCAACATCTCACAATCGACCCTCGGCACCTCTTGCAATGCCTCGTGCCGAGTCCGAAGTTGCAATTGACCCCGACCCCGAAAGATCCGCATGGATTCATCGCGACAAGCTTGCTCGGATTGAAAGCCAGGAGATGGCTGCCGCAGGTTTTGGTGTGCCTCGAAACCGTCGACAAAGTCGTTCCGATAGCCGTTCTGCGAGTCGATCAGCAAGCCGCAATGCTGCCTCACGTGTTCATGCAAGTCAGCTTGCCTTTCCCGTTGCAGTCAACACTCCCAAGGTGCCTGGATTCGAGGAACAGAGCGGAGCGGGCGTGAATCAGGATCAGGATTCCGACGAGTATGAGGAAAGATTGCGGGAGGAGCCTCGAGTGGACCGCAACATGTACAGTCGAAGTCTCCCACGACCGACTGTATCTCGTATACCTGTTGCAAGAGCTAGTCCCGCACCTGTTGCACAGAGTGTCGTCGAACGCGACTCTCCTCTGCCTCGCAGCACGAGTAGTGCTCTTGAAGATAGCGCAAGCCGCCGGTCACGCAGCCGAAGTCTGGGAAATCCTGCCATGATGGCCGAACCCACAAGTACGCGATCTGCAATACCCTCAAAGCCAAGGCCTCGCAGCTCCCATATACAGGATTCGCCCAGTGCTACCGAATCACCCTCACTGAGCCAACGCACAACTCAATCCCTGACTGCCGTAACGAGGGCCAAAGCAATGAACAAAGTTGCAGTAGGAGGCTCCGTGGGTAGAAAGACAGTCCCACGTACCGCCTCAAAGGCCCGAAACACATCGCCGAAGGACAGCCCGGCTAGGAGGCCCACATCCGGTTCCACCAGGTCTCGGCCGACCTCATTCCACATGCGACCAGAAGGAGAGGCACCTTGGGTCGCGACCATGTACAAGCCTGATCCCAGGCTACCGCCAGATCAGCAAATGCTTCCCACTCACGCGAAGCGTGCAATGCAAGGTGGATCGGATAGTGCAGATGAGGCTGACCAGTCTTACCCTCTCAATATCGACTCGTTGAGCGATGAAGAACTGGCCAAGATGGGAGCTTTGCCTTCACCCGAGTCGGCCAAAAAGACAGACACGATTACGCCCGCCCAGCAAGGCACGAACAATCTGCCGCCGCCATGGCCTCTCGCAAGTATCAAGAGCGATTCTAGAAGCCAAACTGGAAATGCTGAAGGTACTACCGGCGGGTACACGATCACGCCAAAGATTGCGCCTCCAATCGCTCCTCCAAAGTCGCCAAAGCCACCAGCAAGTCAGCCTCAAGTGACCAGCCCGGCAAACGCTGGTGTACAAAGAGTGCCAGATCTCGACGAGAAGGAGGATGGTAAGAAAAAGAAGAAGAGTCTCGCATGCTGTATTGTCATGTAGAGCCCGAGTCCGAACCATGCATATACCCAACCACGCGCATACTGTGCAGAGGAGCAACACCAAAGACCGCTCTTTCGATTCCCTTGTTTCTGTTTCCTTTGTGGGATTCTGAGAATGTCTGCTCTCCTGCTTTTCCTTTCCAGTGTCTTTTCTCGCAGTTGCTTTTCTCTGTCTCCTAGCGTCCTAGCAAGCGAATGGCGTTGTGTCTTTTCCTCAAGCGTAGTCAAGTCTTTTACTGTCAATATTTTGAACTGTTGCTGCATACGATTTTCAATCAAACTTTTATTTTGCAGTCGAGCACATCATATCAAGTCTGCGCACGTAAAGGATATGCTAGTCTGACTGAATCATTCCACTCAGATTGGGTAACAATTGAGAGGTGTCTAGCGCAGTTCACCTCACCACTGATCTCAAAAATGCTGTTCCCTTTGTGGATACAGGTGCCTCACTAGAGGCAATAGGGTCCGCGTCGTATCTACGGATCCAGACCAACTCGATCCACGCCACACAAAAGAGCTACACCCTGCACTGCAAGTGAGGGAGCTGCCAGATAGTGAATGGAATGCATATCACGTGGATACCAAACTCTTGGCGTCGTTCGGCAGCCGAAGCAGACGCACAGACGGAAAATCGCGGCACTCACAAGAGAAAGCCTGCAAGCGAAATCCACAACCTCTACCAACAACCCACACATATCGACTCTTCGAGGATCACCCGACAGCGTCGTTATATCTTTTCAAAATGGTACGCACCACCGATTGAAGGAAGCGGGATGGATGTGATCGCTACCGCTCTGCGCATCAATTCTCCCGTGGACAATTCGCGCCAAAACAAAAAAAGAAAAAAGATCACTAACATGGCAAACCAAACAGTCGGATGTAGAAGAGCCCACCAGCCCCGTCGCCGCCGCCGAGGAGGTCGAAGTCGGCGCCGATGAGTCCGCCCAGTCTGGCTCCATGAGCGTTCTCGACGCCCTCAAGGGTGTCCTCAAGATCTCTCTGATCCACGACGGTCTTGCCCGCGGTCTCCGTGAGGCCTCCAAGGCCCTCGACCGCCGCCAGGCCCACATGTGCGTCCTCAACGAGGCTTGCGAGGAGGAGGCCTACAAGAAGCTCATTGTCGCTCTCTGCGGCGAGCACAAGATCCCTCTCATCAAGGTTCCCGATGGCAAGCAGCTCGGCGAGTGGGCCGGTCTCTGTAAGTTTTTGCTGTCGGCTCTGCTGTTCATGTGGGATGGAGTACTAATATTGTTGTTACAGGCCAGATTGACCGTGAGGGTAACGCCCGCAAGGTCGTCAACTGCTCTTGCGTCGTCGTCAAGGACTGGGGTGAGGAGTCGCAGGAGCGCTCCATCCTCCTCAACTACTTCCAGACCGAGCAGTAAACGCTTCATTGCGCTTTACGCCGCGTCTTTTCTTCTCAACAAAGCACCGAGCTCCCCGAACAACATCATCAATCACGTCAATCAAAGCAGTACGGAGGGTCGGGCACTGGTGTTTAGGAATCGGCAATGGCATACAAGTTCAAAATGGAATGAGAAAAACTCTCCAGACACACGTATCTCTGTGCGCTTCACTATTGTGAATTGTGGTTTCACGCATAGCTCTTCTACATGAGAGATGGCTGTGATCGATGTCTGTGATCAACGAGTGTATTATTCGACAGGCTTATCATCGACTAAACTCATTTGAACTGCCATGACCCAAGCGTTCCACCACTCCTTGCAGCAAGCCTCAGGTGTTGGTACGGACTCGTCTTCCTGTCAAAGTAGAGGCCATCAATGTTCCCATCACTCCTCTTCAAACTAACATAGTAAAAACCACTGATGGTCAAGCCGTGATTCAAATCATTGTCATCCCCTTCACCAGCCGTCGGATGCTCAGTGTGTCTATGACAGAGATCTGATTCCGAGTGTATGAAGCAACGTTCTTTCCAGCGCATGAAGATCCATTCCGACATGATTTCGTCCATCTGCGCTCGACTCAGCATTGCTCGAGCAACGTCTTCGTCGGATTTCATGCTGCTGAAGGGCGGTAGATTTCGCCAGTACGACGCATCTGTTTGAGCTGTTGTTGGAGGAAACGTGATGCCTCCTGGATCTGGCAAGTTGGCAGATGTGAGAAAGGTGTGTACATTCAAGTCAATGATCTGGCCTTCCAGATATGTCGTGATGGGAGGTGCTGATGTGCCTGTTCCGGCTGATGAATGCGTTGTGTTGGGAACGTCAAAAGCCTCCATGGTACCAGCCATAGTCATGCTTCTTAGGTCTACAGCTTGAACCGTGACCTTGACTGGCCAACGATCTTGAACCTCCCGAGGTGGTAGCGGTAGATAAGAGAACGGATTCCCGGGAAATGAAGGGGCAATCGAACGAGAGTACGGGTTTGGGATGTGACCTAGCCATGGACGGGTAGCATCGAATGCTGGAGGGTTACGTAGAGAGGATGCCTTAGCGGATGTGGTGGTATGCTGGGTACCGCGAAAAATGGCGCCCGGTGCAAGCCATGAAGAAGGTTGTGGGCAAGGACAGCTACCGATATCTATTATCAGGTCATCGTAGCAGTCAGGAGCAAAGAGGCCATGATCCAAGGCTGAAGAAAGCGACTCGTCATACGAAGAGCAATCGCGTACATGGTCGAGGTATTTGACAGCGGATTCGAGCGGAGGCGATAGTCGCGGCAAAGAAGTCGAGGACGGTGATTCTTGCGCGGGGCTATCGGCCAGATATGTCCGGCGGTATGCGCTTCGAGCGTCTTGAGTATCGTGCGTGTCTTGGTTGTGCTGTTGGGATGCACTGGGCGAGAGCACGCTGGTGCGAGCATTCTGCATGATGGCAGCGCTTCGCAGGTCATGGCGGCGGTACACGGCACGACGGCGCGAAGCAGGTTGATCGGATTCTTGCTGGTCCTCGCTGGTACGAGTAGGAGCCCAGTCATACAGGGACTGGTTGTGTGTTGGTGGCACGCCGTATGTCGGTCTCGAGTCTTCCAAGCGACTCAGTCTCGCAAGTACTCTCTGCAGTCTCTGCCTCCTCGTTTCGTCTTCGGTCGAGCGATCGGTGGCTTCTGCTTCTCGTCGGCGGTCAAGGCGGTTCAGGTCTCGCAAAAGTTGTCGGTCACGGCTTGAATTGGACATTCTTCTGTCGTCGCCGTGTTCCAGACATCAGCGGCTCTTGCGTTGACGTCTGGTAATATCAGAACAAGAATCCATCTCCGAGGTCCTGCTTCCCTTCACCTACTTGGTGTGTTTCCAGCGAGTGTCTTGGACGATTGTAGCAGTGGCTGTGACTGACTTTGGCGATGATGCGGCTGCTGTTCAACGGTGATGACGCCTGTTTCGGCACTCCCTTTGTCGCTCAGCACACGACCTATCGACTTGCAAAGAACAAAGAATAAAGTCGCGCTTCGCACGAAAGTCGAATCGATCAAGCACGGCTGAAGGTGTCCCCGAATGCTGTCAGAGATGCGACTTGCTCGCTACGGTCGCACCTTCCGTGGCTGTCGTCAAACCTGCGCCAAACCCACTGCCACTGCAAGGTCACTATTACAGCGATACATCATGGAACTCGTTGATTTTGTCCTTGAACATCATATAGGGCTTGTACCTGCCCTTGTGTCTCGCTGGCAATCATTCGACCTCTTGGTTTATAAATAGCTATTAATATCTCGACTCTCGAGTCACCCCGAGTGCGATTCTGTGGGACCCATTACTTGGTACGCGCCATCGTCTCAGCGTGAAAGGCACTTTCGCGACGACGTCTGTCGCTCTTCTTCATCTTTTGTTCCCCGGCCAGCATTTTTTTTTTCTTCCTTATCTCTGCCTAACTTATTCGTTCCTTTGTTGATTTGTGGCTGGTCCACGTCCAGACGCTCTTTCTTACTAACTCCCGTCAATCGTTGATTTCCCATTACTTGTCCTATTATATTCCGTCTCTCGACATGTTTAGATCTCACAGTAGGATTCAGTCCTCCATTTCTGTCTCTGATATCACGCAGTATGATGAGAAAAGAGCTTGGATCGCGGAGGATGATTTCGAGCCTTCGAGATTAAGCACCTCACGCCAAAGGACTCTGGTGTACCTGCTGCTTCTTTCTGAAGCAATCATGGCGGCCTCTCTATCGGCACAGATTCCATTGCTTGTTTCCACCTCTTCGACTGCTTGTTCGGATTACAGCTCCGCCTATATTCGAAGCCTCCTAGAGTGCGCGTATTTCTTCGGGAGCACCTGCAGTATATTTTGGGGATATGCGGCCGACAGAAATGGACGAAAGACGATAGCTATGCTTGGACTCACTGGCACCCTGGCTTGTTGCCTTTTCATGGGTTTCGCTACAGCCCTTCCAGGCTGGGTCACTCTGCGATTCTTGGCCGGCTGCATGGGTTCAGCGGTTTTCACATCAGCTCTTGCAATGCTTGCTGACCTGAGCATGCCATCCGCCAGGGCCCTACGGACTGTATCGCGCTTGCCTCTCATATCAGTTTGCGGAGGCATTGGTCCACTTCTACAATCGCTCGTCAGACAGGTCGGCGAGCACGCACCTGCTGGGATTTGGCTGCAATGGCCCGCATTGAATGGTCAAATCGCATGCGCTGGCTTGATTTTTGTCATCTCTCTGGTCGAGGCTTTCTGCTTGCGCGAGGTTGGTACTGCTGGTGCCGGTTGATGAGTGTATATGCTTACAGTTTCGTAGACCTTGGACTCCCGTGCTGCAGTTAGCTTCAAGAGTGAGGAAGCATCCTTGCTTGAGAACAAGGCTGAGGATAGCGAGGCACTGCTATCCGTTTCCGTTGTGGATATCGACGAACAGCCCGCAAGGATTTGCATCGACGACTTCCTGCAAGCGCCCTCTTTCGTAACCCTTTTGGCTTCCTTCTCTATTCTTTCATTGCACTCATCAACATTTGAGGTGTTGCTTCCGCATCTCGCCGACTCACCTGCCAACATGGGTGGCATGGGTCTCCCTTGTGGTCTGTTGAACACCATCATCACTATCGTGAAACTGGTGGCTGCCACAGGAGTATTCTACGCTCTGCCGAAGCTTCAGGCCAAGGTATCCGTTCTGTCAGCCTACCGTCAGATCTCTGTCGCCTTTCCGGGCATCTACGTGCTGATTCCGTTCTTTGCCATGCTTGCTACAGTATCTGGAGCCCCAGGCACATCATGGGCCGTATTCAGCACTGTGGCTGTGATTGCTAAAGAGTTGTTCGCACAGATAGCAATGGTGCTTGCCGTCTTGCTTGCCTTCTCCGCAGCGCCAAACGCAGCATCTGCTGGTACCAGCATCGGTCTTCTTGGTCTTTCCAACCTCTTCAAAGCGCTCGCAGTCGGTGTGAGTGGCTTGAGCTACTATCTGTCGGACGCATACTCGGTGGTTGCTATCAATGCGACTCTGTGGGCGTTATTGGCTGTGTTGGCATTTACCGGTGCATGCATCAACTGGAGACTGCGAGAGGCTCCTCTTGTTGGACAAGACATCCCAGCTGAGTTGTTGCGATGGAGTAGTGTTTTTGATGCCGAATCGGACTCTGAGGCTGACGTGTAGATGACAAAATTTCCTTGCAAAATTTCCTTGGTTCTTTATTATGTAGATTCAACAGACGCGTACTCATCTTTCCTTTGGTTATTATATAATTTCTTAGACTTTGGTATGTTCATATTCATCTCACTCAGGCCTCTCCTTGCAATGGCACATTGATGGATGGTCAACCTATAAAAATGCATAGTTGTTTACCGTCCCGAGAGTGCCCAGGTAAACCTGATCTCCAACAGTGCGACGGTAACATTCAGAGGCAACAAACAGAGCATCAATGATATCATTACGATCATCGAAGACCTAGGTTTCGACGCTTCGGCCGAAGAAGTCAACAGCATCGACGCCCATCAGGAACAAATCCTAGAACGCAGAGTCGTCTTGCGGGTGACGGGGATGTACTGTCATCACTGCCCATCTCGGATTCTGCAAGCACTCTCCAGCAATTTTGGTGATGAAGTGAAGATCGATGAGGAGTGCGGTATGAAAAACCCACTGCTTCGACTCAGCTATCGGCCTCGACCACCAATCCTGACACTTCGACACATACGCAACGCCATCAATGGTCTAGACACACGAGTCCGCGCCTCAGTCTACAACCCCCCCAACCATCGAACAGCGATCAAAAGAAATCCACGCCGCCGAACGCAAAAAGATACTCCTTCGCTTTGCGTTGTGCCTCATCACTGCCATTCCGACGTTTGTCATTGGGATCGTGTACATGACACTCGTCGACCGCGAAAACGCAGATCGCAGGTACCTGATGCAACACATCTGGGCAAGTACGGTGAGCAGAGCAGATTGGGCTTTGTTCATCCTAGGCAGCACCGTCTACTTTTTCGCCGCGGACGTTTTCCACACGAGAAGTTTGCAGGGCGTGTACCTGATGTGGAAGCCTTCGTCACGCACACCGCTGAGTCATCGTTTGCTCAGGTTCGGCAATATGAACATGTTGATTAGTCTGGGTACGTCGGTTGCGTATTTTGCTTCTGTTGCTGCTCTGGGTATCAATGCTACGGCTGCAGATAAGGCACAGGGACAGGGGCAGGCGTATTACTTTGACTCTGTGGTCTTCTTGACGTTGTTTTTGTTGGGTGGGAGAGGGTTGGAGGCGTGGTCCAAGGCAAAGACTGGAGACGCTGTTGCTGCTCTGGGGTCTCTGAAATCTGACACTGCTCTCTTGGTCTGCTCTTCCGCCTCTGGCGACAACACCATGGCTTTGGACAAGACAGCCACCGAGTTACTCGAAGTCGGGGATGTGGTGAGTGTCCTTCAAGGCAGTTCTCCACCCTTCGACGGCATCATCGTGTCCGGCGAGACCAAATTCGACGAAGCCAGTTTGACAGGAGAATCCAGACTCGTCCCCAAGCAACCAGGCGATCGAGTCTTTTCCGGCACAATCAATAAGGCGCACCCATCCACGTATGCCTGACGTCAATCTCGGGCACCTCGCTGCTCGACCAAATCATCAAAGCAGTGCGCGAAGGACAAACCAAACGCGCGCCGGTGGAACGCGTAGCGGCCATCCTGACCTCGCGCTTCGTGCCTCTGATCATTCTCTTCGGCATCGTTACGTAGATCGTCTGGCTCTCCCTGGGCCTTTCCCTATATGCCTTCTACTCCGATAGAAGGCAGATAGGATCAAGTATTTGCAGCAGACTCTTGCACCGCGACGATCGCAAGGCTTGATGGGGCCGCGCAAGCAGAGAGCTACGGTGGCCATGTGCGGCGACGGAATCAACGACTCTCCAGCTCTGGCGACGGCGGATGTGAGCATTGCCATTGGGTCGGGGTCTGATGTGGCCATGTCGACAGCATCGTTCGTGCTGGTGACATCCGACCTGCGTGCACTGGTCAGGCTTCTGGAACTGTCGCGTGTCATGTTTCGACGGGTCGTGCCCAACTTTGCGTGGGCGTTGGTGTATAACTTGGTTACGTTGCCCGTTGCGGCAGGAGCGCTGTATGCAACCAGCAGCGGAGGAAAGCACGTCCGGCTGGATCCAGTATGGGCCAGTTTGGCCATGGCGCTGAGTTCAGTATCCGTCGTGTAGAGCAGTCTCCTACTGCGCACCAAGGTCCCCCTGGTAGACTTTAGAGCATCCGAAATTTAGTGTAGCGTAGTGATCCAGAACGGGCAATCACACGGCAGGCATCTTCCTCTTGTGTTCGCGATTCTCCCTCCTTCTCGTCGCATCCTCCTTCATGCGCGTCTCGATCTTGACTTCCATCTCCCTCTGATCCATCAGCGTCTTGATCTCCTTTTCAACCCTCGCATTCTGCTGCAGAGCATCGTAGCGCGCGCGCATGCGCTCTTTGGCCAAGGCCATGTTCTGCTGCATGTGATGCTGCACAGCCATACCCAAGGCCTCCTCGCCCACCACACCCTCCCTCTCCAAAAACTCCCTTGCCCATTTCCTCTGTTCTTCGGGCGAGGGACCGGGGCCGCCTTCTAGGTAGCCGCCGGGATGCGTCAGTCTGATGCCTGGTATGGGACTCGCAAAGATGCGGCGGGGGTCGTGGACGGAGAGTGGAAGGTGCTGCAACGTGACGTGCGGGAGCGAATTCGGATCGATGTCCCTTGCGCGCACGGAGATGCCTTGTTTCGGTTGCTCGGACGAGTCGTTGGGGATGATGAAGATGCCGTCGCGCGAGCGGGGTGGGTACTCGAGGATATGGTACAGAGCGTTTTCGTAGTGGGCTGAGTAGGGAATCTGGTGTGGTTGGTAGGTTGCGTATTGGTTTGCGACTTTGCCGTCTTTGGCGCGCGGGCTGACGGACTGCGACATTTTTTTGGTGGATAAATGGTGGTGGACAAATGGTGATGATGCAAGGTGCGACGCTTTGAAGCTCGAGACGGTCTGTAGATGCCTCGGATGTGGAGACTCGGGGTTTGGTGGATTCCGCTCACTCCGCTCCGCCGGCAGCTGGGGCTTGGCGCAGTGGTCGAGCGACCGCGGGCCAGTCGCAAGCAGTCAGTGATCGCGTCGACGACTCGATAGGACGACTCGATAGTACATCACATCTCACAAATCACAACATGTCGTCTGGTTACGGCTTGACTGGAGGTACACGCCTGTCCATACCACTGCATTGGACGAGAGAATTGGAGCGCTGACAAGTTCCGGACAGGCCCCGGCCGCTGCTTTCCCTTCTGGCAGGAGATGCTCGCCTGCTACGTCGTCAACACAAACTCCGAGGACGGTTCGGGCAAGAAAAAGTGCGCTCCTATGCTCGAGGACTACTACGAGTGCCTACACCACCGCAAAGAGGTACCACCCGTCCACTCAATCCACAGAAGAGGCCGTTTCTGACAAGCCCCTTCAAAACAGGCCGCTCGTGTCCACGCTCTCCAATCCGCATACCGCAAGCACCTTGCCGCAAACCCCAGAGACGACGCCCCCTCGGCCGGTCAAATAAGGAGTCTGGGTCTGCTCGAGGGCGAGCTCCACGAGAAGGACATGAAGGCCGCTGCCCTGCTCCCTCACGTCAAGACAAACTAAAGAAACACACTCTCACACAACTACTATACCACCGCTTTTTCTTTCGAATTCACGCTATTTCTCCTTTTTTTGTTCATAACTTGCTCTGTTTTCTTGGTTTTGCCGAGCTTAGAATGCAGCTTCAATCTCTCCATCAGCAGTGACATTGAACACGCCGAACTTTCCTGCTTGGTGACTTGCTCTGCTGTGCACCACCTCGATCACATTGACCAGATCCCCGTTCCCTTTGGATCTTGTTTTTCTCGGTATGGCATCGATGAGGATCTGCGTGTCCACCAGGTAGCCCAGTGACTTGCCCAGTCCCGGTCTCGCTTTGACAGCTTCAAAAACAGAGACGCGCTCCTGCTCGCTGCCATACGAAACACTCCAGCTCAACAGAATAACACAGAGATTGTGCTCCTGTGCCACGTTCCTCAATCTCCTCAGCAGCATTGCCATGGTAGCGTGACCTAACAACTCTCGTAAGCGTTTTTCTCCCCTTTTTCTCGAATCAGCAAAAACCATCGCATGCATGCATACCTTGGGCATAATTATCCTTGAGCAAAAGCCCCAGCACTTGACTCAGATTGTTAATCAGAAGCATACCGTGCTCTTCCTTTTTTTCGGCTTCTTGCACCTCTTCCTCCAACAACAACATCACCTCCCCTTCCTCCTCCTGACTATCCCCAATCGTATTCTTCGGCACGTTCTTGCCTTCCAACCCATCGATCAACTCATTCAATCCCTCCACCACACCTTCATAGTCAAACACTCGCATGATGTTCACTCTGTCCAACATGCCCGTTGCGGTCTTGATGTTGTCTTCATGGTTGGCGTTGGTGGTGGAGAGACGGCTCAGCAGACTGCGGTGCAGGGACAGGACGTCAAAGGTGCCGGACGCATCGATGAGGGTTGCCGTGTGGGAGGCAGAGGAAAGAAGGTGTGTGATGAGTATCTGAAGAGATATCTATTCGGATGTTTTAGATTAGTCTTTCTGGTGAAGTGAAAGCAATGCTGTGTGCTTGTAGATCTGCATGTGACCCCGCTGGCATCTAAATCTCACATCACCACCATCACCATAATCTTTCTTGTCCCTCCTTCACGGTAAGGAAGATATGAAGGAAAATGAAACAACTTCACAAGAAAAAAAAAACATACCGTTTCAGCTGCTCGACTGCTTGTTGCCCCACTGATGTTGTAAATGCCATCTTGTCCATACACCAAGCCTCCATCCAGCGCATCATCAACCGAAGCGCAGCAACCAGTACCCGCTCGCGGTCGTTCCCTGGTTGTTTCCTCAAATAGACCTATCGAGTCTTTTGTGATGAGGCCAGATGCTAGGACCGGTTTCGCCGCCATCTGTTTTTGGGAGCTTGTGGTTTTTGTTGGGGTTAATCTGCCGGGTTGTGGGTTTGGTCGCGTTTGGAACATGCAAGTTGCTGTTGTTTGAGGGTTTGAGATCCAGACTTTCATGAAACTGTTTGACGCACTTTACAGAGTCTTGTTGACCAAACATGTTTGATCCCATCACGTTCGCCAAAAGATGTTTCCAATGCCTAATCGAATGAAAACAAGAGGTTTGTTATTCGTTCTCCCTTGTTGAAGAAAAAGAAAAGAAAGCATAACCCCGAATAAACGCCTCTATCCATCAGCCCTTCCATACCCATAAACCTCCCCTGGAGACTTTTTTTCAAGGAGACAACCTCATGAGTTGCACCTGATTCCCGAGTCCAGCTCCTCAAAGTACAAAAAAGAAAAATATAGGAGAGAACAAAACTCTCGACCAGCTGCTTTGGTATCGGTTGGCTGTCGATGGTGAGATAAAAGAAGAAAGAGAAAGAACAACAACAAAAAGTAGACACGTCCGGAGATTTCGGGCCTGGCATAATTCTGCTCCAAGCGTATAACACCGCACGTAGGGAGGAACTGCTGGTATCCAAGAAAGAACAATGGCAATCTCTTCGACCATATCAAGACCCTCTTCTCTCGGGTCTAGCTCTGCGTCCACCCTTCAAACTCTTCATGCGGTTGAGGAACCCGCCTCCGCTACTGCTCTTCTCAGGCATGTCGTTCGAGACGGATGGCACGCTGTCTGCTGTGATGCTTCTAGTAAGACCGTTTCGGGGAGGCGAGCTCGGTGCTCTGGCTCGGCCACTCTTGCTCTCTTCGGCGTAGCGGATGGTTGCGCCCTTCTTCTCGTATGCATCATTGTAGTCGGAGAAGAAGGGGTTGCTCTCCTTGCTGGTAGCTGGAATACGGGTCCTACCACCTGCACTCTGCACTTGACCAGGACTGTTCGGAGACATTGCACCGTAGGTTCCGTCGGGTGAAGTTACGTTGCGATTCTGCGAGAGTCCTCTGAGACGTACGGCAAGCGACTTCTTGCGGGTCAGACCGCCTCCCGGGAGAGCATAAGGTTCGGTTTCAGACTCTCGGCGTTGGAGGTCCTTTCTCGAAGCTGGAGCACCCTCGAGGAAAGTTGAGGTTCCCAGGCCAACTGATTCCGAAGTATGGATCTGTTCAACGCGCTCGGCAGGGTTGAAGGATTGTACATGCTTGGTAGGTGCTTGGACGCGAGACTGGGAGTAATCGTTGAACGCATCCTCACCACGTCCATGAAACCTGTCGAGATCGATGTTCTTGTTCAGAGGACCGGATCCTCCCAGGGCGTTGTTGGCCGAATCTGCCGGGAAAGCCTGCATAGGGGCACGGACATCCTTTTTACGGTTGCGGTGTGGGTTGCATGCATCGAAAGGTCCGTCGTGATGGAAGACTGTCGAGCTTCTGTTAGTTTTGGACTGTGAGACTGAAGCTCAAAGATACAGCACTCACGTCCTTGGCCATAGATGCCAGTGACATCAAGCTTGTCAATGAGATCGAGCCCCTGAGGCTTCCTGGTCGGCTTTGCCTTTCCGTCCTTGGTTCGTCCCTCTTTTTCGCGACGTGCTTCACGCTCCTTGCGACGCTCTCTTCTCCTCCTGTCTTCGTCCTTGGTGTCCAAGATGGACGATTCCGAATTGCGGCGAGGGCGTCTGCTTTCTTTGGGTGGACTAGCGAAAATGTCTAGGCCGTTTTCCTTTGGAGGGCGTGGTGGACCCCGCGGAGGAGCGGGGCCGCGTCGGCGAGATTCATCCTCCTGTGAGCGTGCGGGTCGGTGTTGAGCTGGCATGGTGCCTGCTCGAGGGACTCCGTTGCTGCGAGGTGCAGGGGGAGCTGACAAGAGTGTTAGCTGAATTTTGGTGTGTGATGGGTGATCTGTGTTTACCTCCTGGACCGGGCTTGTCGAGCAATGACAGATCCTTCTGTGATGCACAGTTAGTTGTTGTTTTCAGTGAAGAGGAAAACAGGTTCCTCCGGGATGAGTCGTTCTGGGTGCGAGTATGAGAGAGAGAAGAAAAGTCGGTAGATGAAGTGCTGGAGTTTGGTGCGACAGGCATGATGCTGGAAGATTGATAGATGGCGGGGCTAGGTGCAGATAACAGGCGACACGTACAAAGATGTCCTCAGTAAAAGCGTTCGAAGATGGCTGTCGCTGCGGGGCCGGGGGGTCGAGGAATGGGTTGTTGGACATTCTGTGGTCGGGAGAAGGGAGAGGGGAGGCAGCACGGCGGAAGGGGTTGTTGGAAGCAAAGTTGCCGGCACCGGGAGAAGGAGCGCGCTGGCCTGGTTGAACGAGATGCGACATCAGCAACTTTACGACGACGACAACGACGGGCGATGGTTGGGCACGAGGGTGGGGTGTTTTGATATTGAAACAGGCTTGAGACGCAACAACAAGGGCGCTTACCAGGCATGGCCGCTGGAGCGAGCGACATGATTGCTCGGTTCAAACGGGGGATCGCTCAAGGGGAGACGTAGGCGTCGTCGAGAAGATGCAGAGTGCTATGTAAGCGACCCAAGAATGAGGAATGGATCGGCAGGGTTGTTTGGGCCGAATCACAAAGGCGGCGCTGCTGTCGTCGTGCCGTGTCCAAGGCCCGAGTGGTTTGTGCAAAGCTGGGGATGCGGCGCACTGTGGTAGTACTAGTAACTGCTGGGGACAGGAGAGATGTTGGTGATGGGTTTGACAGAAAAAGAGCACGAGTAACTTAGGAGACGGTACTACCTAGGCTGTTTACTAAGATGAGAGGGGCTCGAGCCACAGGGTCTCTTGGACGCTGCGCTTATTGCCTGTACTCCGCATTGGCGCTCCTGTTGATCATCGCGCGCGCGGTTCGTATTCTGTTTCGATAAACTGCCGTTGGCTGAACTCTTGCCAGCTCTGCTTGTCGAACTGTCCTGCAGGCACAGGTGTTGCGTTTCGTTGCAATCCACCGTGTTTCCCCTATCGATCGACAAGCACGCATCATCGCATCGCCAGATTTCCTCCAGGGGGCTTGGAAACTCTAATCAGACAAGCACTTGAATCAAACCGCGCTTTCTGAAAACTTCCGAAGGGGAACGGACGCCAGCATTTTCCACAAGTACCGCTCTCTCTTCAAGCACAAGTCACCTGCGCCGTGCGCGTGACGCTCCACCACATGGCCGACTCGAATTACGGAGGCTATACACGCTTCGAACTTGAACTCGAGGTGAGTCTGAAATAACGAGTCGTCACTGCCTGAACCTACTGTACGCGATTAGACACAAATCGGGTTGGGTCAGGACGTCTGATTTGGATCGCCGTTCTCATCGTTGACGGCCCGTCTGCAGTTCGTCCAGTGCTTGTCCAACCCTCTCTATCTCAATCACCTGGCCTCCCAGAAGCTGCTGGACGATCCAGAGTTCATTGCGTACCTCTCGTACCTCCAGTATTTTGCGGAGCCGAAGTACATCAAATACTTGTCGTAAGTCTATCTTCATTCTTACCACGTGATCCGTGTATTCATGTTTCCCTTCTCCAGCTACCCGGGCCCTACTATCCGAGCACTTGAACTTCTCCAACAAGAGAGGTTCAGAAAGGATATTCTGATCCCCGAGACTGTCGCCAGGATGGCAGAAGAAGGCCTTCAAGCCAGCACCGATGGTCTCCGCCGCGACTGATAGAGAAACGGCGCCTTCAACGGCACGCTTCCTTCCTGTTCCTGTTTTCCAACGATAGCCATGATACCCATAATCCAACGGACTTGCTTTTTCCCCTTTCTTTTTGAAGCACATGAACTCCCAATTCAAAGGGTATCTACCTGGATATACGTGTCTCGATATCGGCCAAGACCTGACATGTTGATGTCGAGCCTGTATCCACAAACGCCGCGCTGAAAAATCACTAAAGAGGAATGTTGCTGCAGGATGCTGCACAGATGATTGCGTGGCCTTTCTTGGGAGACGAGAACTTCAATTCTCGCGCCACTCGGAAGCACACTTTGTACACTGTCCTGAGGTTAGCCAACATAAGGCCTAGTATGAGCGACCAAAATACCTTGTAGAAAGTGGTCATGGGCTCATCAGCACTTCTGATTTGAACCTGTCTGAAGTATGCCTCGCGGTTGTCGCACTTTTCTTCCCTGCAGTTGACCTCTGTCTTGTCGACGTTCTTCCAGCTGTCGGCGCCTCCCAGCACATCTTCGACTTCCTTGCTCTTCATCATCTTGCGCTCAAAGTAGCGCTTGTCCAGGATCATTTGGTAAGGGCATGTTCGGCATTCGAATCGGTTGACGTTTGCAAAGTGCTGCTCGTTCAGTGGAAGGTGGTCCGCAGGGATCGGTGTGATGGTCAAGAGGTTCGAGCAACTCGGGCAGACTGATCATCCAAGTTAGTACTTCGCTAAAAGATTGTTGGAGACCGTCACATACAGAGAAGCATGTTGAGTTGAGGGATTGCGCACTGGGCCAGGCGTGGTTTGAGGTGTGTAGAGACGTAGAGTTCGAGTGCTATTGCCAGGAAGATGTCAAGCAGAAGAAGTCACCAAGTAAGTGCAAGGTAGAGGTCGAGGCCAGCGCAATTCACAAAAGTTCGAGAACAAATGCCGCCAAGTCCGCTCTCCGCTATGCCGAGGCATTTATTATAGGCAAGTCTTATAGGCGAGGAGAACATCATTCAAACACATGAACAGAAAATCAGGCCAATGTTCTTTGGACGCGCGCCCCGAAGAGATTAAACGCCCTCGCTACCTTGTCCACTGCCTTTTCGCCTCATGCACGCGTAGTCAAATACATCAACGCTTCCATCCTGTGCGCCTGCCTGCCCACCTTCCCACCATGACCAGCATGCCTCGTTCAGATGGGCGACAACAAGGTGGCGCTTATAGAGAAGCTGTGTCGATTAAGCTACGTCCCAAATGTCTATCTGTTCCTCATCGCCGAATTTGTTACTAAGACTGTTGCGCGCGTGAGATTTCCTCGGCAGACGGTTGAGGCTTGCGGTCCTTGCGTGCAGCCTCGACTGCTTCAACGTTGAGCTCCGGGCCAGGGTCCACTTTCTCCTCCTCCTCGTTGATGTCGCTAGGGACACGGTCGAGAAGCTCGCCGCTGTCTGCAAGCTTCTGACGCTGCTCGGCGATGATCGCGTCGGCTTCGCTCACGCCACCCTTCTGTGCGGCGGGGTCGCCATCAACGCCGATGGGTTCAACTTTGCGTTCTACCGTCTGTTGCAATGCCTGGTTGTCGAAGCGGACGATCATGATGGTCAGATTGTCCGTCGAGAAGCGGTTCAATGCATATTCGACAAGAGCCTTGGACGCAGCTTGAGGATCCTTGATATTACGGACAAGGTCTACTGCCTCTTGATCTGAGCAGACATCCCACAACTATTTGGCTTGTTAGCACTCCGGTTTAGTATATAGGAATGTAAGAAGGACTTACGCCATCACAAGCCAGGATCAAAAACTCGTCGATATCGGGTTGAATGACCGTCTCGGTGGTGTAGGGATGACCGGTAATCAAATCCTTCATGTACGCATCACCCAGAGCGCGAGTGACGGCCAGAACACCGTTGACACGGTTGTTCAGAATGAGGCCTCCAGCACCTGCAATTCTCTTGCCTTCGTTCTCGTCGCTACCCTTGTGGTCGTAAGAGAGACGAAGAGCCTTGCCGTTTCTGCAAAGAACGATGCGGGCATCTCCAACGTTGGCAGTGTAAAGAACGCGTTGGCGCGAAGCTGCCTCACGGAGCTTTGCTGCAGGTGATTGTGTCGAATCAGCACTGACCGGCGTTGAATCCGAGTTGCCCTTGATGGCGGCAGCGGTAGCGGGTGCAATGGCGGTGGAGCCAGTGGCAGACTGAGAATTGGGTATTCTATCTTCCCAACGAAGCACTGCAGTGATTGCAGTGCAACCACTGTTCTTCAAAGGTAGCTTTTCCAGCTGCTGATCGGCAGTAGTGAAAGTCATGTCGAGAAGCTCCGGTATGGGAGTGTTCGGATGCTTGCGGATGATTTCCTCGAGAAGGCAGTGAATCTTCTTGCCGCACCAGTCGGCAGCAAAGTTACCGGCGTGTCCATCGAAGATGGCAAAATAGCCGTTGTCGGTCTCAACGACGTCTTGAGAGTTGGTCGAGTTGGTGGAAGATATACTCTTCTGAGCCGTGTCTGAGCCAAGAGCGGGAGCAGGAGTGCAGAGGAAGTTGTAGAGATAGGCATGCGTGTCTTCCATGGTTCTTCGGCATTTCTTGTTCTTATCTTCAGTAACACCGACCCTGAAGGTAGATCGTGGACCAGGCTCGGATTCTCCGGCCGAGTTGTTGAGTGCGCCCTGAGGAACGCTCAAGGCAGGATCAGTTCTACCAAGCTTTTGCATGGGAGTCTGCGGCTTCTCGCGAGCTTCGGGAGAAGAGCTGTGGAACTGGTCCTTCAAAGACTGCTTGGCATTTGAAAAGACATTTCGCGCGCCGGCGAATCCACTGCTTCTTCTCTTGCCAGAGGGACTAACATCTTTGCGGTCTGCACTGGTGCCAGCGTCCATGGAGGAGGGCTCGGCGGAAGGTACGGAGGTTGGTTCGGCAGTCTTGGGTAGCGATTCACCTTCCTTGGGCGAAGATCCAAACATTCTGTTCAGCAGGCCTCCCTGGGTGGAGAAGCTTCTGCGAGTCTTGCCGGATGCCAGATTGAAAGCGGAGACGTGACTGACGCCACACGAAGGTCGAGGTAGGATGCTTCAGAAGCAAGAGAAGGCGCGTCGGACAGAGCGTGGGTAATGGGGCCTTTTTCTGCAGCACAGCATCAGCAAAACGTCCGGCAAGCGTGTGGATGCGAATGCTTTGGGTCTGCCGACGTGCAGCTCCATGTGCGAAAGAGGCAGGAAGCCGCAGCGCGGGGTGCCGGCCAGCGAATGTGGGCTGCGAGACTCACTTGTTTCAGACGTAGGTCTTATGGTGCGCCGTGTCAGGATGATGGAGATTCTTAGGTTGTCAATTGGAGAACGTGAGGGGGTGCGGTTCTGCGGATGATGTCAATGTCACTGACACTTCTGGAAAGAGCCTTGGCGCTAAATGTTACAGCCAACCTCTCCAATGCCGATCTTTCGGATCCGCTCACTGCCGCTGAGCGTCTAACTACAGACGATACGGCCTTGCTCTGGACGGTTGAGAGAGCAATCCTCTTGGGTCGCTCACTATTACTTTAATCTACTCGGTCACACCTGTTTAGCGTTCAGGGGATGCGGATCAAGTCATCAATCTCAAGCATCTTCCCCGCAAATTGGGTGAGCTGGGTCAAACCTTTCGTATTGACGTCTCGTAAGCATGCATGCTTTGTGCATTAATCCTCTTTGTCCCCTTGAGTAGACGGCAGTAAAGTTTCGAGAGTTTCATGAATAGATGACATCCTCGTCGTCGTGTAGAGACGAAGCCTTAGGTATCACTGTCCGGAACGCCATACGCTTGCCATGCAAACAGATATAACCAACGCCGTTCTTTAACAGACCTCATCGTCTCAGACTGTCCAATCTGGCTTGGAGGTCATCATCACCAGCATCTCCACCAATGGCTTGGGCCACTTTGCCTTGTTCAACGGCGGTGCTCTGGAGGCCGGTCGGGGTCTCGCCCATCTGAGTATGTGTCAGCACGTATATGGACATGGGTAAGAAGGACAACTCACAGCTTGACCAAGGTCAACACCAATCTCATCCAAGACCTGGTTGACGACTTCCTCGCCTTCTTCTTCATCCTCCAAGCCCGTCACATCGTCGATGGCATCGTCCATCATCTCCTGCCGTTGGTCCATAATGTCGTTCTCTCGTTCGAACTCCATGGCGATGCGTTGGAGGGCTGGAAGGTTCATCTGTCTGTTCATGCTGCCGAGAAGCTTGGTGGCGCCCTTCATGGATTGCATCATCTGCTCGTTACTGCGCACAGTCTGGAAGCGGGGTTAGCCCAAGGCAGCACAAGAGGAAGGCGTCAGGCGTACTTGGATGCGCAATGAGATGGCCTGCAGCTGGGTGCGCATCTGGTAGAACTTCTGAATGTATCGTCTCGTCCTGACAAGGTCCTTGGCCTGAATCTTGACAGCGCCCATCTGGCCATTCTTCGCGTTCTTCTTGATGTCCTGCACGAGCTTTTTCTCCTGGTTCTCGAGCTTCGTGCGCTCGCGGTCAAGTTCGCGTTGGGTCTTCTCTAACGCCCTTTGGTGCTTCCTGAAACGGGTTGTTAGCAGGTATAGCTAGACGAACAAAGCATCACAAGTCACCTTAATCTCTCGGCCGGGGTCATGCGCTTGCCGAAGGCCCATTCTACGATCTGGAGAGAGACAGGCCATCAGTCACTGAAACGGAGGTTGGAACGAGCTCGGGCGCATGGGGTGCTCACATTCATGGTGACGGCAGATTGTGTCAAGACGAGAGATTGCAGGTGGTTAGGCAACAAGGTTGATGTCAGTCGAATTGCAGCAGCGGGGGGCAGCGGGATCCGGTGCATTCTTCCCCACAATGAACATGGCGCGTCGTCCGTGCCCGCCACCGAAACGGCATCGAACGGCACGCCAAACCTTCCGTGACGACTTTCTTGTTCGACACTTTTACTTTCTCCTGCTGCTCGTCACACCACTTACTGTACCTACGACGGACGACCTGCGACTTTTTTCTTACCATCTTACGCCAACTCCTCGCAACTGCTCACACCTGGAATGTGCTGATCGCCATCCTGCACAACTCCAGCACATCATGAGCTCAGGCTCTCCCTCTGGCAGTGGCCGTGCCACGCCTTCAAACAGCTCTCCCTCGTCCATGCGCCGCCACCCGGGTCGCCCTCAGTACATGACCGTCGGGAACGGCTCGCCTTCTGAACACGCCGCTCGCCTCGCCGCCATGCTCGACAACGACTCCGGCTACGGAGGAAGCATCGCTGACGGCGCCACTTTCGATCCCACCTTTGACCAAGATCCTATGAACCATCTGGCCACAGCTCAGGGCGCTACTTGTGAGCACCAGCTCTACATTTACAGACACGTGCAAAGTTCTGACAGACTCCACAGCCGACAACGAAAGACGCGCCATTGCCAGTCATGTACACCAACTCCAATACAATCAAAACCGTACTGCACTCGGTCGTGCCATCTCCGAGACCGTCGACACCCTCAAGAAGTTGCAAGAAATGAACTCGAAATGGCCTGCCCACTATCCCACCGTCCAGCGTCCTACTCCGGCACCTCGCTTCCATCCAGACCCCCGACCCGGTCTCGTCCACACCCAATCCGGCTTCGACAACCATGATTCTGAAACATTCAGACGTCCAGCACCTCGTCGCGCTGGTACCACCATAGGCGAAGAGATGATGGAGCCCGAGTCTAGTGGAGCCGCCGCCCGTGCTCCAGCTGCGGAGCCTAGGTTGGTGACTCCACAGCTGTCTCAGCAGTTTTCGGTGCTCAAGATCGAACTGAAGATGGAGGGCGTACATCAGACCGAGCTGGTTCACTCTTTGGAGAAGCAATCAATAGCCTCGCTCCTTGACGGCCAGATCAACAACAGTGTCCGACACCTGTTTTCGCTAAGGGATCGCATCGAAGACACTTCCAGCAAAGTTTTGATCACTGGTGATCTCAATGCTGGAAAATCTACGTTTTGCAATGCTCTCTTGAGGCGCAAAGTCTTGCCCGAGGACCAACAGCCATGCACCAGCATCTTCTGTGAGGTTCTGGACTGTCGCGAGAACGGTGGTATCGAAGAAGTGCACGCTATTCCGAACGGTGTCGATTACAACCGTCACGACGAAAGTACCTATGCTGTCTTCACCCTGGAGCAGCTTGAAGACATTGTAATCGACAACGAAAAATGGTCACAGTGCAAGGTATACATCAAGGATGTTCGCTCGGTAGACCAGTCACTGCTCAACAACGGTGTGGTTGATATTGCCTTGATTGATGCCCCTGGATTGAACAACGATTCACTCAAGACCACCGCAGTCTTTGCTCGACAGGAGGAGATCGACGTGGTTGTCTTCGTTGTTTCTGCCGCCAACCACTTCACGCTCTCGGCCAAGGAATTCATCTTCAACGCCGCTCGTGAAAAGGCATATATGTTTATGGTCGTCAACGGTTACGATAACATTCGCGACAAGAAGAGATGTCAGGAAATGATCCTGAAGCAAGTCAACCACCTCAGTCCCGCCACTTTCAAGGAATCTTCTGAGCTCGTACATTTCGTATCGAGTAATGCAATTCCTGTCGCTCCTGCGGGCGGTCCAGATGGCCCTGGTGGTTCTGGAAGCGGCTCCGGCTCAAGTAGCGGTGGCCCTAGTGGCGACAATCACGACGACGAGCCCTCGGACAAGAAAGACAAAGGCAAGGGCAAGGAACAGGAGAAAATCGATGACTTCAACGAGCTAGAGGCTTCTTTGCGCCGCTTCGTGTTGGAAAAGAGAGCACGTTCCAAGCTTGCCCCTGCAAAGACCTACCTCCTCAACGTCCTCGGCGATCTCGGGAGCCTTGCTGGCGTGAACAAGGAGGTTGCCCAGAACGAGCTCGACCGCGTTACCAAGGAGCTCAAGGAGCTCGAGCCTGTGTACGAGAAGTCCAAGAAAGCCCGTTCGGAGGCTGGAGAAGGTGTTGATTTCACTATCGACGAGACTGCATCAGACATTTACAAGGCGTCTCGTGACACTATCAACAATACGATCGCTCGTGTCGGAGAGCAAAATCTTGGCGTCGAATATCCTGGCCTGTTCAGCGTCTACCAGTACGCAGATGAGCTGAAGACGGCTATGCTAGAGCAGATTACGCATTCAGTCCACGATTGCGAAGAAGCCGCTAGAGACCACACGGCAAAGGGAGTCGATGGTATCAAGAACCTTGGAGTCCTGCACCTCGGCGACGACTATGAGGACCTGACCTTCAAATCCGAATACATGTTCCGTACGCGCAGGGATGCCTTGACACGACAAGTCGACGTTGACGTTGAGATGTCGGACTTCTTTGATCTGGCAAGCCTGTGGGAACGACAAGAAAAGGTTGCAGGAGCCAGTATGGCCGTCACGATCGCTGGTGTTGTTGGTGGCCGTATGTTCGGTGGTGTTGGTTGGGTTGATGGTGCACTCGGTGCCGCAAAAGTTCTCGGACCCAACAACCTGCGCAGATTGATGATTCCCGGCATCGTCCTCGCACTTGCTCTCGGTGCTTCATATGCTTTGAGCTCAATCCCTCACTCACTACCACGACGACTCTCACAAAAGCTCTCGGCTCAGCTTGCAGAGCTAGATTACACACATGCCAACGCTACACGAATCTCGTCCGAGGTCAGGAGAGCACTCAAGTTCCCTGCCGACAAGCTTCGTGAGGGCCTTCAGCGAAGCGTTGAGCAGCTGCTCGACGAACGCAAGGAGAAGATCAAGCTTCAGAGCGAGAGTGATGTTGCGAGAAAGTATTTCAGCAACCTCGTCAGGGAGAGCGGCGACATTCGAAGCAGAGTGATGCGGGTCGACTTGGAGGGACCAGCACCTGGTCACCTCGGCGGCCATGGCGTCTAGTTACCGTATCAATGGGTAAGGGTAATCGAGTCTTCTACTGGGAAAGGCGCAAAATGGCGCAAGGAGCAGGCATCCGTTCATCTTTCATTTCTGGGAACCAAAAGGAATTCGATTGTACCGTTCAGCTTTTGAGGGTAGCTCGAGGCATTGTGCACTTCTCTTCTCTTCCATAGTTCAATACCCCTCATACATCAAACAGTAATGCTATTCTACCCCAAAAACCTGCTTTCGAGTTCTATTTCCCCCTTTAGAGAGTATTATGAATGTCTACAGCATGCACTGAGATGCGGTGACGCCTTTGTGGTGAGCCGAGGCACGCGAGCCGGGTCCGAGCTGACACAAGCAGGACATGGACAACAGCGTCATATTCAGCAACTTGATCACCAAGGTAGAATGGCGGGCGATTGAAGCACAACCCAAGTAATGGCCGATCCAAGAGCCGTTATCGCACTGTTCGTTCTTCTATTCATCTTCTTCTCGCCACCACCCGGTCAGGAACCTCTGGTACGCGCTCGCTCGCGCCTCGAACACATCATCACTTCCGAACGCCATGACTTGAGCGTCCTTGATCAGACACATCTGGGAGACTTTGATCCGGCACAGAACAGGTGGCTCAACATCAGCGGGTTCCGGGAGAACGACACGTTTGCGTGGCAAGCACTGCCCCTTGTCAAGGAACGAGCCAGGCACCAGTCAGCACATGCCTTGGGCCACGACAATCTGGTGCGTCTCGATGGCGAGCATGACGACCAATCACCACTACCGCTATATCGCAACGTGACTGGAACTCTGTACGGTGAATGGATTCGCTCGCCCATCCAAACATCAGTGGTGCCGCCCAAGCTGAACATGTCTGAATATGCTGCCATTGGTCCATTCGGTCCCATTCCGATCAATTCCTTCAGCAAGAACGTCACTGCAAAGTCCGGATTGCTAGAAGTCTGGTTTGAAGAGGCGGACACACAGGAAACATTGCTTTGGCATGGGGACAAGAGGGTGGCTAGGGAGGTAAAGGCCCAGATCTCGGTCGGCGACGAAGAGGTGGGCGACTCGTGGAACAGCAAGCTGTTTGGCGTGCACTTCCTTGAGACGGGCAACATCATGCTAGCCACCACCACGAACAAGTTCGCTGGAATATTCGGCCTGCCACATATGGCTCTTTCGAACCACAACTATCGCTCCGCACAAGAGTTGCTCAATCGCACGCTTGGAATGTCCATCCAACATCAGGAAGACGGTCTTCTCCAAAGCTTCAGCCCATGGGCTCCGACTCCTGAGGGTACTTCCGAGTCCGCAATAGCTCCCACTTGTGACTTGGTTGTCTACCTGCAGCAGCACTTGGTCCCAGTGCCTGGCGTCAAGCCTGGACCCGACCAGGAGTCTCTCCTGTCCTTCATCGAGCAGGAGATTCGCTTTCCGACCGGTGCATCCATACCACCGACTCAGCAAATGGCCTTCTCTATGGTGGCTTTCTCGCCAGACTGTGGATACGTGATCGAGTCCAAAGGTCCACCAGACTTTGCACCACAGGAAGCCAACCACTTGCGCGGTCTCAAGATCGAGGTCGAGTATGAGCGTGCAAGAAGCCATCTACTGCTCTTCGCTGCCGTCCTCGGTGGTCAGCTGTTCTTCTTCCTGCGCCAGATGCGGGATGCAAGCACTCCTTCCACGAGGAGCAGAATCAGCTTTTATACCATCAGCATGTTATCGTTGGGAGACGGCTTCACCACAATGGTCTTTTGCTTGATCAGTCTGTTCATCCAAGCTCTCTGGGTACCGCTGATCGCAACTGCATTCCTGGCCTTTATGAGCGTAAGCTTCTTTGGTATGAGGTTTCTGATGGACATATGGGCTGTGCAGGCGCCGGAGAGGGAGCGTAGGGAGAGACAGGAACGGCAACGGCAACAGCAATCTGCTGCCACACCTGCAGCTCCCACTGTAGCTCCAACCGGTACGGCGGAGAGTACGCCCGCTCAACCACCCATACCATCTCAGTTGCCTGTCATCACTCCTGCAGGAGCAGAGTCGCTGCCTCAACCTGTGACGACAGGACGACCGGTCGACACAGGAGCCACACCAGTCTTTATTCCTTCCGATCAGGACATGCAGGCTGAGGAAGATGCTCCCAACGCTGCGGCTACAGGAGTAGAGGCAGGTCAACGCGCCCCAGGGTTCGGGTCCCTCTACACCCGCTTCTACTTTCTTCTTTTGGCAACACTGTTCCTCTCGTTGAACGCAACTTCCTGGCCGCCAGCTCTTCGGCGGGGTTACTTTACTCTGCTGGCATTCTGCTATCTGTCCTTTTGGGTGCCGCAGATTCACCGCAACTGCATGCGCAACTGTCGACACGCACTGCGATGGGACTTTGTGGCGGGTCAATCGTTGCTGCGACTCGTGCCTTTCGTCTACTTTTACGGCTATGAGCAAAACGTCCTCTTTGCTGTTGTCGACTTGATCGATCTCGGTGTATTGGCTGCCTGGGTCTGGATCCAAGTGCTGTTGCTGTTGAGTCAGGAAATCATCGGTCCTCGCTGGTTTGTGCGTGGTGCTTGGGTACCGCCAGCCTATGATTACCACCCCATCCTCCGTGACGACGAGGAAGCGAACAATCTGCCCATTGGAGCGACCAGCTCGATGCCGTCCCCCGAACAGGAAAAGGAGGCCAAGGATAAAGGCAAGCGTGTCTTTGATTGCGCCATCTGTATGTATGAGATCGAGGTGCCCGTGTTGAATGGCGAGTCTGCTGCTGAAGGTCTGTCGACCGGGTCGTTGGTCTTGGAGCGCAGGAGGTACATGGTCACGCCTTGTAGACACATTTTCCACTCTAGCTGTTTGGAGGGCTGGATGAAGTTCAGACTCGTGTGTCCGATCGACCGTGAGGAGCTACCACCGCTGTAAAATATTCTGTACATAGCTCTCTTCGTGCCATTGAGTGTGTGTTTTCTAGCAAGAGACCGTTTCTGGTTTACCTATTCTTCATCGCCAAAGGAAAGCTTTATCGGCTTGCCCTTTTTCTTGAGTTTCTTTGACTTCCTGCTTTCGTCTTTGCTTGCGTCGTCTTTGGTGTTTGCTTCGTTTCCATCATCACCTCCCACCACTTTGGCCACTTTACGTTTCTTTGTCGCTGTCCCTGCATCTACAGTTACAGACGCTCGAGCAGCAGCAGCACTATCCTCATCCGGCAACGCCCCCGAAGCCTTTGGCGAATCCCCCGTCAGTTCTCCCGTCACCATATCCTTGACGTCTCCGAACTTCGACTCGACCTCTTCTCCATGGCCCGAAGTGAGTTTTTCGTACTCGGCTTTGGTCAGGGTTTCGGAGCTTCCTTGCACTACGTAGGTGGGTGCGTCGTCGTCGTCGTCTCCGGACTTGGGTCGTTGGGCGCGGGCGATTTGTTGTTCGTGGCGGCCCGAGGAGGAGATTGCGGTGTTTTGGTCGCGGAGGCGTTGGAGGAAGGCTGGTTGGGAGGCGGATTTGTCGTAGGAGAGGTCTTTTGATTTGATGTTGCTCATGGTTGTTGTGGTTTTTTTGATGGTGTGTGTTTTTTGGTGTTGTGTTTTTAGGGTTGCTGTTAATTGGGATGACCCTGGCCTCTGGTGTTTCTTTTCTCCTTCCTTCCAAAGATACAAGCAAGGTTTGTGGTATGGTTTGTCTTTGATAGACAATCGTATGTAGAAAATCGATGGTGCCCTGTGAGAGTAGTTTTGGAGTGGCTCGGATGTAAAAGAGTATTGGTGTGGTGATATCAGATTTTGTCTTCTTGTTGTGTTCTGCTTCGCAGCAAGTTGAAGTCTCGAATCTCAATGTCCAGGACGAATTTCTTTAGATTCAAAGGTTGCCCGAGGATGTAGCCTTGTACAACAACAGCAATTCGTTCATGTAACAAGACTTTGGTCGCTTGACTCGAGAGTGAAAGCTCGGATACAAGCAATTGAGATGGTGGAGAACAAGTCATTTCAGGGAGTGGAGTGGGCGAAGCGTGGATCAACCATGCACCAAAACACCCGGGCGAGACGTGGGATGCCAAGGGCTTGCGTAGGAAGGAAGAAGCAACCAGCCGTCTACATGTTGACCACAGGTGGCAGCAAGAGAAACTTTGAAGGGTCATCGAGAGTTTTCGGGCATTCTTCGAGCAAGCCGCTGACAAGACAACCTTCCAAAATTCTCCATCTACAAGGATTGACGTCGGTATAGAGGTCGGGAAGAAGACAGCACGCGAACAGATCGGCCTGTTCTAGCGAGACCCTTTCTTCGCCAGCCAGCCAGCCCCCTAAACATCCTTGCGTGTCATCACACACAAGAACAAGTCGAGCCACGACGCGCCGAAAACTCGTTTCGGCCTCGACTATCCTTCATATGCGTCCAGTCAACGCATACCTGTCGACGTCTTCTTGAACCGCGACGTCCGCTTCGCCTCGACACGCCTGTTCACGAAACAGCTTTGCAACGCCGCATACCTCATCGTCAAGTCAATTCTCGACTCCAAATCCTTGAACGTCGCTCGATATAGCTTCGCATCTGCGTAGCACCCGCTGCTGCCTCTGCACAACATGAACTTCCTCCAGGATGTCCGCAAGCGACTACCCACAGCGCAAAAGCTGTCTTCATACGATGACCTG
The DNA here is from genome assembly GCA_019677095.1 of Aureobasidium sp. SLJ-2021a. Taxonomy (NCBI): domain Eukaryota; kingdom Fungi; phylum Ascomycota; class Dothideomycetes; order Dothideales; family Saccotheciaceae; genus Aureobasidium; species Aureobasidium sp. SLJ-2021a. Next base: position 327,687 of record JAHRBU010000009.1, on the reverse strand, counting down.
TCCAGGAGTGCCGAAAAGATGACCCCGAGGTTAGCCTTCTTCCGCCGGCGCATACGCCTGAGGGAAAACTCGCGCATCTCAATACCTCTGGGCCTGGTTCTGCTTTTCCCCTGCTTGATTGTAATATTAATACTGCTTCTCTTCGTGCGACACCCTACCGAGGCCGGCAGGATACTCATGCCCGCTGGCGCTCCTCCCTCCATCAGGTACGCCAGTCGACCTTTCCCTACTCTGTGCACTCGCGCTAACAATGCTCTGCAGGAAAATCAGTGAAAAGCACGACAAGGTCTTCGTCACAGGCTGTCAAGACCCCGCCCTCGAGACCAACCAACCGCGCGCCAACGCCGCTTTCGTCGTCCTCGCCCGTAACAAGGAACTCGAAGGTGTGCTCCAGTCGCTCAAGTCGGTCGAGAGACACTTCAACAGATGGTTCCACTACCCATACGTCTTCCTGAACGACGGCGACTTCAACTCTACCTTCAAAGACGAGGTCCGCAAGCACGTCAGCTCCAACGTCGAGTTCGGCAAGATCGATTCCAGCATGTGGGGCTTCCCCGACTGGGTCGATCACAACGTGGCCAAGGAGGGCATCAGAAAACAGGGTGATGCCGCCATCATGTACGGTGGCATGGAGAGTTATCACCACATGTGCAGATTCTACTCTGGGTATGCCCACAATTGTTCTCGAAGGCGTGAACCCGTGCTGATTTCTACAGTTTCTTCTACAAGCACGAGCTTCTCCAGAAGTACGACTGGTACTGGCGTGTTGAGCCCGAGATCAAGTACTTCTGCGACATCACCTAGTATGTCTCGTGCAGCACCAGCCTCTGATTGCAGCTTATTGACATGTTTTAGCGATCCTTTTGTCCACATGGAGCGCAACAACAAGACGTACGGATTCACGATTGCAGTCAAAGAACTCAAGGAGACGGTGCCCAACATCTTCAGATACGCCTCAGCCTACAAGCGAGTCAACAACATCACCTCGACTGGTCTTTGGGACATGTTCCTGGAGCCGAAGCCGGAAAAGCCAGCCGACGAACTGCCCAAGGACGACCCCAAGTACAAGAAGCCTCTTCCCGAAGACATTCTTCGTACAGAACCTGGTGCAGGCACCATCCCTGATGTAGACCCCGAGTCTATGGAGGGCGAAACCTACAACATGTGCCATTTCTGGAGTAACTTTGAGATTGCTAGACTCGACTGGTTCCGAAGCAAGGAATACGAGGACTTCTTCCAGATGATGGACCGCAGCGGAGGCTTCTGGATGGAGAGAGTAAGATGCAGCCCTGTGTCGCCGTGTTTTGCACGTCACTAACTTCTCATAGTGGGGTGATGCACCCATCCACTCGCTTGCAGCAGGCGTCCTTCTGTCGCCCTCGCAGATCCACTACTTCCGCGATATCGGCTACCGACACACCACCATCGCCCATTGTCCAGCGAACGCAAAGGCTCGCCAAGAGCCTCGTCCACCTTACCTAGAGACGACAACAACAGACGAGAAGAAAAGAATCGAGGAAGACGCATACTGGGAAGAGTGGGACGAAGAGAAGGAAAACGGTGTTGGCTGCAGATGCAGATGTGATCCCGAAGTGCCAGAGGTCGAGCTCAAAGAGGGCAGCTGTCTTCCCAACTGGGTAGAGGTGGCGGGAGGTTGGATCACCCCAGGGCCGCCGGCATGATCGAGGATGTAATATTGGCTGTTGTATACGCATGAGAGGCGCGAGTCGTTTTTGCAGCGATCATGGACGGCGTTATTTGATCGGTTTGAACGGACGGTACATGTGGATACAAAAACCTGGATCCCGATTTTCGGTTGTAGTGCCTCCGCTGACCTCTGGTGTTCTTAGCAGCTTTTTTCTGATTCTTGATCGTACATGATATAGTAACGATACAGATACGAATCAACGGTTTTTGTTCAAGATACAAAGCGAGTTGTTTTTGTCTTTGCATGCTGCTGCAGAGCAAGAATCAAGGCAAATTCGTGAATCGATCTCGTGAGGGCTCACGTAGCCTGGACCATGGTTCAGGGGTACGAAAGGTCACTCAAAAGGTCGATGGCGTGTTTGCTGGGATTTTCAAAGGCACATCCATGAGCTGAGCCGTCGTCACATGCAAGGCGGCAACCATCATGGTGTGCAGCTCTGAAAGCTTGTCTTATCGCGGGGTATTTGCACCACCTTGATATTTCTGCCTCTGCCCGGGTGATACAGTACATCGTACTTTCCATCCTGTCGTCAAGACTCTACAGACTCGTGTTGCAAGCTTCTGTCTAGAGTCCTCAAGGCACGCTTCTTGACACAGACCAGAAAGAACTCATATCACCGCGGCTGCTCCCCTCTAGGTTAAGACAAGGCCCACCCGATTGGTCTACCCCTCCTCGCAGGCTGCAGCGGCCCAATAATCTGTCTGGTAAGCTGTTACTTCTACCACTCAACGGAGAGGCCACAGATAAGACTGGCTCTTCACCGAAAGGCTTCTTTCCTCTACGCTACTCACAATCCACTGTCAACTTGGCTCGTCGTTTCTGACCGGGTTGCCAGCTGCCCGAATCGTGACTTCTTCTTTCGGGCGTGATCTACGGACGACGACAACACACACACACACACACACACACACACACACACACACACACACACACACACACACACACACCTCTTTCTGTGAAAGGTGGAACTTGCTACTGACACGCAGACTGTTCTGCTCGCAACACGACGACCAACGCTTTGCGTCTTCATCACCACACATCCTAGATCCTACTGCTTGTATCATCCTCCCTGATCCTCCCTTCATCCCGACGCCTTTGCATCACATTCTGACATTGTTAGAAGACGCACACTCTGAAGTACAGTCTTCGATCACAATGACAGTCCACACCGAGCCCCTCGTTCATCACGAGGAGGCCCACGACGACTCTGACGACTGCGTCTCTACCGACGATTTCACCCCCTCCCTGCCTACCCTCACCAACCGCCTGCCCGAGTCCGACGCCCACAGCGTCAGCGATGTTGAGTCCATCTCGGGCGACACCATCAGTGATCACGCCAGCGATGCCGAGTATGATGAGATCAACTACGACGAAATCCCCGCTCTCGCCGCTCGTGCTCGCTATCAGGAGATCGAGCCGTCTGAAGAAGAGATGGAGCGTGTCATGATGAGTGACAGAACCATCATTCCCGACACCCCTACCATGGCTCAACGCATGCCACACATGTCGTCCGAGCCTACCATCAAACCTGACACCACACCTGAGCACGTCCGCGTCATCGGTCTGTCCCTCGCTGAGAAGCCTTACCAGTTGCCTGACCGCCCTCTTCGTCTGGTATACCTGGGTGGTAACATTAACCGTGACATGAACGCCGTCACTCTCTTGGCCAAGGTTTATGGCGCCATGACTGGCAATCCTGCTGACAAGGAGGCCATGTCGGATGCAGCATCCCACGCTCAGTCTGACCACGATGTTTTGCACACTCTGTCCGACTTACCTACACCAGTCGAGGTGTTCCGCGCTATCGGATTCAACAGCAACCCCAAGATTGGCCCAGCTATCCAGACCGTTGAGAAGAGAAGATTTGACCTCAAGGTCCTGAAACCTGATTTGGTCATTCTTCATCGTGCCGATTCCAACTGGGTCGACTTTGCCAAGTCGCTGGCTCTCCACAAGATACCGATCGTGGAAGTTCAGGACGACTCGTTCGATGTCGCCGTTGGCGATAACGAATCAGCATGCGTTGTCACACAGACCGCCCAAGGCGACCACTGTCTTCGTCTTTCCCTTGTGTCAAACTCTGACGACGAAGATGAGGAGTCTTCAAACAAGGAGGTGCCCCTATCACAGAGCGCTTTTCACGCTCTAGAGGATGATGTCTTGAGCCGTCACATTGCTTACCTCACCGACAGGGCCAACGAACATGATGAGCTCAAGAAGGACTTGAAGAACATGGAGATGTGTGTTCAGCCCGCCAAGCAGTCAAAGCCACCCAGACTGATGTCGCTCCTTAACTCCTTCTTCACCAGAACCGCTGCCAAGAGTCTCTTAGCACTGCTCATGCTATTCTTCGCCACCAGCTTGCAGGTCTACTCCCTCCAACAGGAGAGCCCTGCCTCAGAGCTGGCCATCCGTACGCCTGTTCTTCAAGCCGCCTTGAACAACTCCGGGCTCGCCAACATCAACGCAAGCGATATTCTTCGCTACCCCGTCACCACCAGCATCGTCGGCAACTCTACCACCACCGCTGTTGCTCTCCCCACAGCTGTTCACGTCCATGTTGCCAAGTCGGATCAACTCCTCGTCTCCCTTCCCAAGGCTTACTGGAAGTCTGGTCAGATTGGTGTCTTCAAGAATGGCAAGGCTTTAACCAATGTTAACAACACCCGTGTCATTGATGGAGTGCTCGCGATCTCGCTGCCTTCTACCGATGCCTATGGTCAAGTTCAGATCAGCGTAATCTCAACCAATGCGCCTCTTCGTAATGAGACGATCAAGGTCGACCTTGGCAACCGTCTCCTGCAGCGTGCCACCTACGAGAACGCCGCAAAGGGTGTCCAGCAGGATGTTACTGTGGTCCACCACGCGGCCAAGCTCGCTCAAGCCAAGGTCATCTCTGATGTTCACTCCGTCTTCAACACGTCGGTCTACTGCGTCAGATCTCTTGGCAGCAACATCTTGGAGGGTGTGAAGTCCACCGGCAATGCCCTTGGGTCCGCATCGAACCACACGTCCCATGGCTTGTCCTACATGGGCGGCCTTACTTACAACAAGACTTCAGACCTTGGTTCTTTCGTCAAGAGCGCCATCCCCCAGAGACGCCATTGGGTCAGAGCCCGCAACAACGCTCTCAAGATCAGAACCAGACTTCTTCGCAAGTCTACCGCTGTCAAGCAGGACGTCGACAAGCCCAAGCCTGGATTTCCTCAAGCTTTGTCGTCTATGAAGACAAGGTTTGCAGAGTTGCAGAAGAGATTCCCCAGCTTCAAGGCTCTCAAGAAACCAGCCCCTCTTCAGCAGCGCAGCAAGGCCTCTCAAACAGCCAGCAAGGTGAAGGTGACCGTCAAGACAGTCGTCGAGCCAAAGATGAAGAAGGCTATCTCGTCGGCAACTGACACAGTCAAGATCATTAAGGCTCGCAAGCAGTGCAAGAACACTGATAAGAAGCTCAAGTCCTCGTGTGTTTAGTAACAACTTGCTTAAATCGGTGTTCAATGGGTAGGTTTTTACCCAGGCGTTTTCAAATGGTCTCAACTTACGCAGCCCCCAAGGGCAACAGGGTCATGAACAGGCGTTTGAAAGAGAGATTTCGGTTGTTGCGTGGTTCAAGTCATTTCTTTTTCGTCTGATTCTGGAAGGGGGATCTGCTTGGGGAGGCGTGCTTCCGCAAGGAGAGAGAGAAATGGGGATTATTCGGGGGAGAGAGATCAGCACGTCCTTCTTGCTTGCAGTAAATGGAAACAATATGCTTTTTCAACGTCGAAGCCTGCAACGAAGACTGTAGTTCATGCAAAAGACTTAGATTAGCCAAACGTGGAAAATAAGGTATCGCATGATGCTGCCGTTGATGGAACCCCCCCGCACTTGGTGATCCGAAGGGCGCCCAAAAAGGTAAACCGAAGCGCCATGCAGAGCGACCCGAAGCACTACCATGATGAGAGCAACTACATAAGACCAAAACCATGGACGACTTTGAACATTATAAAGTTATTCTCGCCTTGCCATACCAAAGACGATTGTCCTAGTCCAAAGCCTCAAGGAAATTGAGCAAAACAATCCAAATCAAACCCATTAACGGAACCAGGAGAAGCATCTACACTTGATTTACGCCAAAACCATGGCCGCCGTTCACAAGACCAATCCATCTCTACAGGTGACCGCCGACCACCAGATCAAGATCACCGAATCAACGATCGAGAAACCTGGGTATGGACAAGTGCTGCTGCATATAAAATGCACTGGTATCTGCGGGTGAGTTTTTATCTTTTCTTTTCCATCCCTTTCCTTCTCTTCCCTTCTCCTTTCCTGATAATAGCTGGAGATAGACATGAAGGAGAGGAAAGGAAAGGAAAGCGAAGTTCGTTTTTTGGTTCTATGAATACAGGGGGGGGGGGGGGGGGTTTGAGAATAATGATGGCTAATGTGAGAGAGAGGGACACAGATCAGATATACATTTTTGGAAAACGGGACGGATTGGGCCGTTGGTTGTGGAGAGTGATTGTGTTTTGGGGCACGAGGCTGCTGGGGTTGTGCTCAAGGTTGGCGAGGGAGTTGGGAGTTTGGTGGTTGGTGAGTTTTTGTTTTGATTTTTTGGTGTTCTTTTTTTTGCGGAGAGGGGAGAGAAAGAGCGAGGGGATGGAAGGAGAAGGAAAAGTAAGAATAGGAAGGGTAGAAGGGGGGGGGATAAAGGTTTAAACGGAGTAGGAGAGTGGAAAGAGAGAGATGGGAAGGAAGCAAGCAAGCAAGCAAGCAAAGAAGACGAATTCGGAAAAGAAAAAGCTGACAAGAACAAAACACAGGCGACAGAGTAGCAGTCGAACCCGGCGTGCCCTGCGAAAACTGCTGGCTCTGCAGAGAAGGCCGCTACAACCTCTGCGAAGACGTAAAGTTCTCGGGCGTGTGGCCTCACCACGGCACCCTCCAGCGCTTCAAAGTCCACCCTGCAAAATGGTTGCACAAGTAAGCCACCCATCCTCATCTCATCTCCCTTCCCCTCCCTACCTCATTCCTCACAAAAGCAGATACTAACACTCTGGACCATCAGGATCCCAGATACTGTCAGTTTTGCCGAGGGCGCACTCCTCGAACCCCTGTCCGTGGTGCTCCACGCCATCCGCCGCGCAGGACTAACCCTCGGCCGCGGCGCCGTCATCTGCGGCGCTGGCCCCATCGGCCTCATCGCGCTCCTCTGCTCGCGCGCCTCTGGCGCACACCCCCTCGTCATCACGGACCTCGAGCCTTCACGCCTCGCCTTTGCCAAAAAGCTAGTTCCCGAATGTGAAGCCTATCAAGTGCAACGCGAGCTGAGTTCCGAGGAAAATGCCAAGGGGATCAGGAAACTGTTTGGCGAGTCCGAGTACGGGTGTCCCGAGACTGTGCTCGAGTGCACGGGTGTGGAGAGCAGTATTGTTACTGCGGCGTTTGCGGTGAGGAGGGGGGGCACGGTGATGGTTATTGGGGTTGGCAGGCCGGTGGTCAACAATATCCCTTTTATGCATATGAGTCTTGGTGAGGTGGGTATTTGCTCTGTTCTTGCTTTTTATCCTTTTGCCAGTGGCATGTCTTGCTGACGACAAGGGAAATACAGATCAACCTCAAATTCATCAATAGGTATACCGATACATGGCCCGCGGGCATTGCAGCCGTAAAAGGCAAATTGATGGATCTGAAGCCATTGGTTTCGCACGTGTTTCCGCTGGAGAAGGCGGTGGATGTCATGCACATCTGTGCTGATCTGAGCCAGGGCAGCATCAAGGTGCAGATTGTCGACGATGTTGACATCAACCCCGAAGACATCGAATGAGGCTTGATCGTTGGAGCATTTGGGGTATCGCTTTCCTGATGCCTTCTGCATGCTAGAAGGATAATTTTGGATGAAAAGCTGGTGATTGAGTATCCTGAGTTCTCCAAGTCACAAATACCAAATCAGTATATCCAAGTCTTGAACATGTGAATATCAAAGTTCAAACTTTTAATATTTACCTTGGTCCAAACCATGGGCAAAAAAATGCGCCACCACCTTTCACAAACGCGCAACTCGCTTTGCTTGTTCCAAAAGAGACGTGGTATGCAGGACATCCAAGGCGCGGACCTGTTTCGATCGAGGACAATTGTAGTTGTGGGCAGAAAATCGTCTTCCTCGTCTTTCATCGTCTGTCCAGATGTGCTGTGGTTGCTGACGGCTAAGCTCTAGAGACCCATGCTCGCCTTCCTCGCCTTCGTCTCGCCATTGACCTCGATCGGGGCATGATGTTGTTCTATAGTCAGAGGCGTCCTCGTATGAATCGAAACATCTCTGGTGGTTTGGGGATGAACACCTGCGAGAGCTATCAGTTGAGAATACAAACGAAGTGAACGAAAAGAAGCACCTTGTGCGAGGGCGAAAGAGCCCAAGATACAGCAATCACATGTGAGAAGAAGAGCAAAGAATATTCCAGTTGACTTTTTTTCATTTATAAAAACCCTCCAAACGACCTTCAAAATGCGAGGTTATACAGGAGTATCGCAGTCAAAAGAACAGAGGATCCCTGATTATGTGCTGCGTTTGCCGCGAAAAAGAGTCCATCTCAAAAGCGCGTGTGAACAAAGGAAAACGCTCAGAGAAACATAATCATCGCTCGATGCCGTGGGGCCGAGTCGTATGTTCGCCCCTCTGTAATGCTAGAAAAGAAACATGCCGTATCAAAAATTGTGTGTGGGAATCGGAATCGTCGCTAAAAAGAAACATCAAAAGCAGAAGAAAGGGTGAGTTTCTACGCTTAGATGAGGAGAGCAGCGAAACCGGCAACACCGGCAAGAGCCATGCCGGCGTTGAGCTTGCCGGCAGCACCGGTGTATGCTGAGGGCATGGCACCAGTGGCAGAGGCGCCGAAGCCAGTGGAGGCAGCAGTGCCCTGGGGACCAACGGGCATGGTGGAGTTGACCATGGCGAAGGGAGCAGAGGTGGGAACGTGGACGTCAACGGGGACGACGGTGGTGCCGACCGAGACAACGGAGCTTGAGACTCTGGCGGGGCAGTTGGTAACCTCAGGAGCGCACGAGGTGATGGTCACAGCCTGGGTGGAGTAGAGGGTGATGGTCGAGAGCTGAGCAGGAGCAGTGGTGTTCTGGACAACAGGGACGACAGGGGCCGAAGTAGGGACAACGGGAGCCGAGGAGACGGGAGCCGAAGTAGGGACAACGGGGGCCGAGACAGCAGGGGCCGAAGTGGGAACAACAGCGGGCTGGGTAGATTGAGATCTGGCAGGGCAGTTGGTAACCTCAGGCTGGGAGAGAATTAGTATAGATCTTGGAGATATCGATATATCAGGTTTAACTTACACCGCAGGAGGTGATGGTCTCAACCTCAGTGGCGTGGACGGTCTGGGTAACGGCGGGGGCAGCAGCGGCAAGGCCGGCGAAGAGGGCAGAGGCGACAACAGCGAAACGCATTTTGATTGATTTGGTGGTTTGGGTTTTTGGTGGGGTTTAGGTGAAAATAGTCGGGGTGGTTGGAAAAAAGGTGGTGAGTTGTTTTATTAAAGAATGTAGTGATAGTTGGTGGGTAAAGAGTGTAACGACCGAAGTCTGATTATTGTAAGGAGTTGGATGGACGAAGAGCACAGTTCGAGGTCGAGCAGTGCTTTGGTTTATAACCAGGCATGTGTGTGATCGACGTCGGCCGGGGAATTGTTTGGGAGATTGCGCCCTCCTGTCGACAAAGCCTAATGCAGGTCCCAAACGATCCGAGCTCATGGCCACGATGCAAGGAGATAGCGACCGAGGGACACAACCGTCGGCTGGAAGCTTCCAAATGATGTTCATATCTCTAGATTGCCGTCTCTGAGTGCTGTTCAGTACTATTGGTTCCAACTCGGATTGAGCCTTTGCTTTCCACAGCAGCCCCGGAAAGGCAAGCCACCACCAACCCCTATACAGTAGATTGACAATAACAATCCCAAACTCTTTCAACCATGCTTGTTTGCCAAGTTGTAACAAATTGTGCGACACGCGCGTTTTTCTGCACCGAGTCATGGAGTGGCTTATACTAGTGTTAGAGAGCATCTTCATTTCGGCAGCCAGATCCAGGCATGCAGTCGTGTGCACAGACAGTCACAATCAATGCAAACACTTGCCTATCACTCACCCGCAATCGATAGTCTGGCTCGTTTCCCTAGGGCAAGAGAGAAGATTCTCTGTCGCTCCTCAGGCAACAGAAAAGGCCTCTTGAACAACAGTCTGGTAGTTTGATAACTTGGGATTTGACCGCTACGAAAGGGGGTCAAGAAACGCACATGGCCAGCACCGAGGACTTGAAACAGTGAAAGCCTTGCCGCAAGTTTAAACAAAAGCAAGCAAGCAAGCCACATCACACACCGTTGCTTCTGATATATATCACGGCTATCCATCTCCAATCTGTGGCTTAAGAAGATCCTCAACTGTCCTGCATGCTCGTTATTACTGTCCGGGAGTCAACGACACACATAAACGGTTTTTTTGTCCAACGTCCACCACTGCCGTGAAAAACTTGCCTTACAAAACATGTGACATGTTCCAAAACTCAGGAGAAAAGGTGAAACCTATGGGGATGGCCGACGCCACGCGGAGAATGGTAGGCGTGTTTGTTATGTCAACAGCATTCTTCGAGTTGCTTTGTTTACTCTTCGGCCAAAGCTGACTTGGGCCTTGACTCTACCATCTGGAATCTGACCGTCAATGCAAAGGAAGGTTTGTGCAACTCTTTGTATTCATTTCTAACAAGTAAGGTATAATTGACCACTGCAGTTTCCCGCAGCGTTCTGGTATTTTCTTCTTTTCTCGAAATATCGAGTACTTTCTAAAGGCAGAGATTATGATTGCATTGCGTCGCTGTAGCTCTTGGCAGCCTGGCTTGCAAAGAAGCGCACGTCGACATCGTCGTCAGTCATGAGTTTTTCCAGATTGGGCATGATTTGTTCCCGGATGAGCTGGTCACCCTCGGTACTTCCAGTTCCAGCTTTGCCCGTCTTTTCGAGCGAGAGCATCGTTGACTCGTTATCGGGCAAATGCTTGAGAACATCGATCAATACTGCATATGACTTTGCGACGTTGAATCTGATGTTGGGAATCTGGTCGGTCACGAGGTTTGACAGAATAGGAAAGATGGACTCTTGGATGACGGGAAGAGACAGAGCGGGTGCGAGGGTCTAGTTATGGTTAGCAAGAATTCGATGCACATTTCTCAGGATGAACTTACCGAGACTGCAAAGCAAGTAGTCATGCGGTACAGGTAGTTGGGGTGGCCGCCCATAGCGACAACCTTGGGAACGATGGCCTCGTTGGCCCATTGCACACCGAAAACGTCTGTGAGCTTCTTCAGGTTTTGAGTGCTAGCCTCACGGATGCTGAAGACGGTGTCGCCGAGCCAAGACATGCAAAGGCTGGAAAGCTTCTCATCGAAGAACTTGACACCGAGCTGAGAAGCCAGAAGAGGGAGATGTTGGATGATTGCCAGTCTGACGCGCCACTGCTTGTCTTCTGCGAGCTGAACAATGGCAGGGAGGAGCGACTGTGAGAGAAGCTCGATACCGATGACGTCGTTGACAAGTTCGAGCTTGGAGATGATGTTCAAACGGACATCGGGGAACTCGTCCTTGAGCATCTGGAGGAACATGGGCAAAAGGTGCTCGGTGGTCTCCTGCTTGCCGAGAATGGGAGCCAGACCACTAATCTGGGTACCGAACGAGGCACGCACTTGCTGCGACGAGTCCGAAACAAGCTCCTCAACTGCGGGCATGACTTCTTGGAGCAAAACGTCTCTCTCGATGAGGGCGCAGAATCCAGGAATTTGACCAGCAATGGCGGTTCGCACCTCGGCCTCGGTGTCTTTGAGGAGCTTGATGAAGGCAGGAACAAGATCGCGGCTGACAACCTCGTCGTCGACGGCCTTTGCAATCTACAAAATCTGTCAGTACGGCGAATGCGAAAGACACAAGACAAACACACCTTCTCGAACTTCTCTGCGACCATGTAGCGTACTCTCCAGCTCTTGTCCTCGAAAAGGCTTCTTAGCGCAGTGAGAAGAACGCCGTGGCTTGACTGCTGCTCCTTGGGGACGGTCTCGGCAATGGCGGCCAGAATCTCGACGGTAAGAAGACGAACGCTGTCCTGGTCATCGCTGGCGAGGTGCTGGAAAAGAGGAATCATCTCGTCGATGACAACATTCGGGGGCATGACGCGCAAGAACTTGGCCAAGTTGATAGCAGCCTGTCTGCGGACCATGGGGGTATCATCGTGGACGAGCTGTGCGAAGCCTTGCCTCAAAGACTCTTGCGTCTGGGGGTCGGTCTTGGTGTATGCGACTCTGTAGACGCCAGTGGACGAGATCTTTGCGGTGAACCAGTCTGCTTTTGAGAGTCTGCCGATCAGAGGAATGAAGTACTGGTCGATCTGTTCGGTTGATAGTTGTTCGCAAATCTTGTTGAGTGACTCGACGGCCTGCAGATGGTTAGCGAGTCTGACGCGGTGATGTGCGATGGGGGAAAGCTGACTTTGTCTCTGACGAGCAATTCCTCGATGGCGGCGAGGTTCTCGAGAGGAGAGAGCAGCACGTGAGCGTACTCTGGGCCACCGACGTACTCGACGAAACCACCGAGCTCGTCGCTCAGAGCGGTCAAGACCTCGTCTTCGTCCTCGACAGATTCTTTGTGTAGAGTTAGTGGTTGTTTTGTTGAGCGGACAGGGCGGAGGCGGAAAGACAGTACCGTCAAGGAAGGGTATGAGCTCATCTCTGGTGCGCTCGGGGCCGAGAGCGAGGGCGATGGTGGACAGGCGGCGGATGGCGTTCAGTCTGAGCAAGACATCGTCGTGCTGTAGAGGGCGTCAGAAGCGAAGGGAGTGTGATGGAGAATCGGGGATTGGCGGACCTTGAGCTCGTCAATGAGGACGGCGATGGGGTAGAGCTCGTCGTTCTGTTGCGCATCCATGGTGGGCGATTGTCGCTTTGGTAGAAGGAAAAGAGCGTCGTGGGCAGACGTTCAGCCCGCGGGAAGATGGCTTGGATGCGTCAGTGGGTGTTGGCGTGGTTGATTCGAGGGGTGCTGAGATGTTGCGGTGCGGCGTTGATGGTGTAATTAGAGAGGGGGGGCAGCAGACGTGTCGGAGGAATCGTCTGGCGGTGGAGCGTACCTGGTTACAGGGGCGACAGCGGGTGCGGCGAAAGTTGGGATCAAAAGCTTGTCGAATTGACAAAAGGCGGCGGCGGCAGGAGAGGTTGTGGTGGTGTGGGAATGTTGCGTGACGGAGGAGGCTGTCGAGTGTTTGCTGCTTGTCGCTGGCCTGGCTCACGCTGTGCCCGTCTGGAGTTTCGGTGCCAAGATTGCTAGACTGGCGACTGGCCTATGATTCACCCGCATACCAGTCCGATTCTCTGACATTTCTGTATATACACGACAGCGGTTTTCTAGAAAATGCCTACCATTTCGGTCGACAAGGCCGAGCTCTTCAAGGCTCTGGGCAAGACGTATGCCACCCTTGAATCCCCCACCTGCCGCAAAAATATCCTAACCACCCTGTCCAGCTACACCACCCAAGAGTTTGACGAGCTGTGCTTTGAATTTGGTATTTCCTTTTTGCTTCTTGTTCTGACATTTGCTCGTGCTGATTCCGTCTCGCAGGTATCGAACTCGATGAAGACGTACGCCCGCCAACTACCACTTTCCTACCTGACTGGACCCTTCCTGATGCCCTTTGCAGACAACCGACTCAAAACGCCCAATTGTCGATGGCGTCGAGGAGCCTCCCCAGCTCAAGATCGAGATCCCCGCCAACCGCTATGACATGCTCTGCTTCGAGGGTATTGCCATGAACCTCAATGTCTTCCTCGGAAACACCCCTCCTCCCAACTACCGCCTTGTCGCTCCCAAGGACGGCGAGCTCCAGACCGTCACCGTCAAGGAGGAGACATCACAAATAAGACCCTACTTCTCATGCGCCGTCCTCAGAAACATCAAGTTCACAAAGGCCCGCTACGAGTCCTTCATCGCTCTGCAGGACAAGCTTCACCAGAACCTGGCAAGACAACGTACTCTTGTCGCTATCGGTACCCATGACCTCGACACCATCAAGGGTCCCTTCACCTACGAGGCTCAAAAACCAGAGGACATCAAGTTCGCCCCCTTGAACCAGACCAAAGAGATGACCGGAAAGGAAATGATGGAGTTTTACGAGAAGGACAAGCACCTTGGACGTTACCTGCACATTATTCGCGACTCGCCCGTCTACCCCATCATCTACGACAGCAACCGCACCGTTCTCTCCATGCCCCCCATCATCAACTCGAACCACTCCAAGATCACCCTCGACACAACCAACGTCCTGATCGACATCACAGCCACCGACAAGACCAAGCTGGAAATCGTCAACCACATGGTCGTCTCCATGTTCTCTCAATACTGCGAGGAGCCTTTCACCATCGAACCTGTCAAGATCATCTCCGAACACAACGGACAGACCCGTGAGGCACCCGACCTCACTCCTCGCACCACTCAGGCCGAAGTCAGCTACATCAACTCCATTTGTGGCTTGAAGCTCCAACCCCAGGAGATTTGTGACATGCTCAAGAAGATGTGCTACCACGCCAAGCCCTCGTCAACACCGGACATTCTCGATGTCGACGTCCCAATCACCCGTGCCGATGTCCTTCACCAGGCCGACATCATGGAAGATGCCGCAATTGCCTACGGCTTCAACAACCTCGAGCGTCGCTTCGTCTCCGCAACCACTTCGGTCGGTGCAGCCCTCCCCATCAACCGTCTCGCCGACATTGTGCGCTTCGAGACCGCCATGGCCGGCTGGTCAGAAGTCATGCCCCTGATCCTCTGCTCCTACGACGAAAACTACACGTGGCTGAACCGCAAAGACGACAACCTCGCCGTTCGCCTCCAAAATCCCAAAACCCAAGAATACCAGATTGTGCGCACTAGCCTGCTACCCGGTCTCCTCAAGACCATTCGCGAAAACAAGCATCACTCTGTACCCATGAAGATCTTCGAGGTCAGTGATGTTGGTCTGAAAGACGAGTCTTGTGAGAGAAAGAGCAGAAACGAACGTCGCTTTGCTGCTTGTTGGTACGGCAAGAGTTCCGGCTTTGAAGTTGTGCACGGTCTGCTCGATCGCATCATGTTGATGTTGAAGAGTGCCTTTATCACCAAGGAGGAGGGTCTCAGCAACCCTGCCGTCAAGGGCTACTGGATTGAGGAAGTCGATGGTGAGTACCACACATTTTCCCTCCAACCCCATTCTTTTTCGAGTCTGCAGGAACTAATTCGTGTGCCAAAACAGATCCTACTTTCTTTGCTGGCCACTCTGCTGCTATTTACGTCAAGCTTGGTGATAAGCCGCAGAGAGTGGGCACTTTTGGTGTCATGCACCCGACGGTGCTCAAGAACTTTGAGCTGCCCTTCCCCGTCTCGGCCATGGAGATTGAACTCGAGTGGTTCCTGTAGAGAAGTGTGTGTTTTTACAAGATATCCAAAGGTGTTGCACAAAAAAGAAGAACGGATAGAAATGAAAAACAAAAGCCTTGTTGACACGATGAATGGATGTTGTGTTGTGGTGGTTCCGTTTTGTGACTTTGTGCTTACAAGAATGAACTAACTGATTGGCTGGTTTTTATGCTATGCTATGCTATGCTTCCTTATTTCCACTCCAGTGAATGCATTCCTTCTTTCCTCCCAGGGGGGTATATCTGCTTTCGTTTCCTTCGACTGATTCCCAAATAAAAACGCCAATAAAAAACTCCATGCATGCACTGCTTTGACAGAAGAGAAACAAAACGCAATCAGATGGAAGCGGCAATAGCATCAACCATATCAACTTCCCTCTCCTCACCCTCACCAGCATCCCGCACTTCCCCCTTGACACCCTCAACCACCTCCTCCTTCATCTCCACCTCCACATCACGAGCCTGCTCAACCACCGGAGCAACCCCCAACATCCTATCCTCTTTATTTTCCGTCGGCGGCACACCACAGCCGTGAAACTCCACCGTGCCACCCACACCCCCGGCCCTGATTTCCCTGGCGCGCAGACGGGCGCGTTGGATGATTTCCCTCTCTTCGGTTTCGAGGTCTGCGAGGCCGGTGCTGTTGAGGCTGATTTCGAACTTGTTGTCTTCGATGTGCAGTTTGGCCCATTCGTAGTGTCTGCTGCAGCGTTTTTTCATGCAGGTGGGTTGGTGTTGTTGCTCGGGGTTGCCACTCATACCTACATCGCCATCGATGTCTTCGGTGGAGGGCAAGGGTAGACTTCCTATGGAGAGGGCTTCCTGGCCGGCGGGCGAAGATCTCCACAAGTCGAACTCGGTGTCGCTCCAGGTGAGGCGTGAGTCGTAGCCGCAGAGGTCCTTGGGCTTTACGTTTCTGTGGTCGGCGAGGCGGGAGGCGACGGTTTTGAGCATGGCGATGAATCTGGCGCGGTCTCTGAGGAGGGAGTGGCGGGCGCGCGCGGTGGCTTTGAGGTGTGTGATTTGGTCGATGCGTTCGCGTTCAATGTCGTTGAGTGCGGATTCGTGGGATATGGTGGTTTCGTCTTCGTCTTTGACAGCGTCGTGGGGAGAGGAGCCGGGCATGGGGGAGACGGGCCCATTGTTTAGGCTGTGCAGTGCTTCGGTGGTGGGGTGTGCGAGGATCATGGATTTGACCTCGCCGGCGCTGATGAGGCCGCCTCTGGCTCCCAGGTCATCGGTGGTTGCTTGTTGGCCTCTTTTCGATCTGCCGGCTGCTTCTGCCACTGGTTGGCGAGTGTGGTCTGCGACCAGCGCTTGGAAGAATAGTTGTCCGCATCTGTCCGAGCAGAACTTTGTGTGCTTGTTCACTAAAGCAGGCATGCCGCAACCAGAGCGACGACACATTCTCTTCCAGGTCGTCTCGCCGACAGCCTTTTCCGTGCAAAAGGGGCAGATGTATTTGTCGATGAGGCTTTTCCACCTTTCGGATATGTTGACGCATTTGCCGTGGAACCAATCGTCGCAACCACCGTCACAGCCTATCATGAATGTTCCCGTGTCGGGTTTGCGACAGATGCAGTAGAGATCCGTGTCGGAGATGACACCGCCCTCCTCTTCTTCTCCGTCGTCGCCGGAGAAGTGTTGGTCACCATTGCCATCCATGTCGGGTGACGATCTTGCTGGCGAAGAGGCGGTGCGTACGGAGCGAGGTGCTGGCGAGGATTGCGCAGGCGTAGCAGTTGAAGATGCGACAATCTTCTTCTTGTGGCTACGCTTAGCAGGGGCAGCGGCACTGCGCTTGGTGACAGCGGCTGCTGCAACACCCTTCTTCTTATGGCTTCTCTTGGGGGGCGCGGGAGGTGCAGTCGAGGTAGCCATCTCGGTCGACGGTACAGGAACTGACGATTCGCGCAGTGGCGATTGTGTACGCGAGCTGTGTTCGTGCTTGAGAGAAGAGATGGTCGAGTGTTCAGGAGCGTGGCGTATCTGGGCCGTGGTTGATTCCTCTCTGGTGTCAGAAGGATCTCGATTCTCAGAGATCTGATGGACTGCGGCGGTCGAATCTAGAGAAGGGGTGTCGACTTGATGCAACAAGTGAGAACTATCGTGACCGACTGTGTCGTCTTGTGCCGAGACTTTTGCTTGGTTCGAGGGCGGCGGGGCTGATTGTATGGCATGGCTGCTTGTCGCAAGGTCTGGAGCTTTGATCGCATCGGCATCATGGGCCACTGCCGAATTCGTCTCTGACTCGACGTCTAGTGTTCCTCCAGCCGACGACATGATGGGTTGAATTCACATGTCTTGTGTCAAGAGTCAAGGTGATTCGAGGCGTCGTGCATGTGAAATCGAGACGCTTCGAGCTTGTCAATTCCACCCGCTTCGGGCCTAGTCTGGTCTGGGGTTGCATAATTGTGAGCAAATGTATAGCCTTGTCATAACTCATGATATCTCTCAGGAGCGAACTATGTGCCTCTCGTCGGCCATCTCTCAGTTCGAGTCGCTGCTGCCATCGCTACTATCACCTTCCTCCCGCACCTCTGTCCTGCGACGCCGTCCTTTCCTTTGCGTTTGTGCAGCCTGTTCCTCTCTTTTTTTGGGTGCTTCATTGGCACCGAGACTGCGTTCCAAAGCTCTTGCAAGCTCGGCTGGGTCTTCCACTTCACCGTAGACCTGATTCACCATTCCCCGGACTCCGCTGTCGCCGATTTCTGTTTTTCCACGAGGTCCAACCATCCACTCGACCACTTCCTCTCCGGTCGTGTTGTCGCGAAGCTTGACGACATATCCATCTTTTTCCATACGTTTGAGCAGCTTTTCCGTCTTGTCTCCTCCGCTGACCATGATGTTGACACTGTTTTGCACCGCTGCCTCCTCCACGTTCACTCTTTTGAGATAGCGTTCAAGCTTGCCGTCTGGTAACGTGCCGCCATTTAGGAAGATCAGTGACACGACAAACGTGTATAGCCCCGTGTACTGAGATTCGAGTTCAGACGTTGGTGCTTGTGATGGAGGTATAATTTCTGGTTGGCGAAACCTTCCAGGGAGTACCGACGTCAAGATCCAAAATCCGCTACTCTTCTGTGTAGTCTGCGATTTTTGCGCTGCTCTGCGTTGTGCCAAGGTGACTTTTTCTTTGTGAGGCAGTTCTGTCATTTCCATGCCGAAGGTTCCTCGTAGTTGAATTTGAGCTTCGGCGAAGACTGCTTTGAACTGACGAGGGTTCGCTCCGAGGACTTTTGCAGTGATGTCGGCACGTCTGATGGGCGTCCTGGAGTATTCGCATGCTAGAGCTAGGCGGACCATGTTTTTCACCGTGGCATCGAAGTTGCCATCCCCTTGGGCGGTATTGGCCTCACCACCAGCATAGTCGTCTTCGTCGGCGTCGGGGTCGGACACTCTACGTCGCTGTGGTGGTCTAACGTCTGCGTCTGAATCGTCTGCGTCCTCGTTGGCTGGCTGTGAAGAGGACGTCAGTCTACGTTTGAAGTGGATCGAGCATCAGCCACTCACAGCGCGACGCTTTCGAGTGGGAGGCATTGTGATGTTCGGTAGATAGACGCTATGTTGAAAGTGACTCGAGAATGTGAACAATTGGTGGAGCTCACGCGTGGGTCGCGACTTCCCCAATAAAGAGGTGACGCGAATAAATGCGCCGGAGATGGCGGGGATAAGGCAGACAATCTTGGCAGGCATTGAAGAAGGAAGGAACCACATTGACTACCAAAAGTCATTCACCATTTGCACAACTACCCACGATGGCAGACAAGCTCCGTACCACACAGCAGCTCGAGGCTCTGCAAAACAAATATGTCGGAACCGGACACGCCGACACGACCAGATTCGAGTGGACGTCCAACATTCAGCGCGACAGTCTGGCCTCGTATGTCGGCCACCCGCCTCTGCTCTCATACATGACCTTGGCTATGGGCGAGGGCACCCGTGAAGAGATGCGCGTCAAACTCATCGAAAAGATGGTCAGACCTGTTGGTCCTCCTCCAGAGGTTCGTTCCTGAGATGCCTTTTCGCATGTCCTTCAACGACTGACTTTGCTGCAGACAAGAGATCAGGAGTGATCTGGAATCAAGTGCTAGAACGACCGCGTTCATCGTCACCAACAATACACCGCCGGCTGCTCTCCAGCAGCACCCAGCGCCGCTTCTATAGCATTATCACGACTGCCACGATACAGACCAACCACATGTTCGAATCAAGAGAGGCGTATCCACACGGCAAGCGTCTTCGGGTCTCGTCCCACCTGGATATCAATGGTCGAAGGGGGTACACGTTCGCGGCAAAAGGTTTCGAATGGCATCGAGCCACAACCTTGTCCTTCTATAGGTTTCCTTTATGCACAGATCAAATGAAGAAGATCAAACCCCCCAAAACGCCTGGCCATGCTCATGGTTTACCCGTCCTGATGCTCCTGTGCTGCAGTGCTATGATGTTGATAGTAGGAGAAGGTGTGCATCTAATCGCTGTCACTGGCACTACCAGCACCAGCGTCGTCGTCGTCCTCTTGCACGACGTCGTCGCCAGCCAAGACGGTGAACTCTGCCTTTTGCAAGAGGCTCCTGAGCTCGGTGTTGCGTGGGTCTGTGAGGTCGATGGGGCGCAGCTTGGCCTTGTTGCGTATCCTGAACGAACTCGTCAGCTTTGTAGTCGGCTGCACTGACACTTGTACGACATACCTGGGATCGCAACCAGCGTCAATCAAGATGTCGACGATAGCCTGGCCCTCTTCCCACTCATCCTTGCTCAAGCTGTTGACATATCTCACAGCCTTGTGCAAGCATGTATCTCCCTCTCTCTTCTCTACCCCATCAATCTCCACACCCTCTTGGTCCAGCAGCATATCCAGAACCTCATAGGCACCATACTGAGCACCGATGTGCAGGGCACCGCAGCCCAAGGCGTCAGTCGCAGTGTTGAGGAAGTTGGCAAGTTCGTCGGCCGACTTGAAGTCAGACAGGACTGTGGAAAGGAGATCGGTGTTGTTGCGGCGGCATGCTTCGAGCAAGAGTTCGCGGGATGAGGCACCCTGGGTGGGAGATATATTAGCGGTTGCTTGTGGCTGACTATCTGGTGTTTAGATTACTTCGTCTGCCATCGTGTTTGGAGTGTGCGGATCTGGTGGACCTGGTGGTGAGGCAAAGCAGAGAGCTTTCTGGTAGAATGTAGAAGGATAGTGAGCGTTTGTCAAGGCAGTCAAGGTCGCAGAGTAAAAGTGGTTGATGCTCCTTTGTCCGTCTGGTTGCTGTTCGGGGATGCTGCACGGGCCTTCTGTTCTCCGAGGATCCGTCAGGCCTTTGACATCAAACGTCCATCTCATCGATCTCTCAAGCCAATCCTCTCATATCTTATCCGTCCACATGCCTTGTCAAAGTCTCCATGACCCACGATGCTTGTGGCCAGTTCGATGGATCATAGCCCAGCCAACGTCTGTGGTTGCTTCTATATTAAGAGCATAAGTTCACGAATGCCTGCTATCTTCAAGCAGCGACATGCCTTGGAGTCATGCAGTTGTCGTAAATGTCCAGCAGTTGAAAGACCATTGCAAGCCTTGTCACATACATGCTTGGTGGTTGGGTTAACTGGAACAGCTAGGTCAAGAGTCTGCCGCTAAGTCAATTGAGCTCATATACCACGTGCGACAGAACTTGTGACTCGATGTTTTTTTTTATCGACATGCTAAAGTCTGGTGGTCTTTCCTGCAACTCTTTTCTACCATTACAGCATGATAGCACGGATATTAGGTAGCTCAACATGGCCACGACAACAACACACTCTGCTAGCAGCAGCCAGGACTATCCCCCCTTCATGAGACTGCCATCAGAAATCATCCGACTGATCGTCGACGGAGTTGAACCAAAGGACCTTTCGAGTATGCGCTTGGCTTGTAGATGGCTCAACGCTCACTGTGTTGAAGATTTCTGTCAAAGATTTCGCACCCTCCGCTTCGTCTTCTCGCCATACAGTATGCAGGCTCTTGTGGATATCTCGAATCATCCTATAATCGCACCTCATCTGGATACGATCCTGTTTGGCACTTATCGGCTCGCGAGAGCCAGTCTGCCCAGATTGCTGCATCTCGGAGCCTTGATCAAACACACCCGCGCTGTCCGGGAACAAAAAGATTTCATGAAATCCGGTCATCATCATGAAATGCTACGCGAAGCATTGACAAATCTGATGAAGCATCGTTCAACGATGGTCACTCTGGGCATATTCGACGATTTTGAAAATTGCATCTATGATTGTCTCGATGACCCGTGTGCATATTCTCTACATTTCAAGCCCGGATTCGGCTCTAGCCGTCTGTATAGCTCCTCGGAACATTCTAATGACGCATCCCTGCTCCGTTCTTCCAATGTACGTCGGCCGACGAGCACGCTGGCCGCGATCTTGAACGCCTCAAGACTTGCCAATATATCACTTACCTGTCTTCGACTAAACCTCTGCCACGTCTTTGCGCCTCAAGCTGACATGCAGACTGCAAAATGCGATGCTAGGCTGCACACACTGATATCCAGAATCTTTCGGCCGCCTGGAGATGGTTACAGTCCAATGTTGGAGTTTTCACTGATCACCGAGAACGTGCAATGGTATATGAATCCAGTCCAACGCCGACTTTACTTTGGCTGTGTGGATCCGGACCTGGATTCGGAATATAATAACAGCGTGGACTAAATCTTCTATGGACCTTTCGGAGATATCATGAGTAACGACTACTTCGAAAGTATTCACATCGATAAACTATGCATAGACTGGGCTGATTTCCGTGACCTGGTCACCAAACAAGCAACAACATTGCGGTCGTTAAAGCTGACGTCTGTCGGATTTGGAGGCATCCACTACTTTTATCCTTTCTGGGAAACGCTCCGTGAGCTTCCAGTACTGGAAGAGTTGATTCTGGAGGACGTTTTCAAACACGCCGAAGATGAAATACTCGAACGTGGATCTCCTTGTCATCGATATGTTACAGAAGAGCTCAATTTCCGTGGGCTTTCCGAAGTTCGTAAAGGAGTCCTGGACGCTTTATACATGGAAATGGCAGAGTTGTCGGATTGGGGTAAAACACACAAAGAGAAAGGAACGCTAACGGCGAAGGAGAGGACTGTGGCATCACGCTTTCTGCGTCCACAGGGATTCAGTGAAGCCGAGGTTGATGCCAAACTAAACATGATCAACACTGGCCAAATAGACTCGCCACTCGAGGACTACCATGCCGCTAACTGTGCTGATTGGGTGCAGCGTCTGCCTTCGACTCGATGGCCCGCTCACAGGCTGTCTCCTGAAGACATTCGTGAGATTAACAGAAAAGGCCCGGGGATCAAGCTTATGAAGCCGTCTAATTCAGCAACCCAAGATCCACCAGACTTTGGTCTGGTGATGGTGTTTGTTGTACTCCTACTGGTCTACTGTACATCCATCTCGCTAATTTTCTGGACAATCACTGGCCCAGACCGACGGGATTTGGATCGAGAGGAGTTGTAGAATGTATAGGGTGTTACAGTTGTCGATCCTGTAGCAAGCGCTTGCGGTATAAGAGAATACGAAGACTCTTCTAGTCTATACAAGATGAGACGAGTACAACAGTCTACTCGCAAACGACGACTGTGAAGTCTTGCCAGGTCCTCACGACAGGGGAATCTTTCCGACGAACTTTCTGCGAAGACATCAGCGTGGTGACCGCTCTTTCGTGAGGTTGGGCAGCGATATGCTGCAGCTATACCGAAGCATGATTCGGATCATCGGTGCAGCCTCCCGAGTCTCAGCTGCATGTCTCGACACTTGGCCAACCGCGGATGAAGTCTGCGACTGCCGTGTCTCAGGAATTTCTGGTAGCAATATGAACAAAGAAAGTCAGGAATCCACATTATTCCATGGAACCATTTCGCTGAAGGCTCATATATTATGTGGTATCTCTGTCCAGTCTATCACACCTTCCAGCTTTCCAACACCACGAGCAATATCTACAACAATGGACGATGGCTTCTACTCCAACGACATGGACAACTACTCCCTCCAGCAGTACACCGACTTCCCAGACAAACCCCCCTATGGCGGCGTCGACCCCCGTCTCCTCAGCTCGCCACAAAACACACCTATCCTCAGCAACGAACAACCACTCTCACCCTTCGATTACTCAGTCTTCAGCCCCCATCCACCCAATCCCCGTTTCTTCGACCCAAACCTGCCCCTCCACTCTTACGAACCCATGCGCCATCAAATGCTCGGTCATCGCCGCAGCGTCTCCGTTCCCCCCGAAGACCTGATGCCCGAAACCGTACAACCACCTCCAGCGATGGTGTTCCACCGCGGCGGCACACCCCTGGGAGATTCCATGGGCACCGGCAAGACAAACAGCAGCGCAAACAAAAAGTGGCTGAAGAAAGCCGCCGCGGCCCAAAAGAGACAGATGCAGAGGCACTCGCCATACCCCATGGGAGGAGAAAGACTGCAAGTCAAGAGAAGCCACACCCAACCCGTGTTTCCGCAACCACAGCAGACGCATCATCTCGGGCCCACCAGCGCACCCCAGCAACTGCTCTTGACAGCCGAAGATCAGGTTTCCCAGGCCGTGATGCAGGGTTTCGATATGGGACCTTTATCCTCACCACAATTTGCCGATTTCAACGGCATGGACACCACGGCACAAAACTCAAATCTGCATATCGAGGCGATCGATGTGGATGCTCTGGTCTTTGGCGCGAGGACTAATGTCGACACTGCTGTTCTGGGCATGCTCGGTTTCGCAGAGCGCATCTCGAGGGACTGCGAAGCCATGCGTGAGTTTTTGAAAAGGGGGTTCAGAGTTGGTAGGGAGGATGAGGTTGAACGGTACGTTTCCATTATGACCTTTATTTCTGGAGGAGAGTAGTGGTGGCTAATATTGCCGTGCCATCCAGTATTCGTCAAGAAAAACGCACTGCCAATCACAAAGCATCCACCCTTGAAGACGGACTTGAAATGCTTCCATTACCCGATGCAAAGGCTGAGGAAGAATTTACCGTCCCCATCACAGGCCAAGACATCAGAGATCTAGACGGTAAATTTACACTTCTGCTTTCATCCACAACTCAACTAATATCTGTGGCATCCAGATGAAAAAACCAGTGCTTTGTTGGAACTGTACGGTATCCCCTTTACCGCAGACATGTTCTTGCACGATAAGAAGTTGGCGTATTTGCGTTTCGTGGGCGCTGGTCGGGTGCTTATGCATCTTGTGTTGGATTGAAAGTTTGAGATTGGGGTGAGAGGGGTGGTCATGGGTTTACTGCGAGGAGAAAGCTATGATTGATGAGGGAGTTTGGGATAAGCATCTCCGTGGGGATATTACTGCGTTTTCTGGAAATTGTTTTGTAGCTGCATGACTGCAATGGGATGGTTTTCGTGAGCAATGGGAGTTAAAGCGCACCTCGATTGTTGACCCTCTACTTTCGCCAAAGTCGTGAGATATGTACATCACATCTCAGCAATTTGGTTGATGAGTAAGTCAGACAACCGCAAATACACTCAGACGCACACGAGCACACGCAGCAAGGAAGCAGAAGCACGATTTCAGCACACAAGCAAGAACGATACAAGAAAGAAGAGGGTAAACATTCTATTAAGCATCTGCACAAAACTTCAACACACAAACACACACACACACACACACACACACACACACAAAACACACACAAAGTCATTCAATCAGCCTTCCGTCGACTCCGACTATCCTCCTTGATCAAAGTATCCTGCGAATCACCCAACGAAGCATCCCTCGTACTAACCACATGGAACGAGAAATCAAGCTCGCCAACCAACTCCTTGATATCAGCCAGCAAAGCTTTAATGTCGTCTCCAATACACTTTGTCGATATCTGCATGACAGCAAACGCAGCAAAGCCAGGCTCGGCCATGTGTCTCACAGACAAGATATTGGAGTCCAAGCTCTCTAACTTGGCACTGAGGCGGTAGGGCTCAGGGTGTTGGAGATATGGCGGCAGGGGTTGTCCACTAGCCACCGAGGCCGAGAGCAGCGAAAGCAGCGTTGTGGATTCTTTGCTCGTGATATCTGCTTCCTTGACGAGACGGCGAAAGTCGTTCAGCCATTGCGAGTCCGAGCCATCTTTGTCTGCGTTGCGCATTTCGGAAAAGGTTTGGGAGGCGTAGCTGAGCAGAGAGGCAAAGTTGAGGATGTCTTGGATGCGAGCGATGATTCTGTCGTAGTTTTGGCGGGGGAAGCGGCCGCCGATGGGCACGTCGTATTTGATAAAGCCTGAATGTGTGCGTAGGCCTTGTAGCACGAGTACGGATTTTGAAAACACGGTCTGTCGGATCTTTTCGAGCTTCTTGGCTGGATTCTGTCCTTCGTCGAAGGTGTCCAAATCATTGAAATCACCCCTGACACGGAACTTGACAGTCTCGACTACGACTGAGTAGTAGTTGGCGAGCAAGTACAAAGACGAACCGAGGTTGCGGCGAAGCTCCGAGTGTTCTGAGATCGGATAAGGAAAGATGGTCCATATCCAAGCGACAAAGATACCTGCAGCGACAGTGGCAAGACGGTAAGGAGCCAACTCGTAGATGGGGTAGTATGCCTGGCCATTTGTCTCGGAGGCCTGCACGCCAATCTTCCTGACTTGCAACTCGTATCCGATGATCAGCGTATTTGTAACCGAATAGATCATGCCAACAGGAATGAAGCGAGGGAACTTTAGAACAATGAAGAAGCCCCAAGCAACAAAGAACCAGAAGAAGACGAGTACTCCAGCAGTATGCCCGTCGACAATGTACCAGATGATGAAACTCGTCACCATAGCGGAGAAAGTGCCAACGAGGCGGAGCACGAAACTGAACAAGCTTTGTCCAGCAGAAGGGGACATACTCAAGCCCACCATAATCTGAGCCCAGAACAATCGCTGTCTGACGTAAAAGGTCTGAGTGTCATGCAGATAGGCGATGATGGCAAGACACATGGTAGCACAAGCAGCTCGGAATCCGAAGGAGGATGCTGGCGAACGAAGGAAGTGAGCAATACCACGAAGGCGATCTCCGAACTTTTCCCAAGAATTGCTAGGAGGCAGGTGCTCAGGGTCTTTGCGCTTGGTGTAAGCATCGCCGAGGTATACGTTGGAAGCTCGGTTACCATCCTCGTTCATACCATGCTGTTCATCGGTGTATGCGTCTTGCTTTCGGCTGTAGGAGGACTTGATCCACTTTCTGAAGCGCTTGATACCGGGTACGATGAGCCTCTTGCGGCCCAACTTTCCACTTTCGACTTTTGCATCAGCGAACTTGACAAAGTCGTGAACGGTGATAGCTATCGAGTCCAATAGATAGTCCACGTACAAGACAATGAAGAGTCTGGCCCTGTACTTCTGGCGCTCATCATTGTTCTTAACATTGTGGTACCAATCAGGTGCGGTGAATTCGGCGTTTTGTGTGTTCTCGAAGAAGTCGTCAGGCAAAGAGAAACCCCTGAGTTCACACCAACGTCTCAGGAGATTGCGCTTCTGGCTGTGATAATCATCTACTCGCTTAAAGTGGTAACCCTGGAAGTCCCGGTCTCCAGGATGTGGTCGATCGCCTTCAGACTCGGCATCTGCCTCTTTCTTCGGTGGCTTAATCAACTGCAGGGTGATCAATACGTGCTCGAAGCCTTCATCAATGTCGCCAACGATTCGAGCAAACGGTTCGCGCATCGTCTTGAAGATGGCATGCCAATCTGCAACGGCCTCCATTCTGCTCCTCTCGTTGGGATCGTCCAGTTCTTCGAGTGGCTTCTCCGGGGCGGGATGGTTCCAGTTTCTGTCTTCGGCGATTCTCTCAAACACATCAATCACACTGCTAAGGCCTATGATGGGAAGCATCAGCCCTCGTAGTTGTTTGAAGATTGCCTGTAAATCATCAGGGCCAAGGCGTCCAACGGCAATTTCTCTCTTGGCAAAGGTCAAGTCGATAGAAAGTTTTCCGTGCAAAGCCGCGAGTCCTGCAAGCGTATCCTTAATAGCTTGGGCTTCTGAGGTTCGCTTCGGCTTCTCTGGGATGTTTGTGTCGCTTCTCCCGAAGAACATGTCTCCTTCCTCGAGACTTTGAAGATATGTAAGATTTGCCTTGGTCATCTTGCGTAATAGCATAATGTATCCCGTAAACTCCTTGAAGACGACTCCTCGCATGGTTATAGGGAAGATAAACAGAGAAACACCTCCTCCGATGCCGAATCCGGTAAGGAATGATTCGAGAAGTCGTTTGACGAAAGAAATTCCTGCTGTCATGGAACCAAATTGCGGAGCGTAAACCATGCTTACGTTTGCAAAGATGGTCGCAATGATACCTGGAATCATGAGCTGAGGATTCCTCGCTCGCATAGTGTTGATGATCCAGATTTCAAAAAACAGCCAGATGCCACTGACTGCTGCTGCAGATGAGTTGTAAGTGGACGTGGCTGCGCCTGGAGAAGGCGTTCCGCCTGTGCCGGGTCCTCCTGTGCGTACAGCCGTCTGAGTGTGAAGTCTAGCCTGGACTGCACAGTATATGGCTAGCAGTGCGACACATGAGGCGAGACAGGTGGCGAGTATATTCAACAACCAGGTTTGTAGGAATTTAGCTCTTGGCATAATTGCAAAACTCAATATGGAAACGACACCAACGAGGTATCCTAGTGTGGTATAGGTCTCAGCGAAGTTTGTAGCCTGGTATGCAGCCAGACTGATTGTTGGCGCAAGAGCACCTCTGCCACACTGTCAGGTCCAAACAACCTCTTCCTGATAACATGACACTCACTTTGCCATGATTTTCATGGTCGTCACGTCCAATTGTGTTTTTGACCATAGCTTCCCAGCTCTTTCCTTCAGACTAGGCTTGTTTATCTTTTCGGTTTCGACTCGGTCTCCAGCGCCTCCATTGTCGTGATGTTTTTCTGGGTTGCCATTGGAACTTGGCGCGTCTGTTGTTGGTGGGGTTCGCGAGGATGGCGAGGTAGAGGACATGGTAGGTATCGGCACAGCTCAAGCGAATGGCTCTGCTTCGATGTAGTACTAGGTGTATAGGCGCATGCTCTTATCGTTGGAATGTAAGCAGGACCAGGAGCACGAGGGATGAGACCAAAATAATAATAGAGATTGCGAAGACGGCCGCCCGCTGATGACGTTGGCTATGGTCAAAGCGTGCCGTCGTCTGGGGTCGTTCTCCGAAAAATCCGAGTACCCGGATGGCGGCTCTGTATTCGGCATGCACACTCGAGAATAATCATTGACTACGGTCAGATCGAAGGCAGTTCACAAGAGAATTTGTGACGTGGCTAGGTTCTGAGTTTCCAGTGAGGCAGCCTGACGCTTCTAATGAATAGATTGGTATCGCCATACGAGGTTTCGATACATAACGCTGTAGCAGCTTCGCATTGTCTCCGCATCAGCATATTCGACCAAGGAGGATGCGGTAGCCTAGCTGTGGGTACGCTGCCATCCTATTTCCAAGCATCTCTCGGCTCCATACACCTTGCGCTGTCGCACGACGCACGAGGCCCCTGTATTGGCTCGCTCGGCATACGACGCCGATGCAGCGTGCTCTGGTCGGATAAAGGGTTTGATCTATCCAAGACTGGCCAACATGTGACTTTCTCTGGAAGTACTTGTCTTGGACTAGGCCCGAAGGTTGGCTTTGAGAGGTAATGATTTGGATTGAGAGCATCTGGCTCTACAGGATCTCGTCGTCGTCGTCATTGTTCGCAGCATTGTTGACAGGGTCGGCAGTATTCGGTGCTTCCATGTCCTGTTCCACGTCGACGTCCTCGTCTTCCCACTCGTCACCAGGCATGGCGAATACTGATGGTCTGCCAGGGTGCTCTTCGTCGCTTGAGTTGGCATCGGTGTCGACAGCTTTCGAGCCCTTTGCAGCCTTGGGCTGGACGAAGCGGTTGGTCTTGTCGTTCATGGCATCCCAGGTCGCCTGTGTGTGGTCAGAGTAATGTCACAGTACACGTTGTCTGGTGGATGGTACACACTCTTCGGTCGTCAATCCTCCTCGCTCTGACGAAGCTCTTGGCCTTTTTTGTGTGTAGAACATCCATGTTCGCTTCGGCGCGCTCCAGACCCTTCTCTTTACGCATGCGCTGGGCACGGGTCATGGGCTTCTGCTTCTTCTTTTTCGAAATGCCAGCATCGTGTGCTCCAGGATAGTAGTCTGCGGATTCCTTGGTGGTCTTTTCCGAGGTGATGGATTTGTCGAGGTCGATTCCTGGTGATGCTTCACGGCGCGCGGCGCGAGAGCGAGTAGAAACGGCTGTTGTCGTGTTAGCTTGAGAATGGCACGAGTGTGATGACGCTTACTCACGGCGAGCCTTTGCTTTGGTTGCTTTGGCCATGGTGTATTGTTTGGTTGTTTGGATTACAAAAAGTGAATGTTGACTTTGCTACAGAAATTATTGGTTCCTTCTGCCAGCGTCATATCCGAAGGCGGTGAGCACATGGGCAGGGTGTGCCGCGTCGAGATGGACCCTTGGGCTTGACTTGTGCCAACCAAACGAGCAAGGTCAGTCTTTTGCTGACGACCATCGAACCCGACCGAATCTTGCCTTCTCTCGCCGCTCCATTTCTTTGTCAAGACAGCAATCCATGCTGACCCACCTCCGCCTGTCTCGCCCTGCACCGAATCACGACCCAGGCGCATCATGAGCGCCTCGTACACATATTCACACGCCTCCTACTCGTATCGCAACGACTCTTCTACACCCGACCGTCCGCTCGCTTCGAAAAACGGTGCCTGGATTGCTGCTGGCATCGCTATCTGCTACGCAGCCTATACATTCGCCCTCCCGTCAACCCTCGCCGTTCTTGTCTGGAATGTCTTAGTCCTGCTCACTCCTACTGCTCTCGTCCTTGCTGTCGACAAGCGCAGGAATCCAACTCTGTACCAAGATTCCACCACCCCTCCATCGAGCGCCGACAATTACACCTTCAAGAGCGAAGCAATGAAGCGAATCTTTGGTCTTGGTTCCGCCTCGGCTTCCATACTTCCCAGCGCAAACTCGTTGAGAAGAGCCAGCTGGCTCGGTGGTCTTGGCTCTAGATCCGATGCGCCACCTGGTCTTGGGAACTGGGACAACTCATGCTACCAGAACAGTGTTTTGCAAGGACTGTCTGCTCTCCAGTCATTGACTACCTACCTGGAACAGTCAGACGCAACCAAGTCCGAGGATACTTCAACAACCGTTGGCTCGTTACGCGACCTGATGGCAAGGCTAAACGACTCTTCCAACAATGGTTGCCGCATCTGGACTCCGGCCAAACTGAAGTCTATGAGCAGTTGGCAGCAGCAGGATGCCCAAGAATACTTTTCAAAGATCATGGATGACATGGAGAAAGAGACGACCAAGGCTCTCAAGACCGCACCAGGAACCGCAGGACTTCAAGAAGTTGGCTCGCTGGACACTGTCAAGGCATCTGGTTCTGCCCATCAGAATATGGCCGCGCAAACGCGCAATCCCCTCGATGGCTTCCTTGCCCAGCGCGTTGCATGCACCAACTGTGGTTTCTCCGAAGGCCTTTCTATGATTCCCTTCAACTGTGTTACGGTACCGCTCGGCAGGAACTACAGTTACAAAATCGAGGATTGCTTGAACGAATACACAAGTCTGGAAGAGATCACTGGTGTCGAATGTGCAAGATGTACCTTGTTGCGTACCAAGTCACAGCTCGAGTACATGACGACCGAATCGGACGACTCAACCGACCGCTCCGCTCCCTCTTCGGCCTCGCTGCCTCCGGAACTCCGTGCCATGGCCCTTAAGAGGTTGCAAGCAGTAGAGCAAGCGCTTGCTGACGGAGACGTTTCGGATGACACACTGAACAAGAAGTGTCAGATCCCTAAGAAATCTCGAGTATCCAGTACCAAAACCCGCCAAGCTGTAGTTGCCAGAACGCCGCAGTGTTTGGTGATACATGTGAACCGAAGCGTCTTTGATGAGTATACAGGTGCTCAAAGCAAGAACCTTGCTGAAGTCACATATCCCAAGATTCTCAATCTAGGTCCGTGGTGTCTGGGCACCACCAAGGACGTCGGTGATCAAGAAGAATGGCGCATGAATCCTTCGAGGTCAATGATCGGATCTTCTGGCAACGACACAAGAGCTCAGTATGTCCTCCGAGCTGCTGTTACTCACTACGGTCGTCACGAGAACGGCCACTACATTTGCTATCGCGAGCATCCGGAACATATTCAAGACACCGACAACGAGACTGTATCAAAGCATACACCTATGAAGTGGTGGAGACTCAGCGATGATGATGTATCTGCAGTCAGTGAAGATCACGTTCTCGGACAAGGCGGTGTGTTCATGCTCTTCTACGAACGCTTGGACGCTTCTGCTCCTGAGCCTGCACCCCACGACACGCAGAAGGTGCATCAAGAGGATGTCACAACCAACACGACACCCAGCGTTCAGAGCGAAGGGTTATCCAAACAATCAGAGGTGATAACGGAGGAGGACGAAGCTGTTTTACAGCATCCTATCGAACCATCGTCGGAGCTAGAAGTGGAACAAACACCACTGCCACTACCGAATGTCAGAAAGGCATCAACACCTAATAGGATGAGGACGGCTGGTAACAAGGGCCGACGCAGGTCATCGGGGTTCTCGACACTCCAGGCGGTTGCTGCGACATGAGACACCATTCATTGAGGAGGGGCGTGTTTACTAGCGAGGCGTTTTGATGCATATTCTGGACACATTGGGGACACACGGTCATGGTTGACTGGACCACAGACGCTCGATGAAAAATATTCTTTCGGTCTTTACATAGCCTAATGATGATCACGACGATTGGATGCAATCCGCATCACTATCACTACCCTTGAACCATTTTTCGCAATGACACACCTATGCAACAGAGTTGGTCTTGTGATAACATTGCCATCAGATGCAGCTGTCAACCTACTGTGACACTGAAGCGGCCAACAATGTTCGCTCGCTTTTACAGCTGGCGGCTTTGATGGCACAAACAAGCCTTCCAGATGCGCAGTCACTAAATTGAACAGACATGTCGCCATGTATGAGAATATGTGCGAGAATAGAATATTTAGATGTCGAGCATTCAGAGGTGAAGCGAGGAAAGAGCAGAAGGGTTCTTGCCGAAAGCGGGAATAAGTGGGGCTGGCCACAACGCTAAGCGAGGAAAGTGCGATGTGGAAAATTCACACACTCTCAGATTGAACGACGATTCGACCAGCGACCAACGACAACTCGCCCAATCCGACACAGTACGAACATATCTCTCGCTCGCTCCACCGTCTGAACAGCATCACTGACCTCGATTTTTCGTAAAGATGCCCGCCGCAAAGAAGCATGTCCCTATCGTCAAGAAGCGTACGTCCGCCCGTCCGAGGAGCCACGAGCACACACCCGTCCTACACACATCCAGAGAGCGCCGCCACGATAGACACGACCGCCGAAGAGAAAAAACAGGGAGCCCGTCGCTGACAGTGATGGAATTGCAGGCACTTCGCGCTTCACCCGCCACCAGTCGGACCGCTTCATGCGCGTAGACCCCAGCTGGAGAAAGCCCAAGGGTATCGACAATGCCATGCGCCGTCGCTTCAAGGGCCAGGCCGTCATGCCCAAGATCGGTTACGGTTCCAACAAGAAGACCCGCCACATGATGCCCTCCGGCCACAAGGCTTTCCTCGTCAACAACGTCCGCGAGCTCGACCTTCTCCTCATGCACAACCGCACCTACGCCGCTGAGTACGCCGTTCCTCCTCCTCCCACCGAGCAACGGAGCCTTTGCTCTCCGCAACAAGCAACATCAATTCTAACATGCACCCTTACAGGATCTCCCACGCCGTCTCCGCCCGCAAGCGCATCGACATTGTCGCCCGCGCCAAGCAGCTCGGTGTCAAGGTCACCAACGCCAAGGCTAAGATCACCACCGAGTCATAGATGATTTCGCTGTAGTGGTTTTATCGGTACTCTTCTTCGGCGCAGACAGAAAGGGGGAAAAACTTTGGTAGCAACCTTTGATCATGCTCTCATTCACGGAAACGGCCTCTCGGACTTATAAGATCTGGGCTTCTGGGGGTGGTGGTCAAATTAGGCGAACTTTTTCATCAACGAAAAAAAAACTTGCAATGAAAAACGTCTTCGAGGCTACGTTGTGTCGCGAACAAAGAACAAAAACATCGAGGGGCAATCGAAAAAAGACATGGCTTTATGATTATACTCTGGTGTCTCCTTTCCGGCTTTCATCTGAACCTGTGCCCTGACCTTCTCTTGTATGATCAGCAGCCGACTTGTTCGAGCTGAATAGTACCAATGAGTAAGTGACTCTTCGACGTCTGCCCATGAGACAATGTCATCCGCCATCAATGTATTTACTTCAAGGTGACAGACCAATCCCTTTACTCTGGGCATGCCGTGACATGCTCCCCGAGTTCAAATGGTTCCATGTACAAGATAGTTCAGAAGATGAATTTGAAACACTTTTCTTTTTTGGTCGTTGGGATATCGATCTAAGCCCTCCCTTTACACATGCCAGAACCCTTTTCTTCTGACTTTCCCACAATGAAGAACTGTGTTTTCCGAATAATGGATGATGCCAGAATTACAGAAGAATGAATAGAAAAAAACAAAAACAAAAAACACCCGACCATGTGTAGATTAACGCCAGAGCGCCTCGCTCATGCAAGCTTTGCCAGCCGTATAACCCCCCAGTTGTTTTGCTGGCGTCGTCTTTTTGAGATGTCTTGCTTTCCCCCCCTTTCCTTTTTGTTTGTTGTTTGTTTACTCCTCCATGGAGTTGGAGTCTGCGACAGGAGTCACGTCAGCCGAAGCCTGGCTCCAGTAAGCCTTGACCTGGATCCTGAACTCTGCCATGGCGACGCCAAACAGCTTGAGCAAAGCGGTCTGGTGGCTGTTGAGGGTGCGGCCTTCTTTGCAGAGCTCGTAGTCGCCGTCGAGGACGACCTTGCCCTTGTCGAGCTTGGTGGGCATGCCCCACTTTCTCACGGTGACCTCCAAGCTGTGGGGCAGGGCGACGTCTTCGTCGGCGGGCAGGTCGCCGCCGCGCGAGTAGACGACGCCGGCCGGGATGGTGAAGTCCCTGGTGGCCTTGACGCCGGCTCTCGCGTAGTCGATCTCCGAGTAGGCGGCAAAGTAGTCGAGGACGTCTGCAGGGTCGCGGTTGGACAGCAGCAGGCCGACGCTGCCGTCAATGTAAGGGGTCAGTTTTGCGAGGCCCGGTTGGTACTCCTCGGCGTCGGTCATGCCCAGGGCCTTTGCCATGACTTTGGTCTTTCCGAAAAAGATGCGCGAGTCGGCAAAGTGGGTGCGGACGTCTTTGAGGTAGGTGTTGCGCATGTTTTCGACGCCAAAGACGTAGATGTGGGAGAAGTTGTCGGCGGCGTCGCGGACGTTGTCGAAGAGCTTTGTGCGCAGCTCCTTGTCCTTTTTCTGGACTTGGGTCAGGTGGACGACCTTGGATCTCTTTGACTTGGGCATGGTTGTTGTGTATGTGGGTTGGTGTGTGTGTGTGTGTGTGTGTGTGTGTGTGTGTGTGTGTTTTGGGTGAGATAGGGTCGATGTGCCGCTGGCGACTGGGAGTACAAAAAAAATCAGGATGGAGCTGCGACTTTTGCGGGGAAAAGTCGCGACCAAAGCCCCGACTTGCCGACCCTTGACCTGAGTGTGTGTTTGATGTTGATGTCGCAAACATGGTTGATTGTTATCAACTCGTCATCGCCTAGTCTAGCCATGATATAGAGGACATGATCGAGTTCATGGACTATGTCCAAAACGCCTTTTACTCGGCGTCGCTGTGGGATCATGACAATTCCTACAGCACCCTGACGGCCACGGCCAACGGTAATCCTCGACACGCCTTGTCTCTTTCCATGCGCTGACCCTCCTCCAAGCCCTGCTTGATTTCCAAACTCCCCATGGCCTTCGCCTTCGCATATCGTCACTGTCTGCGCCTGGCTTTGCCACATCGTACACTCTCTCCAACAGAGGCTTCGTCGATGGCTCCATCTCCTTTCTCTATTCGTCCTTGCCCATGCGCATTCCCTCCCAAAGCAGCATCATAGACTTGCGGAACCTGGTCAGGGGCTACAGACACCTTCCCGAGCTACGCCGACCCGACGAGACGTACCTGTGGGAGATCTGGCAAGCTGGACGACGCATCGACAAGAAGGACACTTTGCTGTACGGCCGTCTGTATCTGCCCACATCCACCCTCGAGGCCTTGTACCTGCGTCGCATATCACCTTCGCGCCTTCTTCGCCTGTCATGTGTCTCGGACTCTGCTCTCCCCAACGGTGGTTCTGTCCTGGCACAACTGCAGAACGACCACGCCAAGTACTCGACAGAGTACCTCTTTTCCACCGACAGCTGCTTGATGGGCATCCGCGGTCTGTACAACTTTGGTCTCGACCCTCGCACCATCCCTCGCACCACAACCCCCAGGGGCAACGTCGTACCCATCGATCCTCAAATCGGCCGTCTGAGCGCTGGTGCCGAGTTGTACTTTTCACCTCTGAATAAGTCCGGAGGTGTGTCGACTGCCATCCGCTTCACCACCCTCCCTTCGCACACGGGCTTCCCGTATACCATGGCTTTGACCTTGAATCCCCTCATGGGCAACATCTCCTCGAGCTATGCCGTCAAAGCCGGCTCCGATGTAGCACTGAGCTCGCGCTTCGACTTCAACATCTACAGCTACGAATCCGACGTCCAACTCGGTCTCGAACTCTGGCGACGAAAGCCTCTAGAAGCGGGCGAGACTTTGTCTGTTGAAGACAAAGAGCCACCAGCACCCCAAGAGTCAGTCTTGGAGACCAAACTCACCAAAGACCTGCTCCAACAAAACAATACCCAAGAAGTCGACAGTGTGTTCAAGGCGAGGGTCAACCAACACGGCAAGATTGGCGTCTTGTGGGAGGGCCGCATCAAGGATCTGCTGGTCAGTATAGGTGCGGATCTCAACTTGAAGAGGAGGGACAACATTATCGGATCAGTGGGTTTGGAGGTCTCGTATTCTTCTTGATTGCTTGGAATGTATACCCTATATTCGCCATTCAAAGATGAGGATACACGTGCGATGGAGCTATTGATTGCAAAGTTTCCTCTGAGACCCTTTCTGCCAAATGTCTCTTGCACCTTGCTCGGAGAAGCAAAATTTACACATGTATACACATTCACGGCTGTAGCAAGGGTGGCGATCCAAAACGCCGTTCCACATTCACAATATGATCAAAAACACGACATGCACAAAAAGCAACAAACCACTTGGTTCTAGATTTTTTTTCACATGCTACCATCCATCTTCGCCACTCTTACAAGCACTATGCCATGGTAGATGTCGACTACGAGATTTGTACCTCTCGCGAAGCACTGTAAGTACTGGAGGACGGTCTTGCTCGCTATACCCGTCACCCTGACCATAATTCTCCTTTTGGCAAACTTTAAGTTTTTTTTACGTGGTTTAGAAGAGGGACTTGGCGTTGTTAGTATTATATAGGTTCTAAGGAGTGAATAGTAAATCATAAGTACAGGATGTGTGGGGATGTATAGAATGCTATTATGAAAAAGAGAGAAAGTTGTTTTTCTGGGAGGATATTCATATCAATAGGATAGAGGGTAGAGAGGCACGATTACAGGACAATGTAGACATGACCATTACACTTGACTTTTAGGAAGCCCGGCTATACTTTGTTCCATCTCTTTGGTATCCAAACACGTCCGTTAGAAGTAGATAGAGATAACATTTGCCTACTGCTCTGTTAAGTCACGTGCGATGCTTAAGCTTTTATCTCCTAAACCTCGAGTCCTTCGCTACCTATATAAGAATGCAGATATCCTTATAACTGCTATTACCATCGACGCGAACATACTCGGCAGTCGCATACCCCATTGTGTCAAATCACATAAACACCCTTCTCAAACTCATAAAATCACGACCTAGAACCAATTAACTACAATCCATTCCTCGCAGCGAAACATCTCAGACTCCCATGGCGAGACGACTTGCAAGCTATCGTAACAAAGCACATCAACACCCTGCGACGTTGGTTGTTCGAGACACTCATACCGATGGTTCCTGAGTATGAGACTCGTTGATGCCATCTTAGCTTGCGATTACCTTGACTTGTGTCATCTTAGCAACCCATAAGCTCTGGGAATGGTGTGAAGCTAGTGGAGCTCATCTTCAGGCTACAAAGTGGTCGAGCAAAGTCCGAAGAAGAAGTTGCGTCTGCGACTTGCTGGAAGCGGGCGGGTTGGATGGAAACTACAGACCGAGGAAAGGGCGAACCAGCCAACAGGCTGAGGATAAAGGGGTGTGGACGAGGGAAACTGCGTATTAGATCGTTACTTGCGCTCGACGAACTGCTTTGTAGTCAGCGTCAAAATGTATAGTACCTTTCGCTTCATCAAATCTTCCATCGGGAGTCCTGTTGTAGCGAGCTCCCTCTAGACGGCCCTTTTGCATGTATCGATACTGTGAAAAGGTATGTTGCTCGAGATCAGTCGGCCGTTCGTGAAGATCCTGGAAGTAGCTTCCCAGAGGAGCAAAGGACTCGGATCGGCCAACTACTCTTCAGTCAGCATAGAAAGCACACGTTGCTTTCAGGTCAGATATAACGTCCACTGAAACGCCTGACACCACAAGTTCTTTCCGGATGATGTCCGTAAGGTGTGAATACTCTGTATTGTCATGATACCTTCTGTTTCTACCTACCTCGAAGACCCCCATCAAGCGCTTCTCGGCCATCCATGTTTGAGTCCTGAGAATGTAATCATGGTGTTAGGACCAGGATGATCTCTAATGCACCAAGTCGGAATGCTCATGCGCATTGTGCCTTGGCCAAAGAACCACACACTCATGTAGATAGTGCGCTTGCTGAGAGGATCCCACATCTCGATTCTGACAGGAGCGAGGGATGTTTGCTTTGGGACATCGAACTGCTTGATGAGGCAGTAAAAGTCGCGTTTTCCTTCTTCTGCTTGGAAACGCAGCTCCCCACAATAACGAGTCTGGTTGGCGCTGGGCTTGCAGTGACCGGGAGCACACATTCGCTCTGCGTCGCCATGTTCCTGCCGGGTATAGAACGAGATGAGGATGTCTCTGCCGGCAGCTTGCTTGTAATCTGCAGAGTGGAAGTACCATTGCCCGGAAAGTTCATGAAGAGGCACGACGGAGCCTTCACGAATGGCATCTCTCTGTTTCTGCACCGTGTCAATGGTAGTCGCGATATTGTCAGTCCACTCGTCGTCTGAGTCACTGGAATCAGACTCTTCGGCTTTGATGGCCATAGCTGTTGAGTCTTGATTGTGATCATCCATGATCGCATCTGTATCCTCCTGCTGCTCGGTTTTGACAGCTACACTTGTATTCAGATCTGTTCTGATGACTCGATCATAGCCCTCCATCGCTTGAGAGGGACCATCACGCTCCGAACGCTCAGTGCGTCCGCTGCAAATGCTGTTTCCGTTTGCTCCCTTGTTCCTGCCGGCATGCGAACTCGACTCTTTTTGAGAGTCTCGATTTGTGTCCTCGCTCC
The DNA here is from genome assembly GCA_019677095.1 of Aureobasidium sp. SLJ-2021a. Taxonomy (NCBI): domain Eukaryota; kingdom Fungi; phylum Ascomycota; class Dothideomycetes; order Dothideales; family Saccotheciaceae; genus Aureobasidium; species Aureobasidium sp. SLJ-2021a. The sequence continues at coordinate 288,976 of JAHRBU010000009.1, read as the reverse complement.
AGACGGCTGCGAATCTAGCCATGATTCGGCCTTGAATATTCGGGAACGGCATGGGCGCAGTGATGAACATTGTGCCGCTTCCCCAGATGATCATGCTTCCTGGATGAACATCGCCATCGGTGCCTTTGAATTGCACATCCACCTTCTTGCCTGTGACCCATGCGGAAGGTGAGAACTGTAAGATTGCATACGTCTCCACCTCATCATGCAACCCTATGGTCAAATTGCCTCGGTAGTGTTTGATATTGGCTCTGAATCGTCTCTGTTCCTTGGTTGTTGTCTCCCATAGCTCTATCTGATGATAGCCATCACGATCAGGGTTGAAAGCTTCTGCATAGAGCAGCCACCTACCAGACAAAGGCCCTCGAGGCATTCTCGGTCGAGTGGCTCTTGGACTGGAGACATTGTCTGCAAGTATGCGTTCGCACTTATCAGTCTGAGCTTGTACTTCATCGTGACGGCTTCTCGCCAAATCCCTCCAATGATCGCTCGTGCTTTTAGATATCTCGTCCTCGCTGTCTTGATCATTTTCTGAGTTGCCATGCTGACCACCAGCAGAAAGGTTCTGCCCAGCGTCGTCTTCACTTCCAGATTCACTTTCCAAATCGCTGTCTGAAGCAAGCTCGGACGGGCGATGCTCAATCTGGGGATATGCTGCAAGGTATTTCTTGTCCTTCGAGCTTGGTCTCCAGTTCTCCGGACGTAGACGTGGATTCTGCACTAGACATTGTTGGTCGGTATGAGGGCGTACCCTGGGCGCCGAGTGATGAGGTACGCTGCAGCCTGCCCTCGGAACTGGTTGTGAGTCTTCGACGACTTGAGAGATGTTGCGCTTTGCCGGCTGTTGTGACGAGGTTGCGAGTGAAGAAGTATGGTTGGTTGTCTGTTCTTGTAAAAGTCGACTGTGCTCAACAACGACCAGATCGACAAGCTCGTCGAAGGTCAGAGCCGATCCTTGGTCCGGTACCAAAACATTATGGGTTTTCAGTAATGTTTTGCGGAATTCGCCATACACATCAGAGTCGAGCGCGTCGAGAAACACCATCTTCAAATAGTTTTCTGGAAGACGTTGTTCGGTGTCGCGGCCGACCAAATTGTTGTATTGATCGAAAGCCTCTCGAAGACGGTCAGCGGCTGGTCTTGGTGAATCGGCAAGTTCGATGTATTCTCGTGTGAGTTTCTCGCTGTACAATCCAAACGCCTGCTGGCTATCGGATATACAGTATTTTGTTTTGAGGCTGACATAAGTATCGTGTGCGTTCAGGGCTCCGAATTCATCGAAGTTGATATCAGAAAATCCACGCATAGCCCTCAGTAAGCTTTCATTGCGAGATCGCCAAATCGCAGTGCGCTTGATGTTCTCATTCCATTCCGCAACAGTACTTTGCTTGCCTTCCAGTGATTGCGGATGCTTTGCTTCGCCATTGAGAACAGTGTCAGAGCCAGCCATCAAGGCGGCGTGTTGTAACGAATCGCTCCATTCTTGCCAATTAGTTTCACCCTGTAGCTTGGGCAACGCGTCGTAGTATTTTTCGTGAACACAGCTGATCTGCGCGAGCTCTTTGACCGATGGGTCGGAGAGTGTAAGTCGACCGCTCATCGCAGTGGCTGCCAGGCGTGCGTGGGGTGGATCAAAAAACAGACGTTGTGTCGGGTGTTGATGTCCCGAAAGCGCGGCAGGAACTTTTCGCAGCGCGCGCCAAGCAATTTGTTTGCTCTGCGCTTCCACGACTCTTCGACAAGAAGATTGGTAGATTTTAGTTGTTGGGATACAAAGAGTGAAGAAAAGTGTATTGGAATTCGCTTTCGACGGAGGCTGTAAAGATCCAGTCAAGTTTGTGTTTTTGCAATTGTCCTTTGGGAGACTATCCGTTGCAGACACGCTTTGACCACTTTCTCTGCATACCTCTGAGCATTAATACTTTGCATGAGTTGTGCAGCGTACTCTAACCAACTTTACTGCAACCTCACTCCATCTTGCTTACCTTCCTGTTGTTGCTCTAAACACATCGATCGGAAAACTGGTTTAGATCTCCTTCAACAAAAAATCACCAAGATGCCTCCTAACAAGAAACGCAAGGCCGTCGAGGAACTCCCACCCAAGGAGAAGCCAGAGGCCACATCATCTTCACGATCTGAAGTAACAGATTACCCCAACACATGTTTATGTCGTCCAGAATCTCTATTCAGACTCCATGGATATCATCAATGAACAAGATTTGCATGGCATCTACACCGACCGCGAGATCGCGAGCTCGGCAGCCCACGATCATTACAACAAACACTCGTCGTGGAGGTCGTTGAGCATCTCAGAACACCTTTGGGCCGAGGACGACAGTATGCGCAACGGCAAATATCGCGACTTGCCAGATGACGAAGCAAGCGGTGACGGGAACGACAGGATTATCCGCTGGCGCCATGATGGGGTATACGGCTTGAAACGAGGGGAGGGTATATCTATGTTGTCTGGGTAGAGAGAAGAGAGGTCGATTCAACTGCCACACCAGCACCGCCAAAACAAACGGACAACAATCCCTACTTGGTTGAAAATGCTTATGAGGGGGTCGAATGGAATAGCTCCGAGCTAGGGGAAGGTGAGTGGGATGGGGAAGTCCGGGTCTCAGATTACGGTCTTGAGCTTCTAGAGCAGGTGAGTGCTCCTTGCTAACTTATCAAACCTCTGTTGATCGAAAACTCGAGAGGTTTGTAGTCGAGTGGTCTTACTAATACAGGTCCGGGAGCTCTGGAGTTGACCTAGAGTTCTTGTTCAGGCCAAAGAATTGTGCTTTTCAAGTAAACTACGCATTGCTTTTTGTCGTTATGGGAGGAGGGTCGGAATCACATGCTTTAGCATGTGGGGAAGAGAGATGATCAAGAGTGAGTAAACAAACGATTGTATTGTTATCGAACAGGCACCTACTCTGCGAGGTTATTGGCTCTTTCCAGCCATATTGTCAATGCAACCAGTACACCCGACCAAGAAAACACCAATCACCTTTGGGCCGATTGCCAAGTACCCAACAGCGAACTACCCATTTGAAATCGTTTAACAAAGAATGCAGTCATCTGAACCGAGACCGGAGCGATCTGCTTGAACACCGAGATCATGCAGTTGAAGAGATGGTGCATGTAGAGCATAGAGCGAGCGTAGAAATCATCAGTGGCATGAGAGAATGAATGCAGTTGGAGTTTAGCTTTCGTGACGAAGACCATGTTAGAGAGTGTCACTTGTACCCAGTGAACATTGATCCGGACGACTACTTGCTCACTCGGGCATGGTGAGCTGGAAGTCTTTGTACTCGTCATCTTCATCGTGAAGGATTGAAAGCTTGTTCATGGGCTCGACAGGAGCATCGTCGACTTCCATGCGCGCATTGCGTTCGCGAATCAGCTCCTCGACCTCGGCATCATCAGCCATCAGATTCTCCAATACAGTTCTGGTCTTCTTCTCGGTAGGGGTCACGGGCTTGTCGTGAAGAGTCGATAGTGGGCGTCTTGAGGCAGCAGAAACGGCACGTCCTCTAGCATAGCCGAGTGTGTTGCGCGAGGCGGCAGTCGCATTGGCATGGCGAGCCGATGATGCGGTGGGAGCGGTCAGAGATGAAGTAGGCTTGCGAGGCAGAGGGCGCACGGTGTTGGTCGTGCGTGAGCGAGCAGCAACGGTTGCCGTGGGTGCGGCGAAACGAGGGCCAAGTGCAGTGGTTGATGATGATCTCGACAGAGCACTGACAGCACGTCGGGCTGACAGACTGGAAGGAGCTCTGGATTGCTGCTCTTTCTCTTTGAAGCTCTGGCGAACCTTTGTGAGATCGAGACTGAGGAAGTCGTCGGCTTCGAGGGCGCGGCGGATGATGTCTTGCTGGATCTTATCCGTACGAGCCATCATGTCGCGGTTCTTGCGTTCAGTCGGACGCACGCCGTGGTCATCAGGGGCGTTTTCGAAAGCACCCCAGAACCCCTTGGTAGCATACTCGGGAGAGAGTATCGAGTAGTCGCGTTCGTGGATAGTGTCTGGATGGTCAGGTAGTGCTGAAACGGGTCAGTTGGTGAGATGGAGCAGGAACCAAGGACAGACATACGAATAGATCTCGGAGGCATGTACTCAATGTCTGGCACGCCATCATCTTGCTCCTGCTGAACCGGCTCGGCTTGGTGTATCTTGACCTTCTGTCTGCGCAGTCGAGGACTGAGAGTCTTCTGAGCAGATGCTTTGATGGTCAAGGGAGCTGGAGTTTTTGCCTTGGCGTTAGTTGTCTTCATGCCCAGTGGGGCGCGATTGCGAGGGCCAGCCGGTGTGATGAAGGCATTGGGATCCAGATTGGTCTTTTTGCGTGTCTTGGTTGTCTTGAAGCCGGACTGGAAGGCGTCGTTTTCGTCATTTTGGTTGCGTCGGAAGGGCGTCTTGGGAGCCTTGTTGGCCGGAGTCTTTGCCTGTTGATTCAATGGTTTCGCAGCGGCGGCAGCTTGGTGGGCATAAGCCAGATTTTCTTGATCAGCGCGTGCAGCGAACATGGTGGTCGATTGTCGTTTAGTCTCAGTGCATCCGGATGGAGAAAAGTCGAGAGAATCCAGGACAGTGCGTGATGCCGTAAATGTAGTCCGAGTGGTTGTCAAGTGCTCTTTGTTTACGTGCACTGTTTCAGTCGCATGACGGACACCCAGATGAGCAATCACGGCCGTGTGGATTGTTTCAGCACTCGTGACAGGGCAACTGCTACGAACTATTGTCCTAACCACGGTTGGGGAAGGAGGCCGTAAATGTCCACTGCACCTGCCTCTGTTGATGCTCAGTCGTCGACGGAGCAACAAGCTCTCACGGGCCAATCAAGTCGCCTGGGCTTGGCGGGCTGAGGTCGGAGAGTCGGGGATAGTCCGTGGCAGCCTCCGCGTGGTCCAAGTGGTCCAAACGTCTATCACACCAAACTTCTCGAATCATCCCCCCTCCCCCTGAACTTCTACACTTTATACCCATAATACTGCAATCTGACAAGACCGCTTTCTCGACCTTTCTCTCCATTCCACCCAGCCTCAGCTCTTCAGCGCCTTTGACCTCTCACCACAACCCAGTCCCTCAGTAATCACAACAAACACACAAGATGGATGCCATCAAGCAGGTGCGTGTCATCAACAAAAGCTCCAACACCTTCACCCTCCATGCCACATCTACATGATGAAACTCAACGATTCCCCTTAATACACCGCAAGGTGCATGATTCGAAATCGTCCAAATTACAGTCTATGTCTGATCACGATGTCGCTGCTGCCTTCTCCAATTACCCCTCATGCCCCACCGCTTCTTCAGCCAAGCTGACAAGTCTCCCAACAACAGCGCATGAACGCCCTCCGCCTCGAGGCCGACGAGTCCGCTTCCAAGAACGAGGAGCTCAAGGCAAAGGTCAAGTCGCTCGAGCAGGAGAACCTCGCCAAGGAGCAAGAAATCACCTCGCTGAAGCACAAGAACCAACTCCTCGAGGGCGAGCTGGAGAAGATTGAGTCTGGTCTCAAGGACGCAAAGGCCGCCGCCGACGAGAGCGCCCAGCACGGCACCCAGAACGAGAGCTTGCAGAGAAGACTGCAGCTCCTCGAGGAGGAGGCTGAGGAGGCCGACAGAAACTTGAGAGAGACCAACGACAAGTACGTTTGCACGTCTGACACGCGCTCAACACGTTTACTGACACGCCACCCACAGGCTCCGCCAGACCGACGTCAAGGCCGGCCACTACGAGCGCAAGGTGCAAGCCCTGGAGGCTGCCCGCGATCAATGGGAGGCCAAGTACGAGGAGATGGCCCAGAAGTACAATGCCACCAAGAAGGAGCTCGACGACTTTGTCGCCGAGATTGGCAACATCTAAGCCACGTCTCTTCTCTTCACCTTTGCATCCGTTCGTCGCGGCATCTTTCTCGTATCTTCCCGTCGTCTTTTCTCATCGACGTTTCTTCATCTTGGGTTGTCAGCATGGGCGTCATCATCGCTACGTAGAGAATGAGAGCATTCTCCGAGCGTTTTTCTCTGAACTTGTTACTCTTTTAAAAGAAATCATCATCTCCCTCGCAAACGATGCCACCACTTGGCCGAGTAAACAAACGGAAGCTCCCTCTGTGACATGTTTAAACAAAATGCTTATTTGGGTATCATGCGTAATTGAAACGAATCGTCTGCGTCCATCACTTCTCCGTTCTGGCCTTCTTCGCAGCGGCGTTCTTCGCCTTTTGCTTGTTGCGAGTCTCCTTTCTCTCGCCCTTGCTTTCGTACCTGAACTTCTTCTTCTTGGGCTTGTCCTTGGGATCCACCTTCTTTCCTTTTGACCAGACCATCTTCTTCTTCTTGCCCGCATCATCGCCCTTGGCATCCGCATCCTCTTTTACGACTTTAGTCTGGTCTTCATCGTCCGAGTCTTTCGTGAAAGCTTTTGCGTCGTCCATGGCTTCGATGGTGACTGTTGTGTATTTGTCCTCGTCGACATACTCGTCCACACCGTCAATGGACGGTCTAGGCGGTGAAGCAATGCCACCCCACTCTTCCTCGTCTTCGCCAGCAGATGTCTCGTCATCCGAGTCTTTGTTTGCTTTTCTGAGCAGATCGTTTACTTCGGCGACATGGCGTTCTAGATCTACTTTTCTCTGATCGCGCATCTGATTACCGTCATGTCAGTATCTTGCTTGTTGAGTAGAGACAGCGAACATGTAACGCAATGTGTTGCATACCTCTTTTCTCGCCTTGACTTTCTCTTCCTTTTCAATCTTGGCGGACTGTTCTTGAGCGTGCTTGATGCGCTGTTGCTTTCTCTTGCGGAACCCCGTGAGCCATTCGTTGCGCGCTTCCGGGTCGAACTTCAGTTCGTCGACTTGAGTGGTTGTCTTGCGGCGTTTTGCTGGCGGTGCTCGCGGAGCTTGTCGTGGTGCCATGGTGATTTTCGTGTCTTGGTGTGGATCTCGGTGTGGAAGGAATGTGGTCCTGTTTCGAGCAAAGATATGCGACTCGGATGTCCTAGTGGTTGAGACAAATATGCGCTGGTGTTCAGAGGAACTAGGGTTGGTTGTTACACTCGGCAGAGCAGAATCGAATTGTTGCAAAGACCAAAAAATCAGTGCCCGTGCGTCACCGACGATGATGATCCCTCGGACGTTTGTCGTTGCACTTCACCTCCTTGTCCAGCGCATCTTGCCCTTTTGCTTATCATAATCAACGTCAATTACCATGCGACCGATACTGTTTTGGACAGCTGATTTGGTCGCAAAAAAGCAATATCCCTTGATCGAGTCGAGGCTCTTCTCTACTTCTAATGTTACTCTGGAGAGCAAATCGTCCAAAGACTCCGTTCTACGGAATCAGCGCGAAAAACTTCTTCGGCGCACAGATGAGGAGTGGCATCGGAGAGAAGCAGAGGCTAAACGCAAGTACGCTCGCCGGAGACGTGAGAGCGGCTCTCCAGCTTTGGATGAACATAAGAGAAGCCTCAGAGAGCGATATGCCACCGACCCCACGTACAGGGTTGCCCACCTCTGGAACAGGTGGCTGAGGACGTACACATGGATGCGCGAAGAGCTTCCGTGGAAGTCTCACCGCCCTGTGCTACACATAAGCCCCGTTCGGCATCGTTGTGAATCCTGTGGTCTTTCAAGACCCAACGGCTTGCTTTTCGTTTGGCAGTCCATCGCTCAGCCGGATTCATACAGCTGTAACCGTTGTTATAAGAGCCAAGGCGCCGAAGCCTTCATGCCCAAGGGATACGAAGATTGCCGTACTGCCCGAGAGCTTGTTGCACGAAAGAAGCAACTGGAGAAGCCGAAGTCTGAAGGACCTCGAGCTTGAAGTACTGCAGACGGCGAAAGGTCAGAATGAGAACCAGCAAGCTCATTAATCATAGCTTCAACGATGACAGGCCCGGGCATTGTTTCTGTGTCTCCACAACCATCACTGTCCTGGAACGCTGCTCTACATCAACGGCTTTCTTGCCAGCCACTTGACAAATATACCGCATGTTCTTTTTCAGTCGCCAGTCCGAAGGACTAACGAAACGAATGGAGAGAAGGCATTCCTCTCGAAACCCACCAGGTAGGCTGATCTAGTCAAGCCTCTTATGGCCTGTCAGCCGCGCCTGCATCGCATCTTCGGTCCACCTCTTCGGACTACTTCAAAGACTCAAGACCCATCCATATCCTGTCGACCACATATGTCTCCTTCGAACTCCGGTTGAAACCAGAAGAACAATGGAGTTGTTAACGCGGATTGCGCCGCGGATTTTTTAACGAAGCTTGTTTTGCTCGCAGACGCGTCCGCCTGGATGAAGCTCATCAGCTTCATCATAATGCCATCTGACTACCTCCTCTTGGGGCCATCGGGTGTGTCCACCTGGTATCCTCCCACTCACGTGCTCGTCAGCTCGTTGCCTGCATCGCATATCGCTAGTGATGATCCTTCTCTTCGGGTTAACTCAGATGCGTCCATCTGCTTCCACTCCAAAGGCTGAGCAGCCTGCATGCATCGCATTACTGCCTCCAAGGCTTCATAACAACTAATTACCTCCGCTTACACCCCAGTCGATCGGTCGGTATCGCTCATTCGCTCGGCGTCGTTCGTTCGCTCGGTCGCTCGGTCGCTCGGTCGGTATCGTTCGTTCGCTTCGTCATTCGTTCGCTCGTTCGCTCGGTGTCGCTCTATGTCGCTCTATGTCGCTCGGTGTCGCTCGTTCGCTCGGTCGGTGTCGCTTGGTCGCTCGCTCGATGTCGCTTGGCCGCTCGCTCGTCGGTATCTTTGGTCGGTTGGTCGGTCGGTGTTGAGGAAAGTGGTTGGATGGTCGTCGTCGGCAGCTTGGTTTGGCTTCGCCCTAAGGCTACTAGTCCGGCACACCACGAAGAGGTACAAGCATATCGTGCCGGTGCCTAGAGCGCGTTAGCAGGAACAGGGGGTAGGATGCACATACCAGCTGATGCTGTGAAGTGAACAAAGTCTGATGGGAAAAAGAAAAGAAAAGGAAACAAGTGAGCTGGGCTCTGTTTGAATAGGTGCTCAGGGGCGTTCAAGATCACAAAGTCTGCTGACTCATCCGGTGTTTCGCCTAGCAAGATCAGTCAGCGGCATTTATGGTCCAAACCTGCGCAAGTTACAGCCATTTCCTGATCATGAGGTCTGCAGCGTTGATTTCGGAGCCTGCTACCTACCTAAACCGGCTTGCTCCGACGAATCGAGTCGAGGATCTGACAATATTTGCTCAAAGTGAGAAAGTCACGCTAAACCAGACGAACGAAAATGACGGATCACAAAAAACACAGAGGATCACACAACACGTCCCGCTAAAGGTGGGTTCAATACAAAGAGCACGATTCCTGGAGAGCCCCCTTTCGAAACATACACAAATTCCCATCTCCCACACCAGACATCATCAACTCATCTTCCGCACCACAACATCAACTTACCGAAACCACACAACATCAACTCACCGATCCCTCCGCCAAGATGAACTTCTTTGATCTTCCGCTAGAGGTTCGCGGCATGGTGTACAAAAACGTTTTGCAAGAAGAGCATCATTTCTTCCGCGACGGCGTGCCAAGTCTACTGCGTACCCGTCTTCAGATCACCCAGGAAGTGTACTCGCTCTGCACAATCACCACAACAGTCAGATCCGAGGTTGCGCCGCTCTTCATGAACGACCTCGAGGATATCAAGCGAAGAGTCGACAAATTCGACTCTCAAGAAAACAAAAAAGGTGTTGTTGTACACTTGCTTTCCAGACCGGAGCTCCCAAGCGACTTCGTAACATTCATGGAGCGCGCGGTGTTGGTCAACGATATGAAGGTTAAAGCTACCATGGATATTGGCAAAGATGGCGATCCACTCTTCGAGAGTATACAGGGGTGTATGCAGATGGGCCCAGTAACACCTACGGATCAGAAAGAGGCATTCAGATACAGGTGGCGCATCTTTCATGGTTATGACACGAGCGTCCCTGACTGCATCAAAGACGACATAGAAGGGGTTTATGAGGGGATTTAACAAGGGAATTTTCTATGTATCAGGCGAGGCGCTGGCTCAAGAACAGACAGGGTCTATGATGGGATATAACAGAAGAATTGTCTACGTATCAGGCGAGGTGCTACCTCAAGAACCTCGACACCGCCTCACTGTATGTTATTTTAAACATTTCTTCTCAATATGCTCAATGCTCATCATGTCTTAGAAAGTGTGCCTGAATTTGCATGTTCCGTAGACTAGTATACATGCCTTTGTATGCTCCTACCTTGCCCGGTCCATCCCCTTTGTACCATACCACCTGCAAAAAACCCAGCCTGTTCCTGCACAAAGCCTGCAATATTTCACCTGTTTTCGAGTTTCCCGCATGGGGAGAGACGCGCTTTCACATATCACGTCGCAACACAGAACGCCAAAGAGTGCGCCGGAAAATCCGCAATCAAGTTTCACCTGAACGCGCAGAGCAAGCAAGCCACAACATTCATGACATCCGCTAACTCGAAAACACAACATCCTTTACAACAACACAACTGTCTTTTCTACTTCACGAGTTTTGAGCAACTCGTGCCGCTTCTGTTCATCATGGCTGCGGATTACATCACCTCTGCCGAGCAAACCATGATCCTGGTCCGCCGCATCGCTGCCCACCTCGCTGTAGAACCCAATCTCCCCGCCCCTGAAAACCTCACTCGCGGTGAAGTCGACGCATGGATCAGAGCGCTGGATACTGGGATTCACGGCCGGGCGGTCGACTTACTCGCTCTACCCGTTTTAGAGTGTTTGCTATACATGCGGTACGTTTCCATATCATCAGACATGCGTGCTTTGTATAATGGACATGTTAATGACAATGGTTTTAGTGGCCAGAATCTTTCGTGGAAAACTAGACATCTGAGAAGAGCTCCATGTGAGATGTTTCAGCCTGTGGTCGTGAACCCCTGGATCCGTGAGGACGTTCCCTTGAATCGTGACAACCTCCCTTGGATCCCCGGTGACCGTCACCAAGCCATTGAGATCAGCGAGGATGCAGAGGGTCCTGTGATTGCAGATGAGCAAGCTGTTGTCGTACACCAAGGCGATGACGCTGAGGATGACTTCACAATTCATGAGGGAGAAGGCACACAGCTTGATGATATTCCACAGGATGCCGACAAGGACAACGATTCGACCCTAACCACCGAGCAAAACACTGACGACCAAGATGCTGCTCTGCTGCCCAGTACCGCAGCAGCTGAGACCGCTCAGGATACGACATCGGAAGTCGTCGAAGACGCAGACGTTACTATGCAAGACGTTACTATGCAAGACGTGCCTCAGCAGGGCGAGGCTCAAGAAGACAGCTCCACACCCAGCAACTCAGACAACGAAGGTCCAACCCAACCCATTACTCCAGCTAGCGAAGAGGAACCCAATCTCGCTCACGACGACGATGCTCGAACACTCTGGTGCATTTGCAATGGCGAGGACACGGGAACCTACATGGTTCTATGCAATAACCACAAGGACAACGACGTAAGTTACTAACCCCTGAACGCATTTCTATTCTGTTTGCTAACTCGGAAACATAGTGCAAAGGAAAGTGGTATCATACGGGATGTGTTGATCTGGTAAGACCTCCAGCAAAGAATGTTGACTGGTACTGCGGAGATTGTCGCAAGAAGCTCAAGCGTGGTGTGTACAGCAATGGCTGCGTCGGCCAAATGAGAAGGCGATGAAGGAGACAATCTTTGGCCAATACCAATTGATGCTAACAATCAAGCTGCTGGAGCTGTCATGGAGCAAGTACAATGGAGAAGGATCAGAAATGTGCAGTCACCATGGAAGATAGTTTGGATGCAAAACACTTGAGCCCCCTTTTCACAAGGTTTCTCGATCGGATTCCAGTACTTTCCTTGCATTCTCCTTGAAAGCGCGCTTCGAATCAAGCAAACTCTTGACGTTTCTACCAGACTCTCATCTTGCTGTTGTAGTGTGATCAAAGCTTACAATCTACAAAGCATCTCTTGTCTCCCCGAAGATAAGAGCAAACACTGCGAAAGCATATATGTCCACATCAGAATGTCAGTTGACGCTCTACATCCATCTTGCTATCAAATCCTCAGACAGTAGCTTAAGGTGTGTCTTACTGTTTCAAACTACCTGCATCGGGAATACGAAAACTAAAATCAATAGCCCGCCGCAATGTCTCCGAATCCCAAAACAGACGCCAACCACACCAAGGAAAAAACCACACCCATCAAAGTCGGAAAAGTTACCCGAAAGCCCACTCCCTCCTCCGACGGACCAGTCTACTGCATCTGCGCCCAGAAGTCCGATGGTATAATGATCGCCTGTGACAATCACGTAATTATTTCCTTGCCTACCTTTCTCCCACCTCAGACTAACATACCACTACAACAGGACTGCAAAATCGAGTGGTTTCATCTCTCCTGCGTTGGTCTGGAGGATCTGCCCGGTAAGAGGGCTATGTGGTATTGTCTGCCTTGTAGTGTTGAGTTGGGAAAGGGCGTGTTCTCTAATGGTGTTGTTGGAGGAAATTTTTGAGGGAAGACGGTGGATGGGTGGTATGGTCTCTGAAGGTTATGAGAGAGATGAGAGAAGAAAGAACGAGAGAATATGGGAATACTATGAAGGGGATGACAGGTTGATCGTTGTTTATGGAGGATATTGTGATGCGATCAACCACTGGACGAACTTATCCCTAGAGAGAGCGAGAAACAGCAGTTGTATCACAGCATCCTCGGGAAGACCACAGTTGTACCCAAACCTCCAATCCAATCTTTCAATTTTCAACCGAAACCACAAACATAGAAATCCACGATGAGAAAAAAAAGGAAGAAAAAAGCAAAAAGGGGTAACTCTTCCAGAATCGAGTTCACCAAATCATCTTTACAGTCAAACGCATATACACAATTCGCTAAGTTCGATGGAACAAGACCCGCTGGCATGGAATATTTTTTTTTGGAGAGAGGCAACTTCACAAGTACTGGCGGTTTCTATGTGTCACAAATCAATGAACTGGGAATTCATTCGTGCTGGAGTTTCTTTCCAGACCGATAGCTTCTTGGGGATAGCACCTTTCGAGACAGCAATACAATGACACCTTTTTATGACCTCCCTTCATCCTTGTGGCGTCAAATCTTGAACGATCCTCCATTATTTCTTGCCGATTGCTCATGTCATAAACGTAGAGCAGTCCGACAGAGCTTAGGGCGCTGCTTGGAACCTTCACATCTGTACAAACTCCTTGACCAGATCTTCCACCATCTGAGTCTGTAACTTGGCGCTGAAGAAGACGACGACGAACTTTCTTAGCTTTCTCTCAAAGTCTGTGACGAAGTCTGGGTCGCGGTCGATCTCTTGCTTGACAGCATTGCGAATCTCGGGTTTGAAGTCTGTGAGGGTGAACAGCTTGAGGAAAGCTAGCATGGTAGTTGCACTGAAGCTGTCCATCTTGGGCAGCTGGTCAACCAAGCCGAGAATGGTTTTCTCGATTCCGCAGTCGAGCAGAAAGTCGTTCCAACCAGGAGATGAGGAGTCATGCTCCGAACCAGAGTGTTTAGGGGTGCTATCCAAAGTTGTTAGCAGATATACCCTGTTCGGTATGATCCGGGACTCAACATACAAGTTCTCAGAAGCGGCCTCGGGCTTTTCGATGAAAGCGTTGATTACTTCCCACTCTTCTAGGAGGGGATCGATGTCCTTGTCGCGCGAAGAAGCCCATAAAGCGTAAAGTCGGTGGTGCATGTCTCCCAGACTTAGTTTCACTTTGCGCAGCTCTGCTTTGGAGACCTTGCAGAATGCGGGTGTGGATCCATCGGGAGAGTTGCTTGATACGGTGTCATCCATCTGGCCCATCAGTCAGTCTTGATCAAGCGTAAGAATTGAGAATCACATGATAGTACATACTTCTGTTGTCCGAGAAGATATAGATGACTGTGGAAGGAGAGGATCGAGGGTCGTGCAAGCTTGGAAGTAGAATGGCGAGCGGAAAGGAAGTAATGTTGTCAGAGCTGGAGACGACTGTGTTGACTTTCACTCCGCCGTCACACAAGCTGGAGACTTGCTACCACAGTGACAAAGATATGTTATGCGATAGACCATCGATATTTCTCTATCCTCACTTCTCGATTTTACAATTTCGGTTCGCTGTGAGGCTTTGTCTCTTTAGATCCGGTACCACAGGACAGTCAGTCCAGGCTTTTGTGTGGGCAAGAAAGCATGATGAGAAGAAACAATTACTGTCATGTACGCAGTATCAATCGTCAAGCCAATGCAGTATCACCAAATTAAGTAATATCTGCAAGCATCTCCGTGGAAAGTACAATGCCGCCGTAAAAAGAAACCGTAAAACTCATCTCCCGGGTCGAACTTGAGACAGTCAATATGTTGCCAACACTTTGATAACCCTCATATCTGATGGAAGCTGAGCTGTTTGCAGGAATTTCTTTCAGTGGTGTAGCGCGATCCACCGCGGAGAAAAATTAAATACTCCCTCAACGTGATCACCGTACAGCCAGAACAACCGCTCTTCTGGAGACATAGATAACGGACATTGAATGAGGACGTATTTCTCTAATAGCGCTAGTTCTCTTTGCTGGTGTTCTTTTGTCTCTTTTGCGAAGTTTGGTTGCTACCAAGACATGTGAGTTTGTTTGCTCCTGTTTTGAAGGCTTCAGTGTATTAAATCAAGATTCTTCACTTTGATCTTTTCTTCTCGCACAAAACTTTTCCTCACTACCTCCCAAACCTCAATCTTGGTCAGATGGGACTCATCACTGGGCTTGTCGCTTGTCTGGCGTTGTTTGACACCATCGCTTCGACTCCCATCGTTACTCGCCACGATGAACCTCTTGTCACCCTAGAACCTGCTCTCTCCGGACCAAACGCGACTTATGTCAAACACGACAAAGAACACGAGACTTCTCCCAGTTGGGCTGGTGCCGTTCTAGTAGGCTCGGACTTCCAGACCGTAACTGGCACTTTCATCGTCCCAGAAATCACCCCACCTACCGGTGCTCGCAAGGACTCATATGGACGATACGCAGCCAGTGCCTGGGTAGGGCTTGACGGTAAGAGGGGTGGATGTAAGGGTGTGATTATGCAGACCGGTCTGCACATGAACATCCGGAACGGAAAACTCGATTACGAAGCATGGTACGAATGGTGGCCGAACAAGAATCACAGATTCAAACACATGGAGATATCGCCCGGCGACAGCATGACTCTTACTATCTGGGCTTCGTCCAAGAGTGGTGGAACTGCTTTAATCGAAAACAACACCAAAGGCACTTCTGTCAACCATACATTTGTAGACCAAACACCTCATCTCTGTCGAACCGGCGCTGAGTGGATCGTCGAAGATTTCGCCTTGGTGACACGAAAGGGTCACAGGCGCCGTGTCCCTTTTGTCAACTTTGGCAGTGTGACTTTCACAAATGCGTCGGCTATCACTGGAAACGGAACCGAGTTTGGTCCTGCTGATTCACATCTTTTGGACATCGTCACTAAAGGGCCTCCTTCTGATCGGTTTCTTCTCACCGATGTTACTGTGGACAACTCATCTGTGACTGTGGTCTACGACAAGAGACCTGCACCTGAACAGGGGAATGATGATTCAGAATTTTGATAGACTCTGTCACCTCCGAAACTCTCTCGTCTCTTGCCACGATTCAATGTGATGCAACACGATTATATCGACACTCAAAGACATGTCTAGAGAGAGCAGGTCAAGCACTATGATGACGGGAATCAGGAGCTGTTGACTGGGAACCGTCCGAGCCATATATAGGGTAAAGGAGTGCACAATGATATCCATGTTTTGCTATGTGTAAATTCAAGAGAAACTCAGACGAGATGCGAACGTTCCAAGATTTCAAGAACTCGTGCACTAAAGTTCCTACAACTTTGGTACCCAGCACGTTACAAACACTGAAAATGACATAGTTGTTTCATAGTGTCGTCTGACTACAGAGCAAACTGTTGTCTCAAGTTACAATCCACCAATTTCTGAACCTCCTTGATAAGCCACATGAGAAGACGTTTTCTGACATTGCATTCAAAGCCGTCCAGAAACTTCGGGTTTTGTTTGACGACTTTGCTTGTGGTAGTGGGCAAGACGTTGAGAAAGTGGACGAACTTTTGACCCTGGAGAACCTGCTGGATGAGAGGAGCTTCGAGTCCTTCGAAGGCTTGGATTTCCTTGATGGTGTTTTGGACGACCTTCTCGACGCCGCTGTTTATCAGGAAGTCCATACATGCAGGAATAGTTGGGTGGTGGTGCTCGGTGGGAGGGGGACTGCTATAAAAATGTGTCAGTATAGAGTGTACAATTCAGATGATGCTGGTGTCGGTGAAACACTTACCTAGGCTGTAGCTGGGAAACAAAAGAAGCGACCTCATCGGCTTTGGGCACCATCCAGGCAGCAGTATCCTCTGGATATATACCAGCGAGTAGCTTGGGTTGACTCATGTAGTTGATTGCAACGCGTAGACTTTCGGCCGAGTTCTTTGCCTTCACAAGATCCTCAGCAGAGATTTGGTGCCTAGCACCGTCGGTTTGTGTGGTTTTTGGTGTCTGCTAGTTGTCAGATCAAAGGTTCTGATGGATGTAGCGCGATGTTGAATCAGTTGTGGACTCACCATGATTAGAAGACTGGCGACAGACAAGTAGTCACGATGGAGAGGGACGTAGAAGAAGTCTGCAGAAGAGCTACGCGGAAAGCATTCAGCATACACGATTCACTCAATTTGACTTACTGGTCACTGTGAATCACGAATGCTTGATCGTTGTTGTCAACTTTATACAGTGAAAAGTTTCTCGAACGTCTCGGGTTCAACGCTACGACCTTCTTTACCATATCTCGCGGCGACATGGTGCGATATGTGAATTGTTCAAATGCAAATTAGAGTCTGGACTGGAGATGTGTCCGGAGAGAGTTGTTCGTGCTCTTGAATAGTCAGCCCCAAATGCCAACGAAGTTGAGCAGGCATCAGGCAGTCGCGCCTGCCCCATTTGGATTTTGAACATTACCAGAAACAGCTGCCTTGCCTGTATCCATCTTTCGTCACTCGCACCCAATCTCGTTCACCTCCTCGTCCCTGATGCACGATGTCATTGCCACCATCCCACAAATCTGTCAGATTCGTATCCCAGGCAGTTGAACCACCTCTCAAACGGCAGAAGATGAGCAGCATCACGTCAGATTCCACCCTCGCTTGTGAGACTTCCACATCTACGACGACTGCAAACGTTTCTTGCTGGGTGGCGTCCGAAGACCTCTCCAGCATGGTATTACACACAGCCCACCTCCAAAGAGTCGCCAGTTCATGGACTCTCTTCCCTCCCCTGACCAGTACCGAAGCTGGGATGCAGAGGTCGCTCAAAGTCTGCGAGGACACCGCCAACAGCCTTCGTAGTGCACTCGAAAGCTTGGAAGTCAAGGCTGCCAAAGATTCCACCGTTCGCGACTCCCAAGACATGACCGTCGACTCTTCCAAGACGTTCGAAGATCAGGAGGCCAAAACTGTAAAGAAAGCCAAGTTAGTGTCGCCTGGAACAACTGGGAAATCTCGCACTGACACAACAGCAGATCCGCGTCCGGCACGGACTTTCTTGTCAACACTGGCATTGAAAGAATTGTTAGTGACGAACTCAGCAGCCTGTCCAAGCTCGAGGGAACGTTCTACGATCGTACGTACAGAACGTGGTATCATGAAGATATCAAGGACGATGGAGAATTCAAGACCGTGATCAGGAAGGCCATCAAAGACGACCCAGACCCACTAGAAGACTTGGAGCTCAAAGTCAAGGGGTACTTCAAGCGCCATATGCTCGATCGTGCTGCAGATGACTTCAAGCGTGAACTGCAAGAGCAGTATGAGAAGCACGGAGGATGAGGCAGGCTAAACGTTAAGCGACGTGGAACGGCGACCTAATGAAGGGAGGAGAACTGCTTGACGGGGACGACTGGCTGTGAACATGGAACAGGAGCATTAGCTTGACTATGGCACGAGAAGTGAAAGAGCATGAATACTCTGTGCAACAATAAAACTCGATACGACTTATTTTCTGCAACACCTTCGTGCCAGTGCAACACACCCATATACCCTTTGAGCCAAACTCGAACATGCCCAAACCTTCTTTAATCCAACATCCTCGTCCCACCGCCAACGAACCACCTCGCAAGCGCGCAAAGACAGCTCACGAAGAGCTCGAAAACACCCATCTCAGCCGGATCTCTCCCCAACCATCCACAACGATCCGAAGAACTCAACCAAGAACATTCAACAACAGCATCATGGCAAAACCACCGAGTCCCATCACCTACATCCCCGACACCTCGCTCAAACCCATCTCAACAAAAATCAAGAAACTGCAAAGCGACCTCAGCAGCGCAGCAACAGGACAATGCTGGGGACCAGGCAAGCAAAAAGTGCTGGACTGCAAACACGACCTCGATGCCCTGGCTGTCATGGTGGAAGATCTGGGTGTCGATGGTTTTGAGTAAGTGATATGCTTCTCTTCTGTCTCTGCAGATGCGACTCGCGAGTTTCTTGGTAGCTGATATTCCGCAGACGCAAGCAATCTCTCAATCTATTGGTGGAAGCGAGCATGGATCAAATCTTCGACACATGCGTCAGCAAAGCCACCGCAGCGGTCGACGGATCCATAAAGCAGTTGATCAAAGACGCAATTGGTGCTGGCATGTTTTCCAGAAGAGGAAGCGCCATACTTGCCATCAAGAAAGCTCTCGACGAGGATACCGACGTGCTTCTGGACTTCGAGATTAAGTTCATGCGACACTTCAAGGAGGCTCTGGCTAATGCGGTGGGGGAGTTGATGGCCGAGAGAAGCAAAAGCGATGTCTTGAACAGACTCAAGGACCTTTGAGTGTACTGCTAGGAGGATGAGTCAGCAGGACATTAAACGGGATATGATTGGAAGAGGCCCTATCCATGGTGAGAGGCTGCAGCGACAAGATGATAGATGATGCGTTGAGGAATTCGGCATAGGACAACATACCTAGAACAATCCCAATTCTCCTCCCACATCACAAAACCAAGACACAAACTACCACAGCACAAGTGAACTGAAAACAGGAAGCATGCTTGGATCAAAAAAAAAAAAAAAACAGAATTCTCTTATTATTCTTACTTGTCTCGCATTGACTCGATTGCACTTTCACATTTCGTTCTTTTTGTGCTTCTGGCAAAAGCCTCATCTCACTCCAAGAATTCCCATACATTCATTTCCTTCTTCGCTGCTCCATTTTGAGGTGTTGTAAATGCAAAATTAAGAAAAAAGAAACCAACGCCATAGTGATGAAACAAAAGAGATGATAAGAGTGGGGGATGTGGGAACAAAAGGTAGGAATAGTTGTTTCCAGGACAAGCCCTGCCATAAAAATAGTAAAAAAGAAAGGACAAGAAGTACTAGGGTGATGGAAGAGAAGAAAAAGGGGGTGACAAAAAGAGAAGGGAAGTCTATAGACAGGGTTGCCGAAAAAGAGTTTCCAGCGTCCGAGGTGAAAATGGTAGTTGGCAATTTCGAGTGCTTCGTACGCCGGCAAGCTTCAAGGTCCTAGTTGAAGCCCTGGTACAGCTCTTCCAAAGTCTGCTCCTGAGATTTGCCGGGTGTGCCGCGCTTCTTGCGCTCTTCTCTCTTCTTGCGCAATTGGGCCCAGCCTTCGTCATCATCCTCTTCGTCGGGCCTGGATTGAGGCGATCTTGGTGAGCCCTTGGGTTTGTCGATGACCTTGATGGTAGTTCGCGGCACGTTACTGCCGTTGGTTGCAGGAATGTTGTTGGGGTTCAAGAAGGAACCGGTCGAGGCGTTCTTCTTGGCAAAGTTCTGGATGCCGGATTGCGAAGTCATGCTTGCAGTGCGGCTTGTAGAACCCTCCATAGTAACAGGGCGGTAACGAGACGGCATACCAACGTTGCTGCGCTCACTAGGTGCAATCGAAGGAGTGTAGCCTCCACGAGGCGCGCTGAGACTGTAGTCGTACATTGATCCAGCATAGCCGGGAGGCTTCAGGTTGGTCATTGTGCTCGATCGCTGTTGCTGGTGCATGGAACCTTGAGGACCAAGCATACCAGGTTGCTGTCCGTTCGGACCACCCATAGACATGGGTCTTTGCATACCGTTTGGCATGAATCCATTCTGCATCTGTTGGGAGTTCATCTGAGGCATCTGGGGCATTTGGGGCATCTGGGGCATCTGGGGCATCTGCTGCATTTGACCACCCTGCATCGCCATCATCTGTTGCATCATCTGAGTCTGCATCGCCATCAGTTGCATCATTTGCTGCGTGTTCTGTTGTTCTGCGCCCATCATCTGAGGCATTTGCGGCATCTGAGGCATCTGCGGGCCCATCTGTGGTGCAGCCATGCTCATCATCGAGTTTGATCGTGGCATCATCTGAGGCATGTTGCTGTGCATGTTTCCAGGGAGAGGAAGTCCATTTGCGTTAAAGGCAGGGCCGCCATTGTGGTTGACACGTCTAGCAGCACGAGCACGCTCCTCACCAGCGATGACACCAACAAGACCACCACCCGCCTGGGGCATGCCGGGCATTTGCTGAGGAGGCATCATTTGCGGCATCTGATGCATAGAAGGAGAGGCTCCGCCATAGACCGAGCCGCTAGAACCGAAAGCAAGTGACTCGCGGTTGGGGGGGTTGACGAGACCAGCGCCGAAGTAGGGATCCGCAGGGAGATTGCGAGCAAAGACGGGAAGGTTGCCTCCTCCCATACCGCCGTTAACAACCGAGCCGGCACTGCCAGGAGTAGGAGGGGCGCTTGCGAGGCGAGTTGGGGGACGGTTCTTGCTAGGGAAGCCGTGGGCTTGGAGAATGCCCAGAGGAACTTCATCGTCCTCCTCCTCTTGCTCTGCACCAAGACTGACGTTGGAGAAATCCCTAGTAAGACCAGGTGCGCTATACGAGGCGCGATCCAGGCTTGGGCGGCCGTTTTGCGAAGGAAGCTCAGAAGGGTTTCCTCCTGCAACCTTCTTCATCTGCTGTCTGTACACTGACATGTTGGCCTCCTGCTTGCGTCTCTGTCGAGCAAGCTCTGCTTGGCGTTCGGCCTCATCGTCGTCGTCGTAGCCTTCCCCCTCAGATTGTTCGGACTCTTCACTCTCCTCGGGACTGGCCTCTCTGCGTTGAGCCTCGAATTCCTTTCTCGTCATTCTCTTGGTGGGTGAGAATTGTCCAGACTGGGTTCTGGGGGCAACGGGGGCAGCTGCGGGATGCACGGCGCGGCTAGTAGGGCCGTTGGGAGAGTGATCGAACATGCCATCCGAAGTGTTGCTTGTGGGACGCAGGTTATTAGCACGAGGAGTTGTGTGCTGAGATTCGCCTGTTGAGTTTGAGTCGTCTCTGCTAAGGGCGGTGATGGTGGGGTTTCGGGTGGCCGGAGTGACTTTCTGCGGGGAGGTGGGTGCTGTGTACGACTCGACAAGGGGCGACCTTGCTCTAGAGATGGGGTGGGAAACATCGTCGTCGCTTGAATAGCTGTTCGATCTCTCGTGTTCGGGTTCGTTAGCAGGCGATCCGTAGCGATCAGGTACAGCTTGGTATCCAGGTCTGAAACGAGAGAAGGTCGAGGGAGGGTCGAGAGGAGGCGAAGAGATGTCGGAACCCAGTGCTGGAGACATTAGTCCGTCGTTGGACGTTCGGCTGGCCCATGAGTAACGGTTTGCTGATGCAGCAGATAGATTGGCCGGTCTGTGGTGACGAATCTCGCGCTCGCGCTCGGGCTCGACTTCGGCCTCGGGTGCAGGAGTGGGCTCATGACGAGCTACAGGAGGAGTGGGCTCATAACGAGCTACAGGAGGATTGGGCAAGGGCTGGGATGCCTGTTGGAAAGGACGTTGTTGGTAAGCGTTGTTGTAGTTGTTGAAGCCTGGTGACTGTTGTCGACGTACCGATCTGCTGTAGTTGTCGTGTGCAGGTTGCGGCGCTGCCACGTTGCTCTTTGCTTGTCTGGGCGAGCTCAATCCTTCGAACATGTTCATGCCAAAGTCGCTGCCAAAGTCAGACATGGAGCCCAAGTTGGCATCGAGCCTCGGCGGTACAGCAGTGCTGGCATTGCTGCTCATTGTTGTTGCGCGATCACGAATCAAGCTGTTCTCGGGCAGGTCAGGCATGTGAGCAGTTGCAGCAGTCATGGTGCCGGGGCTAGCGTTTTGCTTGCTTCTCAAACCGAAGGACATGGCCCTGCCTGCGCGGGCCGAAAATGACGGTGGCTCGGGAATTGCGTTGGACGCGGCCGAGGAGCGGTTGCTGCTCAGGTTGCTATTGCCGTTGGCAGCTGTCTTACGGGGGAAGAGGTCTTCGTTCTCTGCTTCGTGTTCTGCCTCGATTGATGAGGGGAGAGTAGACGAAGAGCTGTAGCGTGCAGAGGACGACGAGTTGTCAAAGTAGCCCGAAGAACCCGAGAGGGCTGTTCCGCCACTACCCCTGCCCAATTTTAGTACCCCGTAGACTGTGTGTGGCCGGGCCTGGCTCTTTCCGGGGACCGACCTGTTTGCGCTTGCGATCAAGTCCTCCTGCGACTTGCCCGACTTCCTGTTCAAGAGGACGCTCGATGCTGGTCGCCCGCCGCTTGTCCGTTTCACAGGACCTCCAGGGTATCCACCGTTGCCTGGTGTAGCTGCCTTGTCGGGTCTCTCGAGGACACGGAAGCTGGACGAGGCGGGTGCGGGTGATGTGGATTCCGAAGGGAGGTCGAGGACGTTTCCAGACGATTTGCGACGGGCAAAGTTCTTGAGGGGATTCTTAGGCATATAGAAGGTTGTGCGGTGTGGTGTGCGTGTCAAGGCAGGTGCTGTTGTCGTCTCCGACAATGCCTGCGAGGCAGTGGGAGAGAGAAGGGGGTCGAGTTGGTTGTTGAGCGGAGTCTTGTTGATGAACTGTCGGAGATGCGAAACAGCAGAGCTAAACAGAAACGCCTCTTGAGCCGATATGTATGAGTGGGTATGTAATAATGGGTATCAACAAAATTGTCTGGCTCGAGGTTAGTAATGAGGCTGGGCTGGGCGGTTCCTGGCAGTGAAAGAGTGGTCAAAGGTGATTCGTCGAGCAGGAGGAGACAAAGGCGTTCTCCAGGGGAACGGGATCAGCACCAGCAACAACATGCGCCAAGTCGCTGAGACTTTTCAAGAAAGGAGCGTCGAGCGCTGCAGCGATGTTGTGAAGAAGACACCCGGGATGTCAAAGGCAGACAAGACCGCTGAGCGTTCACGTTCCGATTGAGAAGAAACCGTTGCGCCTCCTGCTCGAATGCTGCTAAGAAAAGCGTCGGGACGTCACTGACCGTGATTGGGGCAGGCTGCGGCCTTGTAACCGATGTGTTGTATGATATTAATTGGGCGAGCGAACGAGGGGCTAATCTTCAGGAGCAGCGACAGAGACAGAAATTGCTGGAGCAATTCACAATGGTAGAGCTTAGAAAGGAAAAAAAGAGAAGGAACAAGGTGGTCGGTCGCGCCTGCTCTCGTATTTCGCTTCAGGAGATCGTAGAGTGGTCGTGGTCCAGGCAAGCACGTCCTAAGTTCTGACGCTAACCTCTTCCCGCACTTGCCAATTCAACCTGCTGTGGCTTTCGGCGAGATGAAGACATGAGAGACGGACGTGCAAGATGATGTCGTCCTCAGCCTCCCGTCAAACGCGTGTTTATCTGACCTCTCAAACACATCGCTACTGGACACACTGCCGGTTTGCCTCAGAGTTTATTAGCAACTTTACATCGACGTCCAACTCGTCTGCCGTTTTTGATATGCGAAGCTTTTTGAGCACTCCACATGAATCGCTGATGCCTGTACGAAACCTCGAAAGGGTCGACAACTACTCCAGGAGACTCCACACTCGACATGCACTCATCTCCTCTGACTCCCTGCGATTGCCAAGCGCTGTTCTAAAATAGCAACGCAAAAAGGCCCGTCACCCAATCGGCCTGTCCATGTGTTTTCGTTTTGATCTGTTATCCATCGCCGGTGCTCGGTCTTCGTGAGCCGCTGTCTCTGTTCCGTTGTGTCTACTCGAAGTGTGATCCATGATGCATTGGAAGTTTTTGCAACGCGCTTGCGATCCTTCCAACCCGGCTGTGGCGCCATCCTGGTGCCCATTGACCACAAGTTGGATCTGCATCTGCATCTGCGACACGCTCCACGAGTCGAAGCAAAGAGAAGCTTCATTAAAGAAAATTTCCCGTCCGTCTCCCGCACACGCCTCATTCTGTGACAAGTAACAGGGGGGAGCACTGTTCTTCTTTTTCTTTTCTTTTTCTATCTTCCGTTTGATATTCACCATCCTTTCGGCTTCATCTGGACACTGTCTCACCTCGTCAAAGATGTTGCAGCGATCCCCGAAGGAAGGTCTCACATTTCGGACATTCCTACTGCAGGGGACCAGCTGCGCATGAAATATATACTAGATACTTGCCTTGGGTACATCTTACGACGCTTTGCTAGCAGAGAGAAATGCCGTGGATGCGTTGCATCTCATCACACCTTAAAGGAGAACCGGCCACCGCACGTTCGTGGTGGGTGGTTGGTGTGGCTGTGACCTTTTTCATGCAGCCAACTTGAACCCACTCCCCGCCTCACATGCTTTGCTTTGCTTGACGTCGAACGATCGCCTCGACCTTGGTTTTCTCAACCACTGCATCCTTCTGACACTTTTGTTCCTCGCTTACCGGTCCATCGCAATCAAACCCCGTGTTCGTTCTTCTGAACATCTTCGGAATATTGTTCACTTGTACATACAAAGATCATCATGACGTCCACTGGTCGCATCAACCCCTCGGCGCAGAACGGCTTCAGCAATGCCGCCCTGTATGACAAGCATCGCCCTTCGTTCCCCGCCCACAGCGTCTCTGTCTTGCTCGACGGCGTGCGCGTCGCCGACAGCCCTCAAGCCACAGTGGTGGATCTTGCGGCGGGCACCGGCAAGTTCACAGAGCTCCTGGCCGACAGAGATGAGGGGTACGAGATCATTGCCATTGAGCCGCATGCCGACATGCGCAGGGTGTTGGAGGACAAGCATCTCAAAGGCGTCAGCGTCCAAGATGGTCTGTCCACCGACATGAAGTCCTTGAAGGATGAGAGCGTGGACGCCGTTATAGCTGCCCAGGTAGGAGATTGATCTGCCCTCCCCGCCTGCTTCTTGCATTCATCCACCCCTCCATTTCCTCTTCCGGTTCCCCATGTCACTTCCCATTGTCCCCATATCAAGAACCTTAAAAACAATTAGATCGATGACTGTCCCAACCTCTTCCCGGAGCAAAGTCATGAGATGCTACATCGTTCAGGTAGGCTGACAGTGACATTCTCCTTCCCGTTAGGCATTCCACTGGTTCGCCAACCTCGAATCCCTGGAGGAAATCAATCGTGTGCTACAGCCTCATGGTGCCTTTGGCGTGATTTGGAACATTGAGTCTTGTAAGTGTGAAACCTTCTCGCCCCTCACAACATGCACATCATGTCACTCGTCCATTATTCCAAAGACCTGCACACCATCATGCCTTGCGTGTGATCTGTTTTTCTCCGAAGAACCCTTGCATCAGGAAACCCTTCCATGACAGATCACCTGCAAAACACACCGCACCACAGAAGCCACTACATCACGAAAAGCAAAACTCTAAACCCTTGTCTAGACAACGCACCGAAATCGCACTCGGCAACCACCAGCTGGGAGCAAAAACTCCAAGACCTGATCCTCTCCTTTGATGACAACCAACCTCGTTTCCGTCACGAGAAATGGCGTTCGGTCTTTGAATCCCAACTCTCCTCTAACCCACTCTCCATCACCACATCCGCCGAACCTCTGTTTGCTCTGCCTCTTGCGGAGAATGTCGAGAAGTGGAGTGTTTGGTTGACGGAAGAGGCGCTTTGGGACAGACTCAGCACACTGAGTCAGATTGCCGTGTTGGAGGGTGAGGAGAGGGAGAAGGTGAGGAGTGTAGTTCAGGAGGCACTGAGAGCGGATGGTGTGGAGAGGAATGAGAAGGGGGAGGTGGAGTTGCATGGTATGACTGTTGCAGCGTGGACGACAAAGATTCCACAAAAGGGTGCTGAGAGTTTGTTCACCACTGTCAAGGATGCTTTGACTGGTAACACTTGAGGAGAGCTGCAATGGCTGTATGGAGGTGAGGTGAAAGTTGGATTGATGGTCGTGCGGTGGTATGGATAGAATGTACAAGGCGCAAGCCCCATCGCTCTACCGTCAAGAACACTCGCCATGAGTGCTGGTGTCTGGCTGCTTCTTCCAGCCATGTTCTTTCGGGGTATAATACAACCCTCAGCTGTTCCAGGCCGGATCGTCATAATTCCGAGCTCCCCTCGCGATGTCTTGATAAACATCGCTCCATCCATGATATGCATACGACCTTACTTGATCCGCCGCAACGCACGCACTCGTCCGGATCCATGCTTTCACTCTCTCAACCTATGAGTCGGCGGAGATGTACATGACTGCAAACGACACAAACATCAGTATACCATTCCTCCTGCTTCCAAAGAGAGGGCACGGAGGAAGAGAAGCACATACCGTTGTTACCTCTCACAAACGCATCTCCGTAATTCCTCCTGACCTTTCCATCCACAATCTCATTCGTTTGCTCGAGCGCAATATTCATGTATCCATCAACCGACTGCAATTCACCTGTTTTTCCCACCATCATCAGTTAGCAACGTTGTATCCTCTTGCCTTCCTTGCTCTTTTGCGTCTCTGATTCTCTTTGCGCAAAATGGTCGCAAGGGGAGAGCTCGTTCAAAACACACCTCTGTAGACGACTCCAGAGTTCAGTTTTACGGTGACGGGCGCGCCGATGATTTCGCTGAGGAAGCCCGAGGGGTCGCGCGCTTCGTTGACGGATGTGGGTGCGGCGGCGGCGCCATTCGAGCTGTTGTTGATGGGTGATGCGCTCATTGTGTGTGGGTATGTGCGATGTGTCTGCTCTTTCGCTTCTTGTTCTCGGGTTCTTTCGTGTACGGTCGTCTGGCGTGGGAATGATTGTCTGCGTGCGTGAGAATTAGGTATGTCGGGTTCTTGTGGATTGCCGGTGATGGCAGCTTCACTTCCTGGAGACCCAAAGTCGATCTCAACTCTTGGCAGGAAAGTGAAGCTCGACAGCGCACGGAGCCCCAGCGGTTCGGTCCGTCCATCCGAACAAGGCGTTCTTAGACTTCGGGAACGAAGAAACTCTCGAGCTGCGCCCTCTCGCAGACTTGCGTGTCTGGTTCTCGTGTTACAGATTCAATGTCGCGTTCATGGTCGCAACTGACGCGTGTCAATTGTCCGACGCCGATCTTTCCGAGACGTCTCGTTGCTTTTTTGCTTGACCTTAGTCGTGTTCTTGGTTGCATCCTGCAAATCGTCATCTCGCAAGGTTTTGGACGCCCTGCAAGCTGGAAGCTTGGTGTGCTCACCCTCATGGCTCTCGTCTTCCCTGCCAACTCCGATAACTCTTCCACCGCCACATTTCCCGCGCGTCAAGCCCAAATACCGGTTGCATGGGTTGAGTAACCGTGCTAGGGTCTTGGGTTATCTCCCACCCAGTTATTGGGCACACATGCACAGCGCAGCACATCAACTATCGTGGGAACTGCATCACCGTTGAAATCTTGAAACTGTCGTAACTTAGGTCATCAGTTCATCAGCATTCTCATCTGTATCTAGGGTATCGCTATAAACAATTAGGTGACCGTTGCCGTTGCCTTGTCAGCTTTCCTCTTGCGCCTGTTTCCCGTCTTTTGAACTGTTACAATTGCTACACGCAAACGCTCCTGCTTCTGCCAGTATACCAGTTTACAGAGCGTTGTACTCGCTGGCATCCTGGTACAAGTCGATCAGGCAACTAGCAGACCAAGCTTGAGTGGGGCACTGTGAATCGTGTTAGTCTTCCTTGCTTGTCTCCTGCACGTCATATTATCACTTACCGAATCATGGCACATGGATCCCTTCTCGTTGGTGAGCTCAGTAAGCCCAGCCCAAGGAGAGTCGTGGATCATGTGTCTGCAACCTGCAAGTCTGGTGGTGACCTGTTGGAAAGCCTCGACCTTGGCCTCCTTTGTCTCACGGCGCATCAAGTCGAACTTCAACAGTGCACGCAAGAAGAAACCACGAGGCCAGACCCATTCAGGTCCTTGGTGGTAGTTGCGTCCTCTGGAAGTGTGGAAGTCGTTCGAGTCATCGCTGTTGATGTAGTTGGGGCGGTACTCCATGTCCGAGGGATCCAGAGTAGCCATACCCTGGGGACCAAGGAGAGCCTCGTCGGCAATGATCAAAGCTCCAAGTGCGTGCTTGGGGTCAAAGAGATCAGGTGCAACCGTCATTGCGATGGGGAAGTTGGGACGGAGCTGGTAATCGCGGTACTCCTTGTTGCACTTGTACACGTCCTTGTAGATGCCACGGCGGTTGACGATCTTGCTGTTGACATCGTACTTGGAGTCCTGTGCAGCGTCGGCGGGCACGTAGTAGCAGTGCTCGAAGTTGTCGCGAATCTTCTGTGCCCACTCCTTGAAAGTGATGACCTTGTTACCCTTGATGCTGACACCCGAGTACTTGAATTGGCTGTTCTTGTTGAGACCGTCAACCCACTTGAGACAGCTGTAGAGGAGACCAGTGATCTCGACAGGAGCACCGTCACGGGAAGTACCAGGGACACCCTTGTTGCCGGCGTGTTCACTGGAGCCCATCTTGTCCATCCAAGTACCGCAGTTCCACTCGTTGCCACCGAAGATGATACCGGTGTTCCAGTCGGTTTCGATGTCAATGTTGAAACCAGCATCCTTCATCTGGTCGTCGATGCTGGGACCAGCATTGGCTTCGCGGAAGTGCATGCCAGTAGCGTGGCGCTGGAGACACTCCTGGACGACGTCCTCGATGGTCGAAGTCTGAGAGTAGGCACGAGAGTCCTCCCACGAGAACCAAGTGTCGTCGTAAGGCAAGAAACGTCTGGCGACCTTCTCCTTCAGGATGTCACGACCGTTGGGGACCATGTTGCAGTAGTCTTGGATGTTCTGCAAGAAGAACCAAACAGAGTCGCGAGAGTTGTATCTGGGGATCTTGCCAGAGCCGAGCAGGTTGGGAATCATACCGTGCTTGACCACACTGGCAAAGGCCTTGATGTGCTCCTTGGCATCCTCGAAACGACCGGTGGCAAGCAGAAGACCACGAAGAGAGATGAACACATCGCGTCCCCAGCATCTTGCCCAGTCTTGAGCAAAGTGAGGAAGACCAGCTGCCAGAGAAGGGACGAGCTTGTCGGGCCACAGGGAGGCGTTCTTCATGAAACCTTCGCATTGGACGCTGACAAGAGCCATAGTCTTGAGGAAACGCTGGCCTTGGCGGATGTTGGTGCTCATTTGCTCAATAGCACGCTCTGTGGAGGCCTTGTATGCAGTTTGGATGACAAGTGCGAAGTAACGAGGCAACAGGAAGCTGGGGAGCTTGCGGATAGCTTCGAAGCGGTCCTTGAGCCATCCGGCAGGTGCAGAAAGGCGAGTGTAGCCGTCACGAGAGATGAGCTTCTCCAGACGATTGACAATGAAGTCAAGAGCCCACTGACCTTGTCTCAGATGATCGCAGATGGGGTGACCAAGGTTGTTGTCCTTGATGACATCTCTCAGAATACTCCACCAGCCCTGGAGACCGCAGTAGACCAGCGGGCTCAGACCAGGGATGTTGTAGACGCCATCCGAGCCGTTGGAGGTAGCCTTCTCCTCAGCGTCGGCACGGTAAAGAGCAGCGTTCAAGTCATTGAGGTCGCACTCCCTGAAGGCATCTCTGGCGCCGGATGTGACGTACTTGTCAAGACCCTCCGAGTGCTCGGCACTGGGAATCCAGGTCTCGAAGACTGCGATACTGCCGGGAGGGAACTTTTCCGGGATAGTGATGACGGCAGTGTCGCCCTGGTTGTCGACCTTGACACCACGAATGTCCTTGGTGTGTGCGTTGAGACCCCTCAGCACCTTGTCGTTGATAGCAGCTTGCTTGGCCTCGTGGCTTTGGTCGACCTCGAGGTTCCAGGCGCCCAGAAGGGAGGCCTTAGATCCAGTGAGGTGTACAGGCTGGAAGCCAGCGTTGCCGTTGCCGTAACCAGGGAACGCGGTGTGAGCAATCAAGTAGTATCCCTTGCGTGACTTGGGGTGCATGCGGTGGACGGTGATGTACTCGCCTTCGTGGTGAACATGAGTCTCCTCGTAGTGGTCCTTGCCCATAATGGTGTGAAGCTGGTTCAGCAGGCGCTTGACGTTGCCAATGCCAGGGCCCTCTCCAACCTTGAGGTTCGACATGGTAGAGTAGGGTGAGCTGTATTGACGCTTCTCGTGGACGAGCTCAATCAGTTGAGGATACACCTCGTCGTAGCCAAAGACACTGCCGATAGAGGCGGCGCACATGGCCACCAAAGCGGAGTTGGAAAGACTGTCCCTGGCGTCTCTGCGCTGAGCAGGCAACTCGTTGTCGTGAGTGCAGTCCATGAGAAGCGCGTGAACGGTAGCAGGACGAATCTTGTGAACAACCTCCTTGACAGAAGGAGCCGGCTCAGTACCAGAGTTGCGTTTTTGTGCATCCGAGATCTCGTCGAGCTCGAAGCTGCCAATGGGGCGGCCGCAGTTCTCGTGAACAAGCTTGCTGATCTCTGCAGTGCTCCAACATTGCATGGCTTCGCGGATCAAGCAAGACAGTCCAAGGCGTTCAACGTAGACATAGTCCATCTTCTCGTCACCGGAGAAAAGCTCGGCCATGACTACAAGGTTGGGTCGGACACTTCTTGCGGCGTCAAGCATGTACTCGGCAAGGTGAAGAGGAGTAGAGTGGCAGTTGTCGATACGGAAACCATGGAAGTGCTTGGCCATAAGACGAGTGTATTCGGCCATGAATTCCCACAGGAAAGGACTGTCCTCAGGACCAGCACCGTAGCGCAGCTTGACGCAATCGCCCCAAGGGATGAGCTCTCTGCGGAGGTAAGCCTTCGAGTTGGGACCAGCGTTGTCAATGAGCACGTTGGCGGCCCAGACCCATCCGTTGTTGGCCAAGGCCAGCTCGCCAGCGTCGTGCTTCTTTGTCGTATCGTTGGCAGGAAGCCTGGTGAAGTACGACTCGATCAATGGGTAGTCTTTGTTGATCGGCTTGCCCACCATGGGACCACCTTCGATACGCATGTACTTCGTGCGGCCGTAGACTTGCTCCAAGATGGCCATGCTGTCCTGGTTGTACTCTTCGTAGTAGACTGCGTTGATCTCCTCCAAGAAGTGGGTCATGGCACCCATGGCGCTGCGCTCGTCTCTGGTACTGCCGGTCTTGGTGTCGTACTTGCCGAAGAGCGATTGGAGAAGCGCGGCGGCATGTTGAGGGTTGACTCTACGGCGGAATCTCTCACCAAGGTGGTCGGTGCCGGACAGAGCGTATTCCTTGAGCCAGTCGGTCTTTTGCTTTGAGGACCAGCTATCGGTACCGAGGAGGTCAGGAGTGTTCTCTGGGAACTCGACCTGGTTCTCCATCCATGCCGAAACGGCAGCCTGAGCGTCACGCTTGACATCGATAATGTAGAACTCCCAGAGCTTGATGGCGTTGATAACTTCCACCCTCAGGGGTTCCGTGATACGAAGGAGGTCCTGGTTGTTGTTGATCTGAGTCGGGAGGCCGCGCTTCTCGAGCTCGGAGCTGTACTTGAGAAGCTGGGTGTCCAGTTCGTAGGCGGGCTGCAACCAAGGAGCTGTCTTCATGTTGTAACCAGATTCGGGGTGCTCTTCCAGCCACTTGCTGTTGTTGGCCGTGTGGTTCCAGACAACATCAGTCAGAGACAAAAGACCGTAGTTCTTCTCCATCTTGGCGGTCAACGCCTCGATGTCCTTCTCGCCATTGGCAAAAACCTGCTTGTCGAAGGTGAGCTGATCGTAAATGCTGTAGGGCGAATTCGAGTCACCACGCATCATAAGCGGAGTGAAGTGGACCATGTTGTAACCTCTCTCGCTCATGCCGTGCAGGTGCTTGTCCCAATCCTTGGAGAGGTCACCCATGAACTTGGACAGACACGAGATGATGGAGAGACTCTTGAGCGGCAAAGTCGAGTCCTGGATGGACAAGCGAGGGCTGACATCAAGGTACCAGACCTTGGTCTTTGCGGCCTCGGGGACATCGCTCTTGCCTGTCGTGAGCTTGGGGAGAGGAGTGTAGGTAATGTAGTAGGAGAATGGACCGGCGTGGGGGATCTCAATGTCAATCTCAATGTTGCGGTTGAAGTCGGGAGTGAGTCTGGTGAGATCGTCAGTGGTGAGGACGTTGAGGGGCATGGAGAGAGGCTTACTTGTACTCGGTGTAGTTCTTGCGCACGAACTTCTGTCCCTTGGCCGGGATGTTCACCCAGAGGCTACCTTCGCGACAGATGGAGCTGGTGCCCTCAATGACAAAGCGGATCTTGTAGGCAGGATCGCTGGGTGGTGGCAGGTAGATGTACTCGCCGGCTACGTCCGGTGAGCCATCGTCCCTGAGGGGCAGGAGGTAGATGGCCTGCGTCTGTTGTAGAGTCGGAGCCATTGATGCGGCGGATTAGGGGGTGATAAGCAAGGCGATGGTAGCGATTGCGTAGTCGTGAATTGAATGTTAGAAGATGAGAGGTAACGGATGGTGCTAGTGAATAGCTGAGGGGGATGATTGCAAGACAATGGATGAGAGCTGATGAGCGTCGAGACTCGAGCAAGCAGCGAAAGTGATGGTGTTGCGTGGAGAAGAATTAGGACTAAGTGACAGCAAGCAAGCCAATTGTCGACTGTCTCGAGGATGAACAGGCAGGAGCAACGAGGGGAGGCTGTATGTACACAGAGGGAAAAAGTGCAGGCGCGTGGCAGAAGTTTGCTGTACCTGTACCTGATGATCTCGGCGATCGCCCATCGACCTCTTGCTCTTGCCTACTTTCGCATGCCGGACTCGATAGCTTCTGCTGCCCACAAAAAGCCGCCAACGTCATTGTCCTATCCCGCACTCGAGCTAACGCGATTCTGACACTTGCATTCTCAACCAACACCTGTGCTTTTCAGCGGCTCACCAAAGACGAAGGTATTTCGCTTGTCCGTCAACCCTCCCGTCAGCCACTCTGTATATATTGCTCGCTGTGCGCGTGGTGTTTCCCGGAGAAGGTGTGCCCTCGTCGCTGCAACGAGCTTCGCAGAACGACCGAGAGACAAGGCTTCGGTTGACAGCTTCTCTCCACGCTCTCCGCGGCCAACACCCTCAACACCGGGGACTTCATCTCGAGCCGGGCGGCTAGCTGCCGACGCTGCGTGCTGTCGCTTCCCGAACACATGGAGGGCCGAAGAACTGCCAGTCATTTGCTGTGGAGAGAGAGGAGATCGAGAAAAAATGGAGGCGGAGATGACCGGATCGCATTCAACAACATCTGCTGCCTACAAGAAACTTGGTCTCGTAGCCGTTTAACAGCCCTATCGTCTATTTGAACCATTGGTATCGGTTGCTAGCAACGAGATTCCAACTGGAGTACAACATAACATCGGCTGCACTTACCGTAACTATTACCCGCTCTCAGAAACACAACCTCCTCGTGTGCTCAAGACCTCAAGACTGTCACAACACTCTATCCTTAAAAAGCCACAGAGCAAGTTATGAGCTATAAAACACAAGATGCATTCTCGAAGCAGAGCAAAGTCCATTGAGAGCCATAAATCTTTCGGCTCTCCCTGGACACATCTCCTATCCGAAGATAAATGTGCATTTCTATAACTACGACATGAAACTCTTTAGCACCCGGAGAGGAGCATGCTCCGCATGACTTACCCCTTTCACGGTCTACAACAACTCGTCGAGCATGGGCTCCCCAAGAGTAAGAATTACTGGTCAGAAAAGGGATCTTGTCTTTTCACGGCCTGTATCTGGGCTCACACGTCGAACGCCGAAACAACACTACCAACATCCGGCTCCGGTCAATTCACCGCACAACAAACACTAGTCACTTTGGAACAACAACGAGAGTATTTGAAATCGACTCATGGCTGGTCAGAGAACTTTGTGCATTGTATTGTGGTGATACGCAAAAGACTGTGACCAAGAATGAAGCCGTGGGCTAACCCGAGCAACAGCAACTAGGTGATCAATCGTCGGAGAGGTCAAATGGCCGTCAAGGAGAGGGTTCTATCCATGCCTCCTATCAGGACTCATTGTGACCCCTATCCTGCTCTCTGCGGGAGACCCAGGCGCGAAGAGGAATGCTGAAGTCTTCCTCGACCTTGTTCTTGATCTTGGTGAGGATGATCTCAGTGATGTGAGCCTTGAGCTCACGGGTGTTGTCGAGGAAGCTCTCGCCCTCGGCAGCGACCCTGTCTCCGATCTCCGTGGCGATCTCAGCGCGAAGGGCCTTACCGCCAGCACCGAAGTCGTCCTCGACAAGGGCCTGCCAAATCATGGCTGTGGGACCCCGGGTGTGCTCAAATGCAGCATCGAAAACATCGAGAATGATGTCGTTGATGCGACGCTTGGCTTTGAATGAGAGCATGGTGCTGTTCAGATTGGTGAGTACAGGGACATCAAGGGGCATTCTGGTAGACATACGTTGGTGCTTGATGGTTGTTGTTGTTGTTGTTGTTATTGTTGTTGTTGATGTAGATGGGGGAAGGTGTGGTTGATTTGTGTTTGTGGTGAGCTGTCGCGTGGAGGGAAGAGGAGGCAAGAGCAGACCGACTTCTGAAAGAGTTCATATACCGTTTCCAGGGCCCGGCAGTACGGGACCGTCGTCGCAGGTCGACGTCGACGGTGCCTGGTCTCACTCCTCTCTGGAACCAGGGGCTGAGGTGAAGAAGCATCTCACGTGCAATCGTCGACGATTGCTCGTTTGTGTCGTACGACAAGGCTTTCACCTCACCATTGCCCATGAGATCGTCGTTCACTATCAATGACCGGCAACACCACCGTCGAACAACAGACGCCTCAACGACCATCACTCAGGTTCGTTCGTCGACATGAACGACATCATAGTCAATACACTGGCTCCCCTCCCTCTCTCGCTCCTTTCTTCCACTCCACATTACCACCTTAAGCAACCACCACAACAGCAACAAGATGTGGCAGCAAATCAAAGACCTCTTCCGCTCTTGCTTCGGCGAGCGAGACACCATCGAGCAGCCTGCCCGTCCCCACAACCCAACCAGACCTGCTCTTCGTCGCTCCTCTTTCTCCTGAAACCGCTCCTCCACTACGTCGTACTATACAGGCAAAGAGCCATAAGGAGCAGTAAGTTGCACTCGTTCTCACCTTGTCCACAGAAAGTGTAACGTGAGAGACTTGTCGAGGGCGCTCTGTCGATACTCCAGGGGCACGACCTAACAACATGTGCCTTCACAGATACATACGCATACAGCAGCACAAGAGACGAGATGAAACAAATATAAAATGTCCCATCTTTCAATGACGGTCAGTACATCACTATAAAAATGCAAAAAGACTTTTACTAACCCCAACTAGACCAAAGAGAGACTCGGATACAACAACTAGTCCATACAGTCCATGCTGGTCTTGAGAAGAGCGTTGATGACACTCAGATCGACATAGCTCTCTCTTCCTTTCAAGCCCTCGGGGTCAAAGTTGCTAGCCTTGTTCTCAAACCATTGCATTCTCTCCTTCTGCTCATCGTTGGGCTTTGCAGCTCTATAAGCATTCTTCAATTCCTCCCAGCCATGCATGCTTCCAGCGTCCTCAGCAATACCGTGACCGTTGCCGTCAGTGCACTTGAAAGCATCGTCAACGTTGCTGCGTCCAATGATCTCAATCTCGTGACCCCAGTTGTCGCCGAAATCGTACATGTACTCCCACTCTGCATTCTTCCACTCCTTTTTGCTGAACTGCTCGCCGACGTAGACCTTGTCCGCCTTCTTCTCGGGAGTCTGAGAGTGCTTGCGGCCGTAGGAGCGCAGGGAATCAATCATCCCGTGGTCGTTAGGGTTGAGGATACGAATGAAGTTCTGGCGAGGACCAAAGTCTCTCTGCTCGCCGCTATCTTGAGCCATGCGACGTTTCATCAAGGCCAAGATTTCATCGACAGGACGCTCTTCGGCAGTAGGGTCGCGGGCAACAAAGTCATAGCTGTGTGCGGCGGCCCAGCCAAAGGCAATCTGGATGGCAAAGTGCAGCTCCTGGAAGGTGGCGCCATCAGGGCAGACCAAAGTGCGCCAGATCTGAGGGTCTCTGGAGTCGGGGATGGTGATCTTGAGGATCCAAGAGGGTTGCTTCTTAGGCTGGCATGAGTGCTTGTGGGTGGGCCAGTCTTTTCTCTGACATGCGGCACCTGTGGTTGGGTCAGCTTGGCCTTCTGGCGATGTGGTCGTTCCGAGGCCGCCTACCGCAGTACTTGCGATTACCACATCGGCCACAAGTTACGAGCTTGGGCTTCTCCTCGAGACAGACTTCGCACTTTCCGGCACTCATTGTTGTGGATGCTGGCGTTGGTTGGTAGGAATGAATATTGAGAATGAAAATTTTTCTTCGAAGATTGAGAAGGCGGGGTCAGTCAGGCGCTTCTGCTTGATCACGGCTCGATCACTGTTCGATCACTGCTCGAGCAGGAAGTACATACCAAAGTTGAGAAAAGATGGAGTAATGTGCGAATTCTAGACTCGAGAACCCTCGAGGGGATAACAAACTGTTTCCTGGGGCTACTTAGAGAGGTTGGTCAAAAACTCGATTCAAGCAGTGGCCAGTCGGATTCGAGCAGGTGACAAACAGGGTTCAATCATCCATCTATCAAGGTCTGATCATGGTTTTATCATGGTCTGAACAGTGTTCAAACAATGTTTGAACAGATTTCGAAGTCCGTGGCAGATCGCTCTGCGAAATTCTCAACTTACCGAGAACCAGTCTACTTTACTTCTGAGACAGTTTGAAGATATGGTTTGCGACGTGTTTGTTCGAGAAAGGGTATACCCATGGTATACCGGGTGGTATACCATAGGTCAAAGCTTTGCTAAAGTGGAACACGTGAGGCGTAATGTTCGTGGTTGCTACCTAGAGCATTACGCTTACATTGTCTGCATTCATACCAAGTACCAATTTCACTTGCCCAAATATTCTCGGTATTGTTACTAAGATGCCTCCCAAGCGTAAGGACAGCTCTGATGTGTCGTTTATCAACTTCCGCTGATGAAAAGGCTGCAGGCCGAACCCAAGACGACGACGCGTCTGGGTCGGAAGACAACTCCGACTTCTCTCCAGCTCCCGCAAAGCGCGCCCGCGTCAGCGAGAAATGTGAGACTAATTATTACATGCCTGTTACAGCATGATGTGCTTTTTGTTTCCCGAGAGGTTAGATCTGATATCAATGTAGCAGCGTCAGCTCCGGCATCGTATAAACTCGAGTCTTTGCTCGCGCTCTCGCACGATGAACTCGCCAAACACGCTTTCAATCTTCAGAACCAGTTGTCAGCCCTTCAACAGGGAGGCAGCGGCGCCGGCTCCGGTGAGACATGGAGCGAAGAGGAGGTTGCCGAGCGTGCAAAGAAGACGAGAGACGTGTGTGCAGCAGAGGTCAAAAAACAGATGAAGTGGCAGCCCAGCTGCAAGAAAGGAAGTACGAAATGGAGCTACACTGGTATCGTGCCCCATGAAGATGTCTTCTACAAGCTCTTTGGATTCGAAAAGCCCAAGAAGCCATGGAAGCAGAAGGCAATCGACATGGCCGACTTTGAAAACAGTATCGGTCACATCAGTGCTTCAGTAAGTCTTACACAGCTGCTCCAAACAACGAAATATACTGATTTTGATCAGATCAGGTATGGCTCCCTGAACCTTACAGGTGGTAGCGTCAAGGTTCATTGGGATCAAGACGAGAAGACCTTTCGCTTGACAGGAACCTATGGCTTGTGATGGCCACGTTGCGTTTGATGTCTGTCGCAACATATCGCTACTTCTACAAAGCTCCTCGGAAAGCTTGTAGGCGAGCGCATGCTCTTCGCTTATATATTTCGCAGAGCTGAGAGTCTCTATAACCACTCACTCCGGCGTCCGTTACTCACGTTCACGTACTTTCAATGCTTCGGCGCTTGTTTCGTGCGAGGCTGAAACATCTTGACTCAAGGAACGGGTGACATATGGCTTGGATTACATGGGGGCCGATACTACATCGACTGCCATACAGGGACA
Source organism: Aureobasidium sp. SLJ-2021a (assembly GCA_019677095.1). NCBI lineage: Eukaryota > Fungi > Ascomycota > Dothideomycetes > Dothideales > Saccotheciaceae > Aureobasidium > Aureobasidium sp. SLJ-2021a. Next base: position 250,852 of record JAHRBU010000009.1, on the reverse strand, counting down.
TGTGGTCTGGAAGGCCAATGCGATGTTGCACGAAACACTGTTGGAAGTTTTTGGAAACAACTATTCCGACCTCAGAGCTGGAAGTGAAAAGCGAGCGAGAATACATCACCCGCTATCCGCTGGATCCAGGGCTGTTGCTGTGAGTTGTCAGGACCGACTAGAATTAAGTTGATGTACGAATGGGATGAACAATTCCAATGGTGGGCCCTAAAAGATACTTGAGGAGAAGAAAAAAGTGGTGGTGGCCTCACAAGCATAACTCGTAGTAGTTTTGGGAGGAACGACTTTCTCCTGACTTGCACCAAACCCGATATCGCTAAGCAAGCATAGTTGTTATGTAGGTGGCACCCGCCCCTTTTAGGATTTCCTTACAGAAATGCCTTCGAACAAGTAAGACATGTTCTGTTATCGAAAGACTACAAAGTCATCTTGCCAAACCAATGCTACCTGCCTTAGCAAAGAGTCGAATCAATCCTGTTACGGATCCCGAGTTGGACCGCATCCCTGAAGAATCCGAGGTCTGCTAATATGTTCAAACTCCCTCATCCAAGCTTTCTTCCCGCGAGCTACCCGACTCACAAGAACTAACCTTTATATAGAAAATCCTCTGGTACCCTCCCAAGCAGTAAAAAAGCCGTGGTGGTGTAGTGGTAACACACCCGATTCTTGGTCATTCGCTTGATACCATCGTTTGATTAGTCATTCATTTGAATAGTCACTCTTTCGGATCGGGAGGTCGCAGGTTCGATTCCTGCTCACGGTATTCTCTTTTGATTCCCTTCTATGTGTGTGTTTTTGCTTCTTGCTTCTGTATGCTTCTGGTTGGTGAAGTTGTGGCGCTACTTTTTGTTGGTGACCCGCTGTGTCCTCTTAATACCACATCCTCAACCTCCGCTCATCCATAGCCAACTCAATCGTCTCCCTCACCATGCTTACGTCTCCCCCAAACCACCGCTTTTCAGCTTCAAGATATGTGTTGATTGCCACTCTATTCGCATCCACACCTTCCGACTCTAACAAACCCTTCTGACTAGCATAGAAAGCGGGATGCATCCCTTTAAAAAACTGTTCGAATTTATATCCGTCAAATGCAAAGAACTATCCACTATCCAACCTCCTAATAGAGCAATCATCAAAAGAAACCCCATTGTCTCGCTGGACAAAATCTTAGACCCTAACATACCTCTGCATTTATATAGTCTTTAAACATCTAACCCCCCGAGATGAGAGTGCCCCTAGGCTTCCCATCGAACCGCGGGCATCCATCGAGCAAGACTTTTACAAGATACCAAACCACCCTAAGAAATTTACTACACACGCTGACAAACTTCAATCAACTGTTTTGTATATTTTCTATTTGCGAAAGCAACCAACTTCTAGCTCGACATCGACCTCGTTAGCGATTTCCATGTCGGCGTCGTCAAAGGTGGCAATTAGTTAGATCGTTAACTTGTACGAAGGATCCATGTTGGAGGAAGAAGAAGTTGTAAGAGGGATCCATGATGGAGGAAGAATGGATCTGTGGAGCGAGTATGTTTGGTAGGTGCTGACGAGGAGTTTTATAGTGGTTTTTTCTTTTTGCCTTTATCCCTTGCTTCTGCACTCCTTGCTTTGAGGGTACTCGCAACACGTGCCCAAGACTACATCCAACACTCAAATCACAGCATGCAGCAGCAAATCCAACCTCGTTAGCCCCGTTACACCATGTGGACTTTTCGAGCCGCGCTTTCGTAAACATTCTTCCTTGTCGCAACTCTTACGTACGCGAAGAGTCTAATGTGAATATTGAAAATGTGCGAAGCCTTGGAAGATGATAGAAGAACCATCGGCGACTTTGCCGGAAATGCATTACGGCGGCTGAAGGCAGGTAGTGCTCCCGAGTGTGATGTCCAGATATGCAACCTAATGCTGTCTCCTTAGGTCTGACGGGTCAACGTCGCTGTGCGAGCGAATTTCCCCTGGATACGGAGTCATGTTGAAAAGTATTGTGCATTTCTTTTACAGCTGGCGAGAAATTTGTATGCTTCGGCTGCGGATCTTCTATCACCAGGTCGCACTGGTAGTTTGGGTCTCAGAAGACGTTTCCTGGCTAGCGGTGTGATACGAGCTGGAAGACTGTGATGACTCCTGATAGACAGATTCACTCGAGTTGTTGTCGTGGTAACTTGTTATTTCTGCTCCAGTTTTAGTATCGTTTTTCTGTGCCTTGGTATCGGTGTTCGAAGTGTTTTTGTTGTTGTCATATTCGATATGCAACGAATCCAGAGACTTGGAAAGACCCTGTTCGGCAGATGTGCTTGGAGTGTCATCTTGAGCTTCTGGAGCCTTACTTTCGGGCATCTGTATCTCTACCGCAACGCCCTGTGCAGGTTGTGAATTTGAGCTTTGTGATGATTCTTCTTCTTTCGTGGGTGGGATCGGTGTGGCCTCGAGTTCTGCTTGTGCTCGCCTTTTTTCCTTGTCCGCTTGCTCGCGAATCCGTGTGATTCTCTCTTCATCCGAGACCAACTTTGTCCTCCGCATTTCCTTTCTCGAAACCTCGACCAGGAGCATTCTCTTGCCTTGAGTGCCGACTTTGCCTTCACCTCGCAAGCCATCGTCGTCGCGGTCGAAATATAGTGCCCACAGATCGCTTTCTTCGTCTTCTTGTACAATGACGAAGCCTTCCCATCCTTCAAAGGTCAAGCGGCGGTCGATGGGGGTGCAGTCCCAAGGGCCAACGTGATGAGGTTCTGCTTCGACACGTATGCCGTATTTGACCTCATGCGTATTCCGGTCCAGATAAACCCAGTTCAGGAAGGGTGGATCGTCGCTGATGGTGGTGACCATTCCTTCGCCATTCCTGAAACCTGCTTTCTTCCACTTGTCCCCTATCCACGGTATAGGCAAATAATACCCGGAAAACGGGTGGGCCATGTTGACACCGAGTCGGGAATGCTCCGTGTCGATGTACAGTTTGTTGTCCTTCAACACAACCATCGCACCGTCAAACTGTTCGCTGTAAGAATTCCTGACCGGCAAAGCGATCGTCAAGTTTGATTTCCGTCCTCGGTGATCCTCGCGAGCATTTTGACGTTGTCCTTGTCGAATGGCTTCGGTCGTGCCGATGATGGCCGGACAAGCTGCCACGGCTGTCAAGATCCCAAAGACCATGGATCCAGATGAAAGATGTTGGCTTTTTGATGTCAAGGTACACTCGTTACTGTGAACGTTCCCAGGGTCTGTTGATGTACCTGCTCGATTCGCACACCCGCAAAAAATACGGTTTTTTGGTGCTCCCCCGAAAAATCTCCGTGATGTCATTTTCTCGACGCGATTGCATTCGATGGACACTATTCTGCTCGTACGGTGTATATGGTTATACATGGTCACCTTATCTATTATGGCTCGAGCACGTGGCATTCACGCTGCTTCTCTGTGCTCCCAATCCAAACATCACCTATTGCTTTCATCACCCTCGTTCGATCTTCGGGATAGGTCCGACGAGCTCTTGACGCTCTAGGAAGCGAACTACTTGGTGCTTTGGCCCGAACAGGATGAAGGGGGTTCGTGATCGCGACCAAAACGACACCCTCGTCGCGTCATCATGCAGTCAAATCTGCCAACGGTAGAAACCCAAGGCCCAGAGGTGAGGTTTAGGAAGCGCGGATCGTGGAGAAAAGGTCCTACCAGCACGTTGATCCACAAGAATAGTGGAACCGTAGGTACGGTCCGTCGACTCACCACCGTTGACCTCGAGACGTTTTCAGGTCCTGGACGGACAAGCTTGAGCTCGAAAGCATATATGATCGGCGAGGAACTACTGAACCTGGCTGTTGCTGTAGAACAAAAGAAGGAAACCACGGCTGCCAAAAATGATCCTAGTTTGATGACGCCTCAGCTGTTCGCATCTTGGTAATCGACGATCAGCTGAGACGACGCTCTGTGGATAAAAGAGTGCGGGCCCCGTGTTCTCGCTCGCGTACTGTATCGACATAGCTACTTAATCATCTCTGCCACAACACACCATACCAACTGCCCAGCTGACACCAGTCAACATTTCAAAAAAGACCAGGATCAAGAAACAAAAAATGGCAGACAAGGTGTAAGTTGACCCCTCAAGCCTTGACCACGGGAAAGGCTTCAGAAGTGGTAGAATACTGAAGCATAGAAACCCACAGCGCTCAAAACACACCCGATGTCGCAAAGGAGCCATTGCCCTCTGGTCGCAACCCAAACAACAACCCAGGCAACGAATTGAGCCAGCGCAGTCCCACAGACACCAAATCAGGCCAAGACGACAAGAAAAAGGACGACAGAGATTCCAGCTTGAAGATCAAGATTGAGCTAGATCTGGACGTCGAGGTACACCTCACTGCGAGAATCAAGGGAGACATCACCATTGGCCTTTTGTAGAGAGAAAAAAGGTGGTTGGAGTACTAATAATGTTGACGAGAGAGAGCGCATAATTGTACATTTTGGAGGATGTGGGTTGTAGATATCATGACTTATCGATTGAGACATACTAACTAGCCTTGTCTGATGTATACATCGGTTACCGTTCATGTGTTATGAGGCTCTTGATGCGCACAGGTCGTAGAGCCTCGATCGATGCCCAAGTCTAATGTAAGGGGAATGACCCTGCCCCTCCCTCGAATGTCTCATCCAACACGCTATGAGCCTAATCCTCTATATATGCATCTTTGTACACCTACTATGGTCGACTGGAAAGCTGCTACACTTAAAGAGTGCCCGAGAAAGTATGTGGTCAACGTTCATCGCAGTCGTGTAGTTGAGTACCATTTATCTAAGCTTCATCTCTACGAACCACATCAGGTCTCGTACCCATTTAGCATTGCACAGATGTTGAACATATTGTATGCAAGTAGAGGGATTTAACGCTCATAAAGAAAAGGTCATGCTCATTTCTCTTCGTGATATAAAACGCTACATTACAATAAAGGGGGATAATCTTTTGTATCAAAGCCGTGAAAAAAGGTCATTACAAGCGACATGTTCAGATCTTTGTCTTTTCGCCAATGGTGTTGAGGAAAGCAGTGTGGACGTGCTCGGTCAAGTCACCGGCCTGCAGCGAACGACCCTTCTCCTTGTACGCGAGACGAGAGCACTCTCTGGTGATGGCACTGCCACCGTAAGCGACCAGAGCCAGAGTCTCGGGCTCGGACAGGTCGTTCTCGTGGTCCCAGAGCTTTTCGTGGTAGGCCTTTCTGTAAGCGAGGAGGGTGGCGAGGGAGCCGGTAAGGGTGTCACCTTGACCTCCCGAGCGCTTGAGACCGCCCTCGTTGTCGTTGACAAAGGTGACCTTGCCGTTGGAGATGTAGTCCTTGGCGCCCTTCTGGATGATGGTAGGGCCGCCGAATGCCTTGGCCAACTCCTCGCACAGCTTTGTGGGGTCGCCGCTAGAGTCGATTCCCTTTGCCTTTGCGAGACGGCCGAACTCGACGACGTTGGGTGTGAGGATGCACTCGGTGCAGCCCTCGACCAACTCGGGTCTGTTCTGGATGATGAAGAGACCGTCGGCATCGACGATGAAGGGGATGCCCTGCTTGCGGGCCTCGGTGATGACACGAGCGCAGGTCTCTTGCATGGCCTCGTCGCGGCCGAGACCGGGGCCAATGACGACGACGTGGAGACGGGACAGCATGTCGGTAACGGTCTTTGAGATGTTGTCGATGGTCTCGCCCTCCTTCATGTTCTTGCTCTGACGCATGTAGGGGTGGACCATGAGGTTGGGCGAGTAGGTCTTGATGACCTGGCCGGCGCCGGGCTCGCAGATGACGTGTGACATGTCGGCACCGAGCTTCGCAGAGGCCATGCCGGAGAAGTAGGGGGCACCGGTGTAGTCCTCGCTACCACCAATGACAGCCACGCGACCGAGCTGACCTGTTACACAAAAGTCAATTGGGTGTGTGGTATAGAGTTTTGAGGAGGGTCAACGTACCCTTGTGGAAGCTCTCGAGCATGGGAGGGACGATCTTGTAGATCTTGCTGATGATTTCCTTGCGAGATGCCATTGTGAAGGTGTTTTTGCAGTTCTTTGATGTGTTAGAATTCAGAAATGTGTAGCAAAGTGAAAAGCAGGTGAGAAGAGTCGGCCTTTGTACGCGGTAGACAATCTCGAGTTCATGATGAGCCATGACGTCGCTTTTGGTGGGGAAAGCATGACGATGCGGGCGGGAGAAACAGCCAACGCGACAAGGGACCAACAGCTTGCTCTTATCAGAAAACTACCTCTTCTGTTGCATTCCCTGTTATATCTCCAAAGAAATATAGTTCCAATTGCTGCCACAGTCCCACATATACCAACCACATACGAGCACACTGCCTTTGAAACATCACCACCACCATCATCATGTCTTCCTCCGGCCTCGATCCCAAGGGCCCTTCGCAGCCCAACTTGGACGCAGCATACACCACTGCTGGTAACCCTGCCACAAAAGAGCCCGCAGAACAAGCCCAAGCAAACCAGCAAGATGACTCTCCCGCAATGTATGTCCTGGTTCAACCGACCAATCCCCTTTCTTGCACCGCTAACACACGACAGCGACAAGCGCATCCCCTCCGAGCAAGCACACTCTCAATCCGAAGCCACCCCCACCTCAGTAGCTCGCGGTATCCGTGGTGCACCTCCTGGCGAAGAGACCAAGGGCGAGACGCATGAGTCCGTCGGTAGAAATCAAGAACTCGATGCCCAACAGATGGCCGCCCCTGGTGAAGGAAAGGTCGCTGATGTTGTGGACCGAAAGCCAGGAGCTACCGGAGCAGAGCCCGATCTGGCTTCTGACTTGGACCGCAAGAAGGAGGAACAGAAGGAGGCTAGAGAAGAGATCAAAGCGCAGAAGAAGGAGGACGTCGACGTTGCCGGTGTGCTGGGTCAACGAGGAGGTCCTGCCAATCCTGTCGACAAGGGCGGTTACCCGAACTCTGATTACAAGTAGACATGTATTCTGCTTGGTCCAACAAGAGCAATTATCTGCTTGTGACGACAGCCATAGCCACGAATTTCAAACGAATTATTCTCCCGGTCCTCTTAGCCATCTTGTGCAAACGCATACCTGCCTTCCAAGCAACTAACACAGCCAGTTTTCACAAGAACGCCTGATGCTCATATGATATCTTTTCCCGCATTTCACTCCCTGATTCGTTCGTCGCGTTAGTCCCGTTCGTTGCTTTCCTTTCACATCATGTTGGCGGCACCCGCGGGGCCCATGAACATGTTGTTCATGCTTGCTTGCTGAGCCTGTTGAGCCAGCTGCTGCTGTGCCTGTTGTTGCGCTTGCTGCTGTTGAGCTTGTTGGCTGTCCAATGGGTTGACTTCAAGGTTCATCGACCACATCTGCATAGGATCTCCTTGAACATACGAGTCCCACGCACCCTGTCTCGAATTAGTCATATATCTCTTGATAGTCATGCCGAGGTACAACACTTACCCAATCAACTTCTGGTGCAGAGCCGCCGAACAGCTGTGTGAATGGAGATGCAGCACCTTGGACAGCTTGTGCACCATTAACATCCACCCCACTGTACTGTGGTGTTAATCCTGTACGCTCAGACATGGGCTCGTTGAGCAAGCCGGCCATGCTGGCTGGGTATCCGCGTGTCTCCATGCCGAGCGAGCCGGGAGCATTCGAGGCAAATCCAGCATTGGGACTAACGCCGCCGGAGGACAGTAGACCCAGGGTCATTGCAGCAGAATGTTCGGGTGGAACCTCGTCTTCGACAATGTCAGACACTTGGCCGTTGGGGAAGGCGCCAAAGGAGTGGCCACGCATGCCGTATTGGTTGGTGTTACGCATTTGCTGATCTCTACCACCGATCATTGCTGTTTGTTGCTGTTCTTGTGCTCTGAGTTTGCCCAGCATGACGCGAAGCTGCGTGGATGCTTTGTATGCTTCCATACTCTTGTCGCGCAAACTCTCCCAGATCGAAGCACAGTGCTGAAGCGCTACGATCATCTGCTCTCTTCGATCTTGCGTCCACACATCTCCAGTCAAAGGAGATGATGGATTTGATGAAGAGGTCTTGATCACACTTCTGTCAGATTCAGAGGTGTGGTAAAGATCGAGACACACGATCATGGCTGCAAGCAAAAAGTCGTGGGTCGTGAGCGAAGAGATGGACCACTTGACCGATCGCAGCTTGCCTCCATCTCGTGACTCCAGGTACAGGGTAGCTTGGTGGTTAAGCATCTCCATAGAGGCGTCAATGCAAGTTCGTCTGGAGTATGCGTAACGCGGCGAGTCACGCCCTCTAGCAATGAATTTGCGATGCAACATGCATTGCGACTTGAGATAAATCAGTTCCAAGGCGTATGTTTGCATGATCAGGTTGGGTGCGACTGTGGCCAGCTCCGAAGGAGGCTTCATCTGAAGATGAGGAGGAATCTGAGTACGAGCCTCGCGAAGCTGAGCATCCAGTTTCATGATTTCCTCGTAGGCTGGTGGAGATGTCACTGATTGAATGCGATCGACAATCTGGCCGAAACAGGATATCAATCGAGCCTTGGCGATCATGTATGATGCTGGAGTGACCTCTGATTCTGGCCGAGAAGGAGGTAGCGATTTCATGTCCTCTGTGAACTCATCGTCAAAGATGTTGTGCGGAAGGTCAGAGTCAGTGGCGTCTGAGCGAACGATGGGAGAAAGGCCGAACTGGCACGAGAAGAGCAGATCAGCTTGGCGAACAAAGGCCCAGACTCGTCGTCTCATCTCGGCAGTAAATGGCGAAACACTAGGGTAAGGACCGGAATCTCTATGGTAACCCATACGCATAGCCAGACGGGTACACAAGTTGACAAGCAAGAGGATGCCAGTCTCGGCGTCATTGCTGCTGCTGTGCTCGGCCTGGATATGCAGTATAAGAGCTTCAACCAGCTGTGGCATTGGCTGGGTGACGTCTGCAAGCACGATGCATTGTGCTGTGAGACGCTTGAAGGAGATGGATAGGTCATGCGATCTACCCTGATATTCCGGAGGCTCGTCGCCTGCTCTGGTGTAGGATTGCAATGCAAGAGTCATCATGCCATATAGCAACGCGAGGAAGGTAACGGGCGTCTCGTTGGGGTTTTGCCAGTGTCTGTCGTATTGTCCTTGAAAAGTCGGGCCATGGATAATGTCTGGTAGAGTCAGCTTCAAGGAGTAGAGCAAAGTGTTCGAAGCGTATACGTACGGACGGCTGGATCGTACGATTGGAAGTAGCGTTTCACCAAGTCATCAACGGCGGTTTTGTCGGGCATGGTAACCAGGACCTCGGTTTTGTTGTTCAGCCTAGGGCCTTTGAACAGGAACGAGCCTGAAGCATCGTCCTCTTTCGAAGCCTGGACCTTTCTAAACTGTTCTTGGTATTGCTCCTTGTGGCTGGCAAAGTAATTCTTGACTTCAGCAATGTCCGACAAGATGGCGAACCAATGCGCATCGGGCACGAAGAAAGCCTTCGCACCGTCAATCTTCATGATGCCGATATCCTGAGCGACGTCGTTGATATCGCTGTCTTCTCCTTCGACTTCTCTGATGCTGTCTCTGTGGGGGTCCAGAGGCATGCTGATCGAGGTACCAAGGCTGTTGCTCCTGCTCGAGTCGATGGCAGCGTGTGCAGCCGAGGGACCAGCAGCTTGAGAGCCGTTGGTCATGAGCGAAAGAACCAGGCTCTCGAGTCGATCGATGCGATTCTGCATGTCGTCTGGGGTGCCCGTAGGTACATGATGGATGCCAGGCTTCTTGCGTGCGCTGGGAGAGGCATAGACACACGAGGTGGTGTCGCCGCGTTTGGTGCAGTTGTCGCAAGGATGTCCACGGTTACACTTCAGTCTCCAACAGCAGTCAGATGTCTGTAACCAAGTCCTTTGCGAGAAAACTTACTTTCTATGCCTACAAGGACCGCATGAGAGAGGGATTCGGTTTCTCTTTCGTACCACGCGGAACTGGCCATTGTCGGGGGACGCGCCAGTCGACGAATTGGTCGTCGGTGGTGTAGGTGTCATGACCGCGACTAGACAGCTGTGTGACAACCTGTCGACTGCTTGAAAGATGGTATGGCTGGTATGCGCGCGCGATCGCGTTTCGGAGTTAACGCTGGTCCCGGGCACGGGTATTTTTCTCGATGGTGGGTGGGATGTTGATGGAGGCTCGACCGACAATGATGACTCGGAGTCGCTTTTTGATTCGCGCTGGGAAGGAACACTCGGGTCCAAGGTTCTGCTGCCTGGGAAAGTGGATAGAGTGAGAAGATCCCGCCCGGGCAAGAGCAACTTCCCGCAGGTCGACTGCGACTTCCTCCCACGTTTCGGTCATCGTGAGTCTTGGCGCTGGGAGCCGCTTTCCTTTCGACGCCTCAGGCATGAATTTTCCAAGAAACATGTAGCTCGACAACCAGGCCGCACTCATAAGTAGACATGTGCACACAGCTAAGAACTCTTCGTAGTGCATATCTACACACCGCTTCGTTAACGGATTTTCAACACAGCAGGAGTCCGTCAGAGAAAGCAAACGATAAAAAGGGTATAAACTAGATTGCTACAAAAGAGGTACTAAGCCAATCTCTCTCTGCACATTGGGCTATATGCTCTCGATGTGAGACACGCCTATAACCTCGAGATGTTGGTATTCATGAACCATTGATGCATGAGGCCATATATCGCCCCACAGACACTCCTTCCCGTCTTTTTGCATTGTTAGACTTCCACCATCTCTCCCCTCCTTTGTTGTTCTTCGGTCTTTCCATCTTGATGCAAATCATTTCAATCCTCATCTGCCACGCAGCGGCCAGACAGATCGACAGAGTAAGAACAACCAGAGAGTCAGCAAATGAAAGCGAGAGTGAAAACAATGTACGTAAACATCCAAGAAATTTGACTCTGAACGTATCATTCGGTCTCAGCTGCTCAGCCACGAGAGGGGTCGTATCTCGAGAATCTAGGGTATGATCAGTCAGAAGAACGTTACATATCGGGGTGGTGGAATGGAACGAACCTCCAAATTCTCGCACGCATGTCTCCACTTCCAGTAGCGAACAAACCGCCTTGCACAGGGCTGGGCGCGACTGAAATGACAGAGTTCTTGTGTCCTTGAAGCATGAGTTGGGCATCACCCGTCTGAGGATTCCAGAACTGAACACCCCTGTCTTTTGAACCAGACAGAACCCACTCGCCATCAGGCGAAAGTGCGACACTGAGAACAAAGTCCTGTACACACGTGTTAGCGTTTAACTCGCAATACTCTAGGTGAGGTACAAACCTTGTGACCCTCAAAAGTGCGAATGCACTTGCCTCCACGAGGGTTTCTTGGTGGCATGTTTTGGTTGCTGGGGTAGTGGCTTTGGAGCTCCCACATTCTGATGGTTCGGTCCAGACTGCCAGAAACAAGTTCTCTGCTAGTGGGTGAGAATGCAACCGAGTAGACGCTATCCTTGTGGCCAGGGTTGCCACCAGCTTCCTCGAGTCTTTCGAGTAGGTTTCCACTGGCCAACTCCCACACTCTGACACTCTTGTCCAGACTGCCGGCGGCCAGGAAACGGTTGTCGGGTGAGATGGCGACGGTAGTGACGCCATCCTCGATGGTCAAGCAAAGAACACACTGGTTGCCAGGAATGTCCCAAACACGAACGGTGCGATCGCCAGATCCAGATGCAATGTAACGACCATCTGAAGAATAGTCCAGAGAGTAGATGTCTTGCTCGTGACCAGAAAACTGGTGACGGATTTGACCAGCGGCAATCTCCCAAATCTAGGGTCCTGAGTCAGCAAATAACCAATGTCAACAGGGGAAGATTGTACGAACGCGAATGATCTTGTCTTCAGCACCAGTGGCCAAGTACTGACCATCGGGACTGAAGCAGACACTTCTGATGTAAAGATCACCATCCTGAGGCAGGCTGGTGTCCTGCAGATGCTTGACCTGCTGGCCACTCTCGACATCGAAGATTTGAGCAGAACGATTGCAACCAGTAGCAACGAATCTTCCATCGCGGCTGAAACGAACACAGCATACTACACTCTGGTGGGCCAAGTTGTGGACAAGCTCAACGTCCAGAGTGCGGCGAACACGGGGGTTGAAAACAGCGTACCAGTCTTCACCCTCGCGCTTGAGGTTGCTGGGAAGAGTTTCAACGGCCAAGTCGACCAACTGGTTGCCGCTACCACCAAGCTCTTGAACATATTGCTGGTGCTGAGGCAGAGAAAGAGCCTGCTGTTGTTGAGCGAGAGCCGGGGGAGGGGTGGGGCGCGCCATGGCGGGAGAACCGGGGTAGGGGTTTGCGTTGTTCTGCTGAGGGGTTCCGGGGATGCCAGGAGGGCCACGAGCGTTGGTTCGGGGCTTGCCGGGGCCAGGAGAAGCGGTAGGCTGAGGTGGTGCTGGACCGTATCCTGTAGAGCTGTGTTAGTCTCGTCGACGATCGGTTGATATGCAAATCGTACCATTAACACCAGCTGGGGGCTGGCCGTAGCCACCGAAAGGAGCGTGTTGAGGAGGACCTGGAGGAGGGTTCAATCCAGGGGGGCCTTGGATGTGGGCAGGAACTCCCTGGGGCGGGCCGTCTTGAGGAGGAGGGGCAAGACCCGGGCCACCCTGAGCGGTAGCGCCAGCCATGATGCCCTGGAAGAGATTGGCGGGGCCGTGACCGATCGAGGGCGGAGGAGGCTGGGAAGGACCGGTGTGCGAAGACTGGCTTGGGCCTCCACGAGCCTCAAGGTCGCGGCGCAAACGAGAGATGTCTTCTTCATACCTGCGTGGAAGTTTAGTCGGCGCCTGTCGCAAGACACGGAGGCAGGGTGACGGCAAACATACTTTTGCTTCATCTGCATGTGCGTCTGCTCGAGCTGGAAGATCTTGCTGCGTACAAGCTCCATCTCCTGAATTTGGTTTGCGACTAGATCGTATAAGCTTCCGTTATAGTCGGTGAAGATGACATCGGGGTTGGGGAACGCCATGTTGCCAGCGATGGAGGAGGAAGAAACGACGGGGAACAGCCGAACAGTTACAAGAACACAGCAGCCGGCACATGTGTGTGTGTAGAGGACCACGCCACGGGCAGGTGTTTGTCGGGTCAAACGGGGACGACTCACGCTGATGCTCATACTCGTTTGCACGTCCGCCTTGAGCTTCAAACTCGGCGCGGACCTGCTCGAGCAATTCGACGAGACGGTTGTTTGGCGGAGCCGGTGCCCCGGCTATGCCGCGATGCGCGTTGTACATGGCGACGTAGGAGTTGGCGGTGTCGAGTGATGATGGGTGGTGGAATGGGGGATCGATGGCGCTGGCACTTCGAAGCGCGTCGCGACTTTGCTCGGCGTCGCGAACAGACACAATATTTGGGTGACCCTAAACCGTACTGACACTCCCGAAGATGGTTTCGCGCCGAGGGACTCGAGATGATGGCGCCGGCGGGAACGGATGCTGGAGAGAGAGATGGTGATGGGCGGAGGCCGAAAGGGAGACACGTATTGCGAGAAAACGCCTGCGAAGCACAACCGCACAGCATGGCTCTCTCCGACTGGGAACCTCATAAAGCCCCCGTTCCCACAACTCTGTTCTTCGACCAGTCGGCACGGTTGCGCCAAAACTCAATTTGAGAGCTGGCCGTGTGGGTCTCCAAGATCAGCCACACCCGCGCGTGCCCGCAGTCCGTTGCATGCAAATCGGGAATAAATCTCAACTGCTTCACCCTCTCCACGTTTGTCCACCCGATGCCTCTTTGTTTGTCGAAACATTGTGAGCGTGTCACCGACTAGTCGTAGAGACACATGCACCTTGCGTTTCACCGCCGCAATATCTCGCAGGTACCAACCGTCGACCGTGCGCCAGCGGCCGAGTCGAAGCTGACTTCTCTCCAGATTTACCGGCCGTTGGTAGTGCGTGGTGCCTCCTGCAAACTCGGTTGACTCGCCGTGCAGGGCTTTGGCTCGGTACGATCAGCCCTCTCCTGTCAGACATGTTCTCTGGCACGTGCACCGACAACGACAAGCCATCCAAGGCTTCGACTTCCATCACCAACCAAGTCGCCTTTCTGCATCCCTGAATTCGATTACTGTCAGCTCTGCAGGGCTCTTGCTGTCGCACGTTTTTGTGTTTCGCCTACCGATTGAAAGCATGGAGCCTTCTATGGGGTTCTGACCTGTGAAAGACACGCGACATGCCTCGAATTCACGAACTTGAATGATGCTTGGTTGATTCTAAGTAAATATCTGCTGTGCTTGTGACCAGATCCGAGCATATTTTCTACGGACTGATTCCGAGGGAGTATTGACTTGAAGATGAAGAATGATTCGCGTCGCACGGGTTTCCAATTTCAGCAGACTTCCTTCGTATGCTTGCTTTGACGGTCAGCGTTCTCCGACTCAACTGTCAAACTAGCACATGCCGTCAAACATTAGACAAATACCCACGTTCAAGAGACATCTTTTTATATCTTCAGGGGTGTATCATTCTGCTCTAGTCATATCACGATGGGAGAGGAGTCGGATGTGGGAAGTAAAGAGCCAGCAAAGGACTCCGATATACAACATCTACTCGATGCTCTCAGCACCCCTCAAGTCACCACCCTTCTTCATCTTCTCAACCTTGTCCCCATCGTCGACGAGACTCTTTTCCACCATCTCCCTCGCGGTGTTGTCCATCTTCAATCCAGCTATGTCTGCAATGAATTCACACAGCATCTTCTCAGCCTCGGCGCTGTTTCTCGTAAGGGCATGATCGTCTCCCCCGAAGTAATGCACCTTCCTGTTGCCTCCCTTGGATCCATACATATCGTATAGTCTCTCACTGCACTGTGGACTCAGCGTACGATCGCCAGTACCGTGTAACAGCAACACTGGCACACCCCTCTTTCCCACTGCTCTGATGCCTTCAGTCTCGGCAGTCTGAGAAGCGACAGTCGCACAGCCCACAACCCTAGAGTCTTGACCACCAACCGTAAACACAGGAGCACCGCCAAAGGACCAACCCACCAACACGAACCGACTGATATTATACTGAGCTTTCAGGTAATCCATAGCCGCAAGTACATCAGGAACGCAATACTTGTTGCGGGCAGGGATGCGGTAATCCATGCGCAAAACAGGAAGACCGTGTTTTAGAGAAGCCAGTTTGTCCGCCATGCTGAGGTAAATGCTAGAAGGGCCTACCACACCACCACCAGCCCCGGAAAGCAAGATTGCGGCTGTGCTTTGCTGGTTTTGATGGTTCTCGGGTAGGTGTAGGAATGCAGGGACTGTGCCGTCGATGCCATCCTCGACTTTGAGATTGAACGACTTGACGATCGAAGGTAGTTTTGCGGCCGCTGGTAGGTGCTCGAGACCAGAGTATTGTGATAGCTTTGCGGGATGTTGGATTTGAGAGGGTTGGGTGGTGGCGGAGAGGGAGGCGTTGTTGGTGCTTGGCTTGGACATGTTTGTGAGATTGTTGCGGAGGTTGGAGAGGAGCTGACGGGCAAAGAAGGGAACTCGAGACATGTAGGTGAAGGAGGCTGAAGGATTTCGACACTTGATGTGTTTATATACTGGACTGGTAGATGGAAAGAGGCGTACCTAGGTATCCTTTCTATTGCGTTAACCGTGTAGGCGTGATGTCAAACAGGGTCATTGGCCAGTCACAGCAGGCGACAAAGCATCTCGGAGGAAATCGACAAGGCATCGGACCTGAGTGCAATCACGATAGAATGACATTCCAGGACAGAACGCGAATGAGTTACAGAATACGTGCTTCTAGAAGGTTAGAAGATAAAGATCAACGGGCTCGAGATGGACAGGGGACCGTGCACGGGCGATGCGGCCATCAAGGCCCTGGGAAATTGCGACTCTCGACAGAAAGACCATGTACAACGTTTTGAGCTGACCAAGACGTCGTCACCTGTATCGGATTTCTCTCTATCTTTGACACCAAATCCCCAAGATTGAACTGCCGTGGAATCGACAAGTGCCACAAATACCGGCGCAAACAAACCTTCATACCATCACCATTCCACACTCATCTACAAAGACAAAAGAGACAGTCGACTCGCCGCAAACAAGATGCAACCCTTCAACAAACTCGCCGGCGTGGAAGAAGCCTCAAACACGCAAAACCACCCCCCACCACCTCCAATCCCTGACCTCGAATCACAACCAACACACAGCCTGCACTCCCGACCCTCACGAGCCTCTCTCCCCGTAAACCGCAAACCCAGCCGCCGCACCCTGCACGAGCAATCCAGCCGCAACTCCCTCCGACCCCCGAGTCTACACCCCAGCCTCCTACCCCCGAGCCCCGGATGGCAAGGCATCCCCAACATCGACTACACAGCCAGCGCCCACAGCCACGACACACAACTCGACGACGAACTACCCTGGGGCCCTTCCCACCCCTGTTTCCCACACCTGAACCCTCACGTCGCCATTTCATCCTCCGCTTACGCGAGCACCCGTGTCATTCGCGTGCAGCGGGATTGGTTGGCTGCTGGAGACCTCTACCCAGCGCTGCAAAACCTGTACCCCGAGATCCTGGATCTGTGGATGTCCGAGTCGGAGTTCAGGACTGTCATCGAGACGCTGAATCCAATGTTGAAGCATGCATTTGAGCCAAACACTTGGGCCAGTTGGTTTGATGCTTTGATGGGTGTTGCGACGGGCTTCTTGTGGGACAACTTTGGCTGGACTGGGGTGAAGAGGGGGGTTAGAGATATGGAGAGGTGGGTCGAGGGGTGGAATACCGAGGCTGAGAGGGAGGGTAGAGAGGTCAGGTTGGTTGATCTGAGGAGGACTGGCTTTCTGAGTCTGGACATTCAGATCCCGGATCCGCATGTTGATGTTGGCGATGGCGATGTCATGTCAATGTGAGTGGTATCAAGCACATCTGACTTATGATAGTCGAAATCATGGACTACCTGGGATGCGTGGTCCAGTACACTGTAATTATGAGGGCATGGCTTTTTTTGTTTCTGTTTATAGCTAGGAGTTTGGGATGGATACCCACATAGGCATTGCTTTCATCGCTAATAACATTATTCAAGAAAATGGACGCTGGTTCCAGACAGAAACATGCAATTCGATTCTTCGCGTGGATATGACAATCGCGTATGCTAAGCAAAACTTCATCTACACCCTTGAAACGTCCCTTTTGTTCCGACAGTGCCGCCGACCTTTGGTATCTGACGCCGGTAATCCTTTTTGTTGGAACCCAAGACAGACCTTGTACCCTTTCCAGAACTCCGTTGGGCTGCGGCAATGAGGTCGCACCCTGATGCTTGCTTCTTCCCTCTCCACCTGTCCTCCCCTGAGATCGAGTGTCCCGATCTCGTCCTATGCTTCGAAACGTGAAGATGATCTGGGCGGCGCCTCTCACTTCTTTCCAGTACGAGGGTTCTTCTTGAAGGTCATTTGGTTGATGACCTTGCGCTTTTGCTTCTTTGCGATGCGGTTGCGCTTTTCTTCCTTGGCTCTCTTCTCGGCCTTGATCCAGCTTGATCTGGGTGCGTTGGTCAAGTCGAGGTCCATTGCGGTGTCTGATGATGAAAAAGGCGGGTTAGCCTCGTTCAGACAGTCAACTGGCTCACTCATAGCCGCTGCCAAGGCTGCCGCCGCTGCTGCTGCTCTCATTGTCACTCTCAGAGTCGGATCCGAAACCTAAACAAATGTTGCCAAAGGAGTCGAAGCCGTGGATGTCGGTCGAGACACCCAGGAGATGGAAGAAGAGTTGTTCGTCGGCATAGCGTCGATGCGCAGATCTGACAGAGGGGTTGCTGAAGTCGGAAATGTCGAGCGGAGGGGTGGGCGGAGGAGTGAGCATGTTCATCGAGGCAGCAGCAGTAGCGGGAAATTGATGGGCGAGCGACTTGGGCACCGGGATTGCAAGAGCATTTAACGCACCATTCGCGCTGGTGGCCTTGGCCTCGGACTCGGCCTGCTTCGAGTCTGTGGATGGCAACGTCAGCTCGGATAGTCGTGTGTCGCGAGGGAGAGAATTCTCACCATTTGATTCCTCGACCTCCATTTCCGCCTTTGGGGGCTTTGGCTGCGAGGCTAATTCTTGCAGCTTTTGCGACAGACGCTGGGTGCGGGCAGCCTCGACGGGGCCAAAGACATTCTTCTTGAGCTTTCTGTTGTTCGTCTTGTTGACGCTTGATCGTAGACCTTTGCCCATTTTTGCAGTGTGTGGTGGGTTGGCGAGTGCGAGATTGCGGTGAAAGAAAGAGATAAATTCTCTTGGGATGGAACAAGAAAGCGGGTCGGCGGGCAGTCGCTTAAACGTGCGGAGAAGGACGATCGGGCGACTGTTGAAAGGCAGCTGCTGCACCTGCTTGGAGCGTGCAAGGGTCTGGTGATTCTGCTTTTCCCCGTCGCGTGTGAAACCACAGGCAAGTGACTCTGAGTGAGGACAGTTGTGAAGCAAGGAACGAGAGCAGAAACAGAAGGAGCGGTTATGGATGTTGCAACAGAAGCGTGACTCCTCTTCGAGGTCTCTGCCTCGCCGGCGCCACGCTGAAGGTGGCCGCATTAGGCAATGGGTTGTGGCGGTCCGGACTCTGGTCTTTGGCGCGAGTTCGTCACTACTTGACCCACGCACGGTCACGTTCTTCCAGAAGGCCGAAAGATGTTTGCCTACTACTGAAGTCTGTCTGCCCTCGAACGAGTACAATGTCCCTGGCCAAGCATCTTGTATGTCCTTCACCTAGCATCGGCGCATAGAGCAGTCGTCCCTCGTGTCCATGTCGATTCTGTAGATACCGTTTCTCGCACTGTTCCATCCCAGAAGCCGCCGTCCCAATCGCCTTTGTTCCTCAGCCGTCACTTGGACATGAGCAATTTGTCCTCGCTCATACTCACTCCGACGACAGAGTGTTTCTGGTAAAGTGCTCCTCTGGCCACGAGCCCAGGTTCTTGAACAGGCTTTCAATCCTCGGTTCTCCCGCAACTTCCTCTGGCAACCACTCCGGCACAAGACTCTGCATGAAGACAAGCAGGCACGATCCAAAGAGATGGCAAGCGATTCCGTCCGACTTCGAGACCTCGCATCTCTCGTCGATCGCAAAATTAAATCACTCATCAACAATGACCTGAAGGAAATCTGCCGTCAAGAGGGTCTCCAGGTGTCTGGTGTGAAAGCCGCTCTGCAGAAGCGCATCTCTGAAGGTAACCGCTTCCACGAGTCCGTCCACCACTTTCACTACACGCCGCTAACAACTCTTCCGTCAGTCATCGCCCATCACCTCCGCAAGGGCGACGCAGACGCACTCGAACGACTACGCTACCGAGCCGAGAATCAAGGTCGCACCCCTCCAGCACAAAGCCACCAGCCTTCGCTGGCCCGTGACACCATCACTCCCATCTCTCCAGCTCCTCACACTACCGCCGGCATGCCCGCCTATCCGAGGCCCTCGGCTGGCCTGCCTACATACCACCAGGCTCCAGCTGCGCGCACCGTCGCTATATCGCGTGCCTCGGTCAGGTTCAGAGAGAGCCCTTTCTATCAACTCAAAGAAGCCCTCGTAGCCACGAAAGAATTGTCAGGTACCTACTCGACTCCATCCCGCCTTGTTCTGATCACCATGCGAGACTGACGCAGCAACTGCAGAAATGCCACACAACCGTCATACCCTAGACGAGAAGCTCTACCTCAGCGAGGCCACCTGCACATCTCTGAAAGCCGATCCTTCTTTGCGCGTCATGCTCTACTGCGCCGCTACCTCGACTCTGGGTCCTTACGCTTTCAATGTCGACATTGCCTTCCCGAGTCAGATTGAGGTCAAGGTCAACCAAGACGAAGTGCGCAAGAGCTTCAAGGGCTTGAAGAACAAGCCTGGCACCACCAAACCTGTCGACATCACCGATCTCCTCCGAAAGATTCCAAACTATCAGAATGTTATCCAAGTGACTTATGCGCTCACGAAAGAAGTGTGTTGGATCATTTTCTATCAAGCTTTGTAAACCTGTGTGCTGACTTGACTCGAAAAGCGATTCTCTCTCATGGTCAATCTCGTCAAGGTGACGTCGGCAATCGACCTCGCAGCCCGACTCAAGCAAACCGGCAGCAGAATTCCTAGAGATACTGTCCTTCGAGAAAGTGCGTTTTTTTGAGATGTTCGCATATACGCCGTGCAAGACTAACTCCCTACTCTAGTGGCGGTCAAAGCACAAGATCCGGACATTGTCACCACTTCCACCGTCATGTCCCTCAAGGATCCCATCTCAACCATGCGCATCAACATCCCTTGCAGGTCCAACGTTTGCTCGCACAACCAGTGCTTCGATGGTTCTTACTTCTTGCAACTCCAGGAACAGGCGCCAACTTGGACCTGCCCCGTCTGCAACAAGACTCTCTCTTACCAGAGCCTCTGTGTCGACAACTATGTTCAAGACATCCTATCGAACACTTCTAGCTCTGTCGACCAAGTCACGATCGAGCCCGATGGACAGTGGAAAGCAGTTGACCACGGAGACGACACCAACAACCCTCAGAAATCTCAGGCACGCGCAGCTTATGACAATGACAGTGACGATGACATTATCGAGATCGAGGACACCCCAAAGAAGGCTGGGACTGTGGAAAAGATCAAGACCGAAAACAACTCGGCGACTCCAGCTCTTGCACAACAGACGCCACCAGTCTCACGTGAAGCATCGACAGTTGCGCCTCGACCCAGCGCCAAGCGTCCTTCTACGGCAGTCATCGACTTGACCCTATCGGACGATGAGGATGAACCCCCACGGCCAGCTAAGCGCACCAACACGAGTCAGAACACTTCCTATAATACTCCGGCGAGTCTACAAGACGGCAGGTTTGCTGACTTGGCCAACAGACCGTCTAACGTAGTAGGATCTGGCTTACCACCAATGAATCCTGGCGATACTCTTGCACTACCTCCGATCAAAGCACCCCAACCGAATGGAGGACTACCACAAGATCAACGATTACCTTGGCCGTTCGGGGCACCAACCTGGTCCGGCCCCTATAGAGATTCGCAAAGCTACAGCAACAGCCCTTCTAGGAGCTGAGGTAGCTAGGAAACCAACTCGATTGATTTAACGACAGCAGCTAACGACATACGGCGAGCACGGCGTCTTCTGGCAACACTGGGGACAAAAAAGCTGGGGTGCGACTGCATTCCCTTGGGGCGTATCATTTGCAAGTTTCGGGGTTCTTTGTTTTTTTTTTTCTTTTTACAGCACGGCGTGATAGGGAGAGATGATGATACCACGCACGCCAATACTAGTCTATGGCGCTTTGCTTATTGAGAGATGCTCTCGACGGTTCCCTTCATGGGTGATCACAAATGACAACCATTTCAACTTCCCTGCGATGCAAAAGCGGCTTGTAGCAGTGATTGAGAAAACAAGCACAATGTTATTTCCTGTGGCAGACGTGTGTTTGATAATTGGCAACAACAAAGCGAACAAGGCCTTCGATGCTGCTCGGATGCTGCAATCTCCGTGATCCGAGATATGAGCGTTGTGTGTTTAGAGATGAGACGACACCAGGGGAGATGGACGAGAGCTGACAGCGCTTGGCTGCAGGTCACAATGACTGAGAAACAGACCACTTTCATATGACGCTCGTACTACGACTGGCGCCATGTCGTTCTGTGTGGGCTGCGGGCTGCGCGGATCGCGTGTGCAAAAGCATGATTGTGCGGTTGACAAGGCCAGCACGTCGGGTTAAAGTTGATGGCAGGGGTTCGGAAGGGGTTCAGAAAGAGGCGTTCTGCTGAAACTAGGGAGGAGAGGTGGTTGACAGCGGGAGAAGGCGGGCCTGACGATTGTTGCTCGTTCGGGCAGGCGCGGGAAGCACGTTTGGCTGAACCCTGACCTGGCCGGCTCTGCTCCCTAACCTCACCAGATGGCCAGGGCCCCACTGATCCCTCATTTGCCTCTGATTGTGGTTCGATTTTTTGTGGGCTGATTCCGAGCTCCGCGCAGCGCGCTCGTTCACTCTGCCACTTCTAATAGATAAACAAATCGTTCTTTTTCAATCGCTCCACGCGCCTGTCATTCTTTACCGGCTGCTGCACCTTCTGCTTCAACGCCCATACAGTCCAATCTTTTCTACCAAGCATCTCCTTTGGACCCTTTGTCTCCTTTATACTCGCGTACCAACAATCGAAAACTTGCACAACCACAACAGCGCCACAGAGCAATACCGCGACGATGGATGTTATACTGGAGGTGCTCGACACGTACGCGTTCGACCGACTATATGCGACCGTTCTGCCCTTGACGTCTTCAATGTTGGCCATGAGCACTGTCGGCGACTTTGCTGCCTCTCCCAATGCTACCTGGTCGAGCATGGCCCGTGGTGTTACCCCCTACAAATTCGAGCCTGCGAGCCAGTACTTCTCGGTCGAGCCTAGTTCATACGCCTACATGAGCCGATGGCCGCGAGACAACATTGCCAGACAGGCTTTCTCCTTGTTCCTCATCACATGGTATGCCTTGCGACTGTCCAGCCTGTGGAGACTCAATCGCAGACTAACAATCTTACAGGATCTTCGGTCTGCTAAACTACTTCGTCTGCGCCGGTCTCTCGTACATCTTTGTCTTTGACAAGACAACAATCCACCACCCCAAGTTCCTCAAGAACCAGATGCGCCTCGAAATTCGCCAGGCTCTCGAAGCCATGCCCATCATGTCTGCTCTGACTGTCCCGTGGTTCCTGGGCGAGGTCCGTGGCTACTCCAACATCTACGACGTTCTTCCTGAGGGCTCATCGTGGAACCTTGGTGGCTGGTACTTGCTTCTCCAGTTCCCCTTCTTCGTCTGCTTCACCGACTTTTTCGTTTACTGGATCCACCGTGGCCTGCACCACCCCATGGTCTACAAGAAGTTGCACAAGCCTCACCACAAGTGGATCATGCCCTCGCCTTTCGCCTCGCACGCTTTCCACCCTCTCGACGGATACGCTCAATCACTACCCTACCACGTTTTCCCCTTCATCTTCCCGCTGCAGAAGTTCGCCTACATTGCTCTTTTCATGTTCATCAACGTCTGGACCGTCATGATCCACGACGGCGAGTACGTCGCCAACAGCCCTATCATCAACGGCGCCGCCTGCCACACCATGCACCACCTGTACTTCAACTACAACTACGGACAATTCACCACTCTCTGGGACCGTCTTGGTGGCAGCTACCGCAAGCCCAACGATGAACTCTTCCGCCGCGAAACAAAGATGGGTCAAGCCGAGTGGACCCGCCAGGTCAAAGAAATGGAGAATATCGTCAAGGAGGTCGAGGGTGAAGATGATAGAAGTTACGAGCCCGAGACCAAGAAGCTCAAGTAAACTTGAGCTTTTTGCTTTTTGAACTCCTTTTTACGAACTCTTTGGGTGGCGCTACTTTACTTTTGGACCTTTCTACTTTTTCCCTCACACATTTGGCATGGCATCAGGCGTTGACACTTTTTACCCCGTCCCTATTTCTGCGTTCCTTCCTTCTCACCACCCCCTCCCTCCATCTATAGACTCTTTTTTCTTCTCTCTCTCTCTCTACATTTTCGAAACACGAAACGAGGTGCAAGTACCCCTTTTTGGACGGCACCTCTGTAATACCTGCTTTCTTTCTCTCTCTTTAGATGGAGAGAATAGCATCTCCATGCGAGAAACTAAAAAGCAACTCTTTTTTTCCCTCCTTTCCAAAATATCCTTTTTGACCTGTTATCCCGAATTCTTCGCACTCTTGTCTGGTGCTTTGTGATATTGCTGCTACAAAGACATGTTCGAGAATCAAAGACAATGTCCTTGAAGGCCTTGTCTTGCGCGTCTTTTTTCTTGTTGGAGGGCTAGTGACTGCCAGCGACTGCAAGCTTCCCTTCCCTACCATCGAGATATCGAAACACGACACACAGTTGGTTGATTCGGCTTTCAGAGTGGAAAAGCCGGCGATTGTACTAGGTAGGTAGGTAGGGTGTATACAGTAAGAGATACCATCTAGCAACTTTGTATAAACACGCGGGTGAGACATGAGTCTTGCACGTACTCTCCCATCTTAGCATGTCGCTTCACCAGAACCCATACATGGCAGGTTGGGAATTGTGATCAGTACGTACCATCTCAATATACCACCATCTTTTTGAAGAAGCGAAATACGAGCAGAGCGGCTCCTTTCCCTCATCTTCCATCTAAAGCTCTACTGTTGTGAAAAAAAGTGTTTGTTGAATATGTTTCGTACAATTCTCTTCGATATCTATCAGAATACGCACGAATAACCTTTAAACGCCCACCCGCTTGAAAAGAAAAAATTCCAAGGTTGAAAAACATCATAAACATTATTTAAAAAGAGAAAAGAAAAAGGAAACGCAGAATCATCATCATGAGCCTAATGACCACCAGTGGTAGGCAGACCAATGGAAACCTTGAAAGAGTCGTAAATCAACCACTGGAAGGCGGTAAGAGTGCCAATCATGACAATTCTCAAACCAACACCCGACCACAGGCCTCTGAATCCGATTTGGCCGTAGATTCTGTTGATGGCCTGGCCAGCGCCTTCGCCGGTCTTGCGGTCGCTGTTCAATTTGCTGACCATGACATCGGCAGGGTGCGAGATGACAGCGCATCCGATACCAGCAATGTAGCCACCGAGGAACGAGACACCGGTTTGAGCCAGGGTGCCGTACGTCTCCTTGGGCTTGCCGAGCTGCTTGTAAATCTGCGCGACGGCGGATTCAAAGGTTGCGAATTTGACCATGGTGTAGGGGATCTGGCGAGCCCAGAGAGGGTAGAGACCCTTGTAGAGACCGGCAAAGCCTTCTTGTGCGACCACCTTACCCCAGCCCTCGCGCAGGGTCGAGGCAAACGGTGGCAGCGTGGTCTGCATGCGGACCTTGATGGCCTCGAGCGGGCACAGGAACAAATCGGCAATTGCCTCCGCGGTGGCCGACGCACCCAGGTACACGACTGTCTTGTTGGTGTTGGGGAAGAGCTTCTCGCCGTACGTGTACTTGAAGAACTCGTAGGCGCCGTACTTGCCGGCGCCCTGGAACGAGTAGCCGACAAACGTGGGAGACCATCCGAAGAAGACACCGCGAAGTCCTTCTTTGCGGAAGATTGTGCCCCAGGCTTGCAGGTTGGACGAATAGAGCTTGCTGTCTACTTGGCGGCGGCATTTGACAAGATCCAAAGGTGTGACGGCTGTGTGAGTAGGTCCACAAGCTGTTTTTGGTAAACACGCGTTAGCCCCATGCGAGTCTGCTCGAGAGAACAATGACCACTAACCGATGATTCCACCCAACGTGCAAGCAGCAAAGTAGGTACCAGAGAAAAGCTCAATGTTTCTCTTGGGGGTAACAGCGCCAGGCGCTTCGGGCTTTGTTTGAACCATTGTTGTCGTGTGTCGAGAATAAAGCTATTGGAGCTATGATGTAATGTTTTGCTGCTGTACAGAGAGCTGGACGATTATGCAGTGGAGTTGACGAGAATTGGACGATGCGACTACACGACGCGAGAAGCAGGCACGAGACAAGAGGGGAGATGGACAACAAAGTAAAAAGTCAAAAAGAATGCTGGGAACGAAAGTAACTTGACTGAACGGGTGTTCTCCTCCAACCTTGCTCCTTCCCGCGATACAGCGATGATGTCAGTCTGAGCTCGCCGGACTCGTCAGCCGTTGATACCGGCCACCAACTCCCGAGTCACCTATCACTTTCCCAACCCGCCCAGTGCCATCCTTGCCAGTCAATTTGAGGAAAAGTTGAGACGAATAGTTGAACGATTGCGGCTGTTTCTGACCGAGTATTACTCTAAAGTTTGATATGGTGCGTATATGATAGTGAATGCTTCGCTGATGAGTCTACTGCTTTGAAATGAAAAAAGAACATCTGACAAAAGACACCAAGAAGAAAACACCTTTTCCCTTTCTTGACGAGAGCCGCCTGCCAAGTTCACCATGATCCGCCATGCCTTGAAAATCAACACCAGAAACGCCCTGAGCAAACCAGGCTTTGTGCATCCCTTGCTCTTGATTCCTTGTCTTTCCTAAAGTTGCTTGGTCTCCTGAGCTCCCTGCGCCTACGCTTCCCTTGAAAACAGTCGTAAGATGCCTCGATGCCGTGTCATGTTTATACCATGTAGCTTTGTCATGACGACAAGACAGGTGAAGAGACCTCATTGTCTCGCGGAGTCTCGTCTGTCATGATTGTATCCTCGGCCTGGTCTTCAGATGCGGGTACATCTGATATGTGCATTGGCGAGGGTTCGCCGGCAGGCAGCGCGGGCTTGGAGACGATAGCAGGGCTCGATGCTGCGCTGCTTGTGTTTCCGTCCTCCGGTGGGGCAAAACTCCAAACCTCCATGACCGTTTTCCCTTGCCTAGATGCAAGGACAACTGCTTTCTCCTCTTCAAAGACAACACGCCAGACTGCCTCGGCAGGTTGTCCGAGCTCTCGTACGAGACATCCACGTTGAAGGTCCCAGACCTTGACTCGACCGTCGGATCCACCAGATACAATGCGCGACTCATCAAACTGCAGCGACGTCACGCTGTTATCGTGCGCCGCAAGACGATGAATGGGTGTGTAGGATTGCAATGACCAGACTCTAACACTGCCATCGCTGCCGCCTGTCACGAGTGTGTCACCACGGAGCTGAAGTTGACCAACGAGGGAAGTATGACCTTGGAGGATTGCCAGGCATTTGCTGCAAAGCGTCAGTGGGCTTGTTTCATAATGAGTGTTTCGAGAGAGGCTTACCCGTCCGCAACATTCCAGACACGAACGCTAGTGTCCAGACTGCCTGTGGCAACGCGCTTTCCGTCGAAGGCGACTGCGTAGATTTGACTAAAGTGGCCTTGCAACGTCCTGAGACATCTTCCTTCGCTGATACTCCAGATTCTCGCCGTAGTGTCGTAACTTCCGGAGACGACCAGGTCTCCGTGGATCTCAAGACAGCGAACACTTGCTTGATGACCCATGAGGACGTGTTTGCATTGACCCTTCTCGATATCCCAGATGCGAAGAGTGGTGTCACGGGAGCCAGAAATGGCCGTGGTGGCGTTGGACATCTTCAAGCAACGGACTGTGGACGTATGGCCACGCAGCATGTGAATAGGTTGGCTGTCAGGGGTAGTCAGCATTCGGTGTAGTCTCGTCGACATGGTATCGGGAACTCACCCAGTCGCCATGTTCCAAACACGGACATCTCTGTCACAGCCACCCGACACCAAGGTATCACCCCAAGGAACCATTGCCCAAACACCCATGACGTGGCCTTGCAGACATCTCAGGTGCTTGCCTTCAGTGTCAAAGACATGGATTTTCGCATTGTCCAGGGCGACGATGATGTACTTGTCAGTAAGATGCAGGCTGGTCACAACACCTTGATCTGGAGTAATCTGTCTTTGGTCGACAGTACCGCCCGTTCGCCAGGCGGTTTCAACCTGGTACTTTTGCTTGAAGTGAGAGCGGTAAGTCATGGCTTGGGGTCGTCGGCGAATGGCCGAAGAAGGCAAGACGGGAGCGGAGGTTGTTCTATCGAGACTCTTGACGCGACTAAGGTCGGGAGTCGAAGTGCTAAAGCTGGCAAGTGCGGGGTTATGTATGCGCAAAGCATGAGTGGCGAAGCTGAGAGAGGATCCCGAGTGAGACTGCTCATAGGGCGATGAATGTTGCTGCCTGGTATTGTTCGAAGGAGTGTCATCCGACATGCGGCGATATGCGTGTTTCTCGCACAAGCTCTTCCACGCCATGTCGTCGCTAACCAGCTCGTGCCATCGTTTTGACACCTGTGATGAGCGGGCAAGTGTTTTGGCATCATCGATGAATGTGAGTATCTGTAGTCATGTTAGAACAAAGGTGATGCGAGCAGGAGCAGACTTCGTACCCGTAAGCAAAGCTCATTAGGCAATACACCGAATGGATCTCTCTTTAGTCGGGGTGCAACAAAATTGGCAACAAACCCCAATAGTTTCCCGTCGCAGTCCCCCAACAGCTCTGTCAAGATGCGTTTGCGTTCGTCGTTGTCCATGTCTGAAAACATGTTCTTGATATGCCGGAACCTCAAGCCCTTGTCCACGGTGAAGGTACCTTCGCTGCCAACATGATCCATGTCCCCATCTTCCCCCATGTGCAAATCGAGAGATGGTGCTGTTGTAGAGGACCAGCTGGGAAGCCGACGGCCAGGCGTCGGGGACGGAGCCGGGGTCGGTGGAGATGCGGGCGCTGACGGGAGCAGGTTGCCGGGAATGACATTTGGATTTGACGGAATGGGTATGGGTACGCTGGTTGACGAGGATGATATTGAGCGTGCTGAGGGTCGCGAGACTGAAGTCTGGGGCTGCTTGTGATGACGCTGACCAAAGATGCGCGCTTCACTGCCCGACGCGGCTTCGGCATCGTATTCGATGGGCATGGGCAAGGGACGCTGGGTCTGCGGATATGAGGGATGCCAGTCGGAGGGGTCCTCCATGGTGGTTCTATGTTGTGCCTGGGAGTGCGTCGCTCCTGTCTTTGTTCGGGCGCTGTCAACCCTCGTGGTCGGGCGGATTTGCGATCGGGCGGCGGGTTGGCGGGGACGATGGCGATCAGCGACGGCACAGTGTCTGTCGAAAGCGGGACCAAGACCGGGTTTTGGTGAAAGAACGGGATGCGATTGCTCGTGTGTGTGTGTCGCGGAAAGGGTGTCTGTGGCCGAGAGTTGTAGGGAAAAATGGACGGGTTGCGCAATACGGACTAAGGTATTATTCGAGGCCGGGAAAGTCTGAAGACGTCCTGGTTACTCTGAAACACGACAAGGACGCCTGAACAATAAGCCCGCCCTACAATTTGCTGCCCAAAAACAACTCCTATATTGATCCCTGACTCGCTCGTTTTTGCGTCGCGTCGACCTTTGTTCTCTTGCTTCCAAACATCGATATCAGTACCTCTTCTGTGCTAAAGACAACAATCAATGCAAACGGTCACAACCGGCCAAGGCACCGTTCTGGTCTGCCCCAATCCGAACTCTGTTCTCCACGACGTGAAGAGCCCCCTTGATCGGAAACTCAATCTTTGATACCGAATAGGTCTCACGAGTCCACTGGCTGTGACCATGAATCAAAGGACGACTCACGCGGTCGAACTTGTCTGATGCTGTCTTCAGACACCAGCGACATTGCTCTGGTCACGCTGCATTCCGCTTCCGTCCACATGTCCAGGCTGTACAGGCCGTTGCGCCTCTCCACCTTGATACTGTTATCCACCGTGCCTGCATGCAGCGATCCAATACCGCTGCCTTGCATCTATACCGTTGCCATTGTCCGGCCATCGCATTTACGAAGTGCTGAGACTTGTCTCGCCCAACTACGCCCAGGCACACGGTCTCGCGAAGCCTGTGTCTCTCACCAACGTCTGAGAAAGGTGCTTGATGCGACGTCTGCCCACCAACAATATAGACCAACATCAGTCACAACACTCGAAAGACATGGTTCATCCAGACAAGGATGTTCTTCTATCAAAAGATTGTGAATTCGACCAAGCAATAATTTAGTGTGTCGACATTAATGACCATGTCCAAATACTTGTGTCAGAAGTGGAAGCAACATTCCGCCTACGACAGCCAGCGTGTCACTGAGCACAGGACCTTCCTGTTTGTTTGATGCTGGCTGGTACCCATCATACACGTTCGAGTCGCCATAGCCATTGGGAGTGGCACTTCCCATGTCGTGGCCGTGTTTCGTGTCTTGCATGGCATGCATTGCTACGTATCTGTTTGATTCGTTAGAAAAGAATTAGGATGCAAGTCACGTAGTCGGTGGACTCACAAGAAGGTGCCTCCTGAAAACAGCAACAACAAGCCGGTGAAGAAACGAGTGCCATGTTCGTTCTGGCCAATACCTCCTTCGAATATATTGACAAGTGCCCAAGTCAACAATGCGCCGATTGGTGCAGCCAAGCTGAATACAATAAGGTGGTTACGTGCTCTTCTCTTGGAAAGCCCTTGTTTGAGCAATGCCGAGGTCAAGCCAAATGCCGCGGGAGCCTTGTGAATCATCAAGGCCACAAAGACAATGAAGCCCAATCTTCGCGACGAAGCAGTTGAAGAGGCTCCAAGCGCGATGCCGTCTGCAGCAGCATGAATCACCAATCCCACGGTAGTCGAAGAAGGGCGTGGTTGTTGCATAGGGTCCGGTGGAGGTCCGTCTGGATCTTCTGATTCAGAAGGCTGATTTGTAGATCTCTGGAGATTAAAACGATCCAGCGCTATATGGAATCTCTGTGGTTGAGAAGAAGCTGCTGCATGGCGAGGCAGTTGATCGATCAGGTACATCAAGACAAAACCCGTGACTAGAGAGACACCGATCCAGGCATGAGGCTCCCAATCGTCGTGATCTTCTGATTCATGCTCTGCAACTTTGTGATCAGGCTCTGTTGGAGAGGTCTTTCCGTCTTCTGGACGTCCATCATCAGGTCCACTCAAGTCTGTATCTCTGGTGTAAATGTCGGGAAAGGTTGACAAGTCACGGCGTGACAGGTCAAATGGCGACAAGCCAGGCAGCCCGTTTTGACTCCTGGTGTCCAAAGAGACTGATCTTTCTGCATGCGTATAGCTAACTTCGTGGGCACTGTACAGCGTTTCGATGCCCTCCGGGATGATAACAATAAGCGCCGTTCCTACTAGGACACCAGTGCCAATTGCGGTGGTCAATCGAAGCTGGCGTTGGGAAAGGGAGAAGGATAGTGGTAGGGAGCCGGCGAGGAAGGAACTGGTCGCATCGTGTCAGTCCTTGTGGTTGCTTGTGTACAGAGGGATACTCCACTTACGCGATTGTCATGATGGTGCTCAAGACGAGCAGCATGAAGAGTCCCGACCACATGTTGACTGATGGGGATATTACGATCTAGGTGTTAACTTGTCCAAAACATGTCGCATCGCTGCAAACAACTTCTCGAGCTGGTACGGGCGAGAATGCGCGGTGAGAGATGACGAGCGCAAGGTCCAGCTCGAGCCTGAGACAAAGAAGCCAGGGCTGCCCCAACGACATGCACATTTCGTATTGTTGACATGAACTGATCTTTCTCTTTGTCGTTTTCTATAATCTAACATAGATGATCGATCCAGTAGCATGTTCTCAGCAGCCGGTACCAGCTTCTGTAAATTTAAGCTCAAGAAGGACGATATGCGGTCAGGTGGCACCTTCCTTTGCATCAGTACCTTGAATGCTTGGTAATTGTGACGGTGGAACATGCGCCTTCGCACCCACCATTCCTTCCCTCTTTCTTATTAAACTGTCTGTCCAGTGTCCCCTCCAAGAACCAACTACCTTCAAGCATTCAACAACTTCCCAAACCTCAATCAAAATGAAGCTCTTTGTGTGGGTTCTTGCGCGACCATCATCATCAGACCTCACTTCTAACCAACTCTCAACAGGACAGGAGCTACTGGATATATCGGTGGTGATGCGCTTCATGCCATTGTCAAGGCTCATCCGGAGTACGAGATCACGGCGCTGGTTCGCAATAGTGATAAGGGTGGACAAGTTGCCGCAGAGTATCCCAAAGTGAAACTAGTCTATGGCGACTTGGACTCCTCCGATCTCCTCGAAGAAGAATCAAAGAAGGCAGACGTCGTGTGTCGTAAGTTATAATGCTGTTCTCCATGTGTCCCTCAGGCTGAAGCCTTCATCAGATTGGGCAGACGCGGACCATGAAGCATCTGTCAAGGCCATGATCAAAGGTCTCTCGACCAGACAATCCGAAACACCCGGATTCCTGATCCATACATCCGGAACCGGTATTCTCATGTATACAGACCTCGACCACAAAATGTTCGGTGAAGAGGCCAGCAAGATTCACGATGACTGGGACAACGTTCAGGAGATGATCACTGGCATCCCAGACCACGCACCTCACAGAAATGTCGACAAGATAGTCCAGTCAGTACGTGACGGACACACCGTCAAGAGTGCCATCGTCTGCCCTCCATGTATCTATGGAGCCGGAAGAGGCCCAGGCAACCAGACCAGCGTCCAAGTACCCTCGCTTGCTCGATGCACCTTACAGCAAGGCCATGGTATCCAAGTCGGTGCCGGCAAGACCTTCTGGACTCAGGTTCACGTTCATGATCTGTCAGACCTCTATCTCAAGCTTGTGGAAGCAGCTTCGAACGGGGGTGGATCTGCTACCTGGAACGATGAAGGCTACTACTTTTGCGAAGCAGGGGATCTCGTTTGGGGAGACGTAGCACGTCAAGTGGTCAAGTCTGCTCATAAGCAAGGCTTCATCAAAGATGATCAGGTCAAAGAGTACTCGGCTGATGAGGTTGAGAAGATCAAGTCATTTGGATCTGCACTGTGGGGATGCAACTCTAGATGCCGAGCCGTAAGAGCCGGTAAACTGCTGGGATGGAAGGCCTCCTCTCCAAGCCTGAAAGAGGAGATTGATGTCACGGTATTGGCCGAAGCAAAGAAGCTGGAACTGGTTGTTGGCCATGCTAAGATTGCCGCCGGAGATGCATAGGACCTGTGCAACACTTTGTAGCAGAATGTCCCAACAAAGACACTAAGGGTGGAGGCATGAAGACGTAATGTCGCTAGAAAAACACCTTTTTAATGCCTAATGATTGAAAGGACTATTGCTTTGTACTGCAACCCATCTTTTTATGACTGTATTTAGCTGTCAGCACTTTCAATCTTCGCCGCCTTTGCCCAGTCTCCGTTTCCTGCTGCACTCTCCTGGCGGATTGCGTAGAGTTCATCGATGAAAGCTGGGACGAAAGTGCCGGGCCCTTTGACAGAATCTTTCTTCGCAGCTCTCTCAGCAGCGACCTCATACATCAAGATGCCCGTGACAGTGGCGAGCAACTTATCTTCTCTCTCGACAGCCAGCAAGCTTGCAATTGTGGTACCCAACGTACACCCACTCCCGGTAATCTCACCCAGGTACGCATGTCCATTACCGATCTTGAAAGTGCGCTTTCCATCAGAAACGACATCTACCTCGCCAGTCATCAGGATCACGTTACGCTCTTTGGCGGCAACAGACTTGACAAGTTTGACACGGCCGTCCAAATTCAAGGTGGAAGCACCACTGTCCACGCCATGCTGTTTGAAGCCCGTGGCTCCAGATACAGTACGGATCTCACCTTCGTTGCCCTTGATGACGTCGAAGTAGCCGCCACGCATGAGTGCTGCAACACCTTCACGGCGCTGTTGGGTAGCTCCTGCACCAACGGGATCGAGCAAAACAGGTCCGCCGACGCTGTTGTAGGCGGCGATGGTGTTCAAGTGGTGAGTACGCATCTCTGGAGTGGTGGTACCCATGTTGATGACAAGACTACCACCGAAGGATGCGAGATCGCTGGCTTCCATGCTGTTGTTCGACATGATGGGGCTTGAGCCGACGGCCAAAGCGACGTTCGCGGCAAAGTTCTGCACAACCAGGTTTGTCATGTTGTGGCATAGCGGCTTCTTGCTGGCCAAACGCTTGACGAGCTCTGGGATCTTGCGCACGATGTCCTCATGCGAGAGCGCTGGAGCAGAGATGGAAGTAGCAAAGGGAGGGGGAGTTGCAACGAGTTGGCGAAGATCGGAAGCCGCCTTCTTTGGGTCTTTGGCAGCCATGATGGCGCTGACGACAGCAACACCATCGAGGCTCTTCTCCGCGGCTGCAGTCTGATAGAGTACACGTTGGCAATTCTTCGCGTTGATGCCACCGATACAGACAGTCTTGATCTCGGGTGCAGATTGAGCCAGAGACGAGAGGATGTGCTGTACTCCGGCGGTGCCAATGATGGACTTTGTGTTCTCCTTTGTGGGAGTAGCAAAGACGGTTCCAACGCCCAGGTAGTCAGCTCCTCCCTGAGCAGCAATCTCGGCTTCCTCCAAAGAGTTTGCAGTTACACCGATGATGGCGTCCTTTCCAAGTAATCTGCGAGCGGATGCGAGGTCTGACGTGTACAGTCAGATTTACGAGTCAGATTAGGGGAGAATTACACAGGTCGGAAGTTTTGCTCCAGCCTCGAAGTTTTTGAAAGACGACAGATGATGTGGAAGAAGGCTTACCGATGTCATCTTGGCCAATGTGAACTCCCTCAACACCAGCAGCTAGAGCCACATCTACCCTGTCGTTGATGAGCAGAGGAACATTGGCAGGCTTGGTTATAGCATGGAGAGCTTTGGCAATGCGAATCTGCTCGGCAGTGTCGCTGGTCTTGTCACGCAGTTGAACGATTGTGACGCCTAGAAGAATGTCAGATTGAATGGTTGCGAGGTGGTTACTGGTATTCTCGGACCTCCTTCTACAGCAGCACGAACAACCTCGACAAGATCCTGGTCACCGAGGATGGCGGGAGTGTTGTCAGTCACCAGATATACAGAGTAATCTACGTGCATCTTGATTTACAATATGTTGTTCAAGAGGTGAAAGGACAAGTTTGTGGTTGGGAAGAGAGATCAACCGATCCCGGCGTGGAGTCACGGCAGAATCTAAATAGCGATGTTGCACTATCCGATGGTCGCTGCCACTGCGAGAAGACCTTTTTTATACACGGTAACATGTCTGTTAATACAATAGCAACAGGACTGTCCTGTGGTATCACCAGAGTCGTGGGGATTGGAACTGGAAGCAGGAGCAAAAGATTCACATTCGCTACTGCCTGCACGGCACAGAGATGTGCCTTTTTGAAGCTTTGCTGAACATGAGACTTTGAGATGACGATCGAGCTTTGATGCATGCCGCACAATCACAAGGACGACAGCATGTGCAGCAGAGCAGCATCAAGACAAGTCAGAAACGCGTCTCACATGCAAATGCAACCTTTGACACGCTCGATGCTTTGAGGCTTTGATACTTGTTGCCCGTGAACAAAGACATGTCGAAATGGACAACGGGTTGCGATCACGCGTTGGCGACGCTCGAGCGTGGGGCGGAACAAATTCTGCCTTTGACTTTCCCGGCAGCAGCCACGAACCCACACCCACCTTTCAAGGCTGCACTTCGACGCTTCTTTCTCCTCCTCTTCCCTTCTTCCTTCCTTGCACACACACGACACGGAGAC
Organism: Aureobasidium sp. SLJ-2021a; assembly: GCA_019677095.1. Taxonomy (NCBI): domain Eukaryota; kingdom Fungi; phylum Ascomycota; class Dothideomycetes; order Dothideales; family Saccotheciaceae; genus Aureobasidium; species Aureobasidium sp. SLJ-2021a. The sequence goes on along the minus strand of JAHRBU010000009.1, from coordinate 215,930 downwards.
TTTTTGTGTTTGCCTCTGAGACAACAGACCAACACTCCCTATCTTCACGCTCGCCCGCACTCCGGATCCGAGTTCACATCCACCAAAACCCGCGACATTCAGACCACGCAGGCAGTTTATGTATTCGTCCCGCCGCTCTCAACGACTCGCAGTTCCGGACCCTCCCAAGCTGCAGCCCTTTCGTATATTGCGAAGACCTTGTAGCAACCAAATCACCAACGACTGAACAATTGCATGTTGCCGACCATCATCGCCAACCCATCCACAATCTTCTACATCTTGAATTCTTCCTAAACCAAATTTTTACCAACAACAACCAACAACCGCAATCATGGCTGGAGGTTCTGTCAACATCCGTCGCGTACGTACACCCCCTTCTCAGCCCTCAACCCGCATAGCCCTAACACCCTCTGCAGGACATCAGCGACCCCTTCTACCGTTACAAGATGGAGCGTCTTCAGTCCAAGATTGAAGGCAAGGGTAACGGTATCAAGACTGTTGTCGTCAACCTGAGCAACGTCGCTCAGCAGCTTGCACGCCCCCCTACTTGTGAGTCACCACCAACCCTGCTCAGCCCTGCTCAACACTAACCACATCTAGACGTCATCAAGTACTTCGGTTTCGAACTCGGTGCCCAGACCACCAACGACCCCAAGGATGACCGCTGGATCATCAACGGAGCTCACGAGGCTTCCAAGCTGCAGGACTACCTCGACGGCTTCATCAACAAGTTTGTCCTCTGCAGAAGTTGCAAGAATCCCGAGACTGTTATTAGCATCAAGGACCAGCGCATTCTCATGGACTGCAAGGCTTGCGGTACCATCACCGAGGCCGACGCTCGCCAGAAGCTGTCTTCCTTCATCTTGAAGCAGCTCCCTGCCAAGGGCAAGAAGGACAAGTCCACCAAGAAGGCTGAGCGCAGAGCTAGAAAGGAGGCCGAGCGCAACGGCACTGCTGTCAACGAGGATGGCAACGGCAGCCCCAACGGCAGCTCCGACCAGGACGAAGACGATGGTGATCTCGCTCTGGATGCCGGTAGCGATGATGAGCTCACCCGCCGCATCAACGCCGAAGCACAGGAGCTCGATGAGCCCGAGGAGGAGAAGGAGGTCGAATGGGAAATCGACATGTCTGAGGAGGCCATCAAGGCTCGTGCCAGAGATCTGCCTGCCGACCTCAAGCGTGCTCTCGTTATTGAGGGTGCCGAAGATGAAGATGCTGAGGGCAACCCCTACGACCAATTTGGCAAGTGGATCCTCTCTGAGGGTGAGGCCAAGGGTGGCGTCTCCAAGCTTGACGATGTCGAGGTCTACCTCAAGGCCAAGGAGCTCGGTATTGAGACCAAGCACAAGACTGTCGCAGTTCTTGCTCAGACCATTTTCGACGAGAACATTGTCAAGCAGGTCGAGGCCCGCAGCAGCATGCTCAAGCGTATGATCTCTTCCGAGAAGCACGAGAAGGCTTTCCTCGGTGGTTTCGAGCGCTTCGTCGGCATGGAGAAGCCCGATCTTATCCCCCAGGTCTCTGCCATTCTGCTTCAATACTACCAGAACGACCTTGTCTCTGAGGAGACCCTCAAGGCTTGGGGTTCCAAGGCCAGCAAGAAGTACGTCGACCTGGCCACTTCCAAGAAGGTCCGCAAGAGTGCCGAGAAGTTCATCGAGTGGCTCGAGACCGCTGAGAGTGACGAGGACGATGAGGAGGAGTCCTCTGACGAGGAGTAAGCCTTTCTTCCAACTCCAAGAGCTTGCTACGGATCACAATTGTCGGGCTATGATCATCCACTGTTGGTTACGGCGAACTACCGTGTGGAGTCTTGCTTTGCATTGCAGTATAATTAGCTTTTAGTAGTTACTAGTCTGTTCTGAGGCACCTAATGAACTTCTATCTCCTCTCAAACATTTCAGTTCTTGCATATATATATGTGATGATGTTGTGACCTTGGAAAATGAACAACTTTTGTTGTTGATCGAGCTTGGTGACTGTCGTGAAAGCCATCTCTCCACGCTCCTCGGAACCACGAAGTTCAGCGCGTACCTGCATCTCTTTTTCGACGACCACAGTGCCCAACAATGACACAACATATGCCGCTTCTTCAGTGACGTGCCGACCACTGATTACAACAAACTCTCGTCGCGATGGATAACAATATTCCACGCAACACACCCGCGCTGTTGGGTACGATCTATCTCACACCAAACAAGCATACATCACCAAGAACTCACACGAGCACAGCGCGTATAGACCAACTCCGCAACAGCCTGTTCAACAGATTCGAAAAGTTACTCGAACAAGCGCAGGTAAGTGATGATGAAACAGGTTACCGACCACATGTCAAAAGACCTTTGGAGATGTAGAGTTGTTGGGCGGGCTGACGAGCGTGCAAAACACAGAACGAAAAGAACGATCGCAATAGTACGGCTCTGAGCCAATACCAGACGCAGATTGAGACTGCTGCTTTGGTGAGTTTTTTTTTTTTCCATTCCCGCTGTGTTTTGTCTCCACTGTTTGTTTTCTGTTTCTTTCTCTTTGTTTGGGTCAATCATGTTTTTCGTTTTTGATCTTGGGAATCCATCACATGTTCTTGCAAAAGTTCCATTTTCCCCTTCTCTTTGGTGGGAAACAAGTATCTTGAGCAGGCAGAAACACGAGCACTGGACTAGCATACTAACGAAAACTGTTAGATACGCACGAGCGAAGACATCTTGACCCTCACGCGCCAGATGCAGGAACTATGGCTGTTTGGCCAGCTCAAGACGCTGGATAAGAATGATATCCAAGGACGTATCGATGGAGATGCTAGAGAGGTTGCTGAAATGCTTGCCTTGCTTGTTGGTGGTGAGCAAGGGGAGAATGCCACACGGGCCGAGAACTAAGGTGGGAGATTGGTGTACCGCACCTGTCTATTGACAGTTGTCCGAGGAGCAGATACAAGATATACCGCCCTTGAGGGATTGGGAGGGCCACGGTTTCTAAGAATCCCTGTCTTGGAGAAAAGCATACAGCAAGCAGTGGGTACATATGAATGCGCCTTGGTGTTGCCATACCCTGCGATCAAGTTCGCTGGCATCAACCATCGCACTTTCCGATACAACCCTCTACATTCCAACATTTCCTCAACCCAACTGTCAAAAGTGACCCTGCCTCTTCTACATCTCCCATCCGCAAACCCTCTACACGTTGTTCTCTTACCGACACCCCAAACCACGATCCACAGACCTCGGACATCCTCCGAAGATACCGCGGTCTAAACTCGGAACACCTCGCCATGCACAGAAACCAAACACCCGAGTCCACCACACAAAACATTTTTCGGCCCCAAGTTTCATGTGAGTTTTCTTTTTGCCTTTTCTCGGGCCAGAGGCAGGAGGACAAAAAGCCTCGGCTTCTTTTTCCACACAACGACTTTCCTTTCCCCAGATTCGGCCTTTTGCGGAGAAAAGCGCACATGTCAGAAAGCAAACAACGTCATTTTCGAGATTGCAATTCACGATTGTGATTTGGATTGTTTGCGATTGCGGAAGGCTGGGGGAATTGGATGGGTGGAAGTAGATGGTAGGTATGTGAGAGAACGACTACTGCATTGAGGAGATCTGAAAGAGTTATCATTCGGCATCTTTGTTTTGGAATCAAATGGGCATGATGGTCAGGCAAGCTTCTATTGGAATACCGAGGATGACATCCATTCGTCCATGATGTTTCTCGCCAACCCTTTCTTCTGGACCCCCCCTTGACCCAAGCAGTAACCGATGGACGTAGGGTCTGATGACTCAAAAGTGAGCATGTCGCTCATCGAACGAGGGTCAGATAAGAAGTAGACCTTCTCCTCTTCTTTTCTTGGTTCTGACCTTTGTGTTTTTTTGCTCGTTTTCCACCTACTATTTCTTCTCTGTTCCTTGGTGGTTGCTAGACCGTCCTGGATAAACACAGCTAGCTCCTCGAGAACGCGAACAACTTGCTCAGGAAACGAGCCACGACAAGCAAGAGACATTCATCCTCGGACCTCGTTACATAAACCAAGACATCATCCAACTGCTTTGCCCTCCCCCAAGTCTTAGAGACCAGAAAAAAGAGGAAAAGAACAAGCAAAACAAACAATGTCGGCAAAGTCGACAAAAGGCCCAGGCGGCAAGAAACCGGCCTCTGCGGCAACAAACCTCGTCGCCGGCGGAGGAGCAGGCATGATGGAAGCTCTCGCGTGTCACCCCCTCGACACGATAAAAGTGCGCATGCAACTCTCAAAACGCTCGCAACGTGGTGTAAGTTTCTCCTTTCCCCTTTGCCCACTTCCTCAGAAATACATCAAATCTGACAAGAAGGGTATAAAGGGCTCCCGTCGCGGCTTCATCCAAACCGGCGTCTCGATTGTCAAACGCGAAACCCCGCTCGCGCTGTACAAAGGCCTGGGTGCCGTGCTCACGGGCATCGTGCCCAAGATGGCCATCCGCTTCACCTCGTACGAGTGGTACAAGCAAGCGCTGGCCTCATCTTCAGGCGACATATCCTCCAAAGCGACATTTACGGCCGGCCTGCTCGCCGGAGTCACCGAAGCCGTCGCGGTGGTCACGCCAATGGAGGTTGTGAAAATCAGACTGCAGGCTCAGCATCACAGTATGGCGGACCCGTTGGATGTGCCCAAGTACCGCAATGCGGCGCATGCGCTGTATACGGTTGTCAAGGAGGAGGGGGTGGGTGCGTTGTACAGGGGCGTGTCGCTCACGGCGCTCAGACAGGGAACAAACCAAGCTGCCAACTTTACCGCTTACACCGAGCTCAAAGCTTGGTTGCAGGAGAGGTCTGGACACCCCGAGGCTGGGTTGCCTGGCTGGCAGACTGCGTTTATCGGCTTGATCTCTGGTGCTGTGGGTCCGTTCAGCAATGCGCCTATTGATACCATCAAGACTAGGTTGCAAAGGAACCCTGCGCAACCCGGTGAGACGGCTATTGGTAGGATCATGACCATCGGCAGTCAGATGTGGAAGCAAGAAGGCATCAGGGCTTTCTGGATGGGCATCACGCCGCGTGTCATGCGCGTCGCTCCCGGTCAAGCTGTCACGTTCGCCGTATACGAGTACTTGAAAGAGATTATGGAAAGAGGGAGGGAAATGATACCGGGTGGTAGTTATGAAGAGTGAGAGATGTACCGAGAGATGTATTCACCTACCGCTGCAATAGTGGTTTCATTCACATGCCTCTGTGTTCTGCTTCGGATGAGATCAGTGTTGTTGGATGATATGATTTGAGTGAGCCGCGATTCATCTCCGGCGATGGTGAAGTACATGCAAGTGTCTACCTTCTTCCGGGTCTCTTGGGTCTTGCGAAGCTTTTACTCTCCACCTTTTGCTCCTGGAATTCTGATGCCAAAGTACTTGCTGACCACTCGTCTGGCTCGCTGGCTTCGAGTCTCTTTGTAATGTCCAGACCAACATTTGATGCCAGTGTGACGAGCTGCGAGCGTGACGAAGCGTAGACCATGCGCTCCTTGATCTTGCTCTTACTGGGGCAGCTGTACAGGAAGACGACTCCCTGCTGACCAGGGTAGTTGTAGAAGGAGTAGCGGGGTTCGGACGAGCTGATTTCGGAGCTGAGGTCGGCAGGCTGAATGTCCTGCTTCGAGGCGTCAAGGTGTAGTGTCTCGGTGGGGACATCGATTTTCTGTGACGCCCGTCAGTCTTTTCCAAAAAGGATGGAACAAAGTGCACTGTTTCGGAAACTTACAATCATGACCAACGAACCCTCACGAGAATCCTTGAGGCTCTCCAGGGCATTGCTGACCTCGTCACCCAAGTTGAGGGCAATACCTGCACTGGGCAAACTTCTGCCACCAGTGCCTCCGCTCTCCAATGCCTCGGTATCCTTGATGTGCTTCAAGCCAGCCTCTTCCTCGGTCAAAGGAGCATCCAAACGGTTGTGCTTCTCATGACGGTCCCAACCCTCGGGAGTGAGCTCTTCGGCAGTGGTGCAAAAGACAGTCTCGCGGAAACGCTCGACTCCCAATTCACGCACCAGCGTCAAGCGCGTCGAAGCAAACAACATCTTCTGGCGCACATTGGCCGTGTCTGGCACGTAGGTTACGGCGACGTAGCCGTCGGCTGCCGAGCCATCCTGCTTGAGCAGAATATATCTTGCTTCGTCTTTGCTGAGGTGTTGCGACAGGCCGGACAGATCGCTGCGGAAATCTGCACTGGCCTGGAGGGTCTCGAGGGGTACGAGGGTTTCGTTCTTTATGGTTGCCAGGAGGCCTCGTTGTGACGACGACGACACGAGGTTGTTGAATGCATCATGCAATTCTTGCGATGCTGTAGAGATGATCTGTCAGCCTCGCTGCTGGACTGTAGGTGTATCTAGACACGCACCTGATATTCCTGACTGCATCGTGCTTGTTGTGTGGTTTGTGTTGGAAAGAGATGGCGGTGGACTGTCCCTCGAAGCTCAGGCACAAGCCCAAAGCAATGACGTTTCACCATCTCCAAGTCAACAAAAACAACACATTTGCTTCACCTTCTGTTCAGCTCGATATCTGGTTGTAATTATCGATACATTAACTTATCATTGTTACATATTCTCATCAATTATCATTACATCAACCCGTGCCTTATAGTACAGTTACATTCGCGTGACCACAACTCTCCAACTTGGTCGAAGCTCAGTTTCTCCTCCTAGAATCGCCCTCGTTGCCGTCAGCTTGATGGCCATTAGCCTGTCCGCTCTCTTCGTCCTGCGATCCTGGCGGAGGCATAGTGTAGCTTCCGTTCCACTCATCCTTTCTTCCACCTCTACTCTTCTCGTCCTGCTCTTGCTCCCCATCACCCAGCCAGTCCTCGAGTCCAGGTGCCGAGAACAAACTGCCCTGCCAGAATCCTCTGTAAACCGTCTCCAGAGCGCAGAAGAGCCACAAAAGTGTCGCAATCATGACCATTGTCGCTGCCCAGCCTCTCATACCATCGTCGCGCAAGTCGCGAGAGATGAAGCACCACGCGTTTGCATACGATGCCATTGGGAACACTGAACTCCAGTACGCAATGTTGAACTGCAGTTTTGGCAGCGACATGAGGATGCTCATTGTACCCTGCACCACCCAGAACGTCGCGTGAGCCAAGAGGAAGAGATCCATGATGATGCCCATCCAGTGAATCACCTCGGATGTTGCCAGAAGTGTGGACTGAGAAAGTGGTGGTGGAGACACCTGCATTGGCGCGTAACCGTTCTTGATGTACGTGGCCAGGAAGATACCAAATCTATGGATGGCGTATGCTCCTTGGCTCAAGGCTGCTACGGGCAGGAAAGATCCAACCATAAGAGGTGCCGGCGGCGTCTTGTCTGCGATCAAGCGGAAGAAGTATATGGTGATGATGATTGTGACTTCCGCGATGGCAAAAGACCACGCCATGAAGCCTGTGACGAGCAAGGCTATGGCGCATTTCGTGCTCTCCATATACACAAAGGGCAGAATGGAACTGGCAGTCGATGCCGTGACGAACAGAGGCACAGTAACCATGACCCAAATTCCTGCCACATCGGACAGCTTCTGAGGCTTTGCATGGCTCATCTGAAAGATGACAAGACCAAACGATATAGCCAGCGACATAACAAGTGCGATCCAGTAGAGAACGAATACCGCCCATCGAGCAGAAGTTCGGTAATCATAGTACGATATGATGCCTTGAATGATAGTGTTGAAAGAGATCGGAATAGCTCCCAGGAACGAACTCAATGGGAATTCCATCATGTTCTTTTTGAACAGTATAGGGTGAGTAATGTAACGCCATGCGAGCATTCCAGTAAAGAAGCCGAATAACACGATCTCCAGAATCCAAAGACAATAGCCAATGTCACGAAGCCATCGATTTGCTCCAGTGATAGGGTATGGGAAGTTAACAAAGCATTGCTGCAAAACACCAGTGCCTGAATACACGGTCAGAAGTGGTCTCACGTGTCAACATTTCCGAGTATGCATACTCATGACAATGGTGAACCATGATGGCTCGAAGTTGGCGATTCTCTCCCGCCAATGCCATCCTTTGAGGTTGTCTTTGATAGGCATGTTGTAAAAGTAGGATTAGTGATGGGGCTTATGGTGTCGCAAAGTGGAGTCAAGTAACACCAGGGGGACCTATATATCGACCTCCCTTCCTGTACAAACAATTTGTTTTAGGTACTCGTGATGGCATTTTCGTCGGATTGACGTAGTCGAAGCAATGATGTGGTCGACAACCCGCGGCTGAACGGCTGCACCCCAGAAGATCCACAGATCTCACCAGCCACAGATCTCACCGTCGCACGCCAGGGACCTCGACATCCATGTTCTGCACCGTGTCGCCATTGCATACATTGGTTGGTCACTTTTGATATGCTGCATTGAGGCTCAAATATACGTGGCTTACTTCTTTCCATGGCGCCATGCTCACGAGAAAACCGCCGTGTTAAGCAATTGCTTCCGGTTTGGCACTGCGATCGATGACGCATGATTCGTAGGGGTCTGAATGTTCGAATGCATTAAATATCCCCCGATCACTGCAGCGCAGGAGAATGATGCTGTGAACTTGTTTATCACTTCTTATTTCTCCGCGGTCTATCCTTACCTCTTCAGGCCTTTCTGACTGTCTTAAGCCTGAGAAAACAACAATGTCACAGGAGAACATGGTCGTCATTGTAACTGGAGCGGTCAGTCATTCTGAGTTTGATTTGGAAAGAACATCATTGTTCTGATAGAGACGAAAATAGAACCGAGGCATCGGTCTTGCCATTTGCGAACTCATCTTGAAGACCAACCAGAACGTCAAGTTGTATGCAGCGTCGCGTGCAGGAGCCGACCTTGGTCTCAAGAGCGCTGGCTCGGGATCAATCAAGTATCCCAAACTGGACGTGACCAAGGATCAGGACATTAAGCAGCTTGCCGAAGACATCAAACGTGAAGAAGGCCAGATCAGCGTGCTCATCAACAATGCTGGAGTCAACACTTACCCGGAACACACTCCTGAGAGTGTGGGGCAAATGCTGGATGTCAACTATCGTGGAACCTACAAGATGTGCAAGGCCTTCGTTCCTTTGCTTTCGCAGTCAGGACGTATCGTCAACGTGTCATCCACGGCTTCGCAGTTGAAAATCTACAGCAAGCACAACGCAGCTCGTTTCAGAAACACAGAATCATACGAAGATGTCGAAAAGATAGCCGAAGACTACATGGTAAGCTGCAATCCTATCTTGACATGGTAGTCTTCAAGTATAGCTGATCGTGTTCTAGCAAGCTGTAAAGGAGAAAAAGGAGCTAGCCTCAGGCTTTGGCGACAAGGGTCAAGGCTACAGTGTCAGCAAAGCATGCGTCAATGCGATTACCGCCATACTCGCGCGTGAGAACCCGGGTCTCACTATCAACGCATGCTGTCCAGGTTGGGTGGACACTGACATGGGAGGTATCATGGGAAAACCACCCAAGGAGCCCAGTAAGCATTGTCCTTTCCCCTAGCATTCGTGCTCACATGAATGGCAAATGTGCTGACTGAGAGTCTAGTCGATGGTGCAAAGATTCCTGTAAAACTGGGTTTCGGTGATATCTCTGGAACAACAGGACGTTACTGGGCCAATCCTGGCATCTCGGACAAGGAGGATGGTCAAGTCATGGCTTGGTAATCCTTGATTTTATGAAATGATGTAATGTGATTTTCAAGATTGTATGAAACATGACCCGTCCACATAACTATGGCCATATCTCGTTCGCTCATCTCATGCAACCTTATTCTTGAAGTGGGCGGGCACTAAGGCATGACCTTGACATCAGTTCTCAGTCCAGCCTTCTGCAGACGCTCCAGGAAGGGTGCGCCCAGGGCTGCGGGGGTCAAGGAGCCACCTCCTATACCAACAGCCGGAGTCTCATCTCTCAAGATCGTGATTGCTGCTTCTGCCAAGAACACACCGGTCAGGTAATACAAACTGCCATCCCAAGCCATGCGTCCAGTGATACGCTTGGGATCATTGGGGTCGGCGGAATCGACAGTTGCGATGGCGCGATATTCGATCCTGTCGCGACGAGATGACTCTCTTGAGGGTCCTTCGCCGGGTTGAAACACGAAACGCTTCAACAGCGAACGTACAGGCGATAGAATCATAGCAATCATGCCGACAGCGAGTGCAAAGTGCACGAGAACACCAGTAAAGATATTGCGGACGTGCATGTAAGGACTGAAGCGGAACTTGGGGCCGTAGAAGTTGCCGTTCTCAAACAGACCCCAACTCCTGTGGACGATGGTAGCGTCGGTGGCACCCTGAATGCTGCTGGACAGGGTTCCGAGATCGCGGACTTGACGGACACCAAAGAGCCTCTGGAACAGAGTAGGGCCTTCCAGACTGCTGCGAGGAGGAGTGGTTGGGCAGAGAGACCAGGGTTTCATGGCCTCGGTGGTCTCGGAGATGCTGTACTTGTCAAATAAGCCAATTACTGTGGCTAGAGTTCCACCGCTGGGCTGGCCCTTCAAGTCGGCGACCGAGAAGACCAGTTCAGAAACGCCAGCAGAGAGGGTGCGTCTAGCGTGGTTGACCATCGACCACGAAAGCAGATCGGCCGGCGCAGATTCGACACCAATCTGATGGATGATGATGGCCTTGTTGGCCTTGGCTGTAGCGTGATACTTTTTGATCATCTCGCGAACCCACGGGGTTTCGCCAGTGACATCAAGGTAGTGGGTACCATTCTGAGCGCAAGCTTCGACAACCGGCTCAGCATACAGCATGTAAGGACCGACAGTGTTGATCAAGACAATAGTCTTCTTAACCAGGTCATTAACGCTCTGCTTGTCGAGTCCGGAAGTCACGATTTCTGCACGGTGTAAGCTACTGTTTTTCGTATAGTCTTTGTGTGGATGTCAAGGACCTGGAGCAAGACGGTCAGGGTTCAGAGACTTGAGCTCTTGAACAAGGCTCTGGAGCTTGCTCTCAGAGCGACCAGCGACGGCCCATTTGAGGTCGGTGGGTAGCTGTGAGACGATGTGCTCGCAGGTGTACTTTCCGGTGAACCCGGTAGCACCGAAGACGATGAGTTCGTAAGGACGAGAAGACATGATTTGGCAGAGTCACACTTGGACGCTCAAGATAGGAAGAAGAATGTTACTTGTAGACAATTGATCTATCTCTAGAGGGCGATTAGGCGAAAACCGTCCCCGAGCGTCGTCTTTCAGGGTGCGGGACTTGGTAGGCAGCCTCGCTTGACTGTACTCTGCAACAGATGGAGTAAATCTCTGATAGAAAATTGAAACACTCAAGTCATGGAGTTGGAACAGAGGAGACAGGCATTATTCAAAATAGAGACAGCAAGTTCCAGCATGTTCTGTTGCAGTGAAGAGTTGGTCGAAGGAGAGTCACTTTCGGTCGCCAAGGCCGGACAATCCCCGGCACACACGCTCCACCTTGGAATTGTTAGTCTGACTCCGGAGACGCACTTTTGAAGCAGGACTTTCCTCTTGTCAACACCGAGTCTTCAAACCAACCGCCAAAATGACCAAGAGAACCAAGAAGGTCGGCATCACCGGAAAGTACGGTACCCGCTATGGTGCTTCCCTCAGAAAGCAGGTGCGTCTCGGCCAGGATCCATGAATGCGACGGTCGCGAGCAAATGTTTAACCCCTCCCACAGGTCAAGAAGATGGAGGTGACCCAGCATGCCCGCTACACTTGCACCTTCTGCGGCAAGGTTACTGTCAAGAGACACTCGGTCGGCATCTGGGACTGCAAGTCTTGCAAGAAGACTGTTGCCGGTGGCGCTTACACCGTCTCGTACGTTTCCCTCCTCTCGATCGCCACGACGACGCATCCTACGCACACCTCTGGACAACCCGACTAACACATGGCTCTTCACAGCACTCCCGCTGCCGCTGCCACCCGCTCGACCATCCGTCGTCTGCGCGAGATTGCTGAGGTTTAAACAACGACCATCAAGTTATTACAGCAATCCATCTTCGGTTTTCTCGTTTCGAGGTTCTTTTTCCATTGGGCAATCGCGGCGTAAAAATCAGCAAGGACTTTTGACGAAGGGATGATGTAGCTAAGAAGGAAATACCCATCCACGCTGGCTTTTCGATATGCTGGGATCCTGGGATCGATCAAATGAAACTCAGTCATCCTGCCCAAAAGACACTGTCCCGCTCAAGTCCACCTGAACCCATCGATCGGTCTGTCACATCCATCGATTACAATGAATCCACGAAACCTGTTACACCAGCACCGATGTATTTCCTCGAGTATCGCGCCGTTGCGCAATCTGTTTCTTCGCTATCAAAAAGCAGGCACAGGCTGCAGTTGCACCACCAGCGCGTACAGACGCTCCAAGTGATATCTTTTGTCCCCCAACAGCAGCACATGTGAAAGCAAGCAGTTAATCGTCAGTCTTTAGATTCAGGGACCAGACGTAGGCTAATCCCTTGGGCGCTGAGGCGTTTTGCGTTGATTCTGGAAGCGGATCAAGCAGACGCCCTGTCATTCGTCACACGTGAATCGAAGGCAACGCGCCCTCACTCCGCAGTTTCGCATACCTTAGTATATAAAGCTCGCCCCTTCCTTCCCCCTTCCCTTCATTCACTCTTATATGCTCTCTCAAACCGACACGACTCTGCTTCTGGCGCCGTGATAATGACAGACGTGTGCATCGTCTGCCTGGGCGAGCTGCGCCTCCGTGCCGAGCATGTCGATGCCGAGACAGATATCAACCCCATCAAGAACGAGAGCGACAGTATTGCGCCGCTTCCCGTGCTCCCCTCTGAACAAAGGTACTCAGATCCTGTCCACAGCGAGCACTTTGATCCCCCCGGAGCTTCTTCGTCGGACCCGTCGATTCCTTGATCGCTTTGATCGGCTTGATAACACTTGCATGTGCCGCCGCATAAGCTTGGATGGTGACGTCTCCCCCGCCCTCGAAGACCTCCTGGGGGAATCATGTCCACCAACACTCGAGACCGGTGCTGACTTTCTACACAGCAAACATCCCGTAGACGACGAAATTGTTGCCCACCTCCTTCCTTGCGGACACAACCTCCACGACTCGTGCTTGCGCCCTTGGGTCGAACGGGCCAACAGTTGTCCCATCTGTCGCGCAAGCTTCAATGTCGTCGAACTTCGCAACTTTCTCGATGGCCCGGCCCATTCTTCCTACATTGTCGAGGAGAAGCAACAACAAGCCGAAGTCGACCCCACTTTGCTCATCGATGATTCGCTATTCGATGACGAGGCTCCATGCCTCGTCTGTGGTAACATCGACAGCACGCATGCAACCATGTATTGCGATGGCTGCGATGGCACCGTCCACATATTTTGCGCTGGCTTTAGCGATGCCGCCGCTCCGGACGTCTGGTACTGCGAATCCTGCCACCGAGAGCTAGGCAGCAATGCTGTCAGTCGCAGAGCCAACCCCCGGGCACGGAACCCAAGACCCAGAAGAGCAGGAGCAAGACGGCCTGGTACAGAAGCATGGGATAGAGTCTGGGCAAGTGTCTGGCGCCGCTTGAACTTGGACCTCGACTTTCCTCACGAAGACGAAGACCTCACCACCATCCACCGCACTCCGGCCCAACGACAAGAGCTTGCCGCATGGACTCGCAGACTCCAAGTCGCCAGTCGTCAAGGTGGTGCAAACCGCTTTAGGGATACTGCCTCCACCCTGCTGGACCGAAGAAACCTTGCTGCCGTCCATTCGCCAGAATCACAAGAAGAACTCCGCGCCTGGAATGCGCTCGACAAGGCCCGCGCACTGGACCCCGAAGCGCAAGCACCGCCCAGTAGAAAGCGCAAATCTGCCACAGCCTCACCTGCCTCTCCTCGAGACAATACAGCAGAGCGTGATCAGGCCGAGCTACCGCGCAAACTCAAACGACCAAGGACCAAGAGAAACATGACGATCCCAACACTTGCAGAACCTGGTCCATCTACTATCGAAGTCCCCGTGCGTCCGATACAGAAACCTGTCGAAGGACCAAGCTTCCTTACTCAGCTTCTTCAAGAGGTGGAGAAACAACCTGCCCCTGAAGAGACGGGCTCACCAGATGCTGAAGCCATGTCTGGTGACGATCAGCCGGGACCATCTAATCTAGCATCTCCCGGACCATCTCCCATCCATTCCGGTCAAGTTTCGCCCCGCGCATTGTCTGTCACACCTCCACCGCAAGCTGCACGTCCCAGACCGACCTCACCGATGCCTCTCACATCTATCGTTCGACCTCTTGCTTCACCAACTTTCTCTCCTATGATGAATGGCAAGGATGAGCGGGGCAGATCACATCGACGTCCCCAACAACAAGTCAGCAGTCCACCGAGAGATATTTCGCCCGGTTCTCCATCTCGAAACATGTCGTATTCGACCAAGACTGAGATTCAACGAATGGTCAAAGCTGTCCTCGGCCCTCGTTATCGTGGAGGCGAGATAAACAAAGACCAGTACACCGACATTAATCGAGATGTATCTCGCATGCTCTACGAGAAGGTCGGCGATGCTGAAGGCTTGGCCAACCAAGATGGCCGTGACAAATGGCAGGAAGTGGCTTCGGCTGAAGTCGAACGAGCAGTGCAGACCATTCGCTTGCAGGAAGAGCAGAACTCGGAGACATTTTCACAGGAGGTCTAGGCTGGACAAATGGCGTTCATGACGGACACGGCGCATTACAAGCAATGCTTGACTTTGGCGCATCGGACTTTTTCTTCTGCCTTTTCATAGTCGAGCATCTTTGGCTTCATGGCGTCAGGGCAGGAAATGGGAGAAGCGTGTAGATACCCCAACCTCGAATTTCACACCCGATATGGGTTTTCTTTTGTTATCCTTCTTTTGCACAGTCTCACACTGTACTCTTCGAGCCTCGTTGCCATTGTGAATTTGCAAATCGGTTTACGGTTCTGTTCCATACGTCATCAAAATGCTGGCGCGTTCACGTCGCGTCTTCCTGAGCGATCGTTCTCTCTGCTCAATACCACACCACATTACAATAACCAAAATGTCGAAAAGGACGCTCGACACCTTCTTCAGCCCATCTCAAAAGAAGGCCAAGATATCCCTCACAGAATCAAAAGATGCGCCATCAAATCACTCGACCTATCCGTTCGGCATACCACAATTGCCACCAGAGATCACAGACCTTCTGAACTTCGCCCCAGAAGCAGAAGGCAAAGCAATAAACGACCAACCAGACCTCGATCTCCTGTACTTCCAACCATACATACCAGGTTCGATATCAACGCCACTCTTCGACTTCCTACGCAGCGAATTGTTCTTCTACCGCGTAAAGTACAAGATCAAGCGCGGACCCATCGAGACCGACATCAACACACCACGCTTCACAACCGTATTCGGAGTCGACGAAACCTCTTCCTTTGCCCCCGACGGCACACTCATCGACGCAAGCACCAAAAAGCCAACACCCAGAGACCACCGCTACAAGACCTGCAAACCGCGCCCTATACCCACCTGCCTGGACGTCTTGCGCAAACTCACAGAGGCAGCTACAGACCAACGCTACAACTTCTGCCTCGTGAATTACTACGCGACCGGCGACGACAGCATCTCCTACCACAGCGACGACGAGCGCTTTCTAGGCGTGGACCCGGCAATCGCATCTTTCAGTCTAGGCGCCCAGAGAGATTTTCTGCTCAAGCATAAACCCACTCCCCCTTCCGATGGCAAAAGCGCTGCGGAAGTGGCTTCAGAGACGAAGCCCCTGAAATTGGCGCTGGGAAGTGGGGATATGGTGTTGATGAGGGGGAGCACGCAGAGCAAATGGCTGCACAGCATTCCGAAGAGAAAGGGAGGGGAGAGTGGGAATGGGAGGATCAATATTACGTTTAGGAGGGCGTTGGTGGTGGGGGGCACGGAGAATTATTACAGGTATAATGTTGGGGATGGGGATGTTATGAGGTGGGATGGGAAGACCAAGAGGATGGTTGTTTGGGGTGAGAAGAAGGGGGGTGGTGAGGCTGTTGAGCAGGAGGTCAAGGCGGAAGATATAGATAAGGGATATGCTGGATTATAGAGAACAATGTACTCGATCTCTAATGCATACGAAGCAATGGCATTTAAATCCATTGGCAACTAGACTCTTGCAACATACACAGTGCTCTAAGAACACTAGAACTGGCCCCGCATGTCGAGTCTGTCGTTACGGCAGCCATTGATTGACAGTCGAACCACACAAAACAGAGAGAAGCAATGTTTTCCCCCAAGAGGACCAACAAAAGAAACTCAAGCCTGTTTGCAAGGAAGAGGCGACCTGGAATGCAAAACGAATGTCGCAGCCGTGAATCGAACACGGGGCTCGTGCATGGCAAGCACGAATTTTACCACTAAACCACTGCGACAGATGATTGGATGATGAGAAGTGCTTCACCAATACTGTACATAAATCTCAAAAAGATTAGATCGTCGCAAGGGATACGCTAGCATCTGAAAGTGATCTGCATGTGCTTCTCGAGCTTCGACAAAGAAGTTGACCTTGTTCACTATTCACACGACCTCGCAATAATCACCGCTAAATCACATCCACCGACGACCCGGAACCAAAACCACACTCCAAGCCTATGCACAACCAACAAAGAAACTAGAGAACATCCAGAACATAAGCCCAAGAGGCACACCCATCACCTCTACTGTCACAACCTACAACTACCAACCATGGATCTCGCCAAAAACCTCCTTCGCATAACAGCACGAGCATTCTACACGACCGAAGACGTCCTCATCGTCGACGCCCTCGGCATCCACAGCACCCTCACCGACGCCGACCTCGCCCACTGCCTCGGCACCAACAAAAAAGAACTGCGCAAGCAATGCGGCAAGCTCAAAGACGCCGGCCTGATATCCGTGCAAACGCGCGCCGAAAAAAAGGAAGACGCCCCCCCGCCGCCGACGAACCCAAACTCGAATTTCAAAAACAGAGAGCATGTCAAACATGTGGATTGGTACTGGTTGCACTTTCACCCCGCCATCGACGCCATCAAGTTTCGCTTGAGCAGGTTGAGCAGGCATATTGACAGTATGGGTGCCCCTACCACTGAGAAGAAGGATCTCGAGTGTCCGCGGTGCAAGAGCCAGTATACGGATCTCGAAGTCATGGACAACATCGACCCGCTGAGTGGAAGCTTCCTCTGCCATCTCTGCGAACACCCCTTGGATCCTGTAAGCGAAGACTTGCAAGAGAACGAAAGTAAAATGCGCCTCAACACCCAAGTCGCAGCCATCGAAGCCCTGCTCCGCGAAATCGACCAGGCAAACGTGCCCGAAAATGACTTTGACACGGCGTTGTCGCTGCATTTACCCATCAACAGGGGAGACGCGCATCCAGACCGCCCAACCAGAATCGCAGAGGAAGTCAAACCCAGCATCGCCGGCTCCAAGGGTCTGGCCCTGGCCCCGGAGACAGTAAAGGTGCAGCTCGAAGACGACACGGCCGCGAAACCAGACCCCGAGGCCGCGCGCATCAAGCGCGAAAAGGAGGCCAAGCAAAACGCGCTGCCCGAGTGGCTCACCAGGTCCACGGTATCGGGCGACATGACAACGGCCGGCGCAAAGGAGTTGCGCGAGCAGCGGGAGAGGGAAGCACACGCCGGAGGTCTGTCCGTCGACGACGCGGCGGACGAGAAGAAATTGGGAGGTACACCGGGCAGAGATGACGCCGTCATGGACGACTACTGGGCCGCCTACCGCGCAGAGCAAGAGCGAGCGAGGCTGCAAGAGGAAGAGGAGGAAGAGGAAGAAGACGAGGACGACGAGGACGACGAGTTCGAAGACGTGCCTCCAGGCGCCAGTGTGCCGGACATCAAGGTCGAAGAGGCCGAGGCTCCGGATGCCAAACGCGTCAAGACTGAGCAAGAGACTGATGCGAAGCCTTTGGCCAGTGTTGCCCCTCCTGTCGATGCCAATGCAGAATCCGACGAGGATGACATGGAGTTTGAGGATGTTTAGACGGCCGCTCAAAAGTATACTACGATACCCATAGACCATGAGATGAAAAACAACACATGCATATTTTCACAAGAGAAATTGAGATGACCACTCATTTCGCAATGTTCGAAACAAGCTTGACAGAGAAAACAACTCGCTATGCTTTTTACTCTCAACACTCCATCTATACACCTAACCCAAAAACCTCTTCAACTCACCCCCAACACCCTCAAGATCAAGCAAAAAAGTGTCGTGGCCAAACAAACTCCTATCCTCCCCGAGCTCGACGTGCGTAACCTTTCTATTCCCCACCTTCCTCAACGCAGCAGCAATCTCCCTCTGCTGCCAAGCAGGAAACAGAATATCGCTCGCCACACCCAACACTAATGCAGGAATATCCCTCAAGCCCTGCAAGCCCTTTACCAAATCAGCAGGGGGCTCGTCATCCTTGACAGCAGCCTTGATGTCCTTGTCTTGATTCATGATTTCCGCAGTCGACTCTTGCTCCTCGTAGGGTGTATCCGGCAGCGTCAGATTGCACAGGTCCGCCGCGCCAGCTTCCGGTTTCGGCGCGGGTTTGTCGGCGCCGAATTGATCCAGTTTGTGCGTGTTGGATGCCCTGACACCTTCCAACATGGCCATGTGTTCCTTGCCCAGGTCGAAGAGATCCATGGCCTTGGACACATAGAGCAGGCTGTTTGCATCATACTCCAGACACCACTTTTCGCCCGCGTGGTCGAGGTAGGTTTCGATGAGGAAGTCGGGGCACAGGGCGGGGGGCTTGGAGGGGTCGGCGCGGCGGCGCCCGAAGCGCAGTTCCCATTCAGGTCCGCTGCGGTATGTCACGGTTGCGATTTCGCGGGCGAGTTTCATGCCGGCGTGGGGTGGGATGGCCGAGTAGTAATTTCCGCGCGTGGATGACCAGGCGGGGTCGTTCATGAGAACTGCAATGGTGTTAGCGATGGTGAAAGAGAGGAAGAGGGAAACGTGGGAGAGAAAGGCGATACCTTGACGTTGGGTGTGGCGCATGGCTACGCTGTAAGGGTGACTTCTGGCACAGCCCGAGATGCTGACGAGCTTGCCTACACGCTCGGGATGCAGGACGGACGCGGCCAGACTCTGCATGCCGCCCATACTGGAGCCGACAGAGGCATACAGCTTCTCGACGCCCATCCAGTCGAGAAGACGGAACTGTGCGCGCACCATGTCCTGCATGGTGAGGATGGGGAAGCGTGTAGCGTACGGCTGGTCATTGGCCAAGGGGTCTTTGGAACTGGGACCGGTACTGCCGTAGCATCCTCCCAGCACATTGGTGCAGATGACAAAGTACTTGTCGGTATCGATGGGAGCACCGGGCCCAATGAACTTTTCCCACCAGCCAGGCTTGGAGTTTGCAGGTGTGCTCTTCGCATGGCTGCTAGCACTCAGTCCAGTGTGTAGCAAGATGGCATTGCTCTTATCGGAATTGAGCGTGCCCCAGGTCTCGTAGGCGATATCGAAGGACGGCAAGACACCGCCCCAATCCAGCAGGAGAGGCGAGGGGCAGTGGAACGTCTCGGTAGCACCTGGTGCATACGACGGTTCGGGTCCAGACAACGATCGCTTGTTGGTCAACGTCTGAGTCTTCTTGTCCAAAGCATCCAGGCAGGGAAAGCTGAGCGGCGGGTTCACGACAGGTGTTTCCGAGGGCCTCTCTGCTTCGACAATGGGTTGGCCGGCTGCTGCTTGCGATGGCAGCTTGCTCGTGCTGTGTATACTGCCTTGGATGGGAAGAAAGCGCGTTCTAGGGTTGGTTCGTCGGAATAGTCCGTTGGCAAGCTGCCTCGCTGCTCGAGGTGCCGACATGCTGTCTTTCTGTCCCTTCGACTGACGGAAACAAGTCAAGTTGTGTGGTTGCAATGCTCTGGTGGAAAAGTGATGGTCCTCAGATCTGACGCCATCAGCCGGGGCGTTTGTCAGCCGCCGAACTCGGGCTTGCTCCATTGTTCCATGCCTCATCTCTCGCCCAACATCACATGCTTGTTACCAATCATAGATATACAGACACCACAAGATTTGGGATTCCCTTCTAGAGCTCCTGAACACACATTGCCACGACAGGTTTGCCGCATCACAACCATCATTGTCCGACTATCGCCTCGGTAGCCAGCGTGTCCCGCACATTCATCGTCTAGAGCTTGATGATATCACTTCTTGTATGATATTGGTTCCAATCCTGCATACGTAAACATGGATTTGATCAGATGGTTGTATCCAGTAGGCTGTGATGTTTAAGTTACTTGGGTCAAATTGCATGGACGTAACCTATGCTTGACAAGCTTTCTATTGAGTGGTAGCATGCACGTGGTCGAGATTGAAAAGCTAGGAACCGAAAAAGTAGATTATGGATGATGATGCATTTTACTCGACCCGTCTACGGATCTGTCCCGACGACCAATGCCTGTCTTTCGAGTCAAGAGAGAAGTAAAGAACCTCGACACTATCAACTTGCCCTAAAGCGATGATGGTGATGATACTGCTGCTGATGGTGAGGATGATGATGATGATGATGATGATGATGATGATGGAGGAAAAGCGCATACTCAAAACGGATGACGGAATGAGACGAAGGGGCGAAAATGACAAGGAAAAGAAGAAAGATTTGTCGAGACAACAGAGGTAAAAGGTGGTAAGAAGTGAAGAAGAAGAAAGGGAAGAAAAAAACAAGCAGCCCCCCACAAGAACTCATTGCAACCGAAAGACGACTTCTGAAGACTCTGATGCTGACGCCTTCTTGGGTGGGGACCAGAAACGAATGACCGATATCTAGCACGGCAAAAGACGAACGGAAACAATGGAAACCACCACTTCAAGTGTATTCAAGGCTACCACCGATTGAGTACATCTTTCATCTTAGGTCACACCCATAGGCCTTGGTGTGTACCCACTGTTGCGGTTGCCATTCCTGGTGGGACTTCCCTGGCTTTCAGAAGACTTGTTCGGGTGCATGGCAAAAGGCGGCTGTGGTGGCAGGTCCGCTGCCACATGACGAACGCTGGCCTCGTTTCCCCAGGCGTTGGCCTGTTCGGCATCCGTGTCAACACGAGTGACAACAGGTGCACTACCCCTGCTTTCACGAGATTTAGGTGTTGTAGATTGAGGGGGTGGTGCTACATCTCCTGGTGTAGTTGATGGCCCCCTCGTACGGTCGCCATATCGTTTCAGGATTTCTTTTGTCGTAATGTCGGCACTGGCGGAGAACAAAGTGGAGTCATTGAGGATAAGAGCTAGATCTTCCGGCACCTAGAAAGAGTGTCAGCTTTGTGGCAAGTGTACAAGACAGGAACCGAAGACCTACCTCGCACATGTACTCATTGAACTCAATGAGTGAGTGCACTGCCTCAATGGCGAGCAAGTTGTCATCCAAGGGAACATCGCGTTTGCCCAAGTGCAAGATGTTGGGCGCCATCACAGTAGCAAGATTGTGAACGTCCATCTTGCTGCCGGATTCCTCATCGATGTGAGAGAATGAAGACACCCATTGCATGAAGCTGAACAACACTTCCATTGTATCCCTGTGCGCCTTCGGAAGAAGACAGCATGTAAGGTGGAGCACTCTTCGGCGTGTCTCTTCGTCTGTGATTCCTGGGTAACGTTTAGCAAAAGATCTTTGAATATGGCGCGACACGAAAAGCTTACTCTGTGACGTTATCCACAACTTATGCAGCTTAAATGTCATAAGGGGATCTGGCAGCTCTCTTAGGAACTTCTTGAGAAGTGCAGCGACCTGCACCGGGTTCTCTTTTGTAAGATCAACATCAACCATCTCCTTGGAGTCAATCTCTTCTTTGACGTCGTTGAGTCTCTTGATGTTACCGTTCTTGCGGAAAACACCCTCAACAGACATGTCCATCGTCCGCATTGCGGATATAGCGTCTTGAATGAGAACAGGTATCCGCAAGGCACCCGGCCCGATGCCATCAGTTGATTCTGCATAGTCTTTTTCTACCAGCTGCTCAAGAGACACACCGAAAATGCCCCGCTTGTTGCCTTTAGACTTCTTGCCTGCCTCGGGTTTGAAGGCCTTTCCGAATTTGCCCCAGAATGTGGGTCTCTTCGTCTCGATAAGGTCAAGCAACTCTTCTTGGTTGAAATGGCCCTCAAGAAGAGGTTCCATCGAAAGTACAGCTACGTGCCGAACGATGAAATACTCAAGTGCTGACAGCTCGGAGAAGTACTTCTTTGTCTTGAAAGCTCCACCTTCCACAAGAGCTGGCTTCTCTTCATTACCAAGCGAGACGTGTCGTGTGTGGCCGTTGTTTACGAGCTTTGGTCTTGGTTCCTGAGGTATCATGGGGCCACGATGGAACTTGGAGGCGTTTGGTCTTTGTTCTCTCGTTTGCTGTGCCTGAACGATCCTTGGAATGTCATCCAGGGTCATGGATTCATGATTACCAAACTGAAGTTGTGACATGCGCGACCCACCAGCTTCACCGTCGTCGACGATCTGGAAGTTACCGGTTTGGCGGCGTTCGAACCTGTCCTCTGGGTTGCCGTGCAGGCCTTCGGGGCCATCAATAATTCTGGACGTACGAGCCTTACGGTTCGTTGTTGAGATGTTCTTTTCCATGCGTGTAGATCGCAGCCTTCGGATATCTCCAAGTGTCTGTTCGTATGAAGGAGAGTGCTCACGCTTGGTCGAGCCGGCATATGACTTGGAGCGGGTATTCGATCGAAGCAATGGCGGGTCCATGGAACCCTTTGGTGAGACGCGATGTCCTCGGTTGGAGTCATAGTCTGTAAGATTGGGATCATCTAAAGGCTCTGTGAGTAATTATATCATCTAACGTGAGATATTTTCTCGACAGACCTGAAGTGTGAGGCAAAGCGCCGCTTGTACGCAGCGTGGCAAGCAACCTCGCGTGAGCGACGCGGAGAAGATGGACGTATTGTTGAAGACGGGTGACGAAAATGAGATCACCCTCGCTCGAGCTTCCAGAATGACGGTCGCAGAAGAGTTTTTGAGAAGACTCGTCCCATCTCGCTAGTGCATGTTCATCGGCGAGAGGTCTCGAGCACTTGCTGCAGGTGAGGCATTGGGCATGGAATCTTCTGTCTCTGCGTACAAAGCACTTGTCCTCAACAGACTTGTCGCAGACAGCGCAGTTGTCAGCGGATCGTGCAACAAAGTTTTCTGTGTCGCTTCTTGGGTCTCTGTCGTCTTCTGCATCGAGCCTGTCGTCAAGAGCGTCAATCTCATCCAGGAAGTTAGTCAAACCCTCGTGACTGCCAGTTTCGCGCTCCAGTTTCAAAGCGCCCTGGAGACAGATGCGAATCAGAAGCTTGAGGTAATGTGCTAAGCCTGTGACAAGGGACAAAAGTTCTTGAGTGACACCCAGTCGCCTGACACCAGTTTCTTGAGATTCGGCGAGTAACTGGAAGAAAGCAACCACTTTCTTGCACAAGAGTTTAGCCTCTCTTGAATAGGAAAGGCCTGAACAAATTAGCACGCGCAGAACCATCTTTGCAACAAATAAACGCACCCTTTGCTGTGTGGGATTGCAGGACTTGGTCCAAATTGTCTGCCGCCGAGAAAAGAAGGTCGACATGGGTAATGAACTTCTTGGCGGTCATGACTCCATCAACGTAGGCGCCATTGCTGACATGTAGCAACATATCAGAGATGCATGTAGCTGACTTCTCCTCAAAGGACGAGAGCGTGCGCCAAATCCAAAGCACTTTCTCCTCAACACTCTCCTCGCTTTCTTTGACCATCTTGCGCAACTCTTCTGTGGCGTTCTCTTCGGAATCCAGCGGTTCATCTGCAGAACCTCCTTGGTGCAATCGGACATTCCAGTATTTGTGAATCATATAACACTCTGGATGCCAATGCTGATTCTGACCATTGCGGAAGATTTCGACAAACTGTTTGAGAATAGCCGTCTGACAGCCATTGCATCGTTGAGCGAATTTTGTCGAGTAATGGTAATGGCAGTATACGTTTCCCTCGTGCTCGTAGTAGCTGTCCTGGGCACCAAAGACAGTCGGGCATACAGAGCAGGTAAAATGTTCGATGTGGTATTTGCGATCGAGCGCAGTGATATAGGAGCCGCGAAGGGCGCCTCCACACGCGTGGCAGAGTAAGTCCAGTCTGCGGAAATAATCCGTTTCGCACAGAGGGTATTGATTCGGAGGCTGTTCGGGGACGGGGAAGAATTTTGAAGCGACGACTTTACCACAGTCCTACGCAAAGTCAGCAATCGCACAGAGGTTTGTGTTTCGAATTTACGGACGTGGCAGGTGAAGCACTCAAGGTGGTATGTGCCGCCCAGAGCGCGTACGAATTGACCAGTCAGGTGCCCATCACACTTTGCGCAAACCCTGCTGGACTGCTTTCCATTGGGTCTAGAGCGGTCCCGTGAAGGAGAGACTTGTGTGTCGGCAGGGCGATCGTCTTTGACGTCCAGGCTGCGCTTGGGTCTGTGACGGCTCGCCAATTCGAGCTGAGATTCGGCGTCTGTGGAGCCTCTTGAGGGCGGTTCGGCAGGAGCCTCGAATGTGTTGGTGCGAGATGGTGGTAGAGCGATGTCGGAAGGATAGGGATGATCATCAGCGTCGGGCTGGGTGGAGGGGTCGGTTGGTAAACCCATGGTGTATTAAGAGAAGTTGCGGACACAGGAAACAAAGCGAGCGTAAGGTAGCAGCGGCTACGTGGGTGGAGGCGTCGAGCGGGATGGTGTTAAATAGGATGGCATCAAAACAGGGACAGCCAGTTGCGGACAGTCAGGAGGCGGGCGGGCGATTGTGTGTTTAGTCGGGGCGGACGCAGCGCCTGCTCGTTGGAAGACTGAATAGCGACCGCATGGGACGTTGCTCCAAGAGTCGAAGTAGAGAGTGCCTGCGTGGGGCGGCCAGCAGCGTAGGTCGAATGTAGGTAAATACTCAAGTACGTGCTTTCAAAGGTGGAATAATGCTCGAACAGCCCCCAGGCGCCAAGGACACGAGAAGTCGTGACTCGTAAACGCCCGCCGTGCTGTTTTGCGAGGAGCGAATTCCAGAGCGACAAGGAATCTAGAAAAGAACCTAGCCTCGACCAATGCAGATTCCTAAACTAGCCCGGCATTATCGTATCGAGCCCTAAGCTAACTTGTTGTTTACTCAGCTGCCGACATGTTCTCGCATCAGCTTTCCTTCTGGCGTCGAATGCTTGACTTCCAGTGCTTGGTGAGCGTGTTGCACGCGTGGATTGATGGCACTTGGCACCTGCCCAAATGAATGGCGCCGAATGGCCGAATCCCCCGTGCCAAATCCCCGTACTGTCCCTGCCTGACAGACTGACAGTGACGATCTGACCTCTCCAATCTCTCCCCGTCCTTGTCCGCGTCTCTAGCACTCATCAAACCGCAGTTGCAGTCACATTTAAAGCACAAAGGACACATGTTACAGTTTCAAAGATGTATCTCCTGAAATCACAAGTGTTTTCGAGAAACCTGGTCAACTCTCCTGAGCCAAGGTGCACGAGGTAGGAACTCATTGATTCTATATACTCTACGTACCAAACAACCAACGGCCCCAAGATTGTGCCAGACGGCTGTCGATGACTGCTCGTGAGTCGAATGGCCTATACATTAGATGTCTCCGCCACCAAGTGAGGTTACGAGGTTGGTTAGGCAGACAATTGCTTTGTACCGTTGTGTTCCCGCACATGAAACGAGCATTCCAGTGTGTATGGCCAAAGATCCAATTGTTCACTTGCTCGTGACCTTTCCATGTTCTGAAGGCCTCCAGTGTATTACTGCAAAAGCATTGACTCACGGCGTTGTTTTCATGCATGGGATGACATGTGTCTTTGAACGATGGAGCGTGATGAGTGAGTATGATGACTTGCTTTTGAGGATCCGTGTCAGCAATGTGTCGAAGGGATGTACGCAACCACTCGACGTCTAGCTTATGCTCCCTGTTGTGATCCTCGATGGTCCAGTCCCCGATACATTGGAAATCTTTGTTCAGTTGATCACAATCAGATTCGATGTTAGAATGTAGAGTGCAACCCAGTACAGCAATATTGGATCCCGCAAGGTCGAGTCTAGTACGGTTCAAAAAGACCAGCTTCCCTTGCATAGTTGGATCTTGCATTAGTCTGTTCGCGGCGTCCAGTCCCTCTTGTCTCGACGAGCCATAGAACTCATTGTTTCCTGCGACCAGGAGTACCTGATCAAATGTCTGGCACTGGGTTCTCAGGAAACCGGCATAGTTGTCGTAGTCGCAGAAACGTCCAATATCTCCAACCAGGGCTAGATGGGATGCTGCACAAGGGATGTTGTAATCATAGCCGGTACGCTCCAGGTGTAGGTCTGACATGAACTGTATCCTCGTGGTCATCTTGATTTGTGCTCATGGAAAGAAGTGAGGGATTGAGCGACTCTGCCGTCAAAATCCACAAAGCCAGCGCCAAGGCGCGTCGCTGGTTGCGCTTTGAACTTCGAATCAACAACTCAAACACACGTCGTTGTCGCGCAGCACACCATTGTCGTCGACCATCGCATCCTTACTCGCCCAGTCGCTCCCCGCCGTCGATCGAGTCTTCTCCGTGTCAACTGCTCCAGACAAGATGGCCAACCCCGGCGCGCCCGCTCCTGCGCCTCACATGATCTCGCGCCCAAAAAGAGCCCCCACTGGAGATGAAGAGGCTACAGCAATTCTGCGTCTGGGAGAGTTCCAACAGGTGCCAGCTCTGAACTTGTCCGAAGCGCGTACCATCATCAACGCCGTCACGACACGCCGGCGCAACATCAAGCAGAAGGTCTCCGAGTCCGAGACTCTTCTCAAGACCCAGGAATACCTCGAGTTGTTCGCACGCTTCAAGCAGCAGGAACACGTCACTGCCGTTGAGCAGTTGCTCACCACTCGCACCGAGCTTGAGCGCTTTGAGCGCAGCCAGCTCGGTGAGTTTACTTGACTACTGCAGTACATGTTCATTTACTGACCGTCTCAAAAGGAAGTCTATGCCCTGATTCCGCCGAGGAAGCAAAGACGCTTGTGCCCTCGCTCGAAGGCAAGATTTCCGATGAGGACCTGCAGGAGCTGCTCGACGAAATGATGAAGCTGAGAAACTTCGTTCAATGAGAGACCGTTCGTCTCAGTCCTCTAACATACCAACACGCCCGACAATCTGTCAAGCCCTGGCGTGCGCACTGATCTCATCAAAGCTTTGAAATTAATGGAGTTTGCTGGAACGGATGCATCTTACTGGCGTTGGACCTGCATAGTGCGGCTCTTTTCCTTCGAAGCGTGGAGTTTGGATTTGACGCAAAAAACGAAACGACAACGGCACACTACTCGAGAGTTCACGGTGCCTACGGTGCCTACAGGACGGGCTAGTGAAAGGCTGCTCGGGACCTACCTGGGAGCAATGGCCACAACTCGGTGGTGAGGCTTGCTTCGCGATCATCAAGACCGCGATTGCAATCATTTACGGTTGTAAAGATCTTGAGATTACGAGACAAATTCAAGGAAAGACTGATAAACAGGTTGGGCAGACTCTCTTTGAACAAAGCTCATTCTCAACGGTCTTTTTCTGCTTGTCTACATGCACGACAAACTCGATTAATGGAATCAAGAATTTCGTCTGATGGACTGTTTCCAAGTGAAGAAGAGTTTGCCAGCATTTTAGTGTCTCGCTTTTTGACCCATGTTACCGTCTTCTCATGCCTGTTGATGGCACGTCAAGTTTTCGACTATTCGTCACTTCCGTTCAGAACATCGCGATCAGATGTTTCTGATGTAACACAATCAAGTGCCTCACTCACCATGTAGTAAATGTATCCTTTGTACCTCTCTTCCGTTGCTGTATAGTTAGTTTCAAAGTGCCTCTGATTGGACATCACTCCGCGCTTTGCGCTCGGGCCGGCAAAACAGCGCCAAGGACGATTCGACATCACTCTGCCGGACCAAGAGGACGACTGGTTAGCATAGCGATTGGGCTTGTACACACGACACATCATGCAGGCCTTTAGAAGAAGTGCAGCTACTGCTGCGCAAACTGCGCGCGCAGTCACTCGCCAGCAAACAAAACGCCATGCCCACCACGAAGCCCCATCCGCCGGCAGCATCAAGTACCCGGAAGAGGAGAAGCTTGGAGTACGTGTCATGGGGAGACGAGAAGAGAGCATAGACTGATGGAGGAGGCAGAGCGGATACTTCATGGCCATGTCCCTCATCCCGATCGGCTACCTCATGTACCAGTTCACTGGTCCCGGCAACTACGAGCACAAGTACCTCACCCGCGTCATCAACAGCTACGACGGATACCGCAAGGATGCAGCTCACATCGCCGCTCTCCACACCGATGCCCTTGAGCAGGCTGCTGCAGACCGCAACCTATTTGCCAACACCCAGCGCGCTCAGAACGTCACGCTGAGATTCCCCGAGTACGTTCGACCTTCTTTGCCTATCCCATCAGCGCGGCATCTGGAGACACAATCGTCACAGCAGGAGAAAGACAAAGGCGCTATGATGGAAGAACAGACACACAAAAGACACGCGAAGAGAATTGGAAGGCTAACGAAGTTCTGTCGGCAGGATCCTCAACACTGGAGCTCCTCACAACGTGCCCGCCGGCCACTACGCCGACATGTCACAGGTCATCGCCAAGTACGAGAAGGAGTCCTACGAGGCCAACGCAAAGAAGCTGCAGCAGATCAAGGACAACGCTGTCCCCAGCGAGCACCCCTTCAAGGGCAACCTTCCCACTGGCGTCGAGACCGTGTTGATGTAGATATACCATGCCAACAGCGAATTCATGTTTTCTTTTGTATCTTTTGTAATTCGTGGCTCGTGTGAACAAAAGTGCTGCTGCTGCTATTCGCGACAGGCTTCCCATAACTCCATTGCGCCTTAACCATGCCGGATTGAATGTACATGTGGTGATACAGATATTGAATCGAGATGGGTCCGTTGTTTATTTGGGAGCAACCTGCCTCACGTTGCTGGTGTGAGGAGCGTGGCCAGGAGTGGCGGGCGCATTGGGGACGACGACATCTTCGAAGTCATCCTGGGCAACGGCGCGGATGGTGAAGGAGTCTGTGGTGGCAGGTCAGTCAAGCTGGATGCGAAGGTCGAGAAGAGGCAGATGCGACGGACAAACACCAATAGCGAAGCCAAAAATGGCCAGACCGGTCAAGGCATTCTTGACAATGTACGGCTGGCGGGCACGGTAGAGAGCGGCGGTGGGCCGGTTGTACTTGTCGTAGTACGACGACTGAGGGATCCTGCGGTCGCGTCAATGGAGCACATTCTGTAGTAGGAACTGGACTCTGCGTACTTTCCAATAGGCATGTTTTGCTCGAGTCGTGAAATGGTCAGATCGGACTGCGAAGGGAAGGCACGATTCACATGTTCGAGAACGGCAGCCGCCAAGCCACTGCAGACCAGCGAGGGTCGTTGCTGCTTTCCCGCGCGTCAACCCTCAACTCGAGAGAGCAAGAGAGCTTCACCACACGTTCGATACCCAACCGCATTGCGCTTTCCATCGCCATTTTTCCTGGTCGTCTGTCGAGACAGCGCGCTACCACAACCTCTAGAGAGAGCCTTGAGAATCGCTTCGCACGTGCCTCATGTCGCAGTAGCGTAGCTGTCACCGAGTTGAAACCAGCCCCGTCTGCGTGACGTCTTCGGCGCGTCCTCCGCCCTCGCATCGCCCACCATGGCTGCTCAAGCAAATGTCGCCGACACGATCAAGCAGCTGAATGCTGCCCGGAACCTTGCACTCGCCGACCCTGCTCTCTATCCTCAAGTCGTGCCTGGCCTCCTTCGGATCGTGGGCGCCGATGCCATCCTCGAATTGAGAAGATGGGGCGCCGACTTCTTCGCCGAAACCTTTGCATCCCCTGTCCTCGCTCAGGAGCACAAGCAAACCCTGGCTCTACAGGTCCTGGACACACTCAAGGCCTTTCTCGAACGTCCGAATGAGGATACTGCCGTCGTCAAGAGCGTTGTCCAAACAGCTGCGAGCATCTACCCTTTTATATTTCGCCAGATTGTAGCCAACCCCCAGGATGCCTCACCATGGCAGAAGATGACTGCTATCAAGTCGAGTATCCTGCGTAGAATGCACAATGCTCCTCCTGGTATTCACATCTGCTCGGTCAAGTTCATCCAAAGAGTGGTTCAGGTCCAGACTCCAGGTTTGATCGCAGATCCAAGGCGTCCTGAGCAGAACGAGATTTCTCTTGCTCTGGTTCCTCGCGATCATCCCATCATGTCTCCTTCAACATTGGAGGCCGAAGCCTTGGGTTTGCTCGACAGATTACTCGGCGTATTGCAGGACAACAGCACCGATGCCTTGCTTGTAACCGCCACCTTGAACAGTCTCGGATCTTTGGTCAAGACCCGTCCCTCTGTCGCCAACAAGATCATCTCGACCGTCCTCAACTACAACCCCTTCAAGCTCGCTACCACGACACCTGTCTCACCTACCCACAAAGTCATGATCAGATCCATGACACGCACAACAACTGCTTTCCTGCTGAACATCATCAAGAAGAATCCCAACCACCCTCTCGCTGGTCGCATCCAACAATGCATCGAGAGACTCAGACACACGCTCGTAGATGTGTTTGATGAGTCAAGCCGTAAAAGGGCAGCACCCGCTGAACCCACTGATGGTCTGTCGGAGGCAAAGCGACAGCGTCTCCATGCACAAATGCCGCAGCCCAGTTCTCCGACTTCTCAGATTCCACCACTACCGCAAGGGCCTGTTAGCCTCGCCCAGCTTTTTACTCTTACGCATGATCAAGGATTGAGGAACTTCGATGTGAATGTGATTCCCTCCAATGTTGTCTTGAGCATCGTGGCACCATTATTGAAATCCATAGATAAGGTCAAAATGGACGCTGCTATTAACGCTGTTCAAGCAAGATACTTGTCCTTGGCTGCAAGACCTGCCACGGCTTCGAGTGCCGCTCGAGCAGTAACAGGTGCTGGCCCTGCCCAGGCCGACGAAGATGAGGACTATGAGCCTGGCGTTGAGAGTACTGACCAAATCACCAACAACCTTGATCAAGCTCCTGAAACTGACCGGGCTCCCGTGTCTTTGGGGCCATTCAATCTGCCTCCGCCAGCGCCTTTGACTACAGAACAGACTATGGAGTACAGCAAAGGAGCTGTCAACCGCGTGTTTGGCACACTAAGCGCCATGGACCAGTCAGTGTCGAGTAAAACTCAGAAACCTGGTTTCAACCGCCTCGCAGCGACCAACCATGATCGCGATGCCTGGATTACCCTCATTACTCGTCTTGCCACACGCGCTCTTGCTGGACTTGACGAAAACAAGCTCAAATCGGAGTCGGGAAGCTTGTCGAGAGGCAGCTTTTCACTAAATGACGCCATAAGAGATTCGTTGTATCTGTATGTCGTCGATGATTTCCGAAAGCGTATTGATGTTGGCATCTCCTGGCTCAACGAGGAATGGTACAACGATCGTATACAGAAACAGCAGAACGAGGGGGCAGAGTATGTCCCAGAGCATTATGAAAAGTGGATGCTCAAGATCCTGGATGGAATTGTACCTTTCCTGGACGCCAAAGACAAACTTCTCATTCGATTCCTCTCAGAGATACCCAGCATCAACCAAGATGTTCTCAAGCGGGTGGTCAGGCTTGCGAAGGACCCAGAAAGAGTGCAGCTTGCTGTTCAAGCGCTACATTATCTGATTCTTCTTCGACCTCCGGCAAGAGAGATGGCACTCGATGCCCTGGAAGATCTCTATAAGAACTGTATGTTTTCACCCACACCCTTTGTTCCTGACGTTTATTGACAAGATTTTACAGACGATGAGTCGCGACCGCTGGTGATGAAAATCATGCCCAAATTCCGACCAGAAGCGTTTCAGAAATTGCAAGAGGCCGTGGCAACCTAACTTGAGAGAATTTCCAAGCCAGCATGTCTTGCTCACAACATAACTTGCATCCAACACGGGAACACGTCTCATTGCACCGAAACATGACAGACAAGGCTTGCTAGAAAAGTAGGAGAATCACAAGTAGATATAACGCAAAGACACAATCAAGATAGCAGCTTGGCTAAGTACACTGCTGTATCGATCAAGACAACGGCCCGCTAAGATTGCTGCTATACATAGTCATAGGAGGCAGTGCTAGGGATAAGGGGAGTGGTTCACGGTCGATTGCGCATGTGTCTTGTCTCTGAGCGTCGCTGAAGGGCGTTGAAGCCTAACGTACTGTATCTCTTACCTGCCGGTGCAATGTCCTTTTTAATTTAGACTTTGACAAGGACAGTCGGCGAGGCGCATAAGGTCTGCGGCCAACCCACAGATTCGCGCGCGGTGCTTTTGGCTTTTGCTCCACAAGTACGGCCAGGAACCACAGGAACCGTTTGCGCCGCCTTGCTGCTCTTCCGAGCTCACGGACGGACTCTTTTGACACGGACCTTTGTGGTCACTGGAGACGATTCAGACGAGCATGGCCGACGAGAATACGCAGAAACCAGGACTCGGACGGCGAAAGTCGTCGCTCAACACGCTGCGAGATCTGTCGCAACGGTTCAAGCATGTCGGGCGCAAGACATCGGAAAGTGTCGAGGAGGAAAGAGAGATTATTGGCGGTAAGCACGTTCCAGTTGGCGCTGTT
The DNA here is from genome assembly GCA_019677095.1 of Aureobasidium sp. SLJ-2021a. Taxonomy (NCBI): domain Eukaryota; kingdom Fungi; phylum Ascomycota; class Dothideomycetes; order Dothideales; family Saccotheciaceae; genus Aureobasidium; species Aureobasidium sp. SLJ-2021a. The sequence goes on along the minus strand of JAHRBU010000009.1, from coordinate 183,399 downwards.
CTCGCGATTGCCTGCAGCTTCAAAATGCAGGGTCCTTTGTTTTCGTGTCCGTCACTGCCGCAACGTTCATCGCTCATTTCACACGCACCCAGATGGTCAATTTTCAAGGCCCCCTCAACTGAACATGCCCGACTTTGCTCCCTTTGACTCGACCCCTGCTGCCGACACTGCATCCCATCCAGCAGGTCTAGGAATCGAATTCACCTTGCCGTCGCCGCGAACAGCTCAGCCTCCACAGTCAACAAACACCCGCGACAGCGTACAAGAAAGCCTGTTGTCACCAAAACCATCCAGCAACGAGATGAGTACCACGGCGACAATGCTGGAGAGCTCTCCGATCCTCTCGGACAGCACCCCTTGGGTTGGCGGCACGGGTCTCGGAAATGCAAACCTCGGAAAGTCTGGCCGTGTCATCGAGAAGCTCATGGCCGAAAACGACAAACTCAAGAGAGAGATCAAGGCAGAGGCCGCAAAAAGAGAAGAGTTGCAACGCACAGCAAATGCACAAAAGCCTCGACTGGAAGCTCTCCAAGCCGAGAACGCACGACTCTCACATTGTAAAGCCGTGGATGAGAGCGTCATCAAGCGCCGCGACCGCAAGATTGAAGACCTCAAAGCCGAGCTAGATGTTGAGCGACAGAAGAGAGAGTCCCTAGAGCATCGGGTTCAGGAAGCCGAGCGCAAGATGGGCGAATACCAAGAGCACAGCAACAAGGAAGTCCAACAGGCTGTCGAAGAAGCCAAGCACGCAACAACACACGCCTCCATCCTCGAAACATCACACCGCCAGCTATCGTCCGAATATCGACAGCGCATCGCAGCGGCTAACAAGCAACTACGAGAGCTGACCGACGATAGGGAGGAAGACCGGAAACGCCTGATCAAACTAGATGTCGTCAACCACCAGATGCGTCAAGAGTCAGAGAAGGCAAGAAAGCTGTATAACGAACTGCTGGCAGCTTCGGACAAGTACAGAGAAGAGAAAGATTCGGAGGTTGACCTTGTCCTTGGAGACGTCAAAGAGCTCAAAGGAGGCATCAATCACCGCGAGGTGGAACTTGAGGGGGCGCTGGAAGAGATGCATGAAGTCATGAATCGCATGAAGTGGCTCATGAACATGCAGAAAGTCAACAGCGAGAACGGTGTAACCTCACCTCCGCCGTCACCACCTTCTTGAGCATCATGTCCACCTCAGGGGCTGCCTTCAAAAAGTGAATTATGTTTGGGGTACGAGTAGAGAGAGAATTCTTCTGGCATGTTTATGTTGTATACAAGGGGACTCCCAACTATACTGGGGCTTTACGAGAGGCGTTTATGGGTTTGTTGTTTCAGGATTAAGTGTTAGCAGATATTCTGTTGCTCACGAATGGCTGCATAGCGAGGCGTTACGGGAGGAGACAATGAGCATAATGCAGACAACAACATATCATTACTCATGGTATATCAAGACAAACATGAAACTATCTGCTTCGGAGAGTGATGCCGAGGAGGCGATTGGGAGGCTGGTCAGGATGGCACTTGTCAAAGACTTCAGATGTTTGATCGCGTTTGAACAATCGACGAAAGTGTTTTGTCGTGCTAACTCGGTCTGCACATGCAAGGCGCATGCAAACTGACGGGTCCTCGCAGCTTCCCGATCAACACAAGGAAAAACCAACGATCTCCCAGCACATTGCAATCCACATCTGCAAAAATGCCAATCTGATCATTCGGCGCATCAGCATCAGCATCTTCATCTTCTTCACCTTGCTCTTCTTCACCTTACTTTCTTCATCACTTGACGATCTCTTATTTCCATCAATTCCTCTTCAGAAGCTGCTCTTCGCTTGACAACTCCTGAAGGGTCCAACTCCCTACCCACGCCCCACCATGGCGAGCACTTTCTTACACAGCACGGCGTGGAAGTTCCTTGAGCCTGATGAGCTCATCACAATGTTCGACGAAATGGTGCAAGACGCCAATGTCAGATGCACATACATGTCCGACAAGCAGGTAAGTCGGGCACAACTCCCCATGCCACTTCTTCTCATTTTGGTTGCACCTCTGACAAGACGCAGATGTTCCGCATAGAGTTTCCCGAGCCCGGACACGATCAGACGTACTTCAAGTTCGTGGACTTGTGCAACGACTACATCAGCAATCACCAAGACGGTCCCGAGGATGCCATGAGTGATCCCAAAATCTTTCGCCCGGCCGAGACGGGTGGAAACGCCAATGCCGAAGACGAGCTAGACGAGCTGTTGAGAGAAGACGATAGCATGGATGACGAACGTCTCATTGATGTCGGCGGTCCTTCGTCTGGACACGAAGACGAGGACAAGCCCTCCTGGAGCCCCAAGGACGCCAGCACAAACATCGCACTTGTTCTGCCAGACCGACTGCTGCAAGAGGTTGCCCAGGATACCGCATGCTCGTTGGAATTGAGCGTCGAGAAGGCATGCGTCTTCATCACCAATGCCACTGCCAGCAAGATCCAGATTGTCACCAAGAAGCTGGACAACATCGAGAGGAACTCGGTGAGTTTGAACCAGCAAAGGCTAGGTCGGCGCTTTTTACTGACCAACATGTCCAGCACCGTCCACGAATCGACTCCCACTACATGCGCATGGAGAAGGAGCCTGGTGGTTTGCTACAACTTCATCGTCTTCAACACCTGAAAGACGGAACTTTGTTGCAGACATTGACTTCGGAAGACAAAAAGCTCATGCTGCCTCGTCAACGTGTGGTGCGCTTGATGCGTCCCGATACCCGTGGTCGGCTGCAAGTTTTCACCACACAGCCTTCAAACTACGCTCACGAGGAAGCCCTGCTTCAGAAATGGGCCTCCATACCACTTCCGCATTTCCTCAGAGAAGGCATGCATGATCCCTTGATAACCTTCGTCGACAACTCCGTCGAAGCGTGGGTGCAGGGAACCATTGATTCTGCGCCCGAGGAAGGCGATTTGATGAGTGGTGGCATCGAGGCCGGTGAATTGAGTAAAGCACTCGATCCCGTGGCAGCACCGCCTACACAGCAGGCAGAGCGTCCTGTGCAGGACCTTGGATTCCCCGATGAAACCGATTCTGAAAGTCGTCCAAATTCGTTTGTGCTCGTTGACGCCGAGTTGCATCCCGACTCAAGTATCCTCATCGACTATGAGGGTCGCCCAACATCTCCATCTCCGGCTAGTCACCCCGTGGGACTCATTCATACCCTGGCTCCTGGTTCTGTCGATGCTGCCTCCACCTTTTCATCAAACTCGCTCAGGATGGCATCTGGAATCCGGTATGGGGAAAAGCTTCCCAAAGCACCATGGGATGTCACTCCCGCACAGCCGGTTTCAGTCGAATACAACTTCCAACCTGCGGCAGTCTATACCGGCAACGACACCACGGAGCCGTTCCCTCCTCTCGGGACACAGGCTCCCCGATCTCGTGTGCAGCAAGTGCAGTCGGCGTCCTCATCCACTCCTGTTGCACCACCGGGAGTTTCAACTCAACTAGGCCAATACTCGCAAGTGGTGTTGGCCCAGGCTGATGAACCTATCGATTTCGAAGAAAGAGTCCAGGTTGAAGATGAGGTTGCTACCCGACAATACTTACAGACAACAGCTCACCGCAAGCCCAAATCCAAGGTCAAGGGAAAGCCTAGCAACTCAACGTTCAAGGTGGAGCTTCCCCCTCCAGATTGGGATCCCAGACTGAACAAGCAGCCGATCGTGCCTGATCAGAAGGAAGTCAAAACATCCCGTGTTCAAGTGCCTCCAACTCCTCAGGCAAAGCCCCTGGTTCTCCCAGAGTGCAGCAACGATCTACTGCAAATACTGGACAACGCCAGAGCTTACAGAGGTCATCTAGACATGGTGATCTCTATTGGTCGCATCCTGATCGAAGGCTTGAGAGGACCCGATGCAAAAGAGTTTGCTGCCTCCAAGCCAATGTCGTCCAGGCGTATGGCAGAGGGTATCAAGGAACATCTCCATTCGGATGAGTCAACAATCCTTCACTTTGAAGAGAGACTGACCTCATCCACTGTGGAGGCATGTCAGATTCCAACTCCGCAACTGTTTCACCAGGATGCTGTCGAGGAACATTGGTACGAATTTCACTGCGAGGACAAATACCACAACCACCTCATTGTTAAAGTCAAGAGTTCTGATGACGCAAAAATTGAGCTTGCTCCTACCACAATTGGTCAAGCATTCTTCCACTACCCGAAGCGAAGATGGGATGCTTACTTTGCTGTCAAAGGTCAAAAGCCATACACACACAGTAAGGCTATCAAGGAGTTCTTGGAGAAGTTATCGGCCGAAGTCCGTAACTCCAAGGATGGGCGACTTGTCGACCTGCGCTTCCGGGTGATCAGCAACCTCAAGATCCATAGTGCCTACACCAAGAAGCGTCTTTCCTTTGGTCACGTCAACAACGACCGCATCACGTTGCACCTTACAGAGGTACAGGATTTGATCAGAGGCTGGATGAGGGATGACACCTCGCTCCACCAATTCGCATCTCGGGAGAGAGCTGAGATGATCGAGGCAAGACGTTTGTGGTTCGAAGCAAGCATGTCGGTCTCGGCAAAATCTTTGTTCGACCAGAATTTGCACACGAAGACGGGTGATGATGCAGCTTGGGCTGCGAAGGATGTGCTCGACGACAAGATGTTGTCCGATATCCAGAGTGTTGTCGATCGTGTTGTTGTTCGTATGGATGGTGTCGGTGTGCAGAACAAGGGATGGTGTGGTGATGAGGAGGACATGGCTCGCCTGGAAGCATTCGAGCAGGCGAACAAGATGAAAGGTCACCCTGATTACTGGTGAAAGGTCTTGGCTCGGAACGAGGTGTCGTACGGTTTTGCGGAAGTGCATGGTATCTTGAGAAGGTTGTCTTTTGTTTTCTGGCAGGTATGGCGGTGTAGAAATAGATGGACGATGAGCCAAGCATGTTTGTTAGATCGCACTACACTCGTGTGCCGAACAAGTGATAGAACCATGTTGGTGGCCTGGTGATATCGTGGTAGATGCATCTTTGTAGAATGAAACGAATCCGAACCTCTCAAGGAGGGTTAAAGGAGAACAAAGATCATTAATCCAACTCGTCTATCGTACAATATCCATACCATTACACAATCTCTTCCATTATCCCGACCAAACCCCCCCTTTTCTTCCTCTCTTTTCCCTCTCCCTCTTCCAATCAAAAAACCACAGCATCAACCTTGTGCACAACAACCTTCCCCGACCCCTCACTCCTCACCACGATCCTGGGGTCCTCTTTCGAGGCTTTTACTTTTTTTCCCTCGATTTCTTTTTCCTCGTAGGCGATTTCGAGGACGTGGCCTTTTGTCCAGTTGGTGCGGGTTTTGTAGTGGACGGCTTGGTTTGGGGAGGGGAGGCGGGAGGGGGTTGCTGGGTTGCCTGGGGGGTCTTGCTTGGAGGGGGAGGGGGAGGTGGATTTGTTGTTGGTGCTGGGAGGGGAGGGAGAGGGAGAGTCATTGTTTGTGGGTTTCTTTGTGTCGGTGCTGGGGGATTTGGACTTTGGTTTTGCAGGTGAAGAGGACTGTTTTTCAGCGCTGTCGTTTTGCTTTTGCTTCTTGTTCGAGGGAGGTGGGGAGGTAGGGGAGCGGGTGCGTTTTTCGCCGGTTTGTGCCTCTTCCTCCTTCGCATCATCCTCTTCCTTTTCCTCTGCCTTTTTTCTTTCAAACTTTTCGTCTTCCTCTGCGTTGGCTTGCTTTCTGCTCGCCTTTGCCTTGTCGGTGTTTTGGACGTGTTGCTTTCCTTTTTTGCTCTCGGCTTGCTTTTTGTCGTCTGTTTGTTTCTTTTCCCGCTCGCTCATGTTTTCCCAGGCGGCTTTGGGGAGGTAGCGGGACTGGGTGCCGTCGGGGTTTTTTGCATTTGCGGAGCCGTCTTTGGTTTGCCAGTCTTCTTCGCCCCATTTGGAGAGGTGTTGTTGGGAGTCGTCTTGGTGTTTTTTGTCGGTTGTGTACTGTTGAGGTGTGCTCAGTGGGTGGAGGAGGGGGTTGGTATGGGAAGGGTATGGGGGACTTACACCACCGCCGCGCTTCTTGTACTCGGAGGCCATCATCTGGGCCTTTCTGGCTGACCATTGGCCTGGCGCACCGCCCTTGTCGCCGTTGTGGATCTCCTCCTTGACTTGATCGCGAAGCTCGGGGTCGGTGTACTTGTCCTTGGGAGGCATGGTTGCAATTGTTGAAGGTATGAATGTTCGGATGGGAAAAGTTGCTCTGAAGCAAGTAGAGTTCAAAAAATACCTTGCGGTTGGTGTTGCTCTGATCAATTGCATGGTTCTTTTACCTTGGGTTATATAATGCAGAGTTTGGGGGAAAGCAATGTTGGGTCAGCCCAGCCCAGCCCATTGTTCTTTGACTCTATCGTCATCGATTTCTTTGAAGAGGCATCATGCGAGGGGTGTGATGCTTCGATAAAGTGACATCATGCGGTCGGTCTTTTTGGACCATGATGGTGTTTCTGAGAGGAGGCTGGGAGATCTGCGAAAGGGTCTCCCTGATCGATCTGGCGGAGGCTTGGCGATTGAATGCTTGGCTTTTGGATTTTGAGCTCGATGGTCGAATGTTGATCTATCCTTGCTATCCTTATACTGTTAGGAGAGGACGAGTTACTACTCGAGTAGAGAGCCAAAAAAAAATAAAAAATCGGAAACTGGCATTTGGTGTCATGGTTCCAAGGCATACCAGGCCGAAACATGGCATGTCTCTGGAGGGTCCATCAAGGTGTGGGAGCTGGCTGCGAATTCGTGATCTGGCTGACAAACTGCTCGACAGCACAAGAGTGCAAGATATTCGCCACAAACCAGCTGTAGTCGACCAGAGCACGTACCATAGTGTCAGAAACAATGCCGACATGGTGGGTATCGGAAGCAGACGGGTGTCAGTGGTGATATTGTTCCAGAGTCAGGGTTGTACCACTAGCATAGAAATCTTGGTCGCGAAAACACCCACGCTAAAAGCTACCGGGTAGCCCAGTAGCACCGCGTACTACGCTCACTGCCGCATCAGCCGGTGAGCGATGGGATGATTATACAGACATGGCGCGGGGCTACTCAGGATCCGATGCCGCCTCGCGCCTCGGCGAGTTGGACGGGGCAACCGAAGGCGCTGCTGCATAATGGTGCGTCCAGCTTGCTGCAGGATGGGCATGTGAGTTGGGAATTTTGCAGCGGTACGCAAATTGTTGTAATCACCAATGCGAAGCACGTCGTCAATGGGGTCGCAAACGCCGGACTTGATATATGGCGTCTTCACATGGCTTTTTGTACAAGTGAGATTGGAAGAGGCTACTTGTTGCTGCTACTTGCAATAATACCCAGGTAGGTAGTTGATGCTCAGCGAAAAAGTCACGAGTCGCAGCGTGAGCGACAGGGACGGGAATGACCGAATAAAACAAAGGCTTAGCATCCCAAAGCAGCGCTAGCGGACGGGAGGAGGCGGGGCAGAGTGGATGGTTGGTCATAATCACTCGGACCTCGCTGTCTCCAAGCCATTGCCATTCCCAAGTCGCGACCGCGTCCAGCACAATTTCACCGTGGACCGTACTCGTACCAATTCACCGCCTTGTCAATCGTTCGTCCGACTACACACGCAATTGTCGGTCGAGCCACCCCGAGGCAACGACTCCTCCGCCGCCCGCCGCCGACCACGCTCCAACTTAATCCTCGCACCGCTCGCCCTTGTCCCAAGCACCAAGAAAGTGAAGCATCTCTCAGCAACCCGGTAGCGACTCTCAGCTGGCGAGAGAGCCGCCGACAAGCGCTGGAGCGTCCATCTTGATCCTGGTCACGATGGTCATGGTCGAATCGCGCATCTAGCGAAGCCTCAACTGGGCTGCCCTGGCGGGCAGGTGCTCTGCAACGTTTCGTATCGCTACATTTACACTACAAACATCATGGCCGACTCGCCAAACCCGGCAATGCTGGCTCCACCTGCCGTTGTCGCTTTGAAAGAGGAGGCTGTTGGAACAAAGGATTCCGGGTACAGAGGTACCATGGAGAGGACGGTCAGCATGGACATCCGAGAGGAGCGCGAAGATCTCAAACGAGCTGCCGAACAATCTCTCAACGCAACCATGGACCTCAACTTGGACGGAACCATTCGCTGGGCGAGCCCCTCTTGGAAGCATCTCAGCGGAGTCGACCCGGACTCAATAGTCGGAAAGACCATGTCTGATATCATTGTCGACCACAAGAACATTTTCACAGACGCCGTTGCTCTCATGAGGAATGACGACACAAAGAGCCGCATCATCCGCTTCGCAATTGCATACCAGCTACCCGTTGGAGCCCGTCCCGAAGTCACCATCGAGAGTCCTCATGCCGAACCCGTGGCTTTCAACATTGAAGACCAAGACAGCCACGAGCACATTGTAAATCTCGAAGCCCAAGGTATCATGGTTTACGAGAGAGCCACTGGAGAAGAGAGCCACGTACGAGTCCTTACAGCCAGCGAGACATGAGTGTTACTGACGTCTTCGCAGACCATGTGGATGATCAAGCCTGCCGTTCACCGCGAGATAACCATAGACCTTCCCGACCTCCTTGCAGAGTCCCTGGGAATCGGAGCTCATGTTTTGGCGCAATATCTGACCCATTTGGCCGAGATCGGCAGTGACGACCCAGCTGATCATCCGCCCCCGCCCCCAGTGCTGTGCCGTATCTGCGAGCGCCAGATCACCCCTTGGTGGTTCGAGAAGCATACCGAGTTGTGCATGCAGGAGCACAAGGCCGAAATGGACGTTCAGATTGCCCAAGAGAACCTGACTGAGCACCGTGCTGCCATTGTCAAGGTTTTGGATGCCTTGGAAGCTCAAACCCGCCATTCTCGCCATAGTCCCTCTGATTCGGGCTCTCCAATGTCCACTCCGTTGTGCGACTACAAAGGACATCCTATCGGACCTGCTTCTCAGCCTTCATCTGGTCCATCATCTGGTCGTGCATCGCCCGCAGGTACTCAGCTCAAGCCACGAAGCTCTTCACGGTCAGGTTTAGGTCATCAAAGAGCCCGCTCTTTTGCTGTCAGACGTCCTTTGGCTCGTATTGTTGAGCTTGTGCTCGATCTTTGCGATACTGCTTTGGAAATCAGCCAACCCGCTGTGAAGGATAATTCTCAAGATGGCGAGATCAGGACTCAATCCCCTCAATCCGAAGGGAGAATATCACAGGTTTTGCAATGGCAACCACCAAACACAAGTACAGTGGACAACGAACATGGTCTGGCGCTGCTTGCTGAGGACACTTCAGGCTTCTGTAAAGCCAAAGTTGAAGCCATTTTCCGCCATCGACGTATCTTGGAGTATTCCGAGCGCCTCCGCATCGAGTTTCATGTGCTGGTACAAGAGTGTATTGACGAAGCCTTGGCCAAAGCTGCACGTATAGCCAACGGAGAACTCAGCGATTCGAGCGAATCATCTTCTTCAACCGACGTAGAGAATGATGAAGAAGATGAGGAGAACCAAGATCAAGACAAGTTCAGCCATATTGGAGATGCCATGTCTGATATAGATGGACCATCTCCACGCCTACCTGAAGGTATGCAAGAGGACTTCTCGATCAACCCATATGGCTCACCTCTTGCACCATCAGCCATGACTATGGCGCTGCGTAATATTCCAGAAGCAGCTTCGTACCGAAGACCTTCATCAACAGGTGGATCTTCGCGTTCAAACAGCCCTCACGGTGCTCGAACACCACGATCGTACGGAAGTGCTCTCAGTACTTTGATCCATCAGAAGAGAGCAGCAATGCTAGCCCCGGAAAGCGATGCTGGTGCAGAGAGTGATAGCAGCGTTCGTTCCTCGTTGGCCTCGATGCCTGTGCGAACCGACTCACCGGCTCCTGAGCTGAGCCTGAGCCGGGTCACTAGTAACCGTGAACACAAACGAAGAAGTCTCGTTCTTCCCAGTCTAGCCAACACTAGCCGACAGCAGTCTCCCACTCGAAGCATCGCACCTTCTTCGCCTCTGCGAGTTGCAAAGCCACGGGTACCAAGTGGTGGGGATCCCGCTCCTTCGCCGCTTACCTCTCCCATTCTTTCTCACGATCACCATTTCCAATCTCCGATCTTGCGAGCCCAGTCACTACACCACCACCATCACCGACGCCAATCTTCTGCTACGCAATTCTCCGAATCATACCGCCCGCCGTCTTCACCAAGGCTGAATGCCGTGAACAGCAACCCGCAGCCCCGAGCGGTACAAACCTCTATCAAAGACTTTGAAATCATCAAGCCTATCAGCAAAGGTGCCTTTGGTAGTGTTTATCTCGCTAAGAAAAAGGTTACTGGAGACTACTACGCCATCAAAGTTCTCAAGAAGGCTGACATGGTTGCTAAAAACCAAGTCACCAACGTCAAGGCTGAACGCGCGATAATGATGTGGCAAGGTGAGAGTGACTTTGTTGCGAAACTTTACTGGACGTTTGCTAGCAAAGACTACTTGTATCTTGTCATGGAATATCTGAACGGAGGCGATTGTGCTTCGTTGGTCAAGACACTAGGTGGATTGCCTGAAGACTGGGCAAAGAAATATTTGGCAGAAGTTGTCCTGGGCGTTCAGCATCTACACGACAGACAGATTGTTCATCGCGACTTGAAGCCGGACAATCTTCTCATCGATCAGAAAGGGCATCTCAAGCTTACAGACTTTGGTCTCTCACGAATGGGTCTTATCGGGCGTCAGAAGAGAATGCAAAACAACAAACTTGGTGATGCACCAGACTTACTCAAGTTGGGCAAACGAGCGCCGTCTATCACGTCGTCACGCTCTGCCTCTTTCGACTTCAACGGTGGCCAGTCTCCAGCTCCCACCCCAGGACTGACACCTGCCTTGGCCGGAGAGTTCGGCCAGCCATCGTACTTCAGTCTGACTAAAGGAGACTCTCGTGAGCCTTCACGGCGGACATCTGGTCAACGCAGCGACAGTGGAGAGAGTGATGCTTTGGCAAACATGTTCCGTCGCTTCTCGATAGTAGACGAATCTGCCAACTACCAGAGACGAACACCAATCGAAGAAGAGACTGGTAGTGAGGGCGAATCGCCGGAACCTTACGCTCTACAGCCAGTTTTGAGCCACATGAGTGGGCTGGGCACCCCTCCTGGTCAATCTGGCATGCTGCCGCCGCCAATGGCTCTGTTTGATCCGGACGACAGTTCGCGAAGATTTGTCGGCACACCAGACTACCTCGCTCCCGAAACTATCAACGGAAGTGGTCAAGACGAGATGAGTGATTGGTGGTCATTGGGCTGTATCCTCTTCGAGTGCTTGTATGGCTATCCACCCTTCCATGCAGACACGCCCGAGCATGTATTCCAGAACATCCTAGATCGCAAGATTGACTGGCCCGACGACGAGGATTGTCCCGTAACCTCAGAAGCCAAGGATCTTATGAATAGACTTATGTGCTCGGACCCCAAACAGAGACTTGGGTCCAACATCGATGAGAAGTTTGCGAATGGCGGAGACGAGATCAGAGCCCACCCATGGTTTGCTGAGGTCGAGTGGGATACGCTCCGAGAAGAGGAGGCATCTTTCATTCCAGCACCCGCCAATCCCGAGGACACAGAATATTTCGACTCGAGAGGTGCGACATTGCAAAACTTCAGAGCCGAGTTTGAGGATCAAGTTTCATCGCCAGCCAACACACCTGGTGCTGATTATCCAGAACGACCTCACGACGCCTTGTCCAGGGTTAGAAGCCAGGTCAACTCAATCAAAAGAGGACTGATGCCATTGCATATACCTCCACACGTTAGAGACGGTCGCAGCCGAAGATTGAGCGAACCTGTCGCCGCGGATGACTTTGGAAATTTCCAGTTCAAGAATCTCCCTGTCCTAGAGAAGGCAAACAAGGACGTCATTCAGAAACTTCGTGCTGAAGCAATGCAAGCCCAGAGCAAGATTGCTCAAGGCCTCGTATCTCCATCGCCAGTGGTAGTCTCGCCTTCTCCATCTGTCGAATCAAGCCCAGTAGGACCCGCGCCACTGAAACGTACGCTCTCATCAAACAAGGGAAACAATAGACCTGCTTCACCTTCGCTCTTGAGCAAGACGAATTCGTCGCCAAGCAGAGGCTCCCAGCCATCGTCTCCTTTGTTGGTGTCGTTCAGCGCAGGAGGTCACCACGAACGTAGGAAAACATCAACCTCTTCCTCGTTGGCTCAGCAGATCAACAGCTTGCAACTGAACAGTAACTTGCTTGATGCTCCTAACTTGCCTGCTGGGTTCAAGTCTTTGTCTGCGGCTTCATCTCCTATCAAGATTCCAAAAAGTTTGAACGGTCAACAAGGCTATATGCCAGAAAAGTCTTCACTATCGAATGGAAGAAGAGGCAGTATATCCTCGCCACGACAACGCTCGCACACTATTGGCTCTCAAGATGACGAGATGCCACCCGGACCAATATCCCAGTACAAGCGAAGGAGTATGGTATTCGACGCCTCACCATCATCATCAGACAACGAAGACCAACGCACAAAAGCTCTGTTGCGAGTTCAACGCCGGAGACAGAGCACACGCAGACTCTCTCAAGTCACGTTAGCCGAGGGACCTGCATTCCGACCACTGGATGTGCTAATATGTGAGGATCATCCTGTATCACGCCTTGTTATGGAGAGACTCCTCGAGAAGCTTCGCTGTCGCACCATTGCGGTACAGGATGGTTCTGAAGCGATGCGTTATGCCATGAGTGAAGTCAAGTTCGATATCATCATGATGGAGTTCAAGTTGCCTCAGATCAACGGAGCAGACGTGGCACGCATGATACGGGATACCAAGAATGCAAATTCGCATACTCCAATCGTTGCGGTCACAGGATATCTTAAGGAGCTACAAGCACCGCACTACTTTGATGCCTTGATTGAGAAACCTCCGGATACAGCCAAGTTGACCGAAGTCATGAGCCGACTCTGCCAATGGAAGCCACCACCACCGGGATGGACGCCAGCACAGTTACCTCTGATGCCGTCTTCCAGTCTACGTCGAGAATCGCCTCTGACTGAGGAGAGTCCGACAACTAGTTCTGTATCTGGTTATGGTATGCTCACCAACAGTTTCCGCGGATCTAGCAGAGAAGACTCGATAGGATCAGGTTCAATACCCGAGACGGGCAGCCCGTATGATCCGATTCCGGTAATCATCAGCAAGCACACCAATGATTGGCAAGAACCCGAGCTTGAGCGCCAATTTGACGGATTAGGTATAAGCCCAAAGCAAGTGGTGCATGCGAGAACGAAACCTCCGCCAGAGACCAAGATGCCAGCGTTGGCAGAACAGATATCTGCACCAGGAAAACTCGAAAGCCAGCGGGAAGTGTCGCCTCGCAAACAACGATCGTCAGAATCGATAGAAGCGAGGAAAAAGTCTCTGGAAATGGGAAGGCACGAGTGTGCAGAATCCGGAGACGACGAAGATGAAGAGCTGGGCAACGCTCAGATACGCGCGCGGTCGCCCAAGTCCAAGACGCGAGGAGCATCGAAGCTGGGGACTGAGATGTTGCGCACGAACAGCCAGGGCAGCGTCGTGTCGAACGAGGAGGTCATGGCGACGCAGAACCTCAAGGCCACGGCGCCGCTCACGGGCAACGAGGAAGCGGCGATTGAAGAGGAGGAGGGAGCCACGTTGACGCCGCCGGAGCTGTTCTTGCCGCAGGGAATCAACGTCGTGGATACGGACAGGACGCTGCGGCCGCATTACACCAGCGATCCCGATCCTGACCCGACGCCGCGAGCGTCCACATCACCGACACGCAAGGAATGATTGATTGGTTGCTAGCAAGGAAGTTCAGCAAGGGGTGGACAACACGATATTCATTGTTGTTATGAGGGGCGCGGCGGTTTCTTTTTTTTTTTCTTCCTTCAATTTTTTTCATTTCTTGTTTCTTTTTTTGTGCTTCTTTCTCATGGTACAAGTATTTTCCAGTTCAGCCAGGTCGTAATACCCCCTTTTTTGTACGCGTGATACCTTTCCTCGTTTTGATTTTCTAAAAACGCCAAAAACTCCGTCGCTGTGTTTGTTGATAGACCAGATGTTTGTGATTCGGTGATACGAAAAGAAATCAACGTCTAGGAGCCAGACCAGGCACGCCGCTGTATCTTTCCTCTCTCTCGGTCTTGAAGGTGACCTGAACCCAAAACTCCTTGTTATCCTCGTCGAACCAAGTCCAGTACTTTCCCTCTGAGCGATCAATCTCACGAGCCTGGAGCTTGAAAGCACACGTCTCGTAGGGCTCTGCAGCGACGAGCAAGTACTGGAACTGCTTGTCCGGCTCCTCGACCTTTTGCTCAAACGCAGACATGAACCTGACTCTGGGCTGCACATCCTGCGAGATCTCGGGATACTGCAACTGAAACAGCAAACCCAACTGCCTCGTCAACGGATCCCTCGTCTTTGTAATCTTGTACCCAGGCCGACCAATCTTTACCACATTCCTCTTCACCTGCACCGTATTCAGCCCACTCAAACTCGCATCCCTGTCCTTTCCCAACTGCGCCTCTCTGGCCGCTCGTCTGGCGAGATTGGTCTGATGTTTGCGGCCCTGCGTGTGCGCGAGGTAGGAGCCGTCGTTTTGGTGCACGGTGAGGCAGAGGCGGCACTCGAAGCTGCCGACGTGGTTTTTGAAAATGTAGGGGTCTTTGTCTAGGTCGATTGTTTCGAGGGCGAGCTTGCGGAGGCGTTCGCGGCGGTCGGCGTTTGTTGCCGAGGCCGAGGCGACACCGCCGCCGCCGAATTTGGAGCCCGCGCGGTTCTGAAGGGAGTGTTAGTGGTTGTGGTGGGAAGGTGGGGGATTGGGGTGGTTTACTTGGTAGTCCATGGTGCGGAGGGTGGATGTGAGGATGCGCGCGTGGCGCTAGAGGTGTCGCGTTGGTGTGAGATTGGTCGGGGTCGATGGATTGGGTCGGTTTGGTGATGTGTTTGAGATGGTGTAGAGTGATGCGCGCTTGAAGAAGGTTGATGTATGGTGTATTGGAGTGCGAAAATGATGGATGGATCTCGAGCTACATCTTGGAACTGACGCACGGGCCACAATACCATTGCGACTTTCCTCGCGAAGTTCAGTCTATCACTTATCATGACACGATATAAACATTATTCGGGAAACATCATGATTGACCCAGTACCGAGAGCCTGGCACAATATTCACACAATCAGAAACTTCAACAAACATTCATCTTCTCAAATTAGGTAAGTTAGGAGTATGGGTGATATAGGTGATATGGGTGATTCTCCAAGACCGAATCCTGTCTCCTCATGTGCCAAAGGTTGTCATTCAAGGCTATGGCAGACAGTCGAGAAACGGACAGTCAGAAAATACGATGCCTTTGAAACTGTAAGTCTACTGAGAGGATCACGGGTGTTGAAACCCCTCACTATGTTTGGGTGCATACAATGGTTGTGCTGTGAGGCTGGTTGACAGCCACTTCTTCCTTTCATCCGTAGAGCTCGAGGTCGTCCCTCTATACTACTGCAACTTCAACGAAAGTCAAGTAATCCGTTTTCACATCACTCGCTCTTGCTTTCACTCTTGATAGTGAAAGCAAAACTTCAGACCTTTCCGTACCTATCCCAATTTCCTTCTCACGTACCTATATCTACCATCAGCTATTTACCTTGCTTTTCCAACTTCAAACTCTCAACATATCACGCTTCCAATCATCAAACTACACTAACACCATGGCTCCTTCCACGACCAAAGACACTTCAGAGCCAGTCTACTTCTTCGGCACAAGAGAACGCCCCCATGGCATCTTCTCTCAATTCCAGAGATGCGCCTTCACCGACCCCAAACACCCCGACATCAAGTTCAACTGCGCCGAACAGTACATGATGTACGGCAAAGCCCAAACCTTCAACAGCCCAGACATTGCCGCTCAAATCCTCACCACCAATACCTCCAAAGCTCAAAAGGCCCTGGGTCGCAAAATTAAGGGCTTCAAGGACGCAATTTGGGACCCAGTCAAACTCAGTATCGTAGAGCGGGGCAACTATCTCAAGTTCACCCAAAATGACAAGTTCAAGAAGGTGTTGCTGGACACTGGAGATAGATTGCTTGTCGAGGCTTCTCCTCATGATGCGATTTGGGGTATCGGCTACAATGCTGCGGGTGCGAAGAAAGTCTCGCGTGAGAGGTGGGGTCAGAATCTCTTGGGTGTCGCTCTGATGAATGTCAGAAAGAAGATCAGAGCAGAGGACGCGGGAGAAGAGGATGATGAGGATGATGAGGAAACCGACGAATCTGTCCAGCAGGTTACCGACGACGAAGCCGACGAGCAATCCGAAAGTCGCCTTGTCATGCCCAGCTCATCCACCACCAGAAAGCGCAAGTATGACTCCATCATCGAGGATGCTGTTGATGAACCTACCAAGCCCAAGACCATCGCTCTCAAGAAGGCCCGTATCAACACAAACGCAGATGTGAATGAAGCACTGCATCACATCCTGAACACAACCAAGAGAAAACATGACGAAGGAAAACAAACAAACAAAGATGATCTGCTGCTCGAAATGCTTATCAAAAAGGCCGCCGAGGACTCGTTGATCAATGGCAGCAACTGATACTCTGCAACCCAAAGTCCTTCATCCATCACACCAGATCAACTCGAGTAAATCACAAAGTACGAAGAACATCAACCCCAGCACTCATCAACCTCAACACTCAACATTGCGATCTTGCGACAGGGCCCTCGTATCCCTACAGCAGCTTCACGAACATCAGCCCCAGCACCCAGGATTGCAAGGGCTGTTCACGACCGTATGGACATCAATTCCAACACTCAATAACATCTCGACCACTGAATAATGCAACCATCGAGAAAGTTTCGGTTGACAGTAACGACAGCCACGACTTTTTGCTATTAGCACCAACGAATCTTTTGACGACAGTACTTGATTTACGACACATGATCTTTTGACTTCTTTCAAGTTTTTTTTTTTTTTCTCTTTTCAAAATCCCACTATGAGAGACACATGTGAGATGGTTCAAGGAGGTCACTAGCTGCACCTATCAAATATCCAATCCTCTTAAAGTGGGAAACAAGCCGGAGAAAGGACTCTAGGAGAGATGTGCCCATTAACAGATACCCGTATCCATCTTAACGATATCCAAGCCCTTTCCGTTTTGTTCTGTGCTCCAAAGGTTTTTGTGCTTCTGGAAGCAATTAATCGTGTTAGCATTATCTGTTACCCTTGAACTGCTCCGACCTTTTCTCTGATGTGTTGTATATTCGAAACTAGCGATATGCCTCTATAACTTTAGCTACCACTCCAACGTACTTGCACAGGAGAACAGGGATGTATTCGAAGCGCAAAAAAGTCCTGTTTGTCGCTGAGCAAAAACACTACACTAATTGATCTAAGCATCAAACACAGATCTCACTTAAAATCAATGTAAGCATCGTTACGAAACACGAGTAAACTGGGTTCGTGCCGATACACGGCAACGATGGCTTGCCCAACAACATAGGATGTTTCTACTATAAAAAGCCTTGGAAAATACAAGTGAGTGTTTAAGTGTTACCAGAGCAGGCTTTTGTTTATTTGCGGGTTGTGATGGGGGTGTGTTGTTGGAGGAGGGGTGGTAGGAGAAGGGTTTGCACATGCACGGCATGAGGGTTTGCTGGTTAGTAGGAGTTGTGCTTTTGATGGATTTGAGGAAGAGTGATAATCTTTTCATGTTGGTGTTTGGGTATGAAAAATGGAGTGTGGGTGAGCAAGAGGTTGGAGGGGCACAGCATCCTTCATGTTAAAAGACTTCCCAAGAGGTCTGGTTATTCAGCTATACTTGCAGTAACTCATGTGCAATTCTTGATGTCGAAATCCTATTTGTCTAGGCATTTTGTTTTGCTTACCGATGAGAACTGGATGTGTGGATTGCTGTTTTGGAGGTCTTGCCATATAGGATTGCTTGTGGCATTTAACCCTCACTACAGAGTGATTGTATACAACAACAACCTTTCGCAATAGGAAGCCATGCAATTGAAGCATAGCCGAGTCCGCAAGCAGGGACCAAGGCCTAACTGCGAACGTTACGGAAAGGACGTTTTGCCCATCACATGGTCAGTGGTCACACACATGGAAATCAAGTTTTCGACTCCAAACGTCCAAGGTACTGTTTTCTTGTTACGAGTGGCTGCTCAGCATCACGAGTTCTGGCCCTTCGACTTCGGACTCGAGAAAAGGAGGCTGAGGTGCAGAGACGGGTTTGTCAATCGCGCGATACCTAGCTCTTTGCCACTGGCAAGTCATGCTGCCTACCGTTTGCCACTGCTGGATACGGTATCGAGTCTCTTGGTCGGATGACCCACCTCGTCACTCGGATCTTGAACGTATTCTCGAAGAAGATGACGTGTGTATGCTATGGCCTGCAGATCAGATGGAACTGTTACAGCCGTAGCTGTCCGGGTGGCATACCTAACGCAGAAGGACTGGTGTTTCTGCTGGTTCTAGATACCAGGCGGCTGTCTTCTGACGGTTGAAATGGTTACCGTGGGAATCACCCTGTTCGTAATGATTAAATGACGACTCAGCTATGCCAAAGCATTTATGTCACTTCCCGGCCAAGTAGGAAAGTTTTCGCAGAGCTGTTGTAGTGCTCTATGTTGTTGTCTCCAGTGTGTTGGATGGCCATGTACGTTTGCTATCTTGACATGTTTACGCTGGAGAGTTATGGATAGAAACACACTTTGCTGAAGAATCGCTTTGGCCTTGCTTGCCAACATACGCGGTTGGTGTTCTTGCACTCATCCTTGCCAACTTACGTTTCTTTCTCCAAGGACGACATTTGTCATATGGGTGGTTCACCGGAATGTTGTTGCAGTTGCATTATTCGTGTTTTCCGACGTTCCGACTCTGTCATTCGAAAAGTGAACAGCCACGCCGAGAATGGAAGCTTTCTAGGAACATTTCTCCATGGGACGGAAGCGAAAGTAGCTGTTTACGCGTCCCTTCCTTATCCAGACATGCTCCCTTGTTTTTGGAAGGCGATCGGAATCTCGGAAAGGTTTCAGGGGCGTGTTCAAGGGTGGGAGATTTGATCATGATTTCGGTGCACAAACTGCGCCATTGAAACATGACGAAAAGCTGGGGTATGCAATCTGTGGGTGCTTTGTTGTTGGAAGAGGTCGAGATGCAAGCCCCATCCGTTGGCACTTGCTCTTCAATAGCATCTTGTTAAAGTGCGCAGTTCCGCGGGCTCTTGCGATCTTGCAGCAATACTGTTGCTTGTGCTTCTTGACTATTTTCGCAACGATACTTGCCTCGTGGGGCGAAGCTGTGATGAACGTGTTGTTTCCGGTGCGGCTTCGTGTACATATCGCAATTGTACACGGTCCTCGTCACGGAGTACAGTTTTCCGGGGGAGGCTTGCTTCAGCCACATCTGGATTGCGCGCGTGCTTTGGCAGTGCTCGTGCTTCGGCACCGGCTTCAGCTGTAGGGTTATTCCACAATGGTATTTTTGTCAGGATCAGGCCCTCAACATCACCAAACACAGATCTCGATCCAGGTGTATCGAAAGTTGGCATGGTGAAAAGTCGAAAATGTTGGTCTCTCGTTCAAGGGGAAGGGTATCATCAAGTTCACGATCGTCTGATGTTGGCTCCGAGGAAGCAGTGAAGCAGAGCCTGGGTCTTCGTCGGTTGGAATTTCGGAGCTGAAGCCTTTGCTTCCAAATAGCAGACGGCATTGAACAACGGGCATACTGAATGTCGACATCATCTTGCGAGCTCCCATCCCCTCCAGGCGCAATGATTGTGCCCGACACGGACAGTTGTCCGTGGGGAGGCATGGAGAACAGAATGCTCTAAGAGTTGGTGTTCTGGCTGATCATGCCTGACAAATTTAGACTCTCGTTTTGACCGGACGAAGGCTTGACCAGCCCAGTACATGTCATTGATGACGACCTCCACCACCTTTGTGTTCTTGTTTCACGGTGGCAATCTGACATGATTACCATAACGAAGGCATAGCGGAAAGAAGAGGCTCAAAGCAGACTCGAAGCCACTGTCGCAAGTTTGTCTCGGGTGACAGCCATGATACCAACTTATTGTATGCTGGGAAAGCATGGCAAAACGGGTTTTGGATCTGGACTTGAACGGTCACGAGCCGGCTGTGGCGCACGCACGCGTTTCCATGACATCTTATCGTGCTTGCTTGACCGTTTGGTGCTTCTGGAAGACTGCCTTGATAGTCGTGCTGTTGTCTTGACGACTGGGAGATTGAGGAGAGTGGTCACGACTTCGTGCGATCATGTGGAGGACTTGCCTGACGAATGTGACTGGAGATTCCACAAAGGTTCAGCACCCCTGACTTTGAACAAGGAAAGTCGGATATCAAGTCCGACTTTAAGTTCACCCTACTCGCTCGTAAACAGGTGTTCGCTGCTTCACAGATGATGATCAACAAGGAGGGGATGAGAAAGTTTTTCGGCGGGCAAGCAACTCGGGCGTGGTGGAGCAGCGGTGAAAAGATACAAGGAGAATTGACAGACGAGTCATGTCAACGAGCTCTCAATTCGGCGCGAAACGGAGGCGGGCGGCGGAAACGCGGAGCGCATCAAGACCAAAACGAAGCCTTGTGAGGTGTGATCGACATCGACAAACCTGAATGAAGAACGTGGTTGCAGATGAGTCTGTTGCGACAGTGAGACGGACGCTTGGCACACGTCTGAAGAGGTCAGAGGAGAGTTTGGTGCGAAAGATGTGCGATAGCAATAAAGGTTGTCGGACAAAAAGGCGATGACGATGTGTGTTGGAAGCGCCGTTGGTGAGAGGACTGTCAACAGGACCCTCTTGAAGGCCAGTTTGCAACAAACAAGTGAAACCGAGAGTCGAGCCAAGAAGGCGCTTGATTGGATCAATCTCGCAAGTCGCAAGTGTCAATATCTGTGGGATGCAGAGAGGGTACAGCCAAGCCGGCAAGACACAAATCGAATCCGTAAAGAGTGGAGTTGTATGAGCAAGGGCAAGGAAGCGGACTATGGAAGACGGTCCGAGGAGTCAGTGGGCGTGGGTCAGTGACAGGAATCATGGACGATGCAGCGTCGTGGCCTCTTGTTCACGCGGATGGATTTGGGGCAAAGACATGACATGAGAGATGATGGCAAATTCAGGTTCAAGTAAAACCCCCTTTGGCAGAGGATACTAGCTAGGCAAGGCCGCGGGGACTCGGGCAGCATGAATCAGCGGCCGGCAGGTCAGGGTGGTGCAGCGATTGGGTTGGTCAGGGAGGGCAGATCTTTATCGGATGCAGCGCGCGCAGGATGGCAGATCAGCATCATGGTGCTTGTAAGCTCGTTGGCTCTTGGGAAGAGGCATGCAAGAGCCGGGCGCGTTATACAGGAGTGCGCGGCATAGGCAGCTCAGAATCGGAAATGAACAATCAGCTGAGACTGTGGCCGTTGGTTGTGTTCATCTGACAGGCCCAGATGGCGCCGAGTGGTGATGGACAGCAGGCAGGGAGAGATGGGATTCGAGGCTAAGGGTTCACGGACCCGCATATATGACGAGGTGCTGAGGGTCTGGTTAGGTGGTAGCCGAGCTTGGGTGCCCATCGCTCGTTGGTCTCGGGACTCGTGCAATTGTCTTTTCAACGCCGCGCCTTCTCTTTTGACAGTTCCACTTCCCTTCCCTGTTCACTTTTCGGCCTCTACCGATTGCGAACTGAAGCCTTGCTCGACTGCACCACCAATCTCTCCCCGCTATCACCCTCCGCGAAGACATGGTGTTTCACGCGCTGCCAACCCTCTCTTAGCGCCGCCGTCTGTCCGAAATCCGCCATCTCACTCTCATCTAATCAAACACTACACACCGCTGCAACCACCACCACCACCACCACCACCCATCGTCACTTGTGTCATCTCGAACAACTGTCTGCGCCTCTGCTCGTCCCAAGAGCATCAAGAGTCAGACACTGTCTACCACAATCGACTCTCTCACCACAATATGACATCGCTCGCATACGCACATTATACCGCCGACTCTGCACCCATCGAGGCCCTAAGTGAGCCTCCGTCGAACCCCTCCTACTCTCCGCCACTCTCAACTACATCATCCGACAACGACATACCCACCCGCGGTCGCCTAGACGCCACGAGACCCAGACTTGGAAGCCGTAAAAGCAGCGGCACCATGATCATCCCAAGAGACAGCCCGCGTGTCGAGATGGCACCTGGCGAAGAAGAATACGAGCCTGATGATGTCCGAAGCATGAGCCCTAGACGGACGAGCGAGGTCATTGAGAAACTGGGTGAAGACGCCCGACGCAATCTCATCGAGTACGTTACGGCTCCAGAACCCTGCACATGTCTAGCTTCGTGGCGCTAACAATACTTTCTTCAGACAAGCACAAGCACTCAGAGCAAGTCTGATGGCAATCGTCGACCGTGTCGAGGCCGTCAAGATTGAGCACGAAAAGCTCGAAGGCGGCAACAAATTCCTCCAGTCGTGAGCATCAACCTCGCTGTACCTCATCTGCCACTCTCTTGCTAACATCTCATCAGATACATTGGCGAATTGATACAGACCAGCAAAATCACATCAGCAGCTCCACCCAAAAAGGGCAAGAGCCGCAATGTGAAATAACGACCATGACCTTTCACTTTCTAAAACAACTTTGTCTTCAGTTAGCGGCATTCGACACACGGCGTATCGGCAAATCTGGATTACTACCGGCATGGGATGGGGTTTACTCGAATGGGCAAATGCAGGATCATCGGCGCATGGTCGGTTTCACGGCGTACGCCATCGATTGTTTTCGATGTGGTTTTCTTACTATCATTATTATTATTGTATTGCTGCATTTCGGAAGATACCAAGGGCAAAGCAAGGGTTCAGAGCTGGCAAGGGTGCATACCAAGCATACCATTTCGTCGAGGTTCGCCAAAAAGAGCCTGCGGGTTGGCCACTCCTCGCATGACCTTTCTTCATTAACTTCTTGTATCACCAATTTCAAAACATCCTTAATACTCGGCTACAGACCCAGGTGTCCACTTGCCCCCCCTGATCGTGATCGAGCTCTATTGTCTGCACTCCCAGTGCGACTATTGAGAGTTGCACAAGACGAAGGATGTAGGTGGATCCACCCGCATACTTCTAGAGTATTGCCAAAACAGGCATTGGATGATTAGGTTCAGGGGGTACTTCAGGAGCGGTTCTGCAGACCTAAATAGTTAGGCTCCTTCAGCCAGCCCACGTTTTCCCTTCTCGAGCCTCAAGTCTCCCACGAGGATTTGGACATGGAAGCGTTGCCAAGGCCAGGAGGTTTTTGCTTCGATAGGGGCGACGGTTTGACGAGAATTGGTTTGCCGAAGACGGGGTTTGTTAAAGATGCTGTGACACGCAAACAAGGAGAGAAAGACTCATTGAATCCTCATCGTCGCGACTCTCCTTCTTGACTTGTTCCATCGAGGTTCTGAGGAGCGGAAAAAACATATACTTTGGCTTTGGATCATGCCGCAAGCACGGACGATGGCTGGACGCGTGGGAGCCCAGGGTAAGCATAAGCAAGAATCCACTGCCCTCGATGACCATACATATTCTGTTTCGAGGTTTCGTGTCATACGGACATTTGCTGACAGCAGGATACAGTATGCAGTACACCGGAGGCAACCCTGAGCTGAAAGGATATCGACTAATCACATGCAATAGTGTCGGCTGTTGGCTCTGGTCGTTCTCATCTCGCTCGTGGTAGTCACATTGCTGCAATCGCTGCAGACAACACACAGCATCCATGACATTCCACTCTCCATCCGTGGACGCAAACTCGGAGGCCCTGTAGCAGGAGCCAAACGCCATTCTGCCCCATCCATTCGCATCAAGAAAGTCACGGCACTGTTCGGCGAGCCGAATTATCTGTATGAAGCTGCTATTGCGACGCATGAGCGACACAATGCGTTGCATGGGTATCAGATGCAGGTTCTGAGGCAGAGGATCCATGCGAGTTTTTTGTCCAAGCCGGCGTATCTGATGTCTGTTCTTGTGGAGGAGTTGGCTAAGCCGTGGGATGAGCGTATGCAGTGGCTCGCGTGAGTGGTGTCAACCTTGCCCACGTTGTTTCTGTGAGAGTGTGGACTAATCTTGAGCCAGCTGGGTTGATCCGGATACTCTTGTATTGAACCAACAAATTCCGCTAGAACTCTTCATGCCCCCTCCGGACGAGGAAATCAACCTGATCGCAACACATGATGATGATGGATACTTCAATGGCGGCGTCTTCTTCCTGAGAGTGGATACCTGGTCTCTGGAGTTTCTGATACAAGTGCTTGCGGTGCCTCTCACAGACCGAAAACACCACGTCTCACTGAACAAAGACCACGCGGCACTCGAACAAATCATGGAGAGTCAAAGATTCCGCAGCAGAGTAGCATATCAACCACGTCTCTGGTACAATGCTTTCGACTCGAACAAAACTTACGAAGGCGAATCTGGAGACCTGATGGTGCATCTCCTTGACCTCGGTGGAGACAAGTGGGCTAGAATGGACAAGTACTTGGGCAACGTGACGAGCAAAATCAACCCGCACGAAGTACCGCTGGAGCAGACGACTTACGAGAGGCAAGTGCAAGGATTTTGGAAGAGAATGGCAGACTCGCGCAAGATCCTCATGGAGGCAAAGGCCAAGGAAAAGGGTCACAATGGAATCAAGGAATCGGCGAGGAGGTTGCGTTTTGCACTGGAATTTGAGACGGACAATGAGGTGGTGATGAGAGAAGCTTATGGTTCGTTGCTCAGGGCATTGTATGAGAACAAGTAAGGGGTTGGTCTTTTGGTGGTGGTGATGTGATTCCCTGGCGCAGGCGTAACGGACAAGGAGTGTTGAAGTTAGCCAAGATACCCAAGCAATAGACGTGATTCTGAAGCCTTTGATCTGAATTGTGGATGACTCAGAATGGGTGACAATGGGATGGATATCGAGGTCGATGGAAGGTCATGGGCGCCAAGGATGATGCGGGCGTTGGTGAGTTTCGAGTTGGCAAGAAGACACGAATCGCAATTGCATGTGCTCTGCTGTCTCCAGCTTCGAGTCGACCCTCGAGAACCCTCCTCTGTTTTTTTATTCCAAGCACGACCTTGTCAAGACGCAGCGCGTTTGGCATTGTATCCCGGCCTTTTCCTCTCCTCTGCTGTTTTCCGTGCTGTTCGCCAGCAACAGCGAGTTCGCAGCTTGACCCGCGTACAGTAGAAAGGCGCCGCCGCCATGTCGACCGAATACAACTATGACGAACAGGGCCAGTTCTTCCCCTTCTTCTTTGTCACAGTAGCTGGTCTGGTCACGCTACCAGTGACATACTCTCTACTCAAGCCTAGCAAAGGTAACCCTCAATCCACCCTCTCGAACCCAGCTCTGTACTCATTCGGCATCCAGACCTTGAAAACACAGCGACGCGAATCGAGTCGTCGTACACACCCGAACATGCAGACCTCATCGACGGACACCGGAGACGGCAAAAGAGGAGGGAGCGCAAGATCAAGCGCATGATTGTCGCTGGTGTCGGATGGACCACAATCGTCCTCATGGTCTACCTCATGGCTGTGACACAGCGCAGCACACCCAAGATCTGGGACCCCTATGAGATTCTGGGTGTGCCCATGTCGTCGACCGAGAAGCAGATCCAGAGCCGCTACCGCAGACTGTCAGTCACCATGCACCCGGACAAGGCCGTGCCCGACGCGGCAAAGAACGAGACGTTCGAAACCGTCAACGAGCGTTGGGTTGAGGTCATCAAGGCCTACAAGGCTCTCACCGACGAGGATGTGCGCAGGAACTTTATCGAGTACGGCAACCCAGACGGCAAGCAGAGCACCAGCTTCGGTATCGCTCTTCCCCAGTTCCTGATCACCGAGGGCAATGGAAAGTACATCTTGCTCGTCTACGGCGCCTTGTTGGGAATCCTGCTGCCATACTTTGTGGGCAGCTGGTGGTACGGATCGCAAAAGGTTACGCGCGAGAAGATTTTGGTCAACAGCGCTGGCAACATGTTCAAGGAGTTTTCTGAGCGCATCGACGACCACGGCGTTGTCAACCTGCTCAGCTCGGGTGCCGAGTTCGAGGCTCTCCTCCACGGCCACAAGGCTGATGCTGGAACTGGACAGCTCGAGAAGCGTCTGCTTCAAGAAGCTCGTGTTCTTACCGAGAAGGACCGTCGCGTCTTGCAGGACATGGACGACACTGTGCGTCGCAAGACTCTTGCGCTGCTGTGGGCCTACCTCGCTCGTGTGGAGCTCAACGACCAGACCTTGAACGACGAAAAGTACCAGCTCGCCCCTACCGCTCTCACTCTGAACGAGGCCTTTGTCTCGGTCTGTCTGGCCTATGGTTTCACCAACCCCGTCCTCGCATCCTACCGCACCTCGCAAAACTTGATTCAAGCCGTCGCTCCCGAATCGCCTCCTCTCCTGCAACTTCCCCACTTCAACGAGCAGGCCGTCAAGGCCATCGAGGACCAACTCGACCAGCGCAGCCATCTGACCATCCAAGCCTTCATGAACTTCCCCGACGCCCGTCGCCGTGAACTCGCCTCTTCTGCCGGTCTCTCGAAACCTCAACTCGACACTGCCATCAGCGTTGCCTCTCAACTTCCCCGCCTGGTCATCGAGCGTACTTTCTTCAAGGTCACCGGCGAGAAGCACATCATCCCCAACTCGCTCGTCCAATTCGTCGTCAAGGCCCGTTTCATCCCCCCCGGCACCCGCAACATCCCCGACGTCCACCCCTCGGACCTCGAAGACATCGACCCTGACGAAACCGACACAAAGGCAAACGCCCGCCCCGACCCCACCGAGCAAAAACAACACCAACCGCCCCTCACCCACGCGCCCCACTTTTCCCGCGACCACTCCCCCCGCTGGCACCTTTTTTTGGCGGATGCGCGTCAAGGCAAAGTCGCCGTGCCCCCCTTCACCTTTACCACCTTTGACAAACCCATCCTCGACGACGCCGGCAAGCCCACCTTTGCCGTCCAAACGCTCAAGATGCAGTTCCAAGCTCCCCCTCAACCCGCCCACTACAAATTCCAGATGCACCTTGCCTGTGACAGTTACATCGGCTTTGACGACAAGCGGGACGTGATTCTTTCCGTCGAAGACCCGAGTTCCATCGAGGAGGCCGAGTGGGAGGATGAGGATATTTCCGAGCCCGAGGAAGGTGAGTTTTTTCCCCCTTTTGCTGTTCTTGATACCACAAACAGGGAATCATGTGACTGACTTTGTAATCGTAGATACCATTGCAGGCCAAATGGCCACTTTGCGCGGCGGTGCCACAAAGAAGCAGCCCACGAGCCCGAAGATCAAGCAAGCCGATGATGACGACAGTGATGAGGAGAGTGGAACGGACGAGGAGGAGGAGACGGAGAGTGAGACGGATACGGACACTGATACCGATGAAGAGTAAGCAAGGAGAAGAAATGGCATTGTTGTGTGAAACTAGCTTGCAAAGTGTTGTTGTGTTTTTGATAGCATTTTATGTCCCTCGAACCCATTCTCGTTCTTCACATTTTCTACACGGTGGTGGTTTTGTTCTTTTTAACCTGTCAGAATCATCATAAGTACCATTCATGGCTTTAGGATCAAAAAAAGTGTTTCGATATCATAAAATGCTTTCTGTCGCGCGAGAGATGGGTAGGATCTAAGTAACCCTGACCCCCAAGCCAACACTCCCAGTCCCAAAACACTCGACCCCTCCACACCCCAGTGCCTCTTCCAACACCCACCGAAACTCGACACCGTAAAAACTCTTCCACTTTTTCGTTTTGCCAGGGAGCACGCCACTCCACTCGCCTCTGGCTCTCTTGGCTCTGGTTTGCGCATCTTCCAGAGGTATACCTCCGTCCCATCGTTCTCTGAGCATATCTCTGGTGCTTTCCTTGTACTTTGGGGATGACTTTCTGAGGAGGGCGAGGAGGTGTTGGCGGGATTCTGTCAGGAGACGGAGGTATGCTCCTGTGGATGGGAGAGAGAAGGTTAAAGTTTGGATTTGGAGTTGCTGGTGAGTGGTGGGGGATTTGGAGAGGTTTAGACCTTTGCCGCCGCCGCCGTTTAGGTGTACGGCCGAGGGGCCGCCGGTGGCTGCGAGGGTGCCTGTTGCTGCTGTGTTCCAGGCGTTTGCTAGGGATGAGGAGCCAGGGGAGGAGACTTGGCCGGGGAGGGAGAAGAGGGTGTCGCTGAGTGCGCTTGTGGAGGTCATGAAGCCGGATGCTATGAGTTGTTGGACTTCGTCTGGGAGGAACAGAGTGGAGGGTACGGTGTATGAGGACGTGTTTTCTTCCAGCACTTTTGCGTATTTTTCTTTTAGCTCTTGGGATAGTGCTGGGTGTTGTTGTATAGTGTTTATCCAGTCTTCGACCAGGGCTACACCTTCACCGACGGCAGACCCGCCTTTTCCTCGCCCGGGTATGTTTATCTTTTTTACAATGCCCGAGTGGATCAAGGTTGCGAGTTGGCGTTCTGTGGCTGTGGTCGAAGTGGATACTGCATGTAGGTGTGCGATTGAGACAATGGGAGGCATGTTCTTGCGAAAGTTTAGGATTTCGGCTATCCGCGTGCTGTTCATTCCTGCTGCTCTTTCTGGGATCTCGGTCCATGTGTGCTGTTGGATGTAGCGGATGAGGCTGAGGACATCTTGTGGTACTTTTGGAGGTGGTAGTGTCGTGACGATGCCGGTGTTGTCGAGGGGTTGTTCGGTGTTTGTGCTTATCTCGGACTGGCTTCTCTTGACTCCTGCTTGTGGTGTAGCTGCGGGTTTGCGTCGTGGATGGTTGCCGAAGGGTGAAGAGGCTGAACGGAGTAGTTGGATAGGCGATTTTTTGGGTCGCGACTGTAGGGGCTTCGGTACACCGGTCGCACTGAAAGACATGATGATAGTCTAGACTATCAAGTGTCTACACTGTACGGGCTCTGTCGAGATAAGCAATGGAATGTCTGCCTTGTGGCAAGAGGAGCACACGTGATCACATGAGCTCGCGAAGGTGACAAGGGAGGTACTTATGGTATGAATTTACAGACGACTGTGATGGACAGATCGAGAGAAAAAGGTACTACTGGGCATGTAAAAGCACGCGCAAAGGAAGGTGGCATGCATCTCTTACTCTGACGTTGTGAGGACATTCAGCGGAAGGGGGACCAAAGGGAAGGAAGCTGCGAAACGTGAAGGAAGGTCGGGATCGACGTGCGCCTGCCGAGAGACTTTTGATGTTGCAGATGCTTGTCAACGACCACTTGTCCCTTCCTGCAACGACCACTCCCTTCTTCTTTCCCGCAAGGGATTTCCAAGGATACCAGAATGGACTGAACAAATTAGACAAGTCCGAATTCTTTGGCTTGTATGTTGCAACTAGTCATCTCGACTCATGTCTTCGCACGTTTAAATTGCAATCTGAGCACGTAAAACTCGACCATGGCCCTCACCTTCTGGACTGACCACTCGCAACATCTACATGGATACCCGGCACTGTGAACTTGGCTGTTCTACGATCCTGACAGCTCCTTGTATATGGCATGTCTTCCGGACCAAGTCTTGTTATCAGCAAGAGCCCCATCACGGCTAAAGGCCCGCGAATACCCGCTATTCTTATCGTGATTTTTTTATTTTGTGCACGCCCTACAACACAGACGCTTCACGCCCAACCCACACACGCCCTGCGCCCTAGGGAGTCTGTATCAGAGTCTTTTGCAGTCATGGGTTCATGTCCAACTGCAATGGACAAAACCCTTGCTTGTCCCGGGAATATATCAAGTAGGAGTCTATATTTCGAAATACAACATACTTTGTTCTGCGACCATCACCCTTAATTGGCTTGCACAATCTCAGAAAAATCATGTCTCAACCCGACGAGAAGAAGACAATGCGGGAATCTGTTTACGAGGAGACGGAGAAGGCTTCCGCTTCTTCGAGTCCGGATCTTACGCCTACACCTTCGTCCTGGTCCGAGAAGAGCATACGGGAACCTCTTGAGGACACTTTCGAACCAGAGACACGCCCACAATCTACAGACTTGGAAAGGACTCCCACAAACGTTCTCAACAGGATTGCATCGCGAGTAACGACACATTCTCTGAAGGAGCCCGGTCCACCACCCGACGGAGGTTTCAAGGCATGGTTACAATGTGCTATGACCTGGCTCGTTGTCTTCAACACTTGGGGCTACTGCAACAGTTTTGGAACATTCCAAGCATACTATACCGAAAATCTTGGAGAGACTGCCTCAACCATTTCGTGGATCGGCTCTGTTCAGGTCTGGGTTCTTTTCTTCCTCGGAACTTTCGCAGGTCGTGCCATGGACGCCGGGTACTTCGTACCTACGTTCGCCGTTGGCACTGTTTTCCAGCTGCTCGGCATCTTCATGACGTCTCTGTCCACCAAATATTGGCAGCTGTTCCTCGCACAGGGTGTGTGTACTGGCATTGGTTCTGGGATTCTGTTCACGCCTTGCATGGCACTTCTCAGCACCTACTTCTCCAGCCACAAGGGCCTCGCTGTGTCGTTGGCGACTACTGCCAACTCTGCTGGTGGTGCGCTGTACCCTCTTATCGCCCGCCAGCTTCTGCCTCAAATAGGATTCGGATGGACCATCCGTGTACTGGGTCTGATCAACCTAGTCTTTCTATGCACAGCCGGACTCGCCATGAAGCCCAGACTTCCACCTCGCAAATCCGGGCCCCTGGTCGACCTATCCGCATTTAAGGAGCTTGACTACATGCTCGTCAGCATCGGCTTGTGCTTCCACATGTCTAGTCTGTACTTTACAAACTGGTACATTGCATCCTACGGCCGCGACATGCTCGGTTTCTCTTACTCGAACTCTGTCATTCTGCTCATCATCCTCAATGGTGTGGGTATCCCCGCTCGCGTCCTGGCAGGCTATGTCGCAGACCGCTACCTAGGCGCTTTAAACACGCTCATCCCTGTACTGCTCTACGTCAACATCTGCTCCTTCTGCTGGATGGGCGTTTCCTCCCAAACCTCACTTTACGTCTTTGTGTCCTTCCACGGTCTTGGCCTTGCGGCCTTCCAATCCCTCATCCCCACCACGGTTGCGAGAATGACCAAGGATATCAGTAAAGTGGGCACGAGGATGGGAATGGTATTTACGTTCATGTCCTTTGCATCTTTGGTTGGCCCGCCCATTGGTGGTGCTTTGCTGTCGGTGGATGGAGGGGCTTATGTTTATGCTCAGGCTTGGTCTGGCGCTTCGGCTGCGGTGGGAACAGCTCTGGTGCTTGCTGCGAGGATTTATGCGTTCGGCTACGGCAAGGTCAAGTGCTAGATCCTTGTGTTTCTGTTGTCCGGGGGTTACCCAAAAGCGCTGAAGCGATTTTCTGTTTGATGAAAGTGAAGAGAAAGAATAGAGGAACACATGATAGAGATAGATGAATAATGAAACACGTTAATGTCCCTAAAAACCACAACATTCCAGAAAGACAATTTCAGCCAACCATCCATCCATCCAATCAGTGAACCAGCAATCATACGTCGCCTTTACCCCGTCCTCCTCGTTCTTCCATCAGGTGAAACCCAGCAGTCATCTCCCATCTTCAATCTCCTTATCGTCAAACCAAAACCCCCAAAAATGGATTTTCTTCACAACAAAGACCTCGCTGGCCCGATGGAACACAATTCCGATACAAGTTGCATACCTATGCGACTTGCTGAAAACAAAGGAAAGTTGACCAAATCACTGCGTCGACTACGACTAAGAGCTAGGAACTTAGATGAAACATCGACCTTAAAGGCTATATATGATTTCTAACCATAGAAATCGGTTAAGAGGTCGATTTGCGTAGTAACGGACCTGCACCCCGAGAGGGTCGAATAATAATGCCTATAGCGCGTAGGTAAGGATTAGTTCATCCTTTTGCGTGCGTGGGGTGTGAGGGGAGATTTTCTTTCTTTTTTGTTTTCGAGTGATATGGGAGTTTTATGGAAGAGGGAGAGGGGTGGTTATACAAGCCATGTGAGATGAGTTGTTCATTTCGTAGCTGTTTAAATGCTAGTATAATATCTGGGGGTTCGGCGCAGCAGGATATCGGGCGTGGAGACACAAGGTAGGGATAACTTCGAGCAGTGCTCACAGAACGCTTTAGTCATTCCCGCAAAGTATGCAGCACCTACTTGCTACTCTCAGCATACTTCTTGTACATCAAGTCATACAACTTGAGTTCGTTGATCGCATCCTCAGCACCAGTCTTGATCTCCTTGCCATTGACCAAACAATCATGCATATCCTGAAACTCGGTCGCAAACGCATCTTCGAACGAGCTAATGATTTCTCTGGTCTGCACCTCTCCAGCCTCATTGACCTCTTGCACTCTGACCATCACAGGCTTCTGCGTCTTGATGTACGGAGAATCGTAGAAGATGGTTACACGCTTGTTTTCGCCGTAGACTGCGAGGTGGGCGTCGAATTCCGGCACGCCGTCGATGCCGGACTCGTAGGTTACGTAGAATGGGCTGCGGTCGCCGGATTTGTTGCGCAGCTTGAAAATGGCCGAGTAGAAGGGTTCGTTGACGGTGACGGCGGTCACGTCTTCAGGGAAGCCGAGGGATTCTCTCATCAGAGACAGGTCGTGGCTTCCTAGGCTGCCTAGGAAACGGGCATAGTTTACTTGTTCGGGGGTTGGGGAGGTGCCGAAGGCTTCCTGTAGGAGGGCATCTACTCTTTTGCTTCGCTCTTCTCCTGCCGAGGGTGGGAAGTCGGTGTTTTTGACAGGGAAAGTGCCTGATTGCGAGGTGAACTTGCCGTTTGCTGCAAATCTTGTCAGCAAAGCTTGCTATCCGCTTCTAGCCAAAATCAACATACGTCCTGAGAAGTCACGAGATCTGGCATATAGAATTTTCGGGATGGATTCGAGTTCGCGCTTGAAAGCGTCTGTGAAGGTGCGACTGTGGCGTCTCATGTAACCCACCCATACGCGGCCTTTGGACTTTTTCTCAGCATCGATGATGCGCTGGGCAGATTGCATTGACAGAGTGATGGGTTTTTCGATAAACACATTCTTTTGAGCCTCGAGAGCTGCAATGGCGTAGGGCTCGTGGAACTCGTCAGAGACAGAAATGAAGACGATGTCTACATCTGCACTGTTGAAGATGTCCTTTGGTTCCGTAGTGGCCTTGGGGATGTGGTACTTTGCCGCACAGTGCTCTGCATTCTTTTTGGACAGATCACAAACTGCAGTAATCTCGTAGAGATGCGAGAGTTGGCAAAGTGTGGGTAGATGGATGATTTGGGTCACTGATATACTTATGTCAATGCTAACAGCTCCTTCTATATTATGTCCTTCCATTGCATACCTTCTCCAGCACCAACGATACCGATACGCAAACGTTGTGATGAATCAGACATGTTGGGTATGAGGTCGAGTTCTCGCCTGCAAGATGACCGTTGTAAAAGTGTTTAGGGGAAAATGTAGCCCGTTTCCATTGTGTTGAGTCCTTGTCAAAAGAGTTGCGGGTCACTGACGTAGCTTTTGTGTTGCCGGGTCGCGAGTCATGCGGGGGTGATTCCTTCGAACGTTTCTATATCGAAATACAACGGCATCTAGATCTCTAGAGTCACTGTCTTGTTGCTCGTACGTACGAGTGCGAATGGGCCCTAAGAAGTCTTTGCAGTTCGGTATGTCTGGTTCGATATGAATCATAGATTCGAAGGAGGGAGAGAGCGTGTTTGTGCTAGGAGGTACGAAGCTCGTATGTTAGTCAGGACTTTTGGCCATAGACGTGCTTCCATCATGGTGCCAGGTTCATGATGCCAAGAATAAGATCAGGATCAGGATCCGACATCTTCTTTCACTCTTGAACTCTTGACTTGTCATACCTTTCGGGTATTCTTTCACCTTCCATCTGAAGGGGAAGAGTCGAATTCTGCAAACGCTGTGATAGGCATATCGAGCCTCTTAATACCGCAGCCATATGGCAATTCTGGTCTACCCGCCGGACGGGTTGTATGGCTGGTCGTTCTCAAAGACGAACGTTGTGCCTACCTACAGTCTCGACCAAGCCGCTATGCAGTCCTTCTTCTGCCCTATGCTATAACTGGCCTAACGGCATACGAACATAGTTACGGGGGCCAAACGCAGAAACTAATTACCTACTCTAGGTTAGAATGCCGAGAGGCTGTTTTCAACGTGGTTCTCAATTGCCGTGCCACCACACAATCCTCGATCAGAACGTGTTACCGAATATGGCCGTCGTTGCGACCACTCGATCAACTGCCTGGACTGGTTGGTACTCGTAGACATAGAAACTAACGTTCGGCAGTTGACCAGGCTGTCTCTGAATCCTTGTCATGCCCGTTGTGATTATTGACCTAGGTTACACAGTTTCTTTGGTCGGTTCTCTATGAGCAGTAGAAAAGATGTGGCGTTGCGATGTCTTATATGTGCCCATCGAGTCCTTGATGTCGAGTTTTAGGAGGTATCCTGCGTAGTCCTTATAGGACCTTTGTACCCCCCCTCCCTGGTCTTTTCACGAGGTGTTTGGTTTGCTGCTTTCCATCTTGACATTTATTCATTTGTTTTCTAGCGGCTTCAAGCCGACCGCTAATAGGCAAGATGCGTCTCTCCTTTGCTCTTCCAGCACTCCTTCTCACTCCTTTCGCCCAAGCGGCAACTACTGCGGGCAAGACTACTTGTATGTGTTGTATCAGGTCACATAACTATAGCAAGGTTACTGATGTTCTTAGCTTGCTCCGCCACCGATGTCAAAACTTTTAATGGGGATGTCAAGTACGGTCAAGCATTCTGCGAGTTCTGGCTTGTCATCAGTCGCAACACATCGCCTCTTCCCGATCTCACTGCCAGCTCTCTTACCAATGTCTGCAAATGTGTTGTTAGTGGCCAAGCCTCGACAAGCAGCACATCTACCCACTCCCTGATCAGAGGAGCAAAGCAAGTTTCGACATCTCCAAAACCTACAACTAGCAAGAAGAGCAGTGCAAAGGTCTCAAAAAGAGCTGTTACCACCAGCAAGAAGATCAGCACGAAGCTTGTTTGTGTCAGCAAGGATGTCACTGCTGTGCAGGATGATATCACCCACACCACTCCTTTCTGCAAATGGTGGGCTGCAGACACGAGAACCAATTCGCCTGTTCCCGGTCTCTCTGCATCTCAGGTCACGAATGCGTGTAAATGCATCCTGAGCTCGGCTACAAGCACATCAAGCACCAAAGCATCAGTCAAGGTCACCTCAAGCACACGAAAGTCTTCCACAAAGGTTTCGAGCACTTCCAGCAAGAAGACGTCTTCCAGTGTGAGAAGCTCGAGCACTAAGAGTTCCATCTCGGCCACCCGCGGTCAGGCTCTCTCGTCGACAAAGAAGAGTTCGTCATCAAAAGTCACCAGCTCTTCGAAGGCCTCATCTAGCGGCTCTGCTGTGAAGCCTACCTCGTCGACTTCGACACCTAGATCAGTACCTCCCAGTGTCACGCGAACAAGAGGAGTTGCTCCCATAAAGCCTTCATCGGCTACACCATCTTCGAGCACAGCGAATGCGGCCGGATCGATCCCTGTTGGTCAGACAGCTTCATCGGCAAGCACTCAACAATCATCATCCTCCGCGAGTGTGCAATCGTCCTCATCGTCAACTAGCACAAAGGCACCTGTAACTCGCACTAGAGGTATGGCAATTGTGTCACCTGCCAGCTCTGCGGCCGACCAGAGAACGTCGAGCAGCTCACCTGGAAACGTGCCTGGATCTTTAGATTCCAACTCCAACAGTTCAGGATCATCTGCAAGTGCTTCCAGCAATACTGGCTCACAATTGTCTTCATCTCAGGCTGTCGGGGCTAGTGGATCAACAACCAGCGAGGCTCGAATCCGCGGTAGCAAGATACCTACTTCCACCGTACAGACAACCCCGGCCTCTGCGGCTCAAATTACACCTAGCTCGGCCTCGAACCAGGCAGTCTCTTCTTCTCAAGTCGCGTCCATTTCGACCCAGCCTGCCTCTACATCCCAGGCCAATCCAGCCTCTCAGGCATCCGTTCCTGACAATTTCTTCATCTACATGACTACATCGCAATCAAAGCTTCAAAATAAGAACGGAGATGGTACGACAAACGACAACGGTGTTCTTGGATTTGACCTCGGAAACTCTGCAACCGCACAAGATTTCAGCTTCGATCCAATCACCAACCATATTCTGTTCGGAAAGTATGTCTTGTCTGTTTCTAGAAAACACACCGTCACTTCCGATGAAGCTGGAAACACTGCAACCTACTACAATGTCTTTGAAAGCATTGAGAACGACAGTGACTCTGTCCCCTTGACTTGCTCGTTCGACTCTAAACTTGGTATGACCTGTTCTGCAGATATCGATGACCAGAGTCTCGTTCAAATGTCCGTCGTCAACTTT
Source organism: Aureobasidium sp. SLJ-2021a (assembly GCA_019677095.1). NCBI lineage: Eukaryota > Fungi > Ascomycota > Dothideomycetes > Dothideales > Saccotheciaceae > Aureobasidium > Aureobasidium sp. SLJ-2021a. The sequence continues at coordinate 147,057 of JAHRBU010000009.1, read as the reverse complement.
GGCGGGTCCTTCATGCTCGTAATGCGCGCAGCTTCTGTGCAGGCCAATGGTTTGGATACTACTGATGTCAAGCTGTATGCCGCTCCGGCCCAGAGTGCTAGCTCTTCTTCAGGATCGTCCAGCACTGTCAGTAGCTCGAGCGCATATATCTCGCAAGACGAGACCTCAACCCAACCTTCGAACGCTTCTCAGACAATCTCCAGCAGCGGAAGCGTCGAGACCGATGCAGCTCTTACTTCGGAGTCACCAGCATTGACAAGCAGCACCTCGACGGGCTCCATTGTTAGCGAAAGTGTTACAGACTTCACTGAATCTTCTATGGCTACTGAGACGAGCAGCTCAGCCACTTCCACTATGGTCATTGCGGAACCCTCGTCTGACGCTGAGCCTTCCTCGGCCGATCTTCCTGAGCAACCTTCGGCGTCCGAAGAGAGTACCTCAACCCTATTCAGTTCGCCGGTTGCCACTGACCAAGCCGATTCGTCGAGTTCTTTGCCTCCCACTCAGACCCCAGATAGCGCTACAGTCGGTGAATCTCCAATCGCCACTGAGACGCTTAGCAGGCCAACAGCTACCCCTGAGAGCCGTGGCGCTGATGTTTATGCTGCCAACTCGGGCACTCCAGCCGACAGCACTGCTCTGCAAAGTAACGGCACGGCCTCTGGTTTCAACTGGGATTGGGAGACTACTCAGCTTAATGTCAACAGCATGGGCTGGCTAGTGAACTCGGACGGTAATTTCCAGGTCTTCCAGGTTGATGACGAAGAGCCGATGGGTATGATATCAGGCCCTGTCCTCACGCTATCCGAGGAAAAAACTCCTGGCTACGCTTATCTTGGTCCTTGCAGCGTCGACTCTGAGAACTACTTGTCATGCAAGGCTACCACAATAGGTGCGCAGACAAACACTGCCATCAAGTTTTTCCTTGTCGCGGGAGAAAAGCCTGGCTCATGGATCTTGTACGCCGGTTTCCACAATGCTACTTATCACGATGTTGATTTGCAACTGGTCGTACCATCCAATGACTCTGCGTCTTCTACCGCTCTTTCAGGAGCCATGCCCACGTCTAGTGATAACGCGTCGACCATCGAGCCCGTAGAAACCGAGTCATCCGCGGAACCTATAACTGATGTATCCACCAGCTCGCAAGATGCCGGAGTCACATCAACCAGCGCGCAGAACGTCGAGCTCACCACGACCAGCTCGCAAGACGCTGAAATTACCTCCACTGATGCCGGAATGCCTAGCGACAATGCTCAGACTACTAGCACTCAATCCCTGGATGCTTCCCAGACCGTCGATTCCGAGTCCATCTCTGCCACCTCATCAGAACCTACCTCACAAACACCTGAAACTAGTCCTATCGGCTCGGACAATACTAGCATTGGTATTGGCGGCGACGACTCGGATGATGGAAACGACTCGGATGATGGGAACGACTCAGAGCCTTCAAACAGTACCACCTCATCAACCTCTGTGGACGCTTCGCAGACTGGTGAACCCGAGTCTGTCTCTACCACAATGTCCGTCGAAGCCTCCCAGACCAGTGAGGCAGATATCTCGGCAAGCACTTCTACCGACGTCGCCAGCGCCAGCGACAACATGTCTGGCGATAACCAGAGTGTTGAACCGACAGCATCTGCCACGAGTGGAGGCGAACCTGCAAGTGCCACTGGTGCAGTTTCTCGATTCTACATCTACGCGACCAACTCATCGTCACCTGCCGACGAGACTAGTCTGGAGACCGAGTACAACACTGGCTTTGTTGGTTTCAACATGGCTACTAGTACTTATGATATTCGCAACTACACCTTGGACCCTTCGTCCGGCTACATATACGATGGTGAATCATCGAGTATGTTGGTAGTATGGCCTGCACACGGAAACAACATTATGCTAGTATCGCCTGAGGATTTCAAGACCAACGGCTATGTTCCTGTCATTTGTGCGATCAATGCTGATAAAACCTTGTCTTGTTCATACCAGCAGGGTGGTGCTACTTTCTCAGAGTTCTACATCGAGACTAGAGGTTCCAGCCAGTACTTGAACATTGGTCAAATGAAGTCCACTTCTGGTTCAGCCACCTCGTCTGCTGGCCACCAGGGTAACTCTTCATATGTACCTCCGGCTGCTCCAGGCACTTCCAACATAGGCTCGCCTGGTTCATCATCATCGAGCTCGTACAAGGCTGTAGTTTTGAGACTCTCCTCTGAGCCAAAAACTGAGCAGGCTTCATCTTCAACCGAGAGCAGCGTTTCTGCCACGGAAGCGTCGAACAGCACGACCACGTCTGCTAGCGTGGACAGCGATGGTAATGTCTCAACTCAATTGGCTACGACACCCGCGTCAGCCAGCGCAGTCACCACGGCTGAACCTCAGTTCCCCTCGGTCGTTGCTTCATTCAATGGATCTAACGTCGTGAATTCCACGTCTGTTACATACGCCAATTCGAGCCAGACCTCGGTTGAGGATGGAGCTGCATCATCGACCCTATCAGGATACGCCAATTCAACTCAGACCTCAACTGAAGCATTGTCGATCATGTCAAGTTCATCTGCTATGGCAAGCAGTGCAACCTTCCAGATCAGCAACATCTCCTCCACTTTGATGTCCACCGCAAGCAGTGCACCTTTCCAGAGCAGCAACGTCTCCTCTACTTTGACATCCTCCGCAAGCTCTACTGCTGTTCCGTTCTATATCCGAGATGATTCTAACGACTTCGTTACTGTATCTCCAGGACAGGATGGTGTTGGTAGTTTCGTTACTAGACAAGAATCTGCCACATTGTTCTACATTGACGAAACTACCGGTTATCTCGTTGAGTCAGGCATGAACACCACCTATGCTGCCAATCGCAACCCGAACGACACTCCCGAGCTCGTCTACTTCAGCACTGTCGTCGACTCTCATAGTTATATCTCTTGTTCGCAGAATGAGACGTCAGGCCGATTGGAGTGTAAGTCCAACAACGTCCTCCAACAGTCAATGACTTGCGGCAATGACGGCAAACTCTACTTTGCACCCCAGGTTCCTTCGCAATGCTCCTGGACCCCTTTGTCCTACGTGCGTGTTTTGAGCGCCAACCAAAACGCTGCGAGTGGTACAGCAGTCTCGAGCAACAACGCCCCTGCAAGTGCTTCGGCTTCCGTCACGAGCGATTATTCGCTTCCCAGTCAATCCGCTAGCGAAACTGGCAGTGCAAGTAACATGACAATGAGCACTGGTGTCAATAGCACCTCTGGATCTGTCATCAGCTCTCCTGAAGCTACCTCTCAATCGTCTTTCAATGTAACAATGACCACGAGTACCGACTTTGCAGTCCCGACCACGTCTGAGGTATCAACGTCCACGACTGAGAGTGCTTCTCCCTCTAGCACTGACCTCTCCACTGACGTATCATCGTCTCAATCCTCAACCACCGAGAGTGCCATGTCTTCCACTATCGAGACTCCGTCAACACAGTCCTCTTCCAGTATCGAGGCTTCGTCAACACAGTCCTCTTCCATTGCGAGCACTGAGTCCTCAATCTCTGGTTCAGCATCTGCAACTCAATCGCAGGATTCTTCGTCTCAACCTTCCTCGACCCAGACTAGCTCGTCATCAGTCAGCGCAAGCTCGACCGAGTCAACTTCTAGCGAGAGTGCCACTCCTAAAACGAGCTCTGATACTTCTCAGACGACTGCCTCGAGCTCTAGCAGCATTGCTGCTGGATCCAGTACAGCTGATGCCTCACAAAGTAGTTCCGCTTCGAGCCAGATCACCTCGACAATCGCCCCGTCCGTTGTGAGCCAGTCGACCCTTGCACCAACTAGCGAATTCACAACCTCCAGCAGTACTTCATCAAGCGTAACTTCTTCGACGTCGGCTCAGACAAGCACCAGCTCCTACAACTCTGTTTCAACCGCCATGTCCATCATTGAGGCTTCAAGCTACCAGCCTTTCTGTTCGACATATCTTGGATACAGTTCTTCGACCCAGACTGTCACGTCAACTAGCACGATCCAGATCGTCGCAACCGCAACAACTACAACCACGTCTCTTATTGCCCAAACCAAGCAGTACAGAAAGCGTGATGTTGAGCAGCCAAGCGCCACTTGCGACTGTGAAAACCACACCTATGAGCTTAGGGCCACAAACTCCGTCGAAATCACCTCCTCAACCGTTCTTCGTCGCAGAAGTGGGTCCTATGCTGAGATGCCGACAACGCAACTGCAGCGTCGTGCCACTACAGCAAGCTCGAACACTATACCCACCCCTCTCAGGACTTTCTCGTCGACTGATCTCAGTTCGGCATGTAGCTCGGAGGTCACATCTCCTACAGTCTCGACAAGCACCCTTATAAGCACTGTCACAGCATCGACGACTACCACACTCACCAAGACGTCGACATCAACGACCGTGATTTCTGTAGCATCAAGTGCCCCAACTGGTGTGGTCGGTTACATGTCCTTCAGACAGCCTGTCAATGCCGGTGGTCAATTCGCTCTTTCGGACCCCGCTACACACATGACGGACAACTACTATGCCAACAGCACTCGCGAGACCTTCATCATTACCAACAGCAGCCAGCTTTACTCCGTCACACACAATGCCTATTACTATTTCCAGACACCCACTGGAGCCGACAAACTCTTTTGGAGCACCAACAATGCCACCGGTAGTACCAACTGGGTTCCTGGCAGCACCACCTCGGACGGATACACGCAGCTTCTGATGGTAGACACGCGCTACAGTGCGAAGACGTACTACAAGTTCTGCTTGATGAAGCTTGGATCCAACGATGCAAACTCTGCCACTGGATACCACGTCTATTACTACAACAGTACTGCAACGTTCCCATCAAACTGTGGTGCCACACAGCTCTGGTTCGCGCCTTCCTAGTTGGCAGCGAATTCCATCGCACTCTTCTGTTTTTTCTTTCCTTTTGTCATCATCACAATCTTTGCACCTTGTTGTCATTGTACACGACACAGACATGCCGCAGGCTATGTTATACTGCTCAACCCATCAATCATTTTTTGTTTAATCTCTAGTATATAGTCCCATACATATCACACCAGTCTTTGACTCCTCACCTCCCTCCCGTCCCACTTTCCAGAAAAGGTCTAGATGTTTGACTCCCCAAATTACCAAAGTTGCAACGATATTTCAATGTCTCCTTCCCCTTTGGTCACGCGACCGTTTGCCGGGAAACCGGTTCGCACTCCTTCCGTCTCAACTTCAAGCAAGTCCTAGGGCAAGGGGAATCAAGCTCCGCGGTGAAGGTTCCCTTTTCAGCTCATACGAGTCATGGACACATGCTTCCCAAAAGGCAATATTGTTTCCCATGCTCATGAACCAATAAAAAGCTGCGGAACAAAGGCCAAACGTCGAATATTTCAAAAGCTTGGAGGAGCGTGCTGAAAGTGCCAACGGGGGGTATGGAATGGGGTTCGCTTGCAAGTATCTTGCTGGAATTGTTTATTGCTTGCTTGACAGGTTTTTTGGCATGGTGCGAACACATAATCGTCTGTTCCTCTCGTTCCGGCAGCGAGATGTAGCATAGACGTGACTGTTTTACTTGTGCATATTCTTCTTTTCTTTCTCCTCTGACATGCAAATGAATGAGTGTTGTGATTTGAGTGCCTCGGATCTTTAAACACAAGCAGATCAAGAGATGTGCGAGATCCAGCAACATTGCATTGATTCTCGACATAATTGGGCATGAGAGAAAAACAATGTTTAGTCCTTGAAGATGAATGTATTCTGTGTTTTCTACATTAAGTTTTACTGTAGTTGGTTCCGATGGATATTATCCTCGAGTTTTGGTTTCCTCCATATCATGCTGCCGAAGGGGTATATGCAGTTCGTAACAGTCGTAAGGAGCTGAGAGCCGCCCGATCCAGCGGGTCGATCTCCCGAGCTCGGTGATTAGATTGATTGATGTTTGATGTGCAGGAGGATATCAGATCCAACCAGCCTTGACGCCTTTGCTCACACGCCAGTCCGTATTGTAACTGCCCATCTCGATATCAGGTTCTACGCCGTATCTTTGTGGTAGCACTTGAGTTTCTGGTACGTGGTCGTCGTTCTCGGCCCCTGCTAGGGTGTCCCTGTTTGACATCGCGCTACCTCCACGCGCAGGCAGCATGTTTCGTTGACTTGATGATCCTGAGGCAGACCGATGAGGCCCTCGTGATGGGGTGGAAGAGTGCGAAGCAGGCATATTGATGGCGTGGTAGCGATCGATTGATTCGTCGCTGTCATCACTGACACGGCCAGAAGCAACGATGGTGTGCATTAGTATCTTGTCGCTGTCTTCGTCTCGAGTAGATTTCTTGCGATTGTGCTGGGAGATGGCGGTAGATCGGGTAATATTGGTGTCTTCGAGTTTGGTGCCACGAGACGAGGTATTGCCACTTCCAGTCACTGTACTGATCATCTCACTGACCTGTGAGACCATCGGAGCAAAAAGAGGCTTGAGTGCTGGGGCGCATCCGCAGAGAATGGCCAGGTCGATCTCGACTGTTGCGCAGATATAAAGAGGCATCGAATCCCAGGTCTCGTCGTAAGTGTCCATCAGTGTTCTCCAGATGTAGTAGGTGCGTACAACGCCAGCAACAGTGACGATCAGTCCCAGAGATAACAACCCTACTACTCCCAGTCGTTGTTTGAAAGGCATGTTGAGCCCCATGATGATAGGAATTGGTAATAGGGTAACCGTCAAGTCTGAAATGCAATTGAGTACTCCAGCCACCAAAGTCACGGGACCTTCATCCAAACATTTGGCATTCTTCATCAACGGGAACACCCAGTAGGCTTCTACTGGCCTTTTGAACTGTTAGACGGGTAATCAGAAGGGACATCATCATGGAACTTACGAGCAAAGAAAAACCGCAAGGATGACAAAGGTAATACCAATGGCAATGTTGTACACGAACGCTGCCCAAAGGATCCATTTGAAGACACTGTATCCAGTGTCTTTTATGAGGCGGAAGTAGAAACAGATGAGAGAGGCGCGAGTGAAGGTACCAGCGAGTGTGAATAGCAGCTTGCTGGCGAGTGCTACGAGGGATGCGGATTGGAACATTGTGAACTCGACGTCCCATAGATGACGATTCCACTGATAGCGGACGTTGGCAAGGATAACGACAATGCCAAGAGCCATACCAAAGACCTACGCGCATGTGTTAGCAGGTACGTGGAGAATTTGGGCTGGGTTGGTAGTACATATGCGATTGCCATATTGAAGTCGTCCCATCCTAATCGCCCTTTGTTTACGTATCGACTATAGAGACGTAGTGGCACAGCCAAGCTTATCAGAGCCATGAAAATTACATTGACAATAATCAGTGGTAGCCCTTGAGTTTGGGGGTTTTCGTAATTTGGGATTGGCCAGTTCGCTAGCACAGGAGTTGGCGGCAACTGCATCTTTGCGGTGTGCGGGAGAGAGTACACTTCTCGGGTGGTCGTTGAAGCCTTTCGGCGGCGAAGGAAGGGGAATAGAAACAGAAGAGAAGAACGAAGGATAAGATATAGTAACAGACCGAGATTTACAAGATGAGGTGGCCTTACATCTTAATAATCGTGGGCGGTGGGAAATCCTGGCGGAACAGCGGTGCCGTGCTGAGGTTTTTGGTTAAGGTTATCGCGCAGGCCTGTAACACCAGCTACGGACGATCCCATCGTGGGGTTGAGATGAGAACGGCTATATCCAAGGTCATAGCACCCGAGATTCGCTTGTCTGAGAATGTGATTGGTGTACGAGTAGATGGTACGGATGCCCAGCAGTCAGACGTGAGCCGGCCTTACGAGGCAAGGGCCTTGTGTGGGGCACCTTTGGGGGATCTGTTCGTTACACCAGGTCTTGGGCTACCGACTGCGCGGCATGGCGTCGGCGGCTACGGGAAACGCTTCGGCCAGGGAGAAACACCTAAGAAAAGCTTCTTTCTCCCTTGCAGTCAATGAAGACCTCTTTGGAGGGAGAAAAGATTGGAAGGGAGCAGTTTTCGGCGAGAAGGCTGTACGTAAGACAGGTCTGACAAGAGCGAGATTTCCGTTTCTGGCGAACCTTTTTCCTATGATTGCAGCGCACGTACATATGACTTGGTCGTCGAATCTTGCGACAGCAACTATGGCTGGTGTACCGCCAACCTCGATGCTGCGCGCCGTCGGCACGTCCCTTCTGTGATCGGCATTGTCATACGCATCAACAGCGTTTTTGGTTGTTTCACAGACAAGGACTGGACGTGTTGGAGTGATATGTCAGTTTGTGACATACAATTCAAGAGATGGCATGTCGTCTCTCGAGCGGAGGAGAAATAGATCCAACAGATCTCTTCCCATCTGCCGGGACGGTTGTTGAAGTAAAATAGATTGAGGCCATCGTCACATGTGGCTTGGAGAACGCACGAGAAAGCACACCGAAAGATTAGCCGACCACACCTTCCTGCTTTGATCGATAAACGTCGGAACAACCACATCTTACGACCAAGGCAAGCTAGGTTGCGTCCAATTTCGTCAAGTCATGTTCCTTTGTGAGTTGAGAAACAGTTCTCCTGTTGAAGGTTCGCACGAACCTTCCGAAGTTTGAGATGAACCGTGGACGGAAGGACCAAACGGGATTTGGAAAATGATTCGTCAAGATTGTTCCAGTCTGTGGGGCTGGTCGCTGAATAATCGTCGCAAAAGCGAGCGAGTCATGTTACAGCCATGCTTGTATTGATCTCTGCGCCTCTAACAACGTTCATCTCAGGCATACAATGTAGTCAATACCTGATCTGGAGAGTCGGATTTCTACCATTGCTCTGCATCCACAAAACCGTAGCCATCAAGTCTATCTGAATGAATCACATGTCTCTCCACTCCGAATGCGAAACGTTTGGGTCTAACATCTCTTGAGTCGGCTCAGAGCGGACGAGTCCTGGAATATGTGCCAAACCGTTCAGCCCCTGATGACCATATTGGTACACTGAGGAATCGGTGTCTTACGGCATAAGTAAGATGTTTAGTCGGCTGTTGCAACATCTCGTGGCTTGGTTGAATGAAGCAGAGTTGAGACTTTGAAGCCACAGGCCCAGCCTTGCAACCAACAATTCCAGCGATTCGCAAGACGGTTGTTGTCTAACGCCCTATGTTACAGCCGGGCTTGTCTTCATGTGGTGTGTAACGAATCTCGGACATCTTGTGGTGTTATCGACACTAATGCGACATCTCGACAGCTCCGTGGATGATTGTTATAGAGTTGTGATACATCGGCATTGCGAACTTGCGTGCGACAAGCCACCTGCAGGATATATTGTGTCAGGGTCCACGATTCGCCATCTCTCAATTGCTCACCTCTTCTATGATGGCTCGGTGCGGATGAGTTCAGTAACCACCATAGCCACTCTTAGAGACCATATTTCCACTCGCGCGCCACGCGGCCACAAGCCATTAGCTATGCACAGAGTCACGACAGATGTTTATCATCTCCCAGAAGGTGATCTGAACACCTAGATCATGTATTCATCACTCGCACTGGCTGGTTTTCACCTGCCCATCCATACGTCCGAAATGCTTCGCTGGTTTGTCTCATACCAAATACTCACAGTCCACATAGACGTGTAAGCATCAAGAGCTCTTTGTTGGTCCGTGATCACTTAGACCTATCCAATGCTTATAGTGCAAATCCATATCCAGACACGATTACCAATTCGGACTTGTCTGGTAGATCCCCCGACAACCTCGAAGGCTTCGCTCTCCATGCGAGTCCTGATTTGTTCATGACTCGTTGGCTCGATGAACTTCTCGCTCGTGGGCCCGCGCTTGTCTCTTGTGTTCATTCCGAGAGCTTCCATGTGCTTGTCCGGGCGTTCTGAGGGTGCTATCGACGGCAGGCTGATTACGGTATTGAGGTGTCAAGTTCCAGTAAAATTCAGCTCTATCGAAGGGAGTAGGTAGTCAGATCATGAAACGTGTCTGATCGCCGTGTTTCGTGTGCGTGGACTGAATCAGGATCATGCACCGCGTCCGCCAAGAAGTGCGTTCGTTGGGTAATGAATTCATTCAACATCGAGTTTCTGGGGTAGCTTCGACGTCGCATCGCGTCTACTCTGCATGAGAAAAAGACCTGAGGCGAAAAATATACGCCTCAGAGTATGCTGACGGAAACCAGAGGCGTACTCATACGCCTCACAGTGCGCGCACAAAAGACCCAAAGCAAACAACGATGCCATAGAGTATGCTGATTAGAAACCCGAGGCGTACTTGGTTCGCGGTGCATTCTGTGACCAGGCTCGAATAAGGTCGTGAGTGTGGACAACGCCATCTCGTACTTACAACGAGGCGACAAGACGTCAAACTTGCGAGTATCGACCAGACGGCGCGCTGTGTCTCTTTGGTGCGCTGCGTCTTCTTGGAACGCTGTGTTCCAACTGACTCAGGTCTGGAACCTCCTGTACTCGAGTCTCCCATCTCTCCAGGATGCAGGTCGCCAGGCAGAAGGACTCTCTGGCCGCCCAGGGGTTGTTGTTGGCAAAGCAGTCCGCCATGTTGGCAACCAGGCTGTGGTAGGCCATCTCCGTTCCATTCAAGGAGTAGCCGCGCATATGTTTGAAATATTGGGCTTGGCTCAGCCATTCCTCCTTGGTCCTGGTGGTGTGCATAACCGGCCAATGGTGCCTTGCTCTGGCCTCTTTTGCCCTCTGCACAAACAAGCGGTCGAGGTCTGCGCTTGTACCCTGCTCGGCGCTGCGAATTGGTCCTTGAGCCCCTTTGCTCTCAGGCTGCTCAAGAGTGCGAGAATCGGCCATTAGACCCAGTTCCTCGATGATCTGAAGCGGGACTTGACGAGAGGCGGCCAGCTTTTTCGCCTTTGTAGCCTTAGCGGCTCCGTGGTTGGTTTCGTCAGTCCTGTGCTTGGTGTCAGTATACAGAATTGGCACAAGAGCTTTGGGAGTACTATGGCGCCCAGAGGACGGTGGCACTCAGAGTACTCTTGCACGTCACGTACAAACGGGGATTCTTCCGGGGACCAGGCTCTTCTGTAGACTCAGCCTGGGCAGCAGTTCTCTTGGTGCCAGTCTTGGGACCAGGAACACCTTTCGTCGGGTTATGGACTGGCTGGGTGCTGTTGGTGTCTGGCACAGCCTGCCGCATCTCGCGCAGGAGCTGGAGCGTTGACCTCCTTTTGTTGTTGGACTCGCCTATCAGGTCGGACATGTTTGGCGGTAGTACTATGGCCGTACTGTGGTGGTTGTCCTGGAGCACTTTGCAGCGTGGGAGTACTTCAAGACCAAAAGGATACCAGGATAAGTTTTCTTACACGATGTGAAGAGCAAAACTTTCAAGTCTCTGCGCATGGCGTAGTTTGATAACGAGTTTCGATGTTCCTTCACTCTTGGCGCGCATCGCGAGCCCCCAAGTGACTGCTGCGCAAACAATCCCAATTCACAAACCGCACATCACCATCAAGCCCACATCACCATCAAGCCCACATCATCGTCAAGCGCACACCGCCATCAAGCACACATCATCGTAAGCACTCAAGCAATCTCGAACATACACAACTCACTCACACACGCTCCAACCCCAAGACATCATCATGCCGCGCAAGAACAACAACAGGTCCAACAAGAAGCCCGTGCAGAAGGGTCCACCTGGACCACGACTCAACATCGATCAAGTCGTCGAGTTCTTCAACAAGGAGCCGAACTTCCCCTCGGCACTCTTGTGCTCGCCAAAGACTGTGCAAATATGGCTCAAGGCCATGAATACCGGCGTTTCCAACTCGTTGCGCTATCAGGCAGTGCCCATGATTTTGAGAAGACTGCGGGAGACAGCGTACGTTGTCCTCATCCGTTTTGTTGATTAGCTTACTGACGTGTGTTATAGAAACCCCCCTGTCACCCGTGAGCTAGCTGACGAGTGTATGGAGTTTAACAATGGCGCGGACACAACAACCCCTGTCTTCACCAAGTCGTGGGCCGAATTCCTTAGACAGCCCTCGGATTTAGAGGGCTCGAAAGCCGACAGCGACAGTAAGTTCACTACATCCCTATATATTTGTCGCCATGCTCTCAGAGTACTGTGCCTCTCAGAGTACTGTGCCTCTCAGAGTACTACACAGGCCCACCAACATGCAATCTTTCTCTTACGAACAGAGCTAACTTTCTGCAGAGGACGAGGTCCGCAGTGAGCTCTCTTTCGCCGACTTCGATGACGAGGAGCCGGATGTCAAGGGAGTGACCCCAAGGGCTCGGCCTATTGAAGAGACAAACGAAGAGATGGCTCGTCGAGTGCAATCCGGACTTGACGCAGAGTCGGCTCTCGAAGAGGCCAACAGACAAGCTGACGAGGCCGTTGGCGACGAGCCCAAGTCGGCCCCTCCTCCAGCTGTGTTCAACCCGGAGCCGCCTTCAAGACCTCGCCCTCGCCGTCGTTCCGCGCCCCTCGCGACTCGAATTGCGGCTCGAAATGCGGCTCGAAATGCGGCCCCCTCTGCCGCCACTGCCCAACTTCCGGTCTGGACCTCAGAAGACGAGGCCCAGCTGAAGGGATTGTTTGCCAAGAAGGCACAGCTGGTCCCTCCTGCCAGTACTGTGGCTCCTTCAGTACCTTGAAGGTCCATGCCTCTGGTTTTTTTTTTCTTTTTTTTTTTGCTTACCGAGTGGCTTGTGCCTCTGGTTGTTTATTTTATTTTTTCCTTACCAAGTGGCTCATGCCTCTGGTTATTGTTTTTCTTGCTTACTAAGTGGCTCATGCCTCTGGTTGTTGTTGTTGTTGTTGTTGTTTTTTTTTTTGCTCACCAAGTGGCTCATGCCTCTGGTTATTTACTGATTTTAATGATATTCAAATTCCATACCGCTGGTGCCAACAGCACTCGTGAGGCCTTCACCATTACCGAAAGTTAAACGATTGGTCTAAGTGATCTTTTAGTATAGTCTGGTATTGAGGGTACACATCATCGTCGCCGCATGCTTGATCCCCAGTAGTCGAGTAGCCGAGTAGCAAAACGTATGGAGTTGAACGAAGCGTAGTTGTTCATAAGGCGACATGGAGAAGGCACAAGGCTCCTACGGGCATAGTATGCAAGATAGGAACAAAAGGAAAAACAAAACATACAGCAGCAGGGATTCCCACGTGGTCACCCACCGTAGTACTAATCTGCCGTTCAACTGCTTATGTATGGCAGAGCGGACGGGATGCCCAGTTTTCAGCTGACTGTGGCCGTATGTGCTTGAGTGGCCAAATTTTGCGCACATATACTGATACAATCCAGCAAGGCGGTGAAGGCCGAAACCCAATCTCCCCCGAGGTCGCGCGTGGGGCTTGGTGGGGTCCCTGCTCGCCCGACGTCTCGAAGCTCTCTTTTGCAGTTATATTGCGGCGGGGCAGAGCCCTTTGAAAGAGACAGCGGAACAATTCTCCCCTTCTTTCCAATTCCTTTCGATACACACACATCACACAAACATGTCTACAGCAAAGAGAAGCCCTCCTTTCAGAGCCGAGCACGTTGGCTCGCTGCTGCGTCCTGATGAGCTTGTGCAGAAGCGTTATGCTGTGGCCGCTGGCAAGGCCGACGCTGAAGAGTTGAAGCCTATCGAGGACAAGTCGGTCACTGAGGTTGTCAAGCTTCAGAAGGATTGCGGTTTCCATGCTGTTTCGAGTGGAGAGTACACCAGGTATGTTTTTCTTGCTTTCTCTCGCCTCTGCCCCCGAATAAGCTATAAACCATATCACAAAGAAAAAGAAAAAAACATGGTGACCAAAGGGCCATGAAAACAAGTAAACTATCAGCGAATGCATTCTAACTTGACAAAAAAGACACATGTTCTGGGGCACCTTTTTCGAAGAGCTCCACGGCATGGAGGACCGCCAGCTCGGCGTCCTCAAGGGCTACGACGCCTCCATGTTCCGCGACTACGCTCCCGACGTAAAGTCCTTCCTCGAAGCCAAGGAGATCCCCAACGCCGTGACCGTCTGCGTGGCCAAGATCAGCCACCCAGGCCACACGAGCAACGCCCGCGAGCTCGAAGTCATGAAAGCCAACGTGCCCGAGTCCGAGTGGCAGAACATCAAAATCACCCTCATTTCCCCTTCGTGGTACCATTTCCGCTACCGTGCCGGCCGCGCTTACCCTGCAGACGTGTATGCGAATGACGAGGAGTACTTTGCCGATGTGGCCAAGGCGTACCAGACGGAACTGAAGCTCCTGCACGACGCCGGCATCCGCAACATCCAAATCGACGACCCGAACCTCGCCTACTTCTGCTCCGAAGCCATGCTCTCGGGCTGGAAAGCCGACGCCGGAAACACAAAAACCGCAGACGAGATGTTTGACGCCTACGTCCAATTCTACAATGCCTGTTTCCAGCGCCCTGAAGACATGCACCTGGGCATCCACCTGTGCCGCGGAAACTACATGGGAAGCCGCCATTTCTCAGAGGGCGCCTACGACAACATTGCTGCAAAGCTGTTCAAGGATTTGAACGTCGATACCTATTACCTCGAGTACGACACCGCGCGTGCCGGAGGTTTCGAGCCCCTGAAGCACCTGCCCAAGAACAAGAACGTCATTCTCGGTGTCGTCACCAGCAAGTTCCCCGAGCTCGAGGACAAGGAAAAGATGGTGCAGAGAGTGTACCAAGCCGCTGATTTCATTGCCGAGGGCAGTGGACAGAGCAGAGAGGAGGCGCTGCAGCGTGTGGGTGTTTCGCCCCAATGTGGTTTTGCTTCCCATGCTGAGGGCAACTCGCTCGGTTACGAGGATATGCGCAAGAAGTTGCAGCTCGTCAGAGGTATCGCTGATCAGGTCTGGCCTAGCCAGCCTTAAGACCATTTGCGTCTTTGCCTGAACCATTTGCTGCTGCATGCTTTTCTCCCACCGCATTCTAAAGGGAGAGAATGGCAATCCTTTGGATGACTTTTTTTTTATCTTGGAAACCCGCCACACTTGTCTTTTGGGATAGGTTCACGCTTTTTTTGCATTCTCATTTCATTCATGTTTTTCCACAACCAAGTTTTAACGGCTATTCAACAAAGTCTCACGAAAGTTCGAACAAAAGATACCAAAAAAACGACAAAAGTAGTGTATACACAAAAAAAAAAAAAAACATAAATTTTCAACATCTTACAGATCTCCAAAGTCCCACCATTCGTTAAACATCCTCCCCGAATTCTGATCCAGGAATTCGGTGATGGCGGCGAGGTTCTGATCGTTAAAGGCCATGTAGTTAGGATCCGCGTGCGTGGGGAACTGCTGCGGCGCAACCCCAGGCACAAAAGCATGGGGGGGTTGCTGGCCCGGCGTTGCAGCAGCAGCGGTGACCGGAGTGGCAAGGGGAGGTCTGGGGTGGGTGGAGGAGCTCTGGAAGCCATCGGCGGGGGTGATGTTTTGGACCGTCGAGGGCGTGGGTCGCAGCATCGAGGCGGGGTGGGCGTTGATGTTTGCGGCTTCGTGGTGAGAGGGGGGCGCGGCAAAGTCTTTGCTGAAGAGGCCTTGGCCTGTGGCGGTGGAGCGGCTGGGCGAGTGGAAGATGAGGATGTCCCAGAGGAGGTCTTGCTTGCTGCCGCCTGAGGCTGTGGGTTGCGGGCTTGTGGAGCGGCGGGATGTGTCCATTGCTTCGAGTCTGTCTAGTGCTTTTCTCTGTGTTTGTGTCAGTACGGTTGAGATTTTGATCGTGCCTAGGGGAAATTTCATCATACCATGCGTTCGACATTCTTTAACAGCGATGACAGCTCTCCCAGTTCTTGCCGGCCTTTGAACAATCCCTTCTCTGCATTCTGCCGTAGACTCTGTATCTCTGCATTGCGATAATGGATAAACACAGTGATGGCGACGGAAATGCAGTAAGCCAAAAATGGGTCCGAGACATTGACTTCCTTCTCCTCGAGCAGGTCCAGAAGACGGATGATCCAGTTCGAATGCACCACCACTTGGTCCGAGGACGACTGACTAAAAGTCCTAGGACAACGTCCAGCAGCAGCTATCCGAAGCGATATGAGAAAGGGATGGTTGAGCAGCATGTGAATCGTGTGATACATGAATTGGTTCACCAGCCAGCAACTCCAGAAAGCCCAGTTCTGCTCAATGGCCTCCTTGGAATGCTGCGTCATCTTCGTCCTATCGAATCGGTATTCGGGGTAAAAGTTCGACTCCAATTCCAGCAGTTCTGCCTGAATGGCGGCATAGTCTGATTGTTGCTGCCACGGTGGATGTGGCAGTGCACCGTTCTTCGTGTCTGTAACGTACTTGGCAGCCTTTTTGAAGCAGTCAAACATAGGTAACGTGTTGATGATGATACCCGGAACCGGGCCGTCGGCCACAATGTTTTGTGAAGATGGTGATACCAGTTCTCCTTTGGAGGTTGCATTAGGACTGACTGGTTTGAACGAAGCATGGTAAGTAATGCTTTTAGCGCTCAACGTTAGAGTCTGTAGATTGAACATGTTCTCCATGATGGCTATGCTCCAGAAGCAACGTCTTCTCTCCTCGAGCTCAACCGAGTTGTTGATGACTACCTGTGGATCGAGAAGGCCAGACGTTTGAGCGAGGGAGATGGCGTTGACGAGGAATAGGTGTGATCGCTGCCCATTATCGTCTGTCGTCATTAGCCACAAATCGAGTACAAGTGGAAGCACACATACTCGTAAAGTCCAGGAATGACAGCAAAACAAACGCCTGTATCGTGCTCAATCTGACATCTCCAGCAAGAACCCTGCCCAAAGCCAATTCTCTTGCACGGTGAGCATTAGCCTCGCACCAATCATCAACTTCTTGACCTCGTGCATTGAGACGGCCAGCCATGGCGAGAATGGCAAATTGAACTTCTGATCCCCTCTTCGGATAATCCTTCTCCAAGTTAGGATGGAACAATGGAATAGGTTGACAGTTCCATTTCCTCATAAGGATGGGTACCGCAACCTCGAGACGTGTAGGCTCATGCGGTATCTGCAGTCCTGACGGAGTGGTACCATCAGGCATCTCGAGCGATCTCCTCCTCGATGATGATACCCTAGGTGATGCTCGAGAGCTCTCGACATGGGACTCTAACGGTGTCCGAGGTAGTATTGTAGGCGGCGTACCAGGTCTTGTCAAGTCAGTGTTACTCTCATCGATGTGGGCACACGTCTACGAACATGGCTTTGAGGATAGACTCGAGTTTGTTCTCAAGCTCCGAGAAGCGAGCATTCTTTACGTTTAGTCAGTACGATGACCGGGTGCCTCTTACTTGCAGAAACAATCATAGGGCAAGTCCTTTGACCATGACAGCAAACTTACCATCCGGCGCTCAATAGCAGCCGATCTAACCTCTGGCATGGACCCATCGTCCGCATACACACAAGTCTGTTTCAACCTAGTGCACAACGAACATGCAGGCTTCTCACCAGGACACCTCGACTTCTTGCGACTGCACTCAACAATATCAGTCCATATCCGCAAACAGTCTTGTAGGTCCGCTGTTAGGAAGAGAGAACGTACCGACAGGCTTCGCAAGCTTGAGACACGCGCTTTGGAGGTCGCCCGCTCTCCGGCGTTTGCTGCACACTACTGCTCTCCATACCTATTGGATGATGTTGAGGGGTGACAAGGCGGTCCGGTGTGCCGGCCCTTGTTGTCTGCTGTGATACGGGAGCAAGCCGGTGTCGCTGTAGACTGCCTCGCGGCCCGACTCAATCCGTGAGGGAGTGCCAAGCACAAAGGTCGTTTGCGAATTCCTTGCTCAAAGCAGAGACCGGGCCGGCTTCCGTCCTTTTCTGATCTTCTTATCGCAAGATGCATCGTATGAGGATACAGATGGCAGGAGGAAGTCGGGTTCTGATGCATGTGATTCGTTGTAGGATCATATGGTATCAGGAAATGGTTCGTATGCAAAATATCCCAACCTCTGGGGACGGCTAGTATTCCGATGAAGTGATATTGAGATATCTTTTTTCGAATTGGTTAGGATGATGTACCAACCATAACCACAGCGATACATTTGCGAAGCAGCTATTCGGACTCATTTGCCCATTCTCTACTGACTGTCCTATTTCACCTCAACTCAAGGGCCTTGTTCCTTTGCTAGGAGACAGGAACTAGTCTGGAACCTGTTGATACACCAAAGATGGAGCCTTCAGAAAAGTCGCAACCAGCGACAGAACCATACGAGACCGAAGCCAAGGAAATGCACGAGACCACCTGGAGTTCAACAAGCTCTTCAAATGCTTCGCTCAAATCAGTCCGTCAGGAAGAGAACACGGATGGCCAAAATGATAACACGGTAGCCTTCGCGGACCTTGAGCCTACTGCTTCCAGAAGCATACCACCTCCATCAAAATCGCACTCTGCATTCTTTGACCCCGAACATGAGGTTGCCTGGGAGGAGGACGATGTCGAAAATCCTAAGAATTGGTCCGTTTGGAGGAAGGCACATACTATTTTCGCTTGCACGATTGCGAGTTGTACGGTGTAAGTCTCTTGATGGACGTGTTTGTGGTTGGCACTAACACACTGTGTAGTGTCTTGTACTCATCTGCATACACCTCAGGCATTTCGGGCGCACACAGCATGACTGTGGAGCTTGGAGTCGCTAATTCGACAGTATCCCTTCTAGGCTTGACAACATACCTCTTTGGTATGGCTGCTGGAAGCATGATCTGGGCTCCGCTGAGCGTAAGTGAAGATGTCGCTGGTATGCTCAAACATCTGCTTACTGTCTCTAGGAAATGTTTGGACGTCGTCCAGTTTACATCTCAACACTGTTTGCATTCATGTTCTTCATCTTCCCCTGCGCCATTGCAAAAGACGTGTCGGCCGTCCTTGTGTGTCGCTTCTTCGCTGCAATGGTCGGATGCTCAGTCGTTTCGAACTCACCTGGTACCATCAACGACATCTCGACAGACAAGCACAGGGCCTTCACCTTCAGTATGTGGTGCCTCGGATTGATGAATGGCCCCGTCATCGGGCCACTTATTGGTGGTTTTGTTTTTGACAACCTGGGATGGCGATGGATCCACTGGATAACACTGATACTGGCTGGCGTATCTTTCCTGTTGATGGCAACCGTACCAGAGACGTATGGTCCTGCTCTCCTTAGGCGCCGGGCGGAGAAGAAGAGAAAGGAAACTGGTGATAGCCAGTGGTGGAGCAAGCATGATGAGAAGCGAGCATTCTGGTCTTTGCTCGGGGCATCGCTCTGGAGGCCAATCTATCTTACCGCTTCCGAGCCGATTCTCTGGTTCTGGGACCTCTACATTTTGATCATCTACTCAATGAACTGTGAGTACAGCCTCGTGTCGAAAGCGTCGAAACATACTGACACCTAGCCAGATTTGACGTTCGTCATTTACCCAAGAGTGTTTGTGGGACTTCGTGGGTGGTCGACAGGCCATACTGGCCTCTCATACCTCGGTATCGGTGTGGGTAATGTGTTGGTGATCGCGTGCGAGCCGCTTCTGAGAAAGATGGTTCAGCGAAGGAAGCTAGACGCCAATGGCAAGCCAACTCCCGAGTCGCCAGTATTCATCGTGTGCATCGGTGCAATCCTGGTGCCAATTGGCGGACTGATGTTTGCTTGGACCTGCACACCAAATGTGCACTACATTTGGCCAATCCTCTCAGGCGTTCCGTTCGGAGCAGGCACAACAGCAACCTTCATCTACGGATCCAACTACATTGGACGTAGTTATGGGATGTATGCAGCATCGGCCATGGCTGGTAATGTGTTGACTCGCACTATTGCAGGTGGTACGCTTCCGTTGGCAGGCCCAGCGATGTACGAGGCGCTTGGTCCACACTGGCAAGGCACGCTTCTGGGACTGTTGGAAGTTCTCATCATCCCCATTCCGTTTGTGTTTTACAAGTACGGCCATCTGATCCGACTCAAGTCAAAGTTCATCAGCAGGATGGAGCGAGAAGCCAGAGGTGGGGAAAAGGGAGGCGCATAGATATAAAACATAGACTTAGACCTTGGATATGACTCGAACGAAATAATGAGCACGACACTTGCAAAACAACACAAATTAAAGAGCGCTCGAGAGAAGCAAGAAGCTGAAGTTGGTCAGGACAAGGTGTTGTAAATAAGTGCCCGAAACATGTCAAGCCGAATCAGGCAAGGACGACCCCGCAAAGTCGACCAACAACGCGCTTTCCGTCACTCTTCGGAAAACGATCGAGTCTTTGACTGTGCCGGCACACGCCAACCAATTCTTACGCCAAACATAAAAAAAGACTTGACGCATAGCCATGGCGGACGGCAAGCCCAAGAGATCGTTGTTCAAACGTCCGACGTGGGCCGCGGCCACACCGGCTCCGGCTTCAGCATCACCAGACCCGACTGCCAAATCCGAGGCTCCCACGGATATTTTCAGCCATTCGCATACATTCAGCGAGCTTGTCGAGGACCGCCAGCGCCAACGCCAACGCAAGAAGAGCGACAAGGACATCTCAAGGCGGAATCAGGTCAGCGAAGCAAAAGATGAGGAGTCGCGAGCGGGCAAGCGCCGGCGCATAAGCAACGACGACGGCGACGAGCTTCCCACCAAGCCCAAACCTCAGGACACGGAAACAAAGACATCGATACAAGCCTCTGCCGGTTCAGAAAACTTTGCGATAGCCCCTACACCACAGAAATCACGGCCGCGCCAAGAAACGGTAATAGAGCTGCTGGACGACTCGGACGACGACGATGAGCCCGTCAGCTTCAACAATGCCACACACGACACGGCTCCCTCGAACGCTACAAGTCTCGAACCCACACCCGCCGCAGAAGCAGACCCGGACGCCGACCTGGACGCCTACTATTCCGATCCAGAAATGCGCCAATTCGCCCGTCAAGCTCGCGAGAAACGGCGACGGGAAAAGCGAGAGCGAACAGAAGCCGGCGCCCACGACCCGACCGTCAAACTCCTCATCACCTCACCCTTACCCGGCACCGGTCCTCTGATCGTATCCCGGAAGCTATCACAAAACCTACAAGCCGTGCGGGAAGCCTGGCTCAGCAAGCAACCGCTAGACCCGACAACCGCCAGCCGTGTCTTTTTCACATTCAAACTGCGCAAGGTGTACGATGTAACCACTGTCCGCAGTCTGGGCATCAAGGTGGACTCTTATGGCCGTATCATGACCAGCGGACCTTTCGCCAACACCGACGACGAGCATGCCGAAAAGATACACATCGAAGCCGTGACGGACGAAGCATGGCAAGAGCTCAAGGACAAGAAGGCTGCAAAGGACGCGCCGAAACCGAACAAGTACCTCGGCAATGTTGCAGCCGCCGACAGCAGAGGTGGCAGTGCCGAGGGCACACCTGCAGTTGACGGTGAAGCTGCTGTGGAAGAACCCCTGATCAAAATCACGTTAAAAGCAAAGGGCCATTCGGACATCAAGATCAAAGTGCGGCCGGTGAGTTTGCTCTCTACGACCACACTACACATGTTCTCAAAATGCTTACTGACGACTCACAATCGCAGAGTACAACTTTTGTCAAGATGATCAATGCAGCACGACGGAGTTTCAAGCTCGACGCCGAGCGGATCGTCCATCTCGAATTCGATGGCGAAAGACTGGAGCCGCCAGAAGGTCTGGTCAAGGACACGGATATCTCGGACATGGATTGCATTGATGTTCACATCAAGTGAGGAGTGGTGTTTTCGATTTTCTGGCGATGGTGGTGTTCCAAACGGATGTGTTTTGTATTCTCGAGCGACGGCGTAAAGGATTTGGGCAATGCCTGGTGGGATGGCATTGATTTTCGACCTCGGGGAAAAGGAGGGTGTTTTGTGGTTTATGATTAATCGATTTCCAGTCATCGTCGGAAACGCTTCTTTCAATCTTCCTTCTTTGCAGTTTCCTTTCGGTTGTACGGACGCAAGAAATGCCTCTGATGTCTTCCTTGTCGCAATGGCTGTACGCGCCCCTGCCACGTACACTCTTCCTTACTGCGACCAACTGTGTGGCAGTTCCTTCTCCCTCCTCCACATCTTCCCCTCTCTTTTACACCAAATGGCTCGGCAGCAAAAAATTCGCAATCCCCTCTTTGACCGCGTACTCGTGGCCACAATGCCCACACACCAATTTTCCATTGCTGACGCTCGTTTCCACCAGCAAAGCGTGCAGGTCCTGTAGCGTTTGCGTGGGTTCCCCCGTTTCTGCGTCTAGGAGTTCTGATTCTTGGGGTGCGGAGGTGGGGAGGGTGGGGAGGCCGAGCTGTGGGTTTGTGTTTGTGTTAGATTACACTTGTTCTTTTGTTTCTGTTTGTCTGGGACGGGAGAGGACAGGGGCAGAGGAGCAAGGGAGGTAAGGGAGATATACCTCGGCAGCCAAAGAACATATGGCCTTCCACTCCAAACGCGGCAGAACGTTGACGAGGAATTGCGGGTTCAGGTCTTGGTCCACGCGTTCGAGTTCGGCGTCTTGTGGGTGCAGGGGGAAGGCGCTGGGTTCTTGTTTGCAGGCTTTGCGGGCGCAGGTGAGGAAGTTGAGGGTGAGGAGTTTCATTTTTTGGCTTGGTTTTGTTCGTTGCTGGCGTTTTGCGATGGTTTGGTTGTGAGGTGTTGGTTGAGTGGTGAGCAAAAGGTTGTTGTTGTTGCAAGATTGTATGGGTGGTTGTGAGAGAGATGGTGGATGGTGACGATGGTTTGGAGATGCGGAGAGGAAAAAAGATGCGAGGGTTCGGAGTTTGGATGCGGAGTTTGGGTTTGGAGGTCAAGCATGTGAAAGCAACTCCTTCCGGCATCAGCGTATACCGACAAATTGAATGCAATTCTTGAAAATAATGTTTTGGGTTTTATCGTCACTAAAGGTATAGCTATGATGCTTGTTCCGCGACACAAAACATCTCTGCCCGAAAAATTACAGATGCCCTCCTTCGCTCCGACTCGCGCTATGCATGTAAAAGATATACGGCATGATCATTTCATCCCAAAAAGTGTGCATTATGCATGCAACAGCAGTAGGTAATATGCTGCTGATGCCTTCTTGCTCTCGCTCATCAACAAAGCAACACGCTGTTGTTGCGTGGGTATTTCCATGTCGTTCACTAACCTCATGTCGTGTGTTGTTCCTCTTGTTGAATTATCGTCGTGGTCGTCTCAGTGGACGATTTGCTCGGTGCTGCTCTGGATCCCCCCCCAGTAACGTATGCTTCTTGCCTTCATCTCCTCCTCCTGCCAGAGTCACGCTCGACGTCCTCGTCCTCTTCTGGCACAGCTGGTGTCCTGCGGTCGTGTCGCTTTGATCTCCTCTTCCTTCCGAAATCGATATTGCTGGCAGAGTCGTCAGGCGCCAACTCTGATCTTCCATCGTCAAAGATTGATTGTTGCTCGTCATCCCACGGGCCGCCAGGCGTGCCGATCCTCACGCCTATATCAGACGCCATGGAGCCTCTGCGCGCCTTGGCAGCCATTGCAAGTCCAGCACTGCGTTCGCGTAGTCTCTGTCTAACAGCCTCGGCTTGCCTGTGCAGAACTTCGAATTGGTCTTCCAGAGCTTCCATACCACGATAAATCTCGCGCTCCATCTGGGCCAGAACGGCGATTTCGGTCTCTTCGTCCATCTGAACGGGGGCTGGGGCTCCTCCAGGCATACCAGGAGCTGGTGTCGTGCCGCGAGAAGGAAACATGTTTGCTGTGTGATCTGGCGACATGACGTTGCGTAGGGGTGAGAAAGGAGTCGTGTTGCGAGATGGAGCGCCTCCACTGAAAGGGGTTGTTGTTCTAGACATGGGTGTCATGGTGGATCCATAGGCTGCAGAAGGTGGAACTGTCTCTGCTCCACTCCACAAGAAGCCATCGAACCGACCGGACACCAGAATGTCCCACTCTCCAGCACTCACTGCGGCAAGCGTGGCAAGCATACTATGTAACTGTAGGTTGTTGAGCAAATAGAGGGTGCACTCTGGATCTCTTGGCAAGTGCGGTAGACGATACAGACGTTGTAGAGCAGCAGCAGTCTTGGCCAAGACTTCGTTCTTGGGCTCGTTGGCAGGTGTCGGTGCTCTGGAAGAAGGCACAATTGAGAGACCCTTCATGAGAGCTGTGAACAGCGGCCTTCGTTCAGGCTCGATGTGTGTGAGTATAGCAAACGTCAACGTCTCATCATCAACTTCCTGTGGAGGACTGGATGGAGCGTCCGGTTGCCGTACGAGCCAGTCCTGGACTGATCGCTTGGTTTTTGCATTCTGCTTGATGTAGTGAGCACGATACTCGTCCGGTACGTCAGGGTCGAGTTTTTGCATGGGTTCGACCCCAGAAAGATTGAACCCTGGTGCGTCCGATGATAGAGAAAACGGAGGCCACTGTGGAAGCTCTCTACGGCCAGCAACATATTCCAAGATTTCGCCCCAGCTTATTCCCGTGTCCTCTTCATCAGAAAGTGTTGTCTGGGCAGTTTTGAGGCATAAAACGCATTTGCATCGCTCGTGTGAAATGCTACGAGCAAAGACAGCCTCGAGACGGTCCAGCAGTCTCCTAGCGACTGAGCGATATCCTGTAGCTACAGCCAACGACCCGCTTTTTGATAGAACTTTTCCAATGTCCTCAAGACGGCCACTCACAGGAGCAAAGATGTGCTGAACATCGACTGCGGAAGGTATGCGAGGAGACTGGTACTGGGCGTAGGATTGAACAGGTTGGTCATTGGCAGGTGGAACGATAGACTTTGAGATCAGGTACGGCAACCCACCATTCTGCAGCAGATAGTCGACACGAGGGGTATCTTGAGAAAACACCATGGGCGGAGGTGGTGGCGGGGGAGGCATAGCGACGGAGTCTGGATGGGCGGATCGAGGAGAGAAACCGACAGGGAAGACATCGATTCCAGGGGTGGATTTCGGTCTCTGAACATACGGGGGGAAAGCTGGATCCTGCGGGGTGGGAGTGCGTGGTGACGAGTCAGGCCGTGACTGGGGAGAATAGTGCTGTCCAACAGAAACAGGTGGAGGGCGAGACGGAGGTTTGCGTTCGGGAGCAACCGATGTGGCCTGTGAGTCGACGGTTGTCTGGCTGACCGTCGAGGCAGGCCGGGAGGGGGCCTTGTTGTACTTGGTCGAGCCGGTGCTTGGAGCAGACGTCTCGGAGACACTTGAGGGAGACGGACGGCGGCTGCTCGCTGCAGAGCCCGCCATGTTCACACGCAAGCCGTTGTCCATGCTCCTTCTAGAATTGAGACCGGCTTCGGATTTGAGTCTGTCCGTGTGACTCCTCATATTGTTCCCGCTCTTTGCTCGTCGAAGGTCTACGTCGTCGGCCGTCAGGGGAGGGCTCGGCGGGACACGTGAGGGGCTGTCGGCCATGTCTGCTGGAGTGCGAGGTCTTGAGTCGTGGGTATCGGTGGTGCTTTCGGATCCTGGAGCGACGGCTTCTCTGCTGTGTGCCTTTGAGAAGTTGGGATACGACTGCGGCCGCTTCTCGCCCATGGACGAGCGACGCTCCATCTCCGGTATCGACATGGCGACCTTTTTTGACGAGCGTTCCGACAAGGTGGATTTGTCCGGTCGTGATGGGCTGTATTCTCTGCTTGCGTCGCTTCGTCGGCGAGCGGTTGTCTTTCTGGCCGATGTTCTGTGCCGCTCCTTGGTATCCTTGTCCCTGGAAGACGGTTTGGGAGAGTCGCGGTCGTAGGACTTTTTGCGCCGGCGAGGCTCTTCTTCGCGGGAGGAAGGCATTCTGGACGATAAAGGCTCAAGAGGCAGGAGCGATGCGAGTGTGGGTTTCAGCAGCAGCTACCCTGGCGAGCTCTCTCCACCCTGCGTGAGACAAGACTGGAGTTGGGCAGAATTGCGGCGGCTAACAAAGCGGCCTCGTCACTCTAGACGCGCCAGCGCAATCCATGCAGCAGTGCCTGACATGATTACACCAAACATCAGAACCCTCGTCATTGCAGAAGAGGCTGGTGACCGCCGGACTCCAACCTGGATAAATTAACGCCAGGACCGTTGGAGGGTCTGAGGACCGCTCCGCCCCGTCCCTCGACAGGTTCGCCAGGACCCTGACGTCTGAACTTTGACGTCTTGGTCCTGCTACATGTCAGCATTGCGTCCAATCTGATTCAAGTCCAGCTGAGAGAGACCGCTCCAAGAAGCCTTTCAAGAACCCACTACGGCGGTGCTTCGTGTGCTCATTGAAACGATTTGAAACGTACTGTCGCACGATATCCAGGTGTCTAGGCTCTTGGTTACACCAGGGTTGCTCGAGAAGCAAACTTTTGCAGATGGACAACCCGACTGATTCTTCTCAGAGAGACCTTATCTGGTTGGTAAAGATGCGGAAAGCCTCCTGTATCTACCAAGTCGTCGGGCCTGCTTCATCTTCGGGATCAAGGTCGTTGTTGGTTGAGATATATAAAGATCGTTGTTTGGCACTCGGTCTTCACAAATGCGGCGGCGCTGTGTGCAAAGACCAATACACATCAATCACCCCTCATAGAGCAATATTGCCAAATGAAGAGATGTTTGTACATGTTTGTCCTTGAGTGTGACAGCAAGGATTCAGTACATTATCTCTCAGCTGATACGGTGTTTAGTTCTCGAAGATTGTGCATTTTTGATAGCTACATGGATATGAGGGGCAGAATGCGGGTAACAGACGGAGCTCCAAGTCGCCTGCTCCTTTTCCCGAGCTGGCAGGAGCGTCTCCATACCCGACCTCTCACCGAGGTATATATTCCAGCAAGCGTGACAGGCTTCAAGGACATGGAAGTTGTAACTGCAATTGGTTGAGAAGAAGCGAGTCAGAGATGCTAGCATTCGGCGGCGAGGTGACCAAAAGTCAAGACAAACGGAGGAGGATCCCCCGGGCAGCGAGGCCACGCTAGCCAATGAGATAACATGCGAGATGCGAGCTGCCCCGCCGATTGCGGGCAGTGCGAATGGATACAGGAAAAATCCCGTCGCCCATCACCAACGCACCTTCCTCAGCCAGTTCTTGTCACCGACAGATTCTGGTATCCCCATATCCTCACAATGGCCGCCAACAACTCGCAAAAGATTGGTAAGAAGCAGGATCGATAGCTACCCCTCTTGCCGAGAGGCACGCGCTCACGCAATGCTCAGCCATCTTGTCCGTCTACGACAAGACGGGCCTGCTCGACCTGGCCAAGGGCCTCGTCAAGAACAATGTCCGCCTGCTCGCATCCGGCGGCACCGCCAAGATGATCCGTGAAGCCAACTTCCCCGTCGAGTGAGTCGTCCAACGCAGCAATTGCACGGCCAGAGCTGATCGAGGCGCAGAGATGTGTCGGCCATCACCAAGGCGCCCGAGATGCTCGGTGGCCGCGTCAAGACGCTGCACCCTTCAGTCCACGCCGGCATCCTCGCCCGTGACCTCGCTTCCGACGAGAAGGACCTGGCCGAGCAGAACATCAACAAGGTCGACTATGTCATCTGCAACCTGTACCCCTTCAAAGACACCGTCGCCAAGATCAACGTCACCATCCCCGAGGCCGTCGAGGAGATTGACATTGGCGGTGTCACCCTCATCCGTGCCGCTGCAAAGAACCACTCGCGTGTCACCATCCTCTCCGACCCCAACGACTACCACGACTTCCTCTCGGAGCTCGAGAAGGGCGACGTCACCGATGCCACCCGCCAGATGTTCGCCCTCAAGGCCTTCGAGCACACGGCCGACTACGACACGGCCATCTCCGAATTCTTCCGCAAGAAGTACGCCGGCAACGGCAACCAGCACGTCTCGCTGCGTTACGGCACCAACCCCCACCAGAAGTCTGCCGCTGCCTTTATGAAGGACCAGAAGCTG
Source organism: Aureobasidium sp. SLJ-2021a (assembly GCA_019677095.1). Lineage (NCBI taxonomy): Eukaryota > Fungi > Ascomycota > Dothideomycetes > Dothideales > Saccotheciaceae > Aureobasidium > Aureobasidium sp. SLJ-2021a. Next base: position 119,361 of record JAHRBU010000009.1, on the reverse strand, counting down.
CCCTTCAAGGTTCTGTGCGGTGCTCCCGGCTACGTCAACCTGCTCGACGCTCTGAACGCATGGCCCCTGGTCAAGGAGCTCAGCGCTGCCCTCAAGTTCCCCGCCGCTGCCAGTTTCAAGCACGTCTCGCCCGCTGGTGCCGCCATTGGTGTTCCCCTCAACGACGTCGAGCGCAAGGTCTACATGGTCGACGACATTGAGGGTATCGAGAGCTCCGGCCTTGCCCAGGCCTACGCCAGAGCCCGTGGTGCCGACCGCATGTCTTCGTTCGGTGACATGATCGCCTTGTCGCACGAGGTCGATGTCCCTACCGCCAAGATCATCTCCCGTGAGGTTTCTGACGGTGTCATTGCTCCCTCGTACACCAAGGAGGCTCTCGAGATCCTCAGCAAGAAGAAGGGTGGTCGCTACCTCGTTCTCCAGATGGACCCCGAGTTCGAGCCCGCCGCCCAGGAGTACCGCACCGTCTACGGCATCAACCTGACCCAAGGCCGCAACGACGCTCACATCACCCCTTCCGACAGCTTCGGCACTGTCATCACCCCCAAGGACTCTGCCGCCCTCCCCGAGTCTGCCCTCCGCGATCTGACTGTCGCCACCATCGCCCTCAAGTACACTCAGTCCAACTCTGTCTGCTACGCTCTCAACGGCCAGGTTATTGGTCTCGGTGCTGGCCAGCAGAGCCGCATTCACTGCACACGTCTTGCCGGTGACAAGGCCGACAACTGGTTCATGCGCTTCCACGAGCGTGCCCTCAACATCAAGTGGAAGAAGGGAACCAAGCGCCCCGACAAGAGCAACGCCATCGACATGCTCTGCAGTGGTGTTTTGCCCGCTTCGGATGAGGAGAAGCACGAGTACGAGAAGATGTTCGAGGAGGTGCCCACTCCCTTCTCCGCCGAGGAGCGCCAGGCTTGGTTGAACAAGCTGTCCGAGGTCGCCGTCAGCTCCGACGCCTTCTTCCCCTTCATCGACAATGTTTTCCGTGCTGCTCGTTCCGGTGTCAAGTACATTGCCGCCCCCACCGGCAGCCAGAACGACCAGGCTGTCTTCACCACCGCCGAGAAGTTGAACATCACCTTTGTTGAGCAGCACACTCGTCTGTTCCACCACTAGAGGATGATTTGACCTCTGCGGATCGACTGGAAGATAGAATCGCGTTTCAACACAACCGACTCTCTCTGTTGATAGCTTTTGAGATGATAGAAAGACATGTACATGGAAGAAGGAGGAAAAAAAAGGAGGATTTTATGTTTTTACACACAAGAGTTTATAGAGCTCTTCTTTTTTATGATTGATGAGACGAACCAACCAATTTACCCACTATTCAACGTTTTGGAAACTCGACTTTTGAACAAGAAGCATTGTCATTGTTCGCCAGGCACCTCCTCGAGCATATACGTTGACCTTTGCCGCAGCCGAACCTTTTGGATTGTGGTATTTCTGTTCAAACACTATTGATAGTGATACAGTGGGAGGTCAGTGAAGTGTAAAGACAAGAGTTCAAGGACCCATCATCAGTTCCGTCGGCCTGTTTCGCAAAGAGGACAGGGGGTCTTTGTGTGATGTTTTCTCAGTTCATGATAGCATGCATACATATGCATAGATTGGTCGTTGTCCAAAGGTAGCAGAGCATGTCACCGTGATGGCGAGCGTGAGGGAGAGAAAGGTAAGTGTAAAGTGTGTCTGATATCATCTATAAGTCTCATATACACGCCCCAGCCCTTGTTGCTATTAAAAGTACAGAGCATAAAAGAGCAAAATGCGTGAAACAGAAAAGAAAAGGCTCGCTGTGTAAAATGTTCGCGAGGAGAAAGATCTGGAAACAAAAGGCCCAACAGTAACCAAGCAAAACCCATAATCTGCCGATCTTTGGTTCGTATCTGCCCCCATTGCCATTCCATATTCCTGGTGTTTCCTTGACATTAAGAAAGAAAGAAAAAAAAAACGCCAATCATTGTCGTCGTGATAATCAATAATAATACATGAAGAAGGTTAGTTTATTAGTACTGGTGTTGCGTGCCGTATCGTGGCTCGACAGCTTAGAAGTTTCTGCTGGGCTCGACGGTCTGGCCGTTTGCGCGCATGGGGTTCTCGCTTGCGTATGAGGCGCTCTCTGAGAAGGTGGGGCCGCCAGAGTAGGAAGGGCCGTTGCCGCCATTCTCGATCATTTCTTCGACACTGGGGAAGCGATTGTCCTTGCTGTGGACGGCAGGGAAGAAGTCCATGGCGTAATGAGCTTGATAGATGATGTAGATGAGTGAGACAGTCCACTCGAGGATGGCAGCACTGTTACGGTTGCTAACAGTAGCGAAGGCTGAAAAGGTGTTAGCAGTGTATCCTAGAGGAGACGTCCGAAGTGACCGTACCAATAGCAAGAGCAATCTCAACAAAGATGAAGGCCAGCTTGATCCAGAAGGAGGCGCGCAGGACACGGTATTGGCGGAAGTGGATGCCCAGACGCTGGTATTCAGCGCAAGCGAAGATGGCTGAGATGATGTAGCCAACACTGCAGAGCTTGTCAGCTATGATCGAAGTGAGGTGAAGGGATAAACATACATGAAGATGACGAGACAGATATCGTGAGCGGTAGGGTAGTCGACAGTATCCAGAATGGTCAAGCAGATCAAACCGACAGCACCGATAATAGCGAAGAGACAAGCGAAAGCCGACAAGACCTTCTGGACAACGGACGTGTTGTGGGCAAGACGGCCCTTGTGGCGCAACCAGCGTTCTGAGATGAAGCACACATCAAACACGACGACGGAAACGGCAGAACCAGCGATGAAAAGAGGCTGAAGTTTTTGGGCGCCAATGTCCGAAATGTATGCAATTGTTTGACCAGGTTCCATGCTGGGATAGTTTTGGGAGCCGTCAACGATCCAGGTGCACAACATACCGAGCAGTGTTGCTGTTGTCACACGAGTCAGTCTCGGAGGTCGCGTATATCAGATGTGGCATTCAACATACCTAGCCAGACACATGCTGCGAAGAGCGGGAGGACCCAGTACGAGACGCCGAACATGTTTGCGAGATTTCGGTTTTGGTTCAATCAGGTCGAAATAGGATTGTTGAAGTTTTGAAGTTGTCGCGTGAACTTTGACGAAGAAATGCTCGTTGGTGGCTGGGACCGTTGCGCGTGGAGATGGGTGTACAGGACAGTGACCACAGCAGGATGTGTTATAGGGAGCAAGAGGTGAGAGATGACTGTCCTGGCAGGTAGAGAGTCGTCGCGATGGTCAGTGGCAGGGATGAGGGCGGCACGATCCAAATTGGATGGGATGGCCTGGTTTTAGATGATGTGGAAAAAAGGCAAAGGCAGCGTCAGAGGTTCCAAAGCCACACTGAACAAGCAGCAAAAACGTCATAGGCGCGTTGCGGCATCTCTCGGAGCACGGCTCAAGATCAACGTCCACATGGGGGAAATTGCGATGCAATTGTCATCGGCGGAGCGGCGGCATGTTGAGACGTATATTCTGTTACGTCGGTATGTATGGTACAGGAGAACACGGACGGCAAAGACGGGGGAAGAAAGCAGGATATATGTAGTCGGTCGTCTACTCCGTCGGAAGGCTGAATGTAGGACGGTTGTGGCTGACAGGGCGAGGAACGAGGAAGGAGCTAAACGTGTGTAATTGATTGGGGATTATCAGATATAGGTATAGGAAGACACAGCGGACTGAGAAGCGTGTCGATGTTTTGACGCATTCACTCAAGAGTCACAAGCAGGGAGAGTGCATGCATGATCGATCTTGGACGGCGGCAACATCAGCGGCAGCAGCGGTTTGAGAAACAGCCCATGAGAACAGAAAACAGCGAGAGCCAAAGTGGCAGTTGCATGGCTGGCCGTGCTGAGAGTTTTGCTGCATGCTCAGATATTCCAGAGACCGAGGCTCGACTGGGAAAGCGAGGGTCTTGGCGGCGGCGGAGCGCACGCACAAATCGCACGCGGAGTTTCGCCGTTTGCCGAAGAATTTCGCAAGCTCTGCCCTCGCGCTGGTTCTCGAATCTCTGACCCTCTCTGACCCTCTCAGCGGACGTCGTCGACTAACACCACAGCAAACATGCCCAAGGAAGTCAAGCAGAAGAGCGGCCTCGCTCGCGGCTTGAACGCCGGCCACGTACGTTGATCCCTATACCCATCTCCTGGAGCCATTGCACCCGCCGCCGCCGTCGATGATGCGAATTGCGATAAAGAGGAGGACGATGAATTTTCTGCACCGACAAGCACAACACAACCGACAAGACCTGGAGCCAATCGCACAAGGCCGACACGAACACGCAACCGCCATCGCATTCGCATCAACGACTTACGCACACCCTACTTCGAGACCCAACAAAGCAATCTTCACAAGATCAGTCGACTGACATGCCTCTCCTCTCTACAGAAGGTCACCCCCCGCCAGCCCGCCGCCCGTGTCTCCCGCACCAAGGGTCACCTCAGCGAGCGCACCGCTTTCGTCCGTGACGTTGTCAAGGAGGTTGCCGGGTACGTTACATCTTCCCGCCGAGCTCGAAAATCTCTTCGACCTTCGCCCACCAGACCCCAATGAAATCAGACTAACATTGTTCAAGTCTCGCTCCCTACGAGCGCCGCGTTGTTGAACTTCTCCGCAACTCCAAGGACAAGCGTGCCCGCAAGCTCGCAAAGAGAAGAGTACGCATAGATCAGCACCGTCTCAACCCGGAAACATGCCGCTAACACCAGATACAGCTTGGTACCTTCGGCCGCGCAAAGAGAAAGGTCGACGAGATGACCAACTACATCGCCGAGTCCCGTCGCGCTGGTCACTAAACTTGCCATCCAGGGTGATCGCTGGTTGTAAAGTCAAAATGAGGAGTTAGTTCTTACTTTTTACGGGCACGCAATGCTATGTGCAATGGGCAAACCATGTTCCTTTTTTTCCGAATACCCAAGCAAGCGAAGGAGACACTGCAACAAGTCATGACGGCAGTGGCCCGCACGCTGCACGTTGCTAGGGTGGATGAAGGAAAAAAGAAAGACTATCTTCTCGAAATGAAAATGAGAAAATTGGTCCCGCTCCGTTCATGATTTATTTCGCCTGGCCACTCTGGTATTCCTGGTGACCTCTGTTACTGACCTTCAATCCTAGCTGTCTGTGCTTGTGCACATGGTCTTTCGCAGGTCCTAGACAACCATCGCTGCCTACTGGAATCATATCCATGCTCTACCATCTTAACGACAGCCTTTCTGACTTCGACAGCTGCACCAGACACGGCTTCCTTACAATTATCATCCGCTCTCAAGAACAATACTCAAATTCATATGTTCGGCCTGCTTTCCTTCTCTGGTCGTCTATCCACTCATTTGCCTCCCACGGCTCTACAGAGACAATGGCCAGGTTAACCATATTCCATACTGTTGTCTCACTTCTGTAAGTCTGCTTGCACCGTGAGTCTTTACTCCTTATCCCTCTTTCATCTCATCAATGATTGCTGTTTCATTTTCTCCTTGTTCAGTCAATCGTTCCATATTTGTTTCCTTTCTTCTCGTCCGCTCCTCCTTTCTCTGCAGGATCCCTCTTTTCTTTACAGCCCTTTCCCTCTCAATTGCTCGTCCCTTCTATAAACATGATCGCTCTGGTTTTCTGCTTGGTCGTACCTGTTCTCTACGTATCCTGTCAGGCATCGTCGCTCTCTGTTCGTAGACACGATCGCTCTATTGGAAGGTAGTCCACATTACGTTTTGTACAATTTTTGGTCCAGGATGATCGATACATTGCGGCATCCTCCCAGCTCTCCGTCGTGGATACGCACGACAAAAATGCTACCATCCAACGCCAAACCCGTCACACATATCAATTTCCCTCCACCCCGAACCCCAATCACGCCCCCACAACGCCAGTTAACCCTCCCTCTGTACCTCCCTCCTAATAAGCAGTATACGCAGGCGGCGTATACTTGAACTCCTTCACTGGCCTCGCACCTGTACCAGCCTCCAAATCCCCAGTTTCCCCATTCGCCTCTCGCAACACGGCGGCTTGACGTTCGCGTTCTGCTTTCTCCATGGCGACGCGGTTCATGTCTGCTTGTATGCCCTTTGTGTAGAGACGGGGTATGAACCACCAGATGAAGGCGAGGCATACTACGCACAGGGCTCCGAGGACGCCGACGGGGATGGCCCAGGTAGGTGTGCCCATGGTTGATGTGTGAAGGCTGAAAATGGTAGGTGATGTGGTGTAACGAATTGACTTGGCTTGCAGAGAAGCTTTGCTCGGCGGGAGAAGCTTTTGGCTGGGCGATATGAGTTCAAGATCTGTGTGATACAATCACACGACAGACATACCAGATTTCTCGATTCTACTACCTTTGGCTTGAAGTTGGGATACCCTTACAGTCGGATCGGATCTCGATATTGATGTTTGGAGAGTGCAGGGCAACAGGGCTGAGAGTCGTGCGCCCGAAGGAAAAGACATGGCTATATTGTGTGCAGGCGCGAGGCAGATACCCATGGAGCGGGGTCAGCCACCACGTTGTATGTACCTACAAGCGTAGGATCAGATCATCCCTCCATCCCATCACCTCTACTGAATATGCTTACTGTATCGGCCGACAAATGTATTTTCTCGAAAAGAGTAATCTGTTTCATGAAGTCCGTGTGGTTACTCCTCTACACGAGCAGGTCGTCGGTGATCAAGAAGAACGATGCCGAACTGTGAGTATACCAGCTCATGGCATGAAACAAGCATTGGTCAAGCATCTCGCCGTTTTGAAGGAGTATGAGCTAGCGACAAGGCTTGGTTATTGTATTGACCATACCCAGTCGAATACGTGAGATCTGACCGAATGTATTCGACAAGAGCACACACCTTATGGCCATATACGTACCGCGCGCAACTTTAAGATGTCAGTTGATCAAAGACATGGAGCCGTCTTATCCGAAGTCTCTTTTCGTAGAGTGCCAGACCCGTGACGCATGTTTCGACTAGACTGAGACGATCATCTTGGAAAGGCAGATACTCATCTCTGTTTCTCTGGCTCGATCATGTCAAAGGTGTTTTTGTTGTTGGGTTGACATCTCGACTCGTTTCTGTTTCTGATTCTGCTTGGTCAGTGTCTTTGACCTGCGTGCTCTCTACATCAAGGTTGATAGTCTCGTCGTCTTCTTCTTCTGATCCATACTCTTCAAGGAACGTCTACATATCTGCAGAACCCGGACTCGCCGTTGCAGCTTGACTAGGGTGTTGAGGGTATGGATTCGATGCAGCATTGTGTCTCTCAGGACGTTTTTAGGAGGAAATGATGTTGACAGTACATATACAGCTGTGCCCCTAGAACAGTCGTTCAGAACATTAGGGTAGACTCACCTCGGATTGTTGAGATGTTGATGGCAACTTGATGCGGGCTCGCTGCACGAGATCCGGGATCGAGAACAGTGGCATGCTCCGCAAACAACACACAAGACAAGTCAGGAAACGCTGTCGTCGAGTACTGGTCAGATGATTCGACAATCTGCAATCCCGATGCAGGTAAAATGAATCTGTGCTCGTCACTTGATTGGCACATACATGCAATATTCTGAAGACCGCCCCACAGCATATCCAGGCAGATCTGACCAGAGGCACCGCGAATTGCAGCAGTCAATTGCGTAAAGATTATCAAGCAGGGTGCCGCTTCAATCGTCGTCAACTTTGACACAGGAGTCGTCAACGACCACGAGATACTGGATCCGCGTCAAAACGCTACTGGTGCTTGGTCTGATTCTTGTACCACCACTCAGATGGCGACAGCTATGCGTCACACTGGCAAGAGAACATAACAACCAGGTGAGCCTCTGCGCACCGATCTATCACTGACAACGGCAGTTATGGCTACATATCCTGGATTCGCTTCTACAAGCTGCTGGTGCTGGAGCTCTAGCCAACACAAACTACTGGTTTCTGCTCCTTGAGGACCTCTCGGACGCCATCTTCAACTCTCGCGAGCCCGGTCTGGATACCGACTTGCATGTCGTACTCGAGGCTGGCGATGGCCAACAATAGCAAGAAAGTTCTCTTAGATCTCGATACCCTGATGCATCTGGCCAACAGCACATTAAGCATCTTCTTCAAACACTTTGCGTCAGAGACAGTCAGCAAGAGCAGAAGTATCTCAAAGGGCAAGGTATTCAGACCAACGACATGACAACTACAGAAGCACATCCAACTCTGCTTGTCCAGTAGATCGGAGAGCATTAAGCAAGCAATGTCTCACGAGACTGAGATTCCCTAGTTTTCGAGAAAATGTCTCGGGAAGACTGTCTCTACCCGTGTCTCTGGTATGCCCAAAAACAGCCCTGTGTTTTTGCGTGATAGAAATGTCTGGCATGCAAAGGCACGGCAGCATTGACATATAACACTCGCAAAATCCCCGATCAACTGCAACATCCCAGCAAGCAAAAGTTCGAATACCCCTTCCCTCCTCCAAAACCCTCATCATGGATCTTCCACCACAACAAAACCAAAAAACTCTGGAAGCAGCAACCAAAACCATGGACATACTTCCCTCTACTCCAAACACCAACACCATCACCCAACCACTTCCCTCACAACCGCTAACCTTCCAATCCCGCATCAACTCCGTAAGCCCCTTCCCCTTTCCCCCCTCCTCCCTCCCTAGACTACCCCCTAACCTCCCTCCCTCAAACAGTATACCAGCGAACTCAACAACTTAGAAGCAGAACTCCAAGCCCAAGACATGAACCCCAAACTCCAGGACCCGTGTGATCGACTCTTCTACAATACAACTCCTGAACCACGAGATGTGGTGCGAGAAGAGGGAAAGGGGAAAGTCGAGAGGAAGCAGAAGCAGAGGAAAAACCAGAGAAAAAAGCACTTGAAATGCAAGCTTGCTGTGCTGAAACAAGGGATAGAAGAGTTGAAGTGCGAGATCGAGGGGGTTTGGAAGGAGGGGAATGGTCGTGGTGGATGAAGGGGAGGTTTGGAGTGGAAGATTTCTGACGGCGTGTGTTGTTTCGAAAAGGCTTGTCTTACATCTGGAGAGAAATGTTCGATGCGGGAATCCGTTCTGCCGTGTCGATTAGGCGTTACTGGCCTCTCTAGAACCAACAGCTTCATGTATGTTGGACCAGAGTTCTTCAGGCGTAGGAGAATTACCTTGACAAAGTGAAGGACTGATCATAGGTGTTCTTTCTGCCGAGGCTTTGAAAAGATGCGATTATTTCATTTCAATCATTAAAAGAGAATGACACTGACTGACATGCTTTGCTAAAAAAAAAAAATTGTATGCCAAACCATTGCGCTTCTACTTCCTGCCAAAGCCCATCATTTTCTTCAGCTTGGCCTCTTTATCCGCAAATGAGAGTGAGGACTTCTTCTTAGGTTCCTCGGTCTTGGGCGCAGGTGCTTGTTTGACTTCTTCTTCTGCAACTGGCTCTTTGACTTGCAGTTCTTTGGCTTGGCCTCTCAGTGCCTGTTTCAGCAATGGTCGGTCGCGGATCTCCTTTTCTACACTGTCGTCCCAAACGAATGTGATAAGAGATCGGTCTCTGATGCCCAAATCCTTGATGAGTTTTTGCTGACTTGTAGGGTCAAAGATGAGCGGCTTCATCTGAAAACCAGTGATTTGCAGTCTGAACCTGAGCGAAGGGTCATCGAGCATCTCTTTGACCCTTGTGTAGAGAGACTCGGATGTGTCTGACTGTGTGGCTCGCCACTCAACCATCATCATGTCCGGGAAGCGAATACGAAGAGTCACAGTCTTGATCTCGTCGAGAGCAGCTGCTTTGGTTGCGCTCTTGGCAGCAATCTCTTTGTCTGATGGTAGACGTGTATTTCTACCTAGCTTGGTGAGACTGGCTTGATGGGCGTTGGCATGTTCGACAGAGGGCATGTAATCAGCCTCATTGTATGCCTGTCTTGCAGCGAATGGAGTGTTATCGGAAGGAGCAGCGTAGACTGAGATGGCTGTATCTAGCGAAGGAAACTGACTTTCGGTCGAGGGCATTTGGGTGGATGAAGATGATGCTATCACATCGTCTTGTTGTGCAGGCTGCTCAGCGGGGGCAAGGTCGGGAGCGGGAGACATGATGGTATCCCCTGATGGGTCCTGGGCGGCATCGTCTTCGCGTGGCACAGCAGAATTGTCGGCATTGGCGTCGGGGAGCGAAGAAAGCTGCACGTCAGGAGCAGCATGTGCACCATGTGATGATGCAGTTTGCACTTGGGAAGCGCCTTGGGGTGACAGAGCTTGAAGGTATGTGGTAATCTGCGCCTTGGCCTCTTCCATGCGCACCCCTTGGTTCTTGAATGACAGCCTGATCAAGACGTTGCCGCAGTTGTGGCCGAGTTGAGCAAGAGACTTTTGCAGATCCAAAAAGGTAGATAGCTCTTTCGCACTGCCTCCAATGTTCAGGCAGGGTTGTAGATAGCAGAGGTAGCCGCTGCCGGTCTCTGTGCTCGGGGCGCTTCGCTCGGTGAGGTTGAGCTTGTTTGTGTTTCCAGCGACACCATCCTCGAACTTGCGTAGAATGAGCCAAAGTGGAGTGTTGCTGGGGAAGTGGTCTTCTAGACGTGGCGAGTTATCCTCGGCGGGTAGTTGGAGGGCGACTTTGACGGCCGAGGGAGAGCGTGAGGCTTGGACGAGCTGGAGCTTTGCGCCCGAGACGAGAGCGGAGAGACGGAAGGGGAGGGAGAGATCGACGGGCTTGTCTTTTGAGTTCTTGAGGATGTGTTGGTCGGGGTCGAGTTGGAACTTGTCGCATGCTTGCTCGAGGACGGTGCGGAGAGAAGTGGCGGGCGTGACTTTGACTTGGATGCGCTTGAAGGCGGCGTCCAGAACGACGACGTGGGAAGCCATGATTGTGGGTATGGGATGGAGAAATGTCGTGGGTGACGATGAGTATTGAACGATTATCGGGCTTGGTTGGTCGAGCGGGAACGGGCCCAGTTCCAGAAGCGCTGGCCAAAGGACAGAAACAGAGGCAGGCACCAGGTGTAGGAAAGAGCGACGACCAGAATGCGCTCGCTGCGGGAAAGAGCGAGTCCGTAGAGCGGTTGCGTCGAGGCAGTTGCTGCGGCGGAAGGCATGTTTGGCATCAGAATGCTTGTACAAGCATGCTTCATGCTTGCTGCCCTCTGACGTCTCTTTGTTTCGGTGAGCTTCGGTGACGCGCTTGCAGCCATTTGCCCCGCCATGTGTAGCAAGCAGTGAACAAGACCAACCAAGAACATCACCAAAGCACATCCGCCATGTCGTCCAAGATTGTGCACATCGAGTCGCCCCAGCAGTTCAGCTCGCTGCTGTCGTCGTCGCGCATTGTCGTGACCGACTGTGAGCGCGCCGCCTCGTCCACACCCCGCCGTGTCTGTACTGACCGTCACGACAGTCTACGCCGACTGGTGCGGCCCATGCAAGGCCATCGCCCCCTTCTACGAGCAGCTCGCCAGCTCGCTCTCGCGCCCTAACCACATCACCTTTACAAAGGTCAACACCGACAATCAGAAGGACATTGCCCAGACATACAACATCACCGCCATGCCCACCTTCATGGTCTTCAAGAACGGCCGTGAGACCCAGCGCATCCGTGGCGCCGACCCCAAAGCTCTCGACGCTGCTGTCAAGTCCCTGGCCTCCGAAGCCGAGTCTTCTTCGGCCGATGCTGCGTCTTCATCCTCGTCGGGCACCTGGATTGGCGCATCCCTGCCTCGTGGCTACTCGGACGTCACCGACAGCGTCGACCTGCTCAATCTGGACTTCCTCAATGTTGACTCCGAAGCTGGCAATGCTCGCACCGTCTTCAACACTGCTCAGCCCAGCGCCATCTCGAAACAAAAGTCACCCGCCAACAAGGACTGGATCGAGAGTGACACGGATGAACAACTCATGATGTACATTCCCTTCCAGAGCTCGCTCAAGGTCCACAGCATCCACATCACTTCCTTCCCCACCGAAGGCGATGATGACATTGTTCGCCCTCGCACCTTGAAGCTCTACACCAACAAGTCAAACGTCCTGTCATTCGACGAGGCCGAGTCGATCCCTTCAACTCAAGACATCACTCTGCAAGAGTCGGATTGGGACGCCAAGACTGGCACCGCTAAGCTTGACTTGCGCTTCGTCAAATTCCAAAATGTCTCAAGTCTGGTCGTCTTTATCGCCGAGGCAGAGGGCGATGGCGAGAAGACAAGGGTCGACCGCATCAGGATCGTCGGTGAGACGGGCGAGAAGAGGGCCATGGGCAAGCTCGAGAAGATTGGCGACGAGCAGGGAGAGTAGACGACCCACGCCCATCTCGGACATGTACGCTACTGCACACCTCTCAGCCCACAGTATCCTCGTATAATTCGTCTTCCCTCACAAACCTTCGTCTCCGAAGTTCCTTGTGAGCGGTCGGCAATCAAACACCATCTTGAGAGCGGAGGACTACTCCAGACTTCGCAGACTGCCGGCGAGGTCCTGTGCCGGCGAGGTCGTATGAAGATCTACCTTAAGGTTGAGAGTTGCGTGATTAGCCAGGAGCACGCACTCTTCGTCATTTTACCGACATCGCCGGAGTTATCTTGTCTCTGGGGTAAAGAAAAAGACTCAGGTCCAGATTGTGAACACTCCCTCGGCTTGGTTTGCTCGAACAGGTCGTCTGGCGGGAGCGGGAAAGCATAACTCTGCTGTATAACGAACGCAATGACAATTTTGCCTTTTTCTCCCCTTGTCTCGTTTAGTCCTTCCAACCTTCGACACTTTTTCAGTGCAACTGTCTTTTTGAGCTTCGCGGAGACGAACCGTGGCATAAACTTTTTTGGTATGGTGGATTAACAGCACAATGCGTCAAACCTACGTCTGCTTTGGTGAGAAGCAGGGGGTATAGCAGGAATGCAATCCATTCTGCTATTGACTGTTTTTTCATCATCGATCGCCGTGCATCCACAGCTCGTCTATACAGGAAGGGTGCTATTGTTGAGTGAAATCCCAAAGCGCCAAGGTGGATATGTAGTTTATCCACAATCCTCCATGAACGTTTTGTACGTTTTTTGCACTCAATTCGCAATTGCGCACGCGAACTTCCGAGTATGTCTCAGCTATTAATGTTCAGGCACGCAAAAAAAATGAGAGTTGTACAGTTGCGGGAACCATGCGGGGCGGTGGGAAGTGTGATGTTTGGGAATGAGGCATAACGACATAAACGGGGATGGGCATACAAAATAACGCACAAAACTGCCTCTCCTCCACAGCAAGAAACGCGTCTCAGATATGCTTGTGTGTTTTTGCATTGGTTGTTTATCTGTGCCGTTTCATAACAACCGCCGTTTTCCACAACACGCGGCATGCAAAAAGAGGTATAGAGTTGCGGCTGTGTCTTATGCGGGATGCTTACGTCTTTTCTTGCTTGCTCTCTCTGCTCTGCAAACCGTTGTGGTAATGCAGAAGGAGGCTGAAAGTTTATCCCTAGGACAAGTCTGCAAATCACGGGATATCGCGGTCTCGTCGTGCGACAGGAATCGATTTCCATGTGGCGGTGCTATGGTGAGAGTGTAAAAAGGCGATCTTCTCTCGGACCGCACACGATGGTTCCCAAGGGGTGTCGTTCATCGTTTTGCCCAAGAAAAGCTACACCTTGATGCTGTCTCCTTCTCTCAAGCTTTTCGCGTAACTCATTCTGGAAGATCATTTGAGTTATGGTTTTTTTGGCAGCACGAAAGAGGATAGAGCACCAAGAACACAGAGTACGGAGTTCGATTCGAATTCTCGCTTCCCCTTTCTACGCCCAAAGATTCAACGACCGGAGTCTCTCCGGTTTGGATCACACATCCTCTGACAGGTCTCGGTAAGAGCTTGGTATGATAGCCTTGTGTACGCAAAGCATCTGATGACATGTCCTTTCCTGTCCCCGCGGACCCTCCTTTTGCAACTACCTTCCCAAAGCGAATGCCGCCTCGATTGAGAACAGCCACTGATATCACGTGTTCTGATTCGGCGACTCGTTGCTCGTCGCCTATATCTACCTCGTCATTCTCATGCAAGTCCCTTGCCGAATCTTCCGTGGAGAAATGCTTGTCACCTTTTCTCTTTTGCTCTTCTGCCCACGGAAAAGTATCTCCCCTCTGCGGGCCTTAGGGCATATGCAGGGACAACGGCAGCGAGACGGATCCAAAGAGAGGCATAAAGGCAAAGAGCAACCAGATGTGCTAGACTGTGGTCGAACAGCCCCGCCCTGCATAAGGGCTCGACCGAACAACCAAAAAAGACAAAATGCATTCAAATCTTGGATACGGTGCAAAGTCTATTCGGATCAATGGCTCATCACCATTCTTCGAACGGGAGTTCCTAGCGGTGTGCAGAGAGACCCAGAGATCACTTTTATGCAGGGTATAACTATGTAGCCCCAAAAAGTTTATTGAGGTGTGCCTGCTGTTTCAGATGCAAACAGATAAAGTCCGTTGCTTGTTTTGTGTACAAGGGAATCTTGCATACGTTTCTTATACGTGCGTGAAGATGATGAGCCCACGTGCTGCTAGCCCTTCTACTTCTTCGTCCTTTTTGTCATCTCCATCAAGCGGCTTTCCTTTTTTGCATGGCTTTGTGGATATGCTGCTATCTCATCATCGTACGTCGCGAAAAGGTGGAGACTTTTTGTACAAGTAGGAGAAGTCTTTTTACCGCGTGCTCGTGAATCGTGCAAACAGAGCGTCGATCATGATCGACAAGATCTATGCACGGCATCGGGACTAGACCGATTACAGCAAGTCCTCCCTCCAAGAAACGTCCATCCATGGCCCTCTCTTCTCGTCACCAAAAGACCTACCTATGCCAAATCCTCGGACTCCATCAAGAAAGATCCACAGAACCTACTGCAACGCGACTCGCAAGTCGCAGTACCCATCGTTAGACAGAGGTGCAATGGGCCGTCCCGTGCCTATCTTCCTTCCCCATGGGACTGGACTCTGTTGGACTTTTTGCTGGCGGCCTGCCCCTTACGCCCGTACAGCATTTACGAGGGCCAGTGGCTTGTCTCTTTTCCATCATACACATGAGCGACAAGCTAAACGAAAGACGCCAGAGGGGGGAACTGACTCCACGATCGCAAGTGACAGTTTTCAGCTTTGCAACGAACACAAACTTCCACAAAGCCATACGGGGTTTTCGTGTTCTTTGCGGCTCGCGTGTCTGGATCCCTCGTCAACACTGCGGCAATAGTTAGCAATACTGGAATCCATCCTTCGTGTATTGTAGGTGGTCCACCTTTACCAAGCCAAGAAAGGAAACGCCATTGACACATGTCGGACCAAAACATGGCCGTTACTTCTTTCGTTTATGCAGAAAAAGGTACGTACCTAATGGTGTCTTATTCTCCTACAGGCACAGCGACGTTTTGGCTGTGAACTAAACCCACAAAACATTCGCGATAATTAGAGCAGATCCTTCAAGCAACTCCACCTTTGCTCTGTGGGGTTTGGCTATCAAGGCTCTAAGACATTGCTCTCACGCGTTTTTTGCGTGATTTTTCGGATCCTATACTCCACAAAAAGAGCTTGTATTGAGGAGTATACTTCGCCTGTATAGATGAGGATTGAAGAGTGCATGTAAAGAAGAGAGAAAACTGTCACACTGCTCCACTTGCAACACTATTGTCAACTGGTACAGCCTCAACCTATTGCCCCTGATTGCCTGCCTGCTGTTCTTGTAACCTGTTTGCTATTTCTATGGTCCTCTACTCAAGTAGTGCAATCGATAATGTCCGTTGAGGATGGAGACAAGCCCATTCCCGCGATCAGAGAAGCGACATCAAATGGTCATGAAGGACTACACACACATACAAAGGTCTAGAGCAGTGGAGATACCATATGATCGGGGAGGGGAGCAGGAGCAAGCACGGCCGAGATATCACGAAGGATTCGAGCAAAAGAAGCGTGTAAGCGACCCCGACCTTGTTCGCACCAAACTCCACACGAATCCTTGGGGCCGGCGGCCGCAAAACAATCGTACATACAATACCTCGGGCCTCAGAGATTGTGGTTAGACAGAAACAATGGCGGGCAGGATTGCATGCTCGTCAATGTTGGCCTCCAAAGCTCGAATTCTCCACCGAGCAAAGCCGTCGATTGCGCCTAAACACATGTACATTACAAAGATTCCGGGGCCGCGGTGTGCGATCCGTAGATGTTGTGGTACAGCAGATGCAACCACATGGTACGTATCTTCTTCCCTTTCAGATCCTGCCCTTTTTTCCCCAAATTCCAAAGATTTTGATTTTTCCCATTCGCCACAGATCCTTCTCGTCGGGTATCTTGTTCCTGGATCAAAAGGTGGTACAATCCCAGATCCTTGGTGAAAGCCTGACTCGGTACCTTGCATTTGGGACCGACGGCGGCCTCTCTCGACAATTGTCAGATGCCGCGTCGGATATACAGTCTTGACGTTGACGTAGCGTGCCCTCGTGCGGCCAAGGCATAACATAATGACATGCAGCAAGCAAGCCTTTAGCCCTACCACGCGACAAAAGGCCCTTTGAAAACGAAAACCACACACATGCAACCATGGGTTGATGTTTGGCGATGAAACGCATCAGCTGAAAGGAAGTTTTCGGCCTTTTGCCCAGTCTCCAGATCTCAAGAGATCGAAGATCTGATGGAAGAGAGAAGAAAAAAGATGGAATGGCGTAATTTGAACGATTGGGTGAGATTGAGTGACGGACGGCTCGTCGCGCTCCCTTTTGCAAATCTCCCGCTTCTGGGCCCTATGCCCTTTTTTCGTATGCCCAGGGGGAAATAAAAAAAAATGCAGGAAAGAAGAGAGAGAGAAAAGAAAATGGAAAATGCGGCATGACGGTTCGGCGGCAGCAACGAGTCAAGCAGTGCGTCCAAGGTCTGGCTCACCAAGAGTGTGGGGTGTTTGAGAAAGCTCACCGAGAAGGAAAAATCGGAAGTACTTGATCCGATGGAGTGTCACTCCGTGTTAGGGCCAAGAGCATCTGATGCCGAGCAAAGCGAGAGAGAAAGAAGAACAAGATCGCTTCACTTGCACTCACTCCTTGACAAGGGGTATGCTTCGACAAACGAGAGTGTCACGCGAAATATTATACCTTTCCTACTCTACGAACCCCTTTGACATGTCTCCTCTGTGACCCCCTACAAACTCTCGCGGTGCAATTCGGTCAGGCTTTCGTGGACACGAGCGTGACTTGAGTTGGATCTTCGCTTCAGCCATCCGAATAGAGGAGCCGCCCGCTCGTGTGCCCAATGCCCTCACTCAACATGCAAAGAGGTTGAAAAAGAGGCTGGCCCAAGGAAATGCACCAAGCAGCGGCTGTCGCGGCCATTTTCGCTCGCTGTCAAGCCCGTAAAGCACCTCAAGGTTTTCGAAGAAGCTAGTCAGGGACAAACATCTTTCGAGAAGCGCTGTTGTGGCTGCCCCCGGTCGAGTGCGGACAAGTATGCTCCTGCTTTTGTTTGAACATTCATGTTTCCTCGGAGCGACAGGAGAAGTAGCTAAGCATGCTACAGCAGCATGAACGGTGGTAATGATAGCATTGCTACGTGACGGACTGTAGCGGCAGTGTTCGAGGTATCCACTTTCATTCTGTAGTACGAAGAGAAAGCATGGATTTTGAAGAATGTGAGGACGCTTCTGGGCACTATGGTCTTGCTCGGAGTCATGTCACGCACATCACCACAACTGCCGCGTCTCTTGCAAGAGTCAGTATGCTGCGGGAGATCTTCTCTGGCGAGCAATAGCGAGCTACATTCGGCAAGAGAGGAGATTTGAGAATTTGAGATTTTTTGGTAGAAGTGCGATCATCTCCCCGCAAATTGGCAATGTGAAACGTTCGTTCTTGAGCTGGACCAGACAAGTTCGGAAAGCTTGCAAAAGGTAAAAAGCATAATCAGAGACATGTTGCACGAGCTAGAGATTCATGGAGAAAGAGACAGAAAACTTGTTCAAAGATGTCAGAGGCCACTGATGGGCTTGATGTTGAGATTCAGATAGCTAAGAATCTAAGATAGCAAAAGACCGTTTTTCCCAGAGCTCCCATCCATGCAAATGCAGAAAATGCGCTGTACAGTACAGAAAAAGCCCGAAGCAAAGGGGGCTGAGAAGAAAGAAACCTTGCCCTAGGAAAGGTGTAAAGATAGACATGAAGTGAAGTAAAGCAATAAAGAAAAGGCTCGCTTTGCGGCTGGAAGCGCCAGAGGATATGACTTTTTGGCCTGTACTCTCGTCCAGAGAGACAGTCTTGCGTAAGAGTACAAGTCTAGAAGAAGCAGCAAACTGAAAGGAGGTTGGCGTGAGGGGTCGTAAGGCGTCAGACGTCAGAAAGAGAAAGATTGCTGGGCGGGAGACATCTAGTCATCGCGCTTTCTCTTCTTTTGCTGGAAGCTGTTGTCCTCAGCAGAGTCGTAGCCCGATTGGCTACCACTGCTGGACCCGGCGACCGCGGCGGCGTGGTCGAAGAGCATGGCACCGAGCTCGCTGGCGTCAGGGGACTCGCTCTTGGGGCGCAGAACACCAGAGCCAACATCCGGGACGTTGACGGCCATCTGGGAGGTCATGTCGCTAGTCATGACACCCATGACGACGGTGCCAGCACCGTGAGTGCGCTGGTGCTGGCTGAGGTTGTCGCTGCGACTGAACTTCTTGCCACAGTCGGTGCACTCGAAAGGCTTGTCGTGGGTGTGGAGCGAGCGGTAGTGACGCTTGAGGTGCTCCTGGCGGCGGAAGCGGCGCGAGCAGAGAGTGCAGATGAAGGTCTTGCTAGGATCCTCGGTGAGAGACTGCTTGCGGCCACGGCGGGTGGTCGAGGACGAAGAGGGGCCGGAGTGCGAGTGGTCGTCGCCAGAGGCAGAGGAAGACGACGACGAGGCAGCGGCGTTGCTGGGAACCGACTGGGGCTGGTTGTTTGCGGAGTGTGCGGCAGCGCTGTACTGGGGGGCCTTTGCGGACCTCTTGGCCGTGGTGCGACGGACGGGAGTCATGTCGATGATGGGACCCGAGGTAAAAGAGAACTCGGATTGGCAAGGGGAGAAGGTAAGGTCCTCGTCACTGAAGGAGGCGTCGGTGAAGCAGAAGTTGGAGCCGGCAGTGAAGTGTGAGTCAACGCGCTGGCGCTTGCTGACGCAGAAATCGTCCTCGACGTCGAGTTCAAAAAGAGGCTCGAATGTGGGGAAGCCGTGGTTGGCAGGCATCAACTCGGACGCGTCGAAGGTCTTGGAAGGAGTGAAGTCGCCCTTGAGTATTATCTTGTGCTCCTCGTCATCGCCGGCGCACAGGGTGGGCAAACAGGGGAAAACGTTGCTGGGGACGGTCAGAGTGCGGGGGTCACAGACGCTGGCGTCGTTGATGGCAGAGCGCGGGATGGGCGATGGCGAGGGCGACAATGATGGGCACGCTGAGGTCGACAGCAGATAGCTGCTGTTCTCGGTAAACGCCGAGGCGGGATGCAGGTACACTTCAGCTAGCGAGTCAGCCCGGGCTCTATAATTGGCCAATCCAGGGAAATTGCCCTCTCAATCAAACACGTACCTGGAGTCAAAGGTGGAGATCCTGACTGAGTCCACTCACCAAACATGTCGTCCTCACAGTTCTGCTTGAGCCCGTCGAAGGGGTTCATGTGGAGCTCGTTGGCAGGTGTGGGCATCATGTGGTAGTTGGACTGAGGGCTGTCGGCAGAGTTGAAGCTGGTGGCAGACAGAGTGGGAGTGGCAGGGCCGTAGCAGTCCGAGTCGAACGCCATCATCTCTTGCTGGAGCATGATGGTAGGCTTCTGGTGCTGGGGACGGGGGGAGGCGGCAGGAGTGAGCATGGCTTGCGAGATGTACTGAGGCTGTTGCTGGTACAGAGGAGGGCTGCGCTGAGAGTACAGGACGTGGGATGAGATGGGTTGAGAAAAGTAGTCCATGTTCTGGGGAGCCATGTGCGAGTTGTAGTGGAGCTGCTGCTGCTTTTGAGGAGCGTAGTAATACATGGGCGACTGCATGGGAGTCTGGGTCATATATTGGTGTTCCATTGGGTCTGCACAATTTCGGTTAGCCTCGAGGGTCCAAAGAGGCCGTGGTGGCTTCGACACGACGCTTACCCGATTGATTTGGGATATGCCGTGTGTAAATTGGGATTTGCGTTTGATTGCAGAAGACGAGTCGGTTTCAGAAGAGATATGAGAGGACGGATTGGGAGTGTGGTGGAGTGCCGGGGGCTATGTATAAGGTGCTATCGAGTCCAAGTGACGTCTGATGAGCAGCGAAAAAGAATGGTACGTCCAACGGGTTGATGGCAAAAGCAATGCAATGAGGGAATGGCCGGGTCGAATTGGTGTCTGAAACGACCTGTTTATGGCTGGGGGAGCAGAGCATACAAGTACTGATCGTCCAACTCGAAACTGGCCGCAGGGCCGGTGCAATCATGGCGGCGGATGGGGAAGCCTCGGACGGCTTGGTGGGTACCAACTGACAAAGGCCACGCCCATCTGCACCGGTCCAGCGAGTCTGTGGTGTGCACATACCTGCACCCTCTGGCACTCAGAACGCGTTACTCCCATGCCCCGTGCAGAGAGTCGAAGGCGCCTGTCTGTGCTTTGATCCCGACGCTAACACGCCAGCTTGTCGCTCGACGCCTTGTGGCGCGGCGTCGAGTCTATTTCCATCCGTCTTCGACTCTTATTTTTTTTCTGCTGGGAACGGCCATCACGCCAGCTAACCTAAGGCTGTTGATTCTAACGACGGCACTACTGCACCTCGAGTTGTCAATCGTAAAGCCTCAGGTCGAGTAGTCCACGTGCATCTTCCCGGGTGCCCTGCAGACCATCTCACCTGGTGCCCCCGAATTGGGCGCTGCATTTTCTTTGCCCCGATCGACACTCGAATCCATAACTGTTATACATGGCTAGTCTGTCAACAAACACGTCTTGTGTGCGAGTGCGCTTGCCGGCTGACCCTGCAAACCGTCTACGTGCTATCCACTCGTATCAAGGTCGTGCTGCTCGTCCGTTGCCCGTTGGTCAGCCTGGGTAGATACATGGCCGCTCCACTGGTTATCGCGTCTCGTTCTCCCACAGCAAACGCTCTCACATACAGACGGCTACGCGGCGGGATGCCCAGTGGCATCGCTGCTGGTGGCGTGCGATCCGTGACCGTCTGATATCTCCGTCATGCAAACGATCATCTTGCAATCGTCAATGACTCGGCCGTACGCAGGTGTGAAATTACCGATTTGCCAGATGTCCAGAATGTATTGCATGTACTGTACTGTACCTGCTTGGTCCTGTCTTCGGATTTGTCGGAGCTGACTTGAAATATGAGCGCTGCTGTTTGAGAATCGGGTGTGATTGTGATTAGTCTGTTGGCCAATGGCGCCGCCGAGCTGCGCATTTCTCGTCTGATTTACGAGGACTCGCTCGCCAATCAAAAGCATTATATCCCATATATCATATAGTAGTACATCATATACCGCATACCTGTCATCTTGGCCGCAAATGATTCGTATGGTCTCTCACGTGGTTGATGAGATTACGTAGACGGCGACAATCAAAATACATCCTGAAACGCGACAATCAGGTGTGGTGAAGTCCTTGTCGCCTGTGATTGGCTGTGTCCTTCCCCGCGCTTTGCTTCCGTCTTCCGATCCAGTGTTTCAAGCTGGCCCATTCTGAAGCTGGGCATTCTCGAAAGCTTCCACACACATAGCACACCTCAATATTCATCACAATCAAAATGATAGCGCCTGGTACCCAATCTATTGGCTGGGGAATTGGAACAAATTCCCTCGATATTCTTCATCCCTACAGACCCTGCTACAGACCCTTCCAACGTCGATCGTTAATTTCTGCAGACCCTTGTGCGCGTGTGTGCACCGCTCGGTTCTCTCTGCCCTGTGGAAATGATCCCACTCACGCCAACGGGCATGCCAGGTACGAGTACGCTCGAGGACAATTCACCTCACAGACTTTTCAACAACACTCCTCGGTTGGCTTTTCCGAATCGTTTGGAGCGCTCGGTGTGTCCTCCCATTGACTCTTCCCACCGTACTCCTGCTTTCAACACGCGAGTTGGAGTGCGGGCAGACTCAGGTCTACGGCAAAAGCTTCCGCATACTGGTTATCGTGCTTGTTACAACGGGGCAACGCCTCCCGAGGGTCTAATCAGCCATCGCCGATGGGCAGGATTAAGCTATACAAGCTATGCCTACCGTCGAGTCCCTCTTACTTGATCGTATATTTCGTGTTGATTATCAGCTCGTAGGATAAAATATCATCTAGAGCGCTTTCGGTGCACAAATCTCTTGGCTGTGCAGCAGATCAAGACAATCGACGGGCATAACTGCCAGAAACGGGAACACAACTGGAGTTTGACTCAGTCTGCGGGTTTAGCATGCCACAGCCGGTGGTACGGCTCTGACCTGATCTTCACAACCTTCCGATCCCGTTACGTCATGCTCTACCCTGGTGAGAGCCTGGGACCGTGTGAGATTTGTGTGGCTCATGCAGGTACGCGACCTAGGAACCACAGGGTCGACCAGAAAGAGTGCACGCCGAGAGCTGCTCGTCTATTCTGCCCGAGTGAGGCTGTTCTCGCTTCCTTCTCCAGACTATTTGACAAGATCTCACAGAAACTCTCGCTACAATGAATGCCGAATCGCTTTCTGATCTGTCAACGCGGCAATTTCGCATTGGGAATCACTCTCCGTGCGATACAATGCCATTTGTGGCTTTTATGAGGTCTAGTGCACTCTTTGATGATCGCCCCACAAGAGGCCGGGGAACGGGCTTAGTCTTCTTTTAGCCCATGCTTGCCGGCGACAAACTCGCCGACCGCGTCGGCTTGGTCAACTCGACGGATCTCCAGCCCGCATGGCACCGTTTCCAGCCCACACGACGTCGGTGCGAAAGCACGTGAAGGCGTGAATGCGGCGGCGTGCTCGTGCAGGACTCCCAAGCCAGATCGCCAAGCAGTCCTGTGTCTTATCCCTTATCGCGGGACAGCGGGCGCTGCCTCTTGCCGCACCACGCTTCCATACATTCAGGCCCCCTTGACATTGACAGTGACGGCTCCGCTTCGACAGGAGACACTTCGCTAGCGCCATGTAAGGTCACTTGCGCAAGGCCGAAACTACCCAGATCCAGGCTCCTGTCCACAACCTGCCTACACTGAAAAAAGACGTCCCCACTCGATACGCTTAACATCCTCGGGGAGCAAGTACCAGCACCTGGCTTTTGGGCTCATGCAGCCTTATCCTCCTGCCCTGTAAGGACTGACATGACCTGCTTCAAGGTCCAAGGAGGCTTAACACCCAGGAGCATTACTCAAATCGTTCGCTCTTGCCCCCAACCGATCTCTGCTCCTCAGTTCAAGCCACAAGACGTTACACTCCCATCCCCATACCTCTCCCTATACCTAAACCAAGGTCATTAGGCCGAGGCCTGGACGTTCTGTCTATACCTGCCAAATTTCAATCCAGGGGCAAGAGTTTATCGTCGTCAACGCTTCTCATCTCGCGCACACTGGTATTGCATGGGTATCACGAGAGTGTGTTTCTATCCATCCTTCTCAACAAATGGCTCATTGACAGAGTAAAGTTATGCGAAGAGAGGGGGTGGTGTTTACACAATGATCCCAAAGATCTCAAAGATCCCAATGATCCCAAAGTCTACACATGAATCAGTATCTGGAGTTTGGAAAGATACTTCTATTGCGAAAGCGAAAGCGATGATGCTCCAATGACAGCTAGATATCTACATGGTTCTGTCAATCCAGTCCCAGATCTTGGCAAAATATTGCTCATCGACAGGACTGACATCTCTCAGAACCGCAACTGATTGTTTGGTTCTCGCCATGTCGAACGGCAAGACGGTCGGTGCCGAACCTGTGTCTTCTGATTGGTGCTCAGGGGCATAAGCCCTCTTCCAATGGTCTAGAAGTTTATATGCGGGGTGATCGGCGCCGTCCCTTTCCTGCATATCTTCAAGTCGCGCTATCCACTTGGGCGGGTCCACAATGTCAAAGGCACATCGTCTCTTTAGCCATTGCAACATTGTGGGCCACTTGGGACGACGATGCTCGTTTAGCACATGCAGAACATGCGCGCCGTCTCCGCTCCCGTCGACGCTTGCTATTCCTTGCATCAAGGCCGTGGCAGCGAGGTCCACTGGCAGCCAGTCCAGTGTTTCCTTATCGAGGTTCGGCAGTGCGCCGGATAATTTGACACTGCTCAGCATCATCGGCCAGGCCTCACTGGTATTCCAGATGCCGTGTTGGGTGTCCCCTGAAAGTTGGCCGACTCTGAATATGGCAATGCGACCCTGGAGCTGCGAGCGCTCGTTCGCTTTGCTGCATATCTGTTCGGCGACCCACTTGCTGCGGGAATATCCCAAGGTGCTGGCGGCGTCTGGATCGTGGATAATGCTCTCAGGGATTGAGGTGCCTTTGCTGTACGCCATGACACTTGCTACGCTCGAGCAGTATGCGAATCTTGCGGGCTCAGATCTGCCGGACCGCAATGCAAGATTGATGAGATTTGTCACACCTGCATTGTAAACCGCGGTCAGTAGATGGTCTGTTTTGCTATTCTTGTGGTGATGCAGCCTTGCAGCTAATTCATCTAATTGCAATATAGAAAAACCTGGTTTCTGGGAGTATAGATTGCAAGAATAGCATTCCATGCATTCCATGCACCCTATGACCAGGTCTTCTGATACAGCGGTGAGAGCTTCAAACGAGCTGGTCACACACTCATGCATGAGTGGGACTGGGGGGATGACTTACTCGCAATGTTGTCCTTTGCAAAGCTGCGCAAACGCATGCGGAAATTGACACTCCATGCCACGTGCATAACAATCGAAACCTCTTGTGCAATCCTTTCGTAATCTCCACTGGAAAGGCCCAGGTGATCATCTCCTAGCGACGTTTGAAGGACTTCGACCTTGTCGTCGCTGTTTTCGAGGCCATCAAGGCCGCGTTGTTTGAGAGCCTTGTCGACCCGCTCGATTGAAGCTTGGAGTTCAGCTCCTCGGACGAGGCAGTAGACCTTTTTGACGGAATCGAGTTGACGGTAGAAATTCAGGAGATGAGCCCCTAAAGCTCCCGTTGCACCCGTCAGGACGATAACATCTCCTTTGTCGTTTTCACCCTGACCCTGCCCGTTGTTGGACGACGATGGGCTTCTGTTATCAAAGTTGGAATACTGGTCGACGAGTTGAAGCATGAGCTTGCGTTCGTCCTCCTCGTCGGTAAGCTCTTCGCCATGACGCTGCTTGACGACATAGTCTGTCAATCGCTTGACCGTGCCGCAGTCCTCTACCACGTTGAGCGGTAACTGTTTGGTCGATTGTGGGAGGAGTTGTCGAAGGCCGTATCTTATCTGCATACCGGCAACCGAGTCAACGCCATAAGAGAACAGGTCTGTGTTGTCTTCCAGTTTCGCCTTCTTCGGGACGATGGATTCTATCATCTCAATGATGACATGAGAAACCTTCTCGTCAGGCACGTCACCGACGTTGAAGGAACCCATGTTGGTGTATGCCTTGTCAATGTCTTGTGCAAAGCGGGCCTCGACCACACTTCGCTGGAGAGTACCTTTACTGCTCTTCTCTAGTGGCTGATCAAGTACTGGCATGGCAACCAGCATCTTCTTGGGTATACGAGCATGATCCTGACTTTCCGAGTTGAGTTTCTCGATGGCTGGCCAAATCTTCTGTACGAGGTCGTGGTCTGGAATATCTTGTGCCGTCTTTGAACGGAACAGCAGGGCGCCAGGGAACGGTTGTGCGTTTCCAAAGATCAGAACGTCATCCAGAAGATCTGCAGTAGCAATGGCGCCCTCCAGTGGAGCTGGATCAAACTTCTTGCCAGTGATCAGCGTAAGTTGAGAATCGGCGCGCGAGTGGTATCTCCAGGCATTTGATATGTCGTCGTGTGGTGCAAAGAGATCGGCCGTAGCAAAGGATCCATCATCACGGTTCTTCTTGGCCTGGACATATCACGTCAGTCGATACTTGGTTTCCAAGTTTGTGAAGAGACCTTACCATGTGTGGCCAACCTGACTTGATTACCAGTTCAACGAGATTGTCCTCGTGCTTCTCGAAAACAAGGTACTCGGCTCCTGCATTGCTGCGCAAGTACTGCCATGCCTTGTCTTTTGCATAGTCGCGGTGGGATGACATGAGGAAACCACACTCTGCACTGCCAAATCTCGAGATAAGATTGATTCCTTTGCCGACCATGCGATCTCCTACTTCATCTGGTAAAGCAGCACCACCAACACCAACAATATCCATGTTCTGGAGATACTTGAAGCCATGCTCATCTGCTTCCATCATTTGAAGCACGTATGGTACAGAAGCGAAGTATTTGACAGGGGGGAGACCTTGCTCTGTACTCTTGTCTGCTGCACCCAAGCACTTGATGACGTTTGCCGCAGTGATTGGTATGCCTTTACCAGGGAACAGCCAAATGAGTGCACCACTTGTCCATGCTCTAAAAGCATCTGCTACACCGCCGTGATACAGTGGTGTAGTCGTGAACGTTGCGCGTTGCTTTCCATCGGGAAACGAAGGAAGAACACCTGCACCTGCGCGATGCGTCTGCGGAATTGGCTTGGGCACGCCGGAAGAGGTTCCAGAGGTATGGTGAAGATATGCAACATCTGTCTCCTTGACTTCTGGGAAGCTTGTGGAATCGAATATTTCCTGAGCCATAACGTCCGACAGAGGGTGGTCTTTGGAGAATGGCAACTCAATAGCATGGAGTTCCTCACCATCGTCGCGGGCAACGTTTGCAGCTTCTTCGGACTGGGCTGCATATGTTTCGTCGTGGAATATGACAGTAGTCTGGCAGGTCTTGCACAGGTGAGCAATCGCTGCCGGTTGACACTGCGGTGCTACCAGGAGGACAGGATACCCCAATCGCATGAGAGCAAGCCACGTAAACAGAAACTCCGGAGTGCTTGGGCAGATCAATGCGACCGTATCCGAGTTGGTCAGGAGTTCCCCATGCGTCTTCTGCAGCAGAGCTGCGACCTTTTTAGAACCATGTTGCAAATCCGAGAAGGTCCAAGTCTTGCTCTTCCATTGGGAATCCGAGTTGGAGGGAACAGCAAAGCCAACAACAGGTTGGGAGGGTATGGCTTCTGCCTGGGAATCGATGAAATGATTGATGTTCTTAAAGTTAGAATTGGTGAGGCCCAAGGATTGCGCCTGCCCTAAAGTACACGTAAAGTACGTGGCAGCCATGTCTGTTTTGTGTCGCCAGCGGGATACGTAGTCGATAGCGAATTCGGCCAATAGAAAGGCACGGTATCAGAAAATGGTACAAAGCAGATTGTAGCAAGAAGAGTTATCCTAGCAATCACCAAACACACGCCATGATCTCACGATGTCGGAAAGAACGCGTTGAGGATGTTGTAATCCACTAGGAGCGCGTCATGAAGTCATCAATTTGGAGAGACACCAGCCAAGAATCGTGAGAGCCGCAGTTGGGCTGACATCTCCACCTCCACCTCCACACAGATACACGGACACACTCTTCTTTCTGGTCGTACGACGCACACAGACATCACTCAGCTCTTGGGAAATCTCTGCAGGCGCCGCGAGGTCACTGCGGAAGCCTTGCCGCCGCCACAAGTCGTGGGGTTGGAGAGCCAAATGCAACGACAGACAGTAATTCATCTTGAGAAAGTGATCGGATATTTATGATGTTAACAGGACGGCATCAACAGACCTTGTTCTCGAGATGCATTCCCAACCAACCTCGAGTTCAGCAATAGTGTAGACACTGCCTGCTTCGATCGATAAAACGTGATGCCGTGCCATTTATACCAGGGTTGTACCCTCGACGATATTGAATATCAACGACAACCATGTGGAGCAGTCACAACAGATCTCTGTACCGTTTTATTCGCATTCTACACATGCTTACACTGTCGGGTTGAGTCTCGACCTTAGCTTGTATACATCAGTGGCGCTGCTGTTCAGCAATACTAAATATGAATATATCTCTGCTTTTGATTCGAGCAGGCTACATGAAACCTATGAACAAAAGGTTGCGACGACCACAAGGATGCACAACTTACAGATTATATATGAGAGCAGTGAGCTTGATGCTATCTAACTGAACCCGATCAGGAAAAGAGATTCAGAACATTATTCTCAGTCTTGCTTGACCATCCAAGGTGTATGCTTAGCACAATTCAAAGTAAACTGTTGAACTTGTTGAGTAAAATTTGTTATCAAGCACGTACGGCCACAGTCAGCTGAAAACTGGGCATCCCGTCCGCTCTGCCATACATAAGCAGTTGAACGGCAGATTAGTACTACGGTGGGTGACCACGTGGGAATCCCTGCTGCTGTACGTTTTGTTCTTGCATCGAGGATATATCCTCTTTTTTCTTTTTCGCGCTCTTTATAACGAGCGACGGTTCCTGCCTACGAAACTAGCTTTGTACAGCATCGATTGATGTTTTGTCAACATCGATACCATCATCAAGCTCGGTAATTCAAACCTCAAGCCTCCAAATGTGTCAAAGAAGAAAGGCTTGATCACCCTTCCCGTCAAACAAGGCGGTGAGACTCTGCCGCGACTCCACATTTGTCAATTGCTTGCTCACTGTTTATTGTCAAGCATACTCTAGCTTGTGATCTAATGTGTCTGCTCTACATATATGGCTGGGTGGCTTCCGTGATCTTTCTACCGAGTGGTCGCAAAAGTCTCCACACGACAAGCTTCAAGATGACAAACTTGTACTGTTTGAAGATTTCTCTGGCTTTTCTGCTATAGCAAAGATAGGATGTTTCGCCGAGGACGAGTTGATCAGAGGTGCCCGAAAGATGGCACCTGGCAAGAAGGTTCCACTGTGGCTCACCTTTGCCGTTCAAAGCTTCCTTGATGTCCAGCATGCTATGGGTTCTCAGGCCTTGCGAGGAATTGCTGAGTAAGTGGATCCCAAAATGCCGACATCAATCGCTCTAGAACGATGTCCGGTAGTGATTTAAAAGAACCATGCTGATCTTGTCTGTACTCTAGGTTACAGACTGCCGCCAGTCATATCGATGCTTCCCTCAGACAAAATGCCAAGTTCTATGAGAATCTGCGTATCAACACTTGGGACGCCCGTAATGACCGAGTGCTGGGCCAAATCCAGAACATCATCGACACATGGATCAAGCAAGACAACGTGAAGAAGATCATCGAGGAGTCTCTTCGAGGAAATCCCACCATCGCTGCACAAATTGCTGGTGAGCCATTCAAGCTGCTTAAGCAGTACCCATCACTTTGTGGTATCTGGCTATTATCTTTGAGATACTTGATGCGGGATGCTAGCATTACCTTTTGCAACGCCTGGGGCTCGGTCATGTATACAGCGCATCTGTACAATGCTGTCCGGAAAGAGAAGCTCGTGAAGAGTATCTGGAGAGACATGGAGATGGTACTGTTGCTCCAAGGCAGCAACAAGATGTTTGTTGGCAATCGGCCCAAGCAAGCTGAAGGTATGTATATGGAAATGCTCGCCGACTTTGCGGTCTCATGTCAGCCCATGCTAACCACTGCTCAGACTATCTCAAGCGATTCACCCTGTGTATGGGCTACTAGTCACTTCCCTAGCCAAGAAAACCAGACAAATTGCTCCCAAGGCTTCGCCAAAAGGTCCTCGTGGTATGGAATTCGCATCCAAACTAGTACAACTATTTGTAGAGCGCTACCCCTACAACGGAAAGTCACTCTCCACTGATCTGGATGCCCTGGAGAAGTACGTCAAGAACCAGTTCAGCGACACCGAAAACTTTACCTTTGAGGCAAGTCCCTCGACCACCGAAACCGCGATACAGGTACGTTTTGAAAAAGACACGGGACACTACGAATCACAAATTCTCGAGACACATATCCATCTGTCCTTTGAGCAAGAGTAAAAACGCAAAAACAACACACAAGCTAACATCTCTTCTTACCTTGTCTCAACAGGCCGCAGAAAAGTTCAAGACTGCCTCCAAACTCAGCGCAGAAGTCTTCCTCGAAGGCCTGGCCAACACAATCCACTCCGAAGGCATGCAGCTAACCTTTGACCACTTCCGCCTGCACCGTTTCTGTTGGGTACTTCTCCGCAGCGTAAAAGACCACTGCGCTGACTCGTTACGCCAAATCTTCGGCCCCGAATACCTCGAGCGCGAAACGCAGTTGCCGTTTGTAGTCGGCTATCTGTTCATGTGTGCGTTCTCTGCGGACAAGGTGGGCAAAGGGGAGGGTGTGGAGGTGAGGAGTAGAGTGTTTCTTGAAGCTGCAGGGGCGATTGAGGAGATGGTCAGTACTGGTGCTGGGGGGAATTTGCGCGAGGTTCACGGAGCAGTTCTATCACCAGGCTATGGATTGGGATGAGCTTGAGCAGCTTCCACTGGATGCGTTTTAGGTGCAGTGCTTTTGCATGGATCCTCGTGTGCTTTTCGAGGCTGGGTGTTTTGATCAGTGTGATTACTGGTAGAGAGATTTGGTATACAGGTTCGGTTAGTACATCGCACGTGTCCTCTCTCTCACGGTAACATATAGCAATGTCATGAGCTACAAGAACACAAGAAATATCCCAAGGAACAGAGCAAGCCCCATCGAGAGCCCCAGACCCTTCGACTCACTAGATACAGGCTTGACAGTGGAAACCGGACAGCACTTTTTCTCACTAAAATCGAAAACTACGAACCTAGAAACAACCACCTCTCTATAATTAAAACCACCAAGTATAGTAACACATTATATAAGCAAGACTATATGTATCTTTCTATCTAGTTCCTGAATAAATAACTCAAGTACATCTTATAATAAAACCTTTAAGTATAAAAAGACAGAAACGTATATATAATGCTAAAAGCATTATAAAGACAAAGTGCTAAGTTAGAGTAAAAATATGTTTAATTGTTTTAGTTAGCTATATCTACTAACTTTGTTAACTAGTTATAGGTATATATAGTAAGGGTTTATATAGTTTTAGAAAGAAAGAGTACTATCTAGTTCCCCACCTATCTAGTTTCTACTATTAAGCCTATATAAGGTAATAGATATTTAAGAATCCATTCCTCTTAGATCTTTAGTACTACATGTAATTAAGTAGTAATATAAAATACTCATTCTACTAATGTTTAACAATATTGCTTGTTTAATATCTTTTCCCTTCTAGCTACTTGTTACTTTCATCTTGTGATCTTTTTATGTGCTAAAGTGCTTTATATCCTTATGTTTGACCCCTTTCTTATAGTATCATGTATAAATGTTATGAGCTGTAGAGACTTACAAAGAGATTCGAGACCAGAGATTTATATAAAGAAAGCCGTCGAAATAACGTATCTCGATGGATGTCACTTTGGATTTCGAAAGCATAGTGCATTTTTATAGTTATAAAGTGATGAACTTGCACACGTGGGTAGATCGTGCTTTTGATGTGTGGGTATAAATTAGCAGCAATCTTATAGGTCCCATTCGCGATCTCGTTCTTTGGTATGCTCTTCCTGTCCGACTTCTTTCTTCTTTCTTCCATCTTAGCCACTATTTCGCTCGCGTCTGTCTTTCGTGCTCCTCACATCTCGTTCTTAGCATCAGACATCCAAGCCCACGTCATCGTCTCAATACCCATCGTCCAATTCATCATGGTTGGAGTCGAGGTCTGAAGCAGACTCAGGATAGTTATACCACCACCACCACTAATGATTGTAACCAGGCTCCTCTTTGACCCTGAAATCGTGACGAAGTTCTCGAGCTCGCTTCTGTGAATCGACTAAATCTGTGCTCAATCCTCCGTAATCCTCTTCGAGTGCATACAGCCTTACGGCGGAAAGGTTCGACAACTGTGAAGTTGTTGCGAATGCGTCAAGGAGTTTGTCGACATGATACGTGTACCAGGCCGGGGTTCTATGGATGATGAGCTTTTCAATGCTCGTTGGCAGTATCTGGTGGATGTATTGTGGAATTGTGCTGCGTTGACCGTCAGGAAGTCCATGTCCACATGGAAGTAGCGCAGCTTGTCGAAAGTTTTTGAATTTAGAGACACTTCTTTCTCGTACTTGGGCATCCTCAACGTCAGATATTTTAGCATACCGGCCATGTTGGGGAGAGCATAAAAGTCCTTGGTATGGATGTATTCGAGCTCCTTGCCGTAGAGGTCGAAGGCAAACTTGGTGTTGATCTCGAGGAATCGCAATTTTGTGCATCGTTTCAGGAGGGCCCGGAGACCTTGACCACTAATTATGCAACTTACAAGTTGTAGATTGAGGAGAAAAGTAAAGGTGGTGATTTCCGGTGGAAGTTGCGAAAATACGTGGAGCCCACTGAGTCCTCTTTCATCGAATGAGGGGAGAAATGGCAGTGAAAGAAGAGTCACACAACTGTCCAGGTCAGTTTGGTGATCATAAAACGGCCATATACTGAGCGATGCGAGAACAGGAAGAAGCAAGGGTGCGATTATCGATTCGAAGCGGTACGTAGATTTGATAGCAGAGCCAGTAAAACTGCAACTTCTGCTTCCTCGTCGCCATCCCGAAGATACTCCTCCCAGAACCTTCTGATGTGAATACGCAGATGATCAAACCCTTTGAAGGGCGTTCACGAACACGGCAGAAGTCGTTTCATGCAAAGGCACTTTTTCGTACAGCCTTTCGAGGCGTCGTGGAAGATAACTTCTCTCCCTAAGCCAGCCAACGTGCAGTTGTTCGACTGTAACAGCAAGGTCAGCACGACAAATCAAGGTAAGGATTAGTTTCTCGAGCCTTGTTTTCTTCCGGATGGCACGAAAGCTACGTTCGTCTTGTTGATAGTACTTGTGCAGCCATCCAGAATCGGACTTCAGCAGTCGATCTTGGGTGGTGGATTGTCCGTACTTGACAAAGTTGCCATACAGCTAAGGCTAAAAGCACTCTATTTATCGACAGTATTGTGCACTTGTACAGCTACACTCGAGAAAAGACTGCCCACTCGACGTTTTCTAAAAGGTTGGAAGACGTACTCACTTTATCATAGACCGACGAGTAGTATGGCGACATCGTTGTCTGCCGACAACGATGTCGCCACTTACTTGCCATTCTCTACTAGTGTTTGTTGCCGAAGCTAGTTAGTTGACTGTTCTCGAATTTTTTTTTGATGGTTTAGTTCATCAACAACACCGTTAGTTCATTAAGAACAACAGTTTTCTACTTGAAGACTTTGCCGTCTGCTCACTCCTTGCCCTCAGGCTGGATGGATTCACGCCAGGCTTACATGGACTCGACGAGCATTTTATGAATTGCAAGGGATCATATTAACATGGACGGGGACGGGCAAGGCTAAGGTGGGAAATATACTTGTGGTGGTCATGGCGTGGCATAGCACACTCGCGCTGAATATCTTTTTAAACAGAACTCGTCTAAAAGCATCGCTCGTGTCAAATAAAACTCGGTCTCTGGGTTATGGTACCGACAAAAACGTCGCCACCCACTCGCTGCTCTCCGTGGTATTAGAGGCCGAAGCTGGGTGGTCGACTATTCTCGAATTTTTTTTTGATGGTTTAGTTCATCAAGAACACCGTTAGTCCATTAAGAACAACAGGCCTACTTGAACACCTTTCCATCTGCCCACTCCTTGCCCTCAGGCTGGATGGGCTCGTCCCAGGCCCACATGGACTCGACGAACTTCTTGTCCTCGGGGTTCTTGGGGTCGAGCTTGGTGAATTCGTAGGACTCGACGTCAGGGGCGACGTCGAAGGCGGGGAGAGCCTCCTGGCCACGGACGAGGAAGGCACCACGGACGATCGAGTCGTTGGAGGTACCGTAGACGGAAGCGGCACCGAAGATGTACTTGCGGGAAGCCTCGAGACGGGTGAAGAAGCCACCGATGAGGTTGGAGGTCATGAAGGTCATGGTGAGCTCATCGTTGTACTTGTAGTCCATTCTCCAGAGAGAGTACTCGTCAAAGTTGACGTTCTCCCAGAACCAGGGAAGGGCAACCTCACGGGTCTCCTCGTTGGAGTACTTGCGCTTGAAGTCGTCAATGGCAAAGGTGGGGCGGCCGAGAGCCTCGATGGGGTGCTTGGGCTTGGGGGCGGCGGGGGCCTCCTCGTCGTCGTCGTTGGCGGCAGCCTTGGGCTTGGCGGCCTCCTTGGGCTTCTCGGCCTTGGGGGCAGCCTCCTTCTTGGGGGCCTGGTTGGGGATGGCCTTCTCGATGAACTCGAGCTTCTCGGCAACGTCCGAGTAGATGGACTGGTTGGTGACAGTCTGGAACCAACGGGTGACGTTGGGGTTGTTGCTGCGCCACTCCTTGTCGAAGAAGTACTGGAAGCCACGGGAGATGATGCCGGCGGCGAACAGGTCGGCAAGAGTGAGGCGCTCACCAACGAGGTAGGTGTTGACGAGGAAGTGGTCCTCGAGGGCACCGACGGCCTTGGCGGTGGCCTTCTGGGCGTCCTCGACGGACTTCTTGTTGTAGGGGTCACGGCCAATCAGAGGGCGGAACCAGCCACCGAGGGCGGTGAGGACCTCAGTGTTGGCAAAGGACATCCATCTGAGGATGGAGGCGTAGTCCTGCTTGGTCTTGCCGAGGAGGGTGGTCTTCTCGTTCTGGGAGGTGACTGTACGGCGGGTGCGGTCAGCGAGCTGTCGCAGCTGGAGCGGGATTGGAGGAAAGTGCAGGAGTGAGGGGTAAGGGTGCATTCAGATCAAAAATAATTCTCAACAATAGTCTTCAGACAGGGATAACTGTTTGATAATATGTCTCATCATTGCAAGGGGAGGAGTGTTGTGGGCGAAAGAGGGGCGATTGGAAAACATACGGTAGATGGCAATGGCAATGCACTCGGTGAGGACGTAGCCGTCGGCACCCTCGAAGGTGGGGACCTTGCCGAGCTTGTTGAGCTTGAGGTACTCGGTCTCGACACCCTTGGCAGGCTCGGTGTGAACAATGTCAAGGTTGAGGCTGTTGGCCTTTGCGACGGCCAGCAGGGCGGTGGTACGGGGGTTACCCTGGGTGAGGTGTTAGCTGAGCTGCAAACAAGGCACAGGTGGTGGCAGAGCAGAGAGAGAACAGGTGGTGCCAGAGAAGAGAGCGAGAAACATACCGGGTAGGTGTAGAGCTTTCCGAAAGAAGACATTGTGAGGGGTATGTGCAACAGATGAGAAGGAAGCTACACAGAGGGGGAGGGATGAGGTTGTGAAAAAGAAGAGCGCGAAGAGCGGCGGCGTTGAGCTTTGGGCACCCAGTCGGATTTTTAGCGACTATCCTCGGCTGTTTCCGCCAGGGAAGGAAGTTCGCTGGACCAGAGTGCCTGCCGTGACAGCGACACTGAGGTCTCTACTCATCATCATGGAGCTCGGTGCACTGCGGTCAGGCCTGCGCGCCGCCATCGCCTCGTTCCGCCAACCCACCACAAGGAGATTCCCCGTCTCACAAACACAATTCCGCCGTCTGGCCTCGACCACCTCAGACACTCCGCTGGGCGACATCCGCGCTGCCCCTCCGATCGACTTTGGCAACAAGGACAACGCCGCCGCTCCCGAAGAGCCTGCCGAAAATGACGACCTCGAGGGTGGCCGTAGTGTCGCTGCCTATACCGCCATGATGGAGCGTCTGCGCATCGTCCCCGCCTCGCCCTCGTACTTTACCGGCAAGCCCGACTTCACCGACGACCTGCTGAAACTCGAGAACCTGCTGCGCAAGTACCAGACACTGCCCGTCCTGCCCACCGGACACGCTCCCCGCGTTGCCTGGAAGACTCTGCCCCAGTACAAGGTCAACAGCAACGAGCCCGTCAAGGCCGCTCGTTACACAAAGATTCTGCAGGTCCTGCAACGCTTGAACTACATCCACCCCAACCTCATGCCCGAAGAGGTCTCTGCCATGCTCCGACGCTACATGCGTGATGTTCAGCCATTCCACAACCAGCCCAAGCCTGGTCTTGTCGACGAGTACGGCCGCGCCAGAGGCGTCGGCAGGAGAAAGAGCAGTAACGCTGTTGCATACCTGGTCGAGGGTGAGGGCGAGGTCCTGATCAACGGCAAGCCCTTGACCCAGGCCTTTGGTCGTCTGCACGACCGTGAGAGCGCTCTCTGGGCCCTCAAGGTCACAGAACGCATGGACAAGTACAATGTCTGGTGCGTTGCTAGAGGTGGTGGTACTACCGGCCAGGCTGATGCCATTGCCCTGGCCGTGTCCAAGGCTTTGATGGTGCACGAGCCGTCGCTCAAGCCCGCTTTGAGGAGAGGTATGTTGAATTCAAGAGCTGTCCTGACATGTTACAGTAGTGCTGACTCTACTTTGCAGCTGGTGTCGTCACAAGAGACCCCCGTCGTGTCGAGAGAAAGAAGCCCGGAAAGCTCAAGGCCCGCAAGATGCCCGCCTGGGTCAAGCGTTGATCCTTGTACTACTATTACATTTCCCTCGCACACTGTATATTTGTACAAAATTCACAATGTTCCTTTTCGAAGAGCGTCTCTTCCTCAAGCCTTGCGCTTGGGTCTCTGCTTCTGCGCCTGCTCGCACAATTCCCTCTTGGGCAACTTCTCCAACCAGCCCTCCTCCCTCTTGACCTTTCCAACCTCGAAATAGTTCTTCCCCGCCTGACCCTTGAACATGCGACTCCAGCCCTCGATAGTATCCTGCACCCTCTTCTTCGCAAACCTCGTATCCCTTTCTCTTCTCAACTTGGCCTCTGCCTTGCTCGGCGCATCGTCATCCACAGGGATATAAGTCAACTCGGCACCCCTGGTATCAGGCGTCAAGTCCTCTTGGAAACAGCCAGTGATAAACGCGCGCGTGGCATCTCTGCCGGCGAAAAAACTGTAACTGCCTCCAGGGCCGTAGACGTGGCGGCCGGCGCTGACGTCGTAGATTGTGCCGTTTAGCGCGATGTAGACGGGTTTGCTTGCATCGCTGCCATCGTAGGCAGAGAGTTCTTTGTCGGTGAGTTCAATTGGTCCTTTCTGTTTCGCTCTGTGTCAGTCGTGGAGGGGTAGTGGGGAAGGGAAGCAAGCGTACGAGCCACGAAGCCACGACGGCTGGTTTCGAGTACCAGGGCCGCCAGCCCCAGGTCACGGACGAGGAAGTGACAAAGTAGCTCAGCGTGCAGTTGAGCAGCAGTATACCACCCAGTATGCGGAGTACATCTGTGACGCTGAAGCTCGAGGTCTTGTTGTTGTTGTTGTTGTTGTTGTTGTTGTTGTTGTTGTTGGCAGGTTTTGTGGTCTTTGGAGAGGGGTCCACGGGTGCGAGGGTGGGGTCTGCGGTTTTGGCGCGCTGTCGTACTTCTGCCATGTTGTTTTCTTGCGATTGAAAAGGTTTCTAAAAGATTGAGGCAGAGGATGGAGGAGTGATACAGTGGAGGGAGAGAAGCACAATAATGCCAAGGCCGAGTTGCTTTCGGCTGTCTTTGCTCCGGATGCCTCGTTCGTCATCAACAAACGGCTATCTCTGAACTTTATTTCCCTTTCCTACATGCAATGCCCGAATACAAACTTGCAACTGACGAGGCCACGTCACTTGTGTTGATGAAAGATTTGTGGTGAGACTTGTTCATTGCATACCGTGTGGGTAAAAGTATCCTAAGGATTCCTCAATATTGTCGTACGAAGATCGTGTGTCCAACCACCTTTCTTCATCGCGAGGATGACAACCAACGCAAAACCCTTAACAACAGCGCAACAAGCAGACAAATCGGAAACCCAAGACAGGCTTTTTGGACTCGGTGCAATCTGTCGTCCATGACCCCTCGCCCCCTTTGAAGTTGAACATCCTCTGCCGGCACTCGAAATCCTGACTTTCGATATTGCCTTTCCTCTCGTACATGAACACAATGTGTAGTCTGCAGAACCAATACATCACTCGAGTGATCCGAAGGCGAGTATGCAGGATTACAGGTGCCCCAACCCCATGGATCTCACATCCTTCCTCCAAACCAAGATCGTAAACCCGTCAGACATAATCCGAGTCCAAGGCAAAAGAGCTCAGTAGTCGTCATCTCAAGTCTCGAGTCTCGAGTCTCTGAATAGTCGATTGACATGCTCAGTAGTAAACCCGGTAAGAGTCATAAGAAGCCTGCAGCTGCTGAAGGAGCCCTTGCACGCCCTTTGGATGTTGAGAAGGTACAAAGGCCGGAGCCTTGGGATTCAGTTTCGACGACGACGTGGTGGTGCTGGCGGCTTTGGGGGCAAAGACAACTGCCTTTGCGTCGAGGGAACTGGATGATGGCATGTTTGCGTGTGAATTTTGGCAGGATGGGTTTCTGAAGACTGTGACGAAGGATGTGGATGACGAGGAAGACAAAGAAGAGAAAGAGGAAAAATGTCTTGATATAGCAACAAGATGACTGGCATGGAAAATTTGCAAAACCATGTGCGAGCGGATTGCTTGTATATGCGTTAATTTTTTTTTGTCCTTGGTGTTAAGCAGTCGAATTGTGCTGTTTGAGTGGGTGAGAACTTGCTCATCCCGTATGCTCTCGCGTGCTGCAATGCTTCGGGGTTTCCAGACTCTATTCCAACTTCATCCCATGTTGTGATGCGTTTGCAGATATTGCTGACAATGCAGACTACCCTTGAAGAACAAGGTATCAAGCCCCGAGACTCGCTGTTGTATCAGTCTCTCTCTTTCTCGGAGTGTCTCCGTTCGGGAATAAACTGTGCATCTTTATGGTCTTGAAAATCGCTCCAACTTCGCCACAGAATAGCGGCTACGTGTGCCAGACTTTAGTGACCTGGTGCGGGTTGCTAAGTTGGTCAGCTCGTTGGCCGCCCACGGGTTATTGTTGGCGAATGCGTTCGTCATATTGGTCATCAGGCTGTGGTAGGCCGTCTCTGTGCCGTTGAGAGCGAAAGGTCAACAGCATGAGTGGCGTTGATTTTGAAGTTGGAGCGAGTCGTTCTGTTACTCGACTCACTTTTGTCGAAGCGAAAAAGTCGCAACTTCAAGCAAGGCTGATAATCTCGATGTGAGCTGGTCCAGTGGTGTGAGCAGCGCTTTTGGCAGCGCTTGATCTCTGCATGGAGTGATTCGCGTCCTCCTCATTATCCAGAGCTTAGCGGTCGTCTGATGGTCGACCGACAGCGTTTCTATCGCGATGAAAGGTATAGTGGCCTGTTGTATCCTTTTGTGGTGCGAAGAAATCTTCTGTGCCTCGATCCTGTGACAGCAATATAATTGTTCTCCAAGAACTCTCATACATACCAGTGACACAGGAGTCTAACAAAAGAGGATAGCCACATTGGCAAGACAAACCCCCTCTACTAAGGCTTAGAGCCCGTTCGAGGGGAGAAAGAAACCAGTGGTTTCGTTTCGGTTGGCGAGTGGTTGGAGCGTCATGGCTCTAATCATTGTCGGCAATGAGGAGGATCGAACCCATGGCCTGCGAGATAGCCATCTGGGCTGGCAGCAGTGCCAACCACTAGACCACCACCGCCTGGCGATAAAGCGATGATGTTGGGTGAAGGGACATGAAATTTTGTGCCATATATGGTCTGGACTCTTCTGTACTGTCACACAAGTTGAGTTCCCCTCTCAAAGACGACTGAGTGCCCCTGAATGGTCAATCTTGAGCTCGTGGTCAAACAAGAGTTGGCGAATTGTTACTGGGTCACCGCCACTGTCGTCAAGGCGATGGATGTGAGATAGTGGCCGCAATTCGCTGTATATGGAGCATCCCTGGGAAAGTTGGTTCCATCCGTTCAAAGAGGTCTTTCCATGTTTTCCCTTGAGATGCACCAGCACAGCCGCTGCGAAGAATCGCGAGAGCAGCTCTTTGCCTGTTCCTTCTCTTGCTGTTCCGGCCCAACCATGCTCACCACTTACCCCGTGTGTGTTACGCCCAGTCCGTCGCTGCAATATAGAGCGCTTTGAGCTGTCAAGTCGCAACACCATCCTTGTATTAGAATTGTGCCCAAGAAGAGCTGACGAAACAATGGCTCTCGCGAGATATGGCTTTGTGCCTCAGGAATATTGTGCATTGCCACAGCTGTACACGTGTGACAGACTTCAGCACACAAGGCGGATCGAAAAAGGTCCTACAGTGTACCAGACTGCATTTACTTGGAGGGCTTGGGGCAGTTTGCAGCAGACATCAATCTGTACCTGCCTTTCAGTGTATGAGAGTCTGTGATATGTGTAGGTGTCAGAATACACGATCATCTTCGGAATAGAAAGTTATCAAACCGAGAGCCGATAGAAGACAAACTTCCAGCTGTACATTGTTCTTTTTGAGGAGATATTGTGTAGTCTTATAGCTCATAAATCACTCTGTACCAAGATAGAAGGAGGGAGTAGAAGCATTTCAGCACATCAGGAGGCAGTAAACATCAGGCCATGACGAACGATGATACCCGCCGCTGGTTTGGTAATATTGGGTACAAGAGTTGGTTGCCAACTTCAGTCGTGCGGGTTGTTGCGAGCATCTGATGAACGACAAGAGTGAAGTCAAAGATGGGCTGCGGTCTGGATGATCGGCAAAGCACTTGCCCAAAGAGCTCAACGATGATGGTCTGAGCACTAACTGCAAAAGGTAGGAACCAACGATGCAGTTGAGATTGAGGATTCCACCGACTCGACATCTGAATTACACAGAACCAGCATCTAGCAAAGCTGAATCGCTTTCTGATGTTCTCGTACTTTGTCAACTCGGTTCCGGTTGATGGAAACTCAGGCCGGAGCATTGAGCTGCGACGTCGGAGAGTATCGAGAACAGCCTGACATCTATGTAACCTCGAAACGAACACTCACGAACACTCACGAAGATGTGTTCGGCAAAGGTTTCTCGATTTCCTCACTGACCGGTAGATCCATCCCAGGGAACATGTTGATCACCTCAAATCCCCACCTCGCTTGGAAAAACGAGGCTGGTCGAGGCGGTTTGTTCAATCAATTTTGACGACCTGGGGGGATCCTTCGCGTTCTCCCACCTGCAGCATGCCGCGTCCTGGGTCCACGACGACCTATCGTTCCAGCATCCTGGTACAGACTTAGAACGCAAAACACAACAGGCATGTACAGGATAGCACGGCTAAATAACAAAAACAGCATGGACTGATAAATGATCAAAATATCGTGGGAATGTCAGGGTCAAGTATAAAGGTGTGGTCGCTTTCCCTTTCTCATCTAGTTGTTCCAGTACGGCAAACCTCTTTACTATCTGATATGAAGACTGGATTGATCTTTGCAGTCGCTGCCTTGTTGGCTGGCACCAATGCTAGTCCAGGCCAAAAGCTGCCTACATCGGCATCGAGCGACATCCAGATTGCTCAGGAGCAACTGAAGATACTGGTCTCAAACGCCAAGTATATCATCAAATCGGCCAAGCATCCCTTCAGTTCGACCTGCAAGCCTGGCAACGTCAAAGTCCGTAAAGAGTGGAGCACTCTTTCACCTAGAGAACGCATTGCCTACACCGACGCTGTCCGCTGTCTGCAGAAAAAGACTGCCAAATCGCCTGCCTCCTGGGCACCTGGTGCAAAGACTCGCTACGACGACTGGGTAGCGACACACATCGATCAGACCCTCGAGATACACTACACTGGCAACTTCTTGGGCTGGCACCGCTATTTCCTCTGGGAGTATGAGCAAGCACTTCGCAGCGAGTGTGGCTACCAAGGCACACAACCATACTGGAACTGGGGTCTCTCTGCCGAGACCGGCATGGAGCAGAGTCCCGTCTGGGATGGCAGCAAAACAAGCATGAGCGGCAATGGCGCCCACATCAATCAGACCGGCCTCGATGTTGTCCTGGGCGGCAATGGCCTCCCTCCAATCTTCCTTCCGGTTGGCAGCGGAGGTGGCTGCATTGAGTCTGGCCCCTTTGTCAATATGACTGTAAACCTCGGTCCTGCATCACTTACTGTGCCCGGCAACATCACCGTCGTCAGCCCTGATGGCCCTCTATCTTACAACCCTCGCTGTCTGAAACGCGATCTAACTGATGAGCTCAACTCGCGCTTTGCAAACTTCACCGCCATCGTTGATAACATTCTCGCACCAAAGACTGTCTACGATTTCCAGATGCAGATGCAAGGTATTCCCGGCACCGGCAACATTGGCGTCCACGGTGGTGGCCACTACTCCATGGGCGGCGATCCTGGTCGTGATGTGTTCACTTCTCCGGGCGACCCAGCTTTCTACCTCCACCACGGCATGATCGATCTAGTCTGGACAGCGTGGCAGATGTTGGATCCTGAGAACAGAATTTACGGCAAGGATGCCATTGCCGGTACAAACACTTTCCTCAACCAACCACCTAGTGCCAACACGACATTGGACACGGAAATCAGCATTGGCTGGGCGGGAAGGGGTGTCAATGTTACGATGAGGGATGTCATGACCACGGTTGGTGGACCATTCTGTTATGTATATGCTTGAGTGGTGGAGCTCTCACAGCCGGTGCTAAGACGACTTTACACCTCCGTGTGCGAAAGACTGTCACAGTGGAGCTATACAAATACACAGTACTTTCCAAACCAGAAGTGTGGCCATGGAAATACTTTGAGATGATGTCTCTCTGTGAACATCACTCAGTTTTGGGAATGTATCGTGTATCTCTATAGCTTAGAATATCATTCTCTGCCACCAAGTCGGGAGCGGTCATTCTTTGAGATTGTGATAGTGTTTCGCACGCTATAAAAGAGACACCCCTACTGTTCCATCACGTTTCCTTTCCTCATCCTTTCACCGCACATTCCGCCAACAACCAGCTACAGTCGGTTCCCAGCAACGTCACTGCCTACCCCTTCTCTTCTTCTTTCGACTGTCGGCAGCAACAGCACACCCAGCAAGGCAATCGCGTCCCTAACCGTACATAAAACCACTGTCGTGTTCTTGTATTCGTGATGGTAGGAGCAAAGGTTGCGGTACTGCAGAACTATACCTAATACCTATGATAGCAAGACGAACACGATCTCTCTATTTGCTAAGGCTGTTGTTACTAGGGAGGGGATGCATACTAACCTTTGTGTTAGGTTCTCGGCTAGTGGAGGAGTTCTGTAGTAAATAGGTGACTTAAGAATCGTCAAAAAGAAAATCTCTAATTCTACATGGAAAAAAAAGTTGTTTTTAGATCTCCCCGTGTGCTAAAGTATACAATGCGTGTAAATTATAAAAATGCATGATAGTCTTGAGAAACAGGGCAAGATCCACTGAGAGGTGAGATGCTATCGGCTCTCTTTGGCTACGCCCCTAACTGGAAAACCCTTTCTGTCTTTTTATAGTTTACACATTGCTCGACGACTTTATGGGAGGATGACGAGAGAGATGGATGAGATGTGTTCCTACAAAGGTGTGAGTTATGCTGTCTAAGTATGCCTTTCTCGAATGCAAACGACACGATGCAGTTCCATCCCTTGTAACTCAGTTCTATCGGCTGGTCTGACAACCAGAGATACAATCTACTCATCTCCAGCCAATCTCTGCAAGCCAGTCCTGCCAGCCAGTCTGGCTCCCAAGCCACCGCCCTGGCCCATGTCAGCCTGACTCCTCAGTTGACCAACAAATTTGCCCTTTTCGCTTCTCTTCCTGTCATCTTCTTCTTTTTGTCTGCGATCGCGTTCTTCCAGCTCGGCCAGACGCTTTCTACGATCAACTTCGAGTTCCGTGGCATTAGATTGCATGGCTGCTAATTTGGCCAAGCGTTCAGCTTCACGATCCGGAGAAGCTGGGCGTTCTTGTCTCGTGGGGCGGTTGTCATCCCTAGAGGGTCTAGGTGGGCGGTCGTCTCTATCGTTTTTTGAAGGTCTAGGACCACGGTTGCTGTAAGGCTCATAGCTTGGTGATGCACGACGTCTGGGTGAGGGAGATCTTCGCTCTGTTCGTGATCGCGTAGGAGAAGGTGAGCGACGCCTACTGTCCCTATCCCTGTGCTTGCGAGACGGAGAACGCGAGTCGGAGCGTCGTGGACTAGGATACGATTTGCGTCTGGTGCGCGAGTCTGGGGAGCGTGAGATGGTGCGACGATGGGGTTCGTGTTTGCGGGAAGAACGTCTGTCGTCGTCGCGTCTGTCATCGTGGCGTCTGTCATCGCGTCTTTCGTCTCTTCTCCTGCGTTCAGGTGATCGTGAGCGTGAGTACGAGGGCGAGCGACGGCGGTGTGATCGGTGCTTGTGGGATGAGCGTCTCTCATCGTCGCTATAGTCGTCGTGACGCCTGCGCTTGCTGCGGTGTTCGTCGTCTCTATGGCGGTGCTTGCGATGGCTTCGCTTAGAGTCATCTTCTTCCTTGCCGGCAGCCTTGAGCAGAGCGCGGCGCTTGGTGGGGTCGCTCATCATGGCTTCCAGGGCGGCCTGCTCTTGTTGCTTGATGGCCAACATGGGGTCGTTGCGCACTTTTGCCGCAATATCCTTTTGGTTGTTTGCAATCTGCAGGGCCGATGGACCTACGGCAGCCGCTTTCTGCATGGCCTCGGTCGCATCTCTTTTGACAAGTCCGTCCAGTCTTCTCTTTCCGAGCAAGTAT
This sequence comes from Aureobasidium sp. SLJ-2021a, assembly GCA_019677095.1. Classification (NCBI taxonomy): domain Eukaryota; kingdom Fungi; phylum Ascomycota; class Dothideomycetes; order Dothideales; family Saccotheciaceae; genus Aureobasidium; species Aureobasidium sp. SLJ-2021a. The sequence goes on along the minus strand of JAHRBU010000009.1, from coordinate 75,004 downwards.
GCCTCCATCTCTTCGGTCGTTCCCTTCTGACCGTCGGCGGGACCGCCGTACATCCAGTCTACTCTATCGACACGCTTCCTGCCGCCAGCGGCCTCCTGCATCTGTTGTAGTTCCTGGATCTGACGTTCTTCGGCGCGCTCCTTGAGGACCTGGTCGATCTTCTTGCGCTCGTCCAGTGCTTTCTTCTCTTCTTCCCAGACGCGCTTCTGGTTGGACATGAGCACGGGGTGCCATGACTTTTTCAAGTTCAGATCGCCACCCATCTTGCTGCCTTGTTGCGCGCTGAAGAGCGCTGCGACTGAAAAAGCAGAGGTTTGTTGACGGCGGTTATGAAAGAGGGATACGCGAGTGTTGTTTGACGGTGTCGACTTGAGATGCTGTCGCGGGCGGAAGGGTGATGAATTGGAGGTGAATGGAAAGAAGGTTGCCCTGCCGTCGTGAATGGAGGAAGTCACACTCCGCATTCAGCGCCAAGACGCTCTATACAAATCGCGACTTCTCTCATCATAGAGCTTTTGAACCATCACCTCCTCAAACATCAACACACACCACCTTGGTGGCCACGGCAAACAGCCAAGATGCGGTCAAAATTCATACGAGTCGTATGCTACCACAGAGGTCGATATGAAACTGCCGTAATGCATTTCCACCCAACTCAACTCCATCTGTTCAGACCGACAGTCTGCTTGTCAATATCAGTCAGGAGGCCGGCATGATTGGATGCTCTGGAAAAATATGGTTGAATTGTATTCAACATCGCATTTCAATTGGTGTCACATGGTTGAGCACTCTTCAATCGAGTGCTCATGGTTGTCCTCACACCAGCCTCACAGCACTTTCGAGACCAAGGCCATCTGCGTGAGGAAGAAGTGCTTCACAGGATTCGAGTCGACTTTGAAAGATTCAAGCAGCTGATGGTTCGATGAAGGATCTACTCACAACATGCAAGGACTTGTCTTACAAGTTACGACGCTCTAGTCATAATATTGCTTGTAGCAGAAGCCAGTCATCATGAGAGAACATCTCAGCCATAGACGACGAGTTCGTCAGTGGAAGGACCGTGGTTATCTCTGCAAACAACACCTCTCCGATCTCAATTCTCAGTCAAGCAAGCCATCTTCCAAATCACAACCGACTCCTTTGATGGCACAGCCCAATCTTCCAAAAGCTCGTCATGGAAAACCCGCTTTTTACCGGCCAAAACCTCGTCAGATTCTCGCGTCTCAGACAAAGGTTCCTTGGATCGAACAAGGAGTGCTCTCCGAAGGGGGATTTCCACCCACGGCACTTTCATGATGGCATCCAGACCACCACCCAACCTTGTCCTTGCTCATCTTTAACCCTTTTCAACCACATGTGCCTCGTTTGACTCGTTTCACGAAGATCCGGCATGCGCACATCTTTTTTGGTATCAAAGCACATGCGAATCGAGAGGGTCGTGAGATAAGCTCAACACACGACAGGGCCGAAGCGATCTCACCGTCTTGAAACCGTCTCGATACTGCTGCCCCGACCAATGGCAGCAGGCAGATTCAGAGACAGATTCAGGGACCAGACCGATGACATCAACAAGCCTTCTTCCCCGCACCCCGATCGTGACGCCAAAGTCTAGAGGTCAGCCTTATCGTGGGGAACATTGGACCACCACTTGGGTGACAAGCCGTGACTTGCTAGGGACCAGCCCTCTTCGGTGAGGGGCAACAAAGTGAAACGGCTCGAGAAGTGATGACCATTGGACTGTGCCGGATTGAGTTCAACACCATGACGACGAACTATGTGTCGATGGCTTGACCGACGCTGCGATCCTCAGGAAGAATCACGAGAGCACCACACATCCAGCGGAGTGGTCGAGCAAACAAAGGAAAGACCTGACGACGGGTGGTGGAAAAGCTCCGACTCCGATGGCATGACAGAGCTCCAGAGGTAAGCTTCCTGAGGTAGCACCACAGGTATATAAGAGTGTTACACCCCGCCCATCAGATCTTGGTTTATCCATCAAGCATATCTTCTCATCAAAGCATCACTCTCACACTACAAACAACCACTCTCAACCCAAACAACCATCATCATGTCTTCCCCTACCGACACCCAACCCAAGGCCTCCTTCGACGGAGAGCGTCGTCGCTCTTCCGGTGGTCTCTTCAACAACATCCTCTCTCAGAAGCGCAGCCCCGACAACGTCGCCTACTCTGCCCGTCGCTCAAGCATCGAGGAGCAGGGTCCGCCCAAGGGCATGTTCGGCAAGATGTGGGACAAGTAAGCACCACTATCGACACTTCCCTTTCAACATCAAGCTAATCAATCATACAGCGCCGTCAGAGGTGTCGGCCCCGCTGCCCAGAAGTAAAACCAGCACTTGACTAGTTGCGAACCTTTACATCATGCATATTTGCGAATTGAGCGATCAAGAACGATGTACGAATGAGCTGAGATTGGCATACCTTCACACGACCATACTTTTCGATCTTTCCAGGGTCGCTGGCTTGGTTTACTCGGATTTAGCTACCGGTGCCGAGGGGAGTTTGGTTGTTTGTGCTCTTTTTTTCACTATCTGTATTTATATAACGATTTATGACAACCGTTTACCATTTGATATATGCTTCTTGTGCTTCTCAAACGTCTGTTCGCGGTCCAATACAACTGGATGTATAGAGGTCCTCCGTTCTATTTCAATGTATCAAATTAACAGCAACATTCAGTGTGTCCTCGCGTTCGTTGCATAGCACGTACATCCAAGTAATTGCAGTGTACACACACGAGGAACGCAACAACTGAGCAGTATCGCCAACCTCGAAACAAGCAATATAACAAGCCATACATTCATCAATCGATCACAAACACAAACACATCCTCACAGCCATCTCATCCGCCCATGATATTGTAACAGGCGAGGCAGAGTAGGGTTCCCATAACAACATCTAGGGGATATAAGCACAATCATTTTACTTATCCCCCACTCTTCCTAAAAGTCAAGCAAGATACAAGACTAGTATTAAACGCCAACACAGCAGAACCAATCGAATGCAATAAACGTAACATCGACAGAACCACACACCAAGAAGAGGGCATACGCACTCCACTCCACCTAGAGCAAAAATGATTGGGCTCTCTTTTGCTCTGTAACTTCGCTTCTGACAGTAAAGTGAGAAGTTGAAGATGTGTAGGTATGCAAACAGCTAGAAGGTGGTATCGTTAGACGAGACTCACACACCTCATGCCTGCTGCAGATGATACTCAGTTGTGACAAAGAGTCCATACATGTCATCTCATTCCGACCAGTATGCAAGATATTGATGGATTAGGGGTATCGAGCAGCAAGCCATACTGATGAATCTCACCACTCAGGACCCCGATACAACACCAAAAGATAAAACACAACCAGACTCTGAGGAGAATACCCAACAAGGAAAAAGAAGGTGGAGGAAACAAAGGAATCACTTGCCCTTGTTGCCCTGTCCCTTTATTCTCTTCTCATTGCCAGACCTTTCTACCTTTTGACCCTTGTATATCAGCCATCGACACCAGCGATGGCTCAACGGCTAGAGCACCTGCTAGATACGACTTGCAGATACAAACTTATAGAGGTTGTCTGTGATGGCTTACATGCGAACAGAAGGTATCAGCAATGCCTTACGGACCTGGGAGATTCGTAGCTTTGATTACCACTCATCGCATTGCACTTTTGTTGCTCCTTCGGGTATTTCTCGTGGTAGATGGATAGGAGAGGGAGTGTGAGAGATGAAGGAGCAGGCGGGGAGAAATATCATGTAGAGATCGAGGATGTTTGGTTGAAAGGAACAAGACAGGACCAAGTCTCCCTTTCGTAACAAATCATTCGACAAGGAAGCCACATCCACCCTTTCCCTCCACCTGCTCTATTCTTTCCCTTTTGCATGTTCCAACGCCCGTTCTTCCTCTACATTTATCCAATCTCCCAGCTTTGGTCATCAACAGCAGCGATGGCTCAGTGGTTAGAGCGCACTTGCAAACGTGTCTTGCAAACACAAGACATAATCTGTGGCTACGGCTACTTCGTAGTTCCTTCCACCACATGTGCCGCGAGGAGATCGTGAGTTCGAATCCTACTCGCTGCGTTTACTTGTCGCACCTGTTCGCGCCAATGTCCCGATATACTCTGTGATTCAAATGAGAGAGAGAGAGAGAGCGAGATAGATGAAAGGGAAGTGGGGGGTGGGTATAAAATAATGTATTCAATGCTTTTTGGTTTTTTTTGCATTTACCTGGGCTGGTTGACCTGCACTTTTTTATCTTCGCCGCAGCTGACGATACCCCATGCCTCGTCCCACTGCACGCCGAATACCTTGATGCCTTCACCACCAACGGGTTTCTTGTCGCCTTGGCCGTCGCGCTCGAGAACAAAGATGCTTTCGCCCGTCATGCCGCCCTCGGTGGGGCCGCCGTTGCCGGCTTTGGCGTTGCGGACGTCCCAGACGCGGACGCTGCCGTCGTGGCCGCCAGAGGCAAATACGAAGCCATTGTCTGGCGAGGGCGTGAGCGACACAACCGCGTTATTGTGGCCGCGCAGCGTCATGGCGACGACGGAAGTTGCAGAGGCGCGGGGGTCGATGAGGGAGATGTGGCGGGCGGTGGTGCCGGCGGCGATGAGGTTCAGTTGGGGCAGGGCGGCGATGGAGACGAGTGGGTGCGAGGTTGCGCGCGTGTCGACGCAGCTGTGGGTGGCGAGGTCCCAGGTCTTGAGCGTGTGGTCCCAGGAGGTCGAGTAGGCGACCGTGGCGTCGTCGGGCTTGAAGGTGACGTCCGAGACTGGTGCGTTGTGGCCGGCCAGGAGGGCGAGGGCGCCGCGTTGGGCCACGGTGACGCTGGGTTTCCTTCGCTTGTTCGAGGGGTTGGGGAGGAGATGTGCGGGTGCCGAGGGGTTGCTCTTGATGTCGCTGCTGAAGATGCCCACCGTGTGGTCTTGCGAGGCGGTCAGGATGCGCTGAGAGGGTGTGTGAACGGCCAGCCTGTCCACGGAAGCCGTGTGTCCCAGCAGCTCGACCTTGGGCGTAATCTCCCTGTCGTTGTAGTTCCAGATCCTGACGCTGCGGTCCACACTCGATGACACCAGGCGCGAGTGATCCAAGAACTTGACGCTCTTGACTGGCCCACTGTGTCCACCATCTCCACTCGTTGCCAGAACCTCCTTGCTCTGGTTCCACAGCCTCAACAAGCCATCGTAACTCGCCGACACCAGACGCTCGTTTCCAGCACCCGCAAAGTTCTTGCCCGCCCATTTCCCAGCTGCCGAAGTGGTAGAGAGGAGATCGATGCTGCTGACCCAGTCGTCGTGCTCGAACGAGGCAACGTGCGACGGCGGCACGAGAGCGCGCACATATTCGACATTCAGAGTTGTTTCGGCAGAGATGCCGTTGGCGGTAAGGAATTCATCGATCGACGTTCGGAGGAATTGACCGTTGACAAGGAACTCAAAGGGCACAGGTTGTTCGGTTTCGAGCAGGCGGTTCACAAGAGTTGAGAGCTGATATCTACGGAGCTCTGCGAATCTTGTCAGCCATGTGGCTCCTCTCAAAACAAGGGCATCGCGCTGGCGCAAACCAGCGGCTTGGAGCACTGCTTACCAGTCGAGACGAGGATCGGACCCGTATCCTCGGGCAACTCGATCTCCGGACTCCTCGTGCTAAGCTGGATTCTGACTTGCGACGTCGACATGTTGTTGTATATATGCGTCTTGTGTGTTTATGCGACAGTCGACATGTCGGAAAAAGTTCATGCATCAATTCGAAATTCTGCCACCATCCATCTGGTTCACCGCCTTGGGGATTTGTGCCACTAATGCAAGCACTCTGAGCTTGCACAATCTCTCCAAACCTCATTCATCATAACATCTTTGTTCCTACAAGTGAGAAGTCTCATCTAGCCGAAAGTGTAGGAAATGGTTGTTCTCAAGGGATTGTCGTACTTGTTTCATAAATCTATGCATCCCTGCACCCCACCTCCATGGGGTGTCGCTTACCCACCATAGTGCAGACAGGGTCGGATTATAGCTGTCCAGATGTATGGATTTAACAGAACACAAGGTAACATTCATGGGGATGCACATCTTTAAACTCATTGGGGCTGTTCCTGCTGTTTTAGTTGTGTGTGTACCTCTCAAAGATTCGTTGCTGCAGAGATCTCTAACTCTATGTTTGCACTGCTTGTCAGTCGAGCTCGATGTTATCTACACTGTTTGGATGTTGGACATGGACTTCTTCTCGAACGGTAGAGCAGTATTAGCGTTCAGAACATATGACATGGCAGACCTGATCGACGATTTTCCCAGTCTTGTGGCAGCATGTACAGGCTCATGCTGTGAAGTCCCAATGCTGAATGTTTCTGCAACCAAAATCAAGAGCGAAATTGTAGGAAATAGGGGTCACATACTCACGTTTTTCAACACTTACATCCAGCTTGATGCCTGAGGCTGGTGGCAATCTATGATGATTACATCCAAATTCTTATCAGAGCCGCAATCCATAGAAAACCAAGGTCGTGAAGTTTTTGGAGATACGCAGTCTAGGTAGAAACATGCAAGCATATCGAATTTTCCGGGCTCATAGTACAGACGACAAAGAAAAAAAAAGTGAAGATAGAAAAAAGGAGGGGTCCACCCTTGCGTTCTACTCTAGGACGCAAAGATGCTGTACAGGACCGGAATTTTCTCCCTCATTGGGCAACCCATGTCTGGAGACTGGCATCTGACGTTTTGTCGCCATCCATCAGCTCTCCAGACAATCGCCTAGATTTTCCCTCTAATATATAATTACCAGATTCCTATCGAAGGAATCGTTTACTTGAGGAACCCTTGGCCTTCAGTGTGGACCTCGGTGCGAGGCGATGAGGGGTTGCGGACGGCCTTGGTGGTGGGAGGGTTGTACACGAGCTTTCTGGTCTTGACGACAGTCCACTTGTATCTGTAGCACAGAGTCAGTATTTGTCTATAATCACAGCCCGTAAATTCGGCTTGACTCACCTCTTGACCCAGACGGAGAGGGCGAAAAGAGTACCGGCAACAGCCATGACCTTCCAGCCCATCTTCTTGCGGTCGTCCATCTCGGGCTCGGCAGTCCAGTTCAGGAACTCGACAACGTCCTTGGCCATCTGCGAGGTGGTGGCGGGGGTCTTGTCGTCGTACTCGACGAGGCCGTCGTAGAGGACACGGGCCATGGCGATACCGGTACCGGGGAAGTAAGGGTTGAAGTTGAGACCCTCCTGGACAACGGCACCAGCTGGGGGCTCCTCGGGGTAACCGGTCAGAAGAGAGAAGATGTAGTTGCAGCCACCGTGACGGGCCTTGACCATGAGCGAAAGATCCGGGGGGAGAGCACCGTTGTTGGCAGCACGGGCGGCCTCGTCGTTCTTGTAAGGACTGGGAAGGTAGTCGGAGAGCTTTCCGGGGCGCTTCTCGATCTCACCCTCGTCGTTGGGCTCGGTATCGAACTCGTTCTCCTCAGCAAGGGCCTTGGCCTCGTCGACGGTCATGAAGTTGCCGACAAGGTTGCGGTAGGCAATGCGCTGGAGGGAGTGGCAGGAAGCGCAAACCTCCTGGTAGACTTGGAAACCTCTGCGGAGAGCCTGGTGGTCGAAGGTCTTGTAGAGCTTCTCGTGCTCCCAAGGGTATTTGGTGGCGTGGAGACTGTTGGGCCAATGGTCAGCGCTGGATGGTCGAGTGTGTTGTGGTGGTGGATGACATACCCCTCTTCGGCGGGGGTCATGGCGTGGGCCTCACGACCGAACTGGTAGTAGTACCATGCGGCGGAGCCGGCAGCGAAGACGGTGGCAGCAGAAGCAGTGGCGGTGGTGGCCCATTGGGAAGACTCGGCACCGGAGGAGGAGGAAGCAGCGCGCTGTCAGGGTAGAGACGTCAGTTTGGGTATGATTTCAACGGGCGGTTCGGCAGTCGAGGATGCTTGTCGATGTGGACGTGTGTGTGTGTGGGTGGAGAGCGTACCGTGGACTGGCGGGTTGCGGTGCTGCGAGCGCTGGCGGCGATGCGCGCGGATCGCAGGCTGGATCTGGCCAACATGGTCTGCGATTGACAGAGTCGGACGAGAGGGGAGAGGGTGGTTGGAGGTGCTTGTCGAACAACTGAGGTCGTGGTCGGTCGCCGCAGAACGACAGAAGAAGCCAAGACTTAGACCAACCTGGAGCATCTGATTGGCCCCAGCCAGGACAAGATTTGATTGGTTCCGGTCCGTCTGTGCTCAAATCCATGCCTCTCTGGTCGTGCTCCCAGAATTTGAGAGTTTGGTGACTTTGCACGTCACAGCGAGCCCGCAAGACTCATCGCCAATTTCGCCCTCTCTCGCCTTTGCGCACCCCTCTACCACCACCCCGAGTCCAACCGCGCAATTCCCGCAACCATGGCCTCGAACGGCGAATACCCCCAGGACGACTCACCACCCGCCTCGCCCACCTTGAACCCTCAGCAGGACCAGTCCGAGTCGGAGGACGACATTCCTGAGCAGAAGCCCAAGTCGGCCTTGAAGAAGTCGGCCCCTGCACCTGCTGTCCAGAAGCCCTTCATCGCCGAGCAGCCCGACCCGTCAACCATCGACGTCAAGGCCCTGAACCCTCTGTCGCCCGAGATCATCTCGCGCCAGGCCACCATCAACATCGGTACCATTGGTCACGTCGCCCACGGAAAGTCTACAGTCGTCAAGGCCATCTCCGGTGTCCAGACTGTCCGCTTCAAGAACGAGCTGGAGAGAAACATCACCATCAAGCTCGGTTACGCCAACGCAAAGGTCTACAAGTGCGACAACGAGGAGTGCCCGCGCCCCACCTGCTACAGGAGTTACAAGAGTGACAAGGAGGTCGACCCTCCGTGCGAGAGAGATGGATGCGCTGGTACATACCGTCTGCTTAGACACGTTTCGTGAGTTGCTGCACCCTGCGTCACCCCCCAAGCTGTACCTGACAGCCTTCTAGCTTCGTCGACTGCCCCGGTCACGACATTCTCATGAGCACCATGTTGTCTGGCGCCGCCGTCATGGACGCCGCCCTCCTTCTGATTGCCGGAAACGAAACCTGCCCTCAACCCCAGACCTCTGAGCATTTGGCCGCCATTGAGATCATGAAGCTGAACCACATCATCATCCTCCAAAACAAGGTCGATCTTATGCGTGAGGAGGCCGCTGGTCAACACCACGAGTCCATCCTGAAGTTCATCCGCGGTACCGTCGCCGACGGCAGTCCCATCATCCCCATCAGTGCCCAGCTGAAGTTCAACATTGACGCCATCAACGAGTACCTCGTCTCCAAGATCCCCGTTCCCCCAAGAGACTTCACCGCCGCCCCTCACATGATTGTTATCAGATCCTTCGATGTCAACAAGCCCGGTGCCGAGATTGAGGACCTGAAGGGTGGTGTTGCTGGTGGCAGTATCTTGACTGGTGTGTTGAAGCTCGGTGACGAGATTGAGATCAGACCCGGTATTGTCAGCAAGGACGAGCAGGGCAAGATCCAGTGCAAGCCCATCTTCTCCAGAGTTGTCTCGCTCTTCGCCGAGAACAACGACTTGAAGTTTGCCGTCCCCGGTGGTCTTATCGGTGTTGGTACTCGTGTCGACCCCACCCTCTGCCGTGCCGATCGTCTGGTCGGTTTCGTCCTTGGTCTCCGCGGCCAGCTCCCCGCCATCTACACTGAGATTGAGGTCAACTACTTCCTGCTCCGTCGTCTGCTCGGTGTCAAGACTGCCGACGGCAAGCAGGCCAAGGTTGCCAAGCTCGCAAAGAACGAAGTCCTCATGGTCAACATTGGTTCTACCGCCACTGGTGCCAAGGTCGTCGCCGTCAAGGCCGATGCCGCCAGACTCCAACTCACCAGCCCTGCCTGTACCGAGATCGGCGAGAAGGTCGCTCTTTCCCGCAGAATTGAGAAGCATTGGCGTCTTATTGGATGGTAAGTGGGACCTACTGTAACCACAAAAGCTATACTGACATCAAACAGGGCCACCATCCTTGCCGGTTCCACCCTCGAGCCTACCATTGAGTGAACAACGACTGGTTGATATATCGCCAACGACTTACACCGATACCCACACAAACAAGATCGTCAATCTAGATCTTGTGGGGATGACACGTAGAGGATTCGATATGGAGGAGACGATCAAAAGTTGGATTTGCATAAACACATCACGCTTTTCCCATGTGTGTGAGGCGTGTTTGTGCAGGATGCATGCTTGTCTGTGGGCATTAGATCAGGGGTGTTCTATGGCGCTGAGGACGAGAAGGGATGCGTGTTTCTTTTTCTTATCTTTTCCATCCACGGATCTATCCTCATCCCTATTGCATGACACCAAAAACAAAATACACAGTTTTATGACAGCACACCTTGGCCACGTCTCCTGAGAGAACTGATGATGTGAGCAGACGACCAATGCCAGAAGGACGATAGAGAAAAAACATCGACCACGTTCATGTTGTAGCAACAAGACTTCTTGCTAATAGCGCACAAGACTTCTTGCTAATAGCACACAAGGCTTCTTGCTAACAGCACACAGGCTGCTGCTGTCACTGCTTCTTCAAAGTCGACCGGAACCAAAACATCAGTACCCAAAAACCAGAATCTCCACCTCCAAGGGTCGAACCCTCGCTCTGCAAACAAAACAATTTGGGGCAATTGCCCCTCTACTCCCGACTTCGCAAAGCAGGGGATCTCCCACTAAGCCAAACTCACGTTTGCGTCTTACAAGTGGGATATCAGAGGGGCGGTTTTCTGAGTATATAAGGGTAGGTGAGTGAGAGCGGGTGTTGTTGCATGTGATTGTCTCGCTTGCTGAGGTCCTTGGATCTTGGCTGGGAACTAGGTTCTCACTACATCAAAAGCATTCGAGGAAGAGATAGGAAATATTTGTTCGATCTATCGCTGTAAGAGCGGTGCTTTCCTTTTTGGATGTACCTTCCCCTTTCCCCAGACTGCACCTTCTTCGTTCCTCATCTTCTGAGTGAACAGCTTCTCTCTTTCTTTCAAGTTGCACTTCCTTTGAAAAGCGTCGCTTCTCAATCCTGACCTGAGCAACAAATCCTCGCCTTCCTCAAGAGCAGTCAATCCACCAACCCACGAAAGACGCTTCCAGTATTCAACCTTCTCGCGTATTTCATCCTCTCGCGCCAACGCGTGGATTGGTGAGTTTGACTTCATATAACCAATATAGTCGGCATCCTCTGACAAGATTCAGCGGCTTTGAGTATCTGTAACCAGATCAACCGGATTAGCTACTAGCTTCTCCCTCTGGGAACAAGAATCCTCGGTCACTCACCACCTTCGCATCACACGAAGGGCAAACGCATTCTCGTCTTTTTCATCGACATCGTCTCCGTTTTGTTCCTCTCGCCAGCTGCGCTACACAAGCTCTCAGCTAACGCACCATCCCACTACAACAAAATCAACCACAACCCACTCCTCTACACTTCCATCTGTATGTTTTCCACTCCTTTCCTCTCGGTAGCTGCGCATACACAGCACTAAAACCTCATCATCGACCAAAACCATAGCCACTGCGGCTAAACATGGCTCCACGACTCGAAGCCCTTCTTCCAGAGGTCTTCAACAACATCTGCGAGGCCATCGACAAGAGTCAATCTTACAAGCGCCAGAACCACGATACTTTCAGAAAGCTCAGTCTCACTAGCAAAACGTGTCGTGCATACACCACACGATATATGTTCCGCAGACTCTTCTCCGACGAGTCCGGTCTCCCAGCACTGGAAAAGGAACTCTCCAAACGCGTAGAAATGATGAAAGGCCTAAATGTCCCCTCTCTATACCCGAACATCCATCGAGCTTCTATCTCACCACCACACATTTCGCTCGTAGAATTTTGAACACGCAGATCCTAAGAAACTTTGGAAACATGTAGTATGATGCAGCTATATAGAGCAAGACACATCATTAAACCGGGGCGAACCCACCAGAACTAGGTAGAGAATGAGAAAAGAAAACACAGGGTCAGGGTTACACACCCCTTTCGTTTATAGATTCACAGATCCCTTCACAGATCCCTTGAGTTACAATCGGAGAAATACAACATAACATACTATTTGTTTGAGACGGACGAGGAAGATCCGTAGTCTTTCGTTCTGCCTTGCCTTGTAAATTTGCTTCAGATAAACGAGTTTCGGTTACAGCGTATGAGAGAGAAAAAAAAAAGAGAGAGAGAGAGAGAGAGAGAGAGAGAGAGAGAGAGAGAGAGAGAGAGAGAGAGAGAGAGAGATGATGATGTTTTTAAATGGCAAACGCAAGTTTCAAGATTTCCCAGACTTTTCGTCGTCCAAAAAAGTCCTTGATTGAGTTTCATCCCTTTTAATACTACCCGACTATCAGAAAGAGACCGTGTAACTAAACTCCGCTTCGATGCAATAGCCTATCTGGAATTACAAACAGATGACGCCGAAAATGTTGCGCAGATCCTACGGTCTTGTGCTCCACCGTCGCGAGATATTCTTCCCTCGATCGTTCCTATACCAAAAGGATCCAGCATCCTACAGCCTACGACCGATGTTTCCAAAAGCAACAGCACTGACAAACAGAACACTAGCGATCCAAGTAGCCACACCCACACTCTCGAGCGTAAAGGTTCCAAGAACCAAATCCTGTCCCTTGATAGCATTTTCCGTTGCATTGGCCACGCTGGAGAAAGAGTGGATGCTTGCGGTGTGGGGCGAGGGTATCAGGTCGGGGTTGATTGAGAGAAGGAGACCAGTGCCTGTGAGGGCGACGGTGGTGGCGAGGATGAAGCAGGGGCCTGTGCGATCAAGGAGGTACCAGATGGCTGGGTTTGCGAGAGCGAGGGTGAGGCTGAGTTGGAGAGGTGATTGCCAGGGGAGACGACGCTGTGAAAAGTGTTAACGATGTGAGGCGGGAAGAAGAAAACAACTTACGATAGCAAAAACAATGCCCACGGCGGCACCAATGAATCTGACAACCTCATTCCAGCCAGGCGTCCAGGTTTGGCTACGACTATGCGTATCCTGAGCACTGCGCAGGTTTCCAGAAGTCCTGTACTCCCTCTCGGCCTCGGTCTCACCACTGCCATCACTCATCCAGATGGAATCAACCCAAGGCAAAGCCTGACCCAGAGCAACACCACTGAAACACCAGTACGCAATATACGCCCACGAATCCGCAGGCATGCCTTCGACCTGTACAGGCACCAGAGTCTGTCTGTCGTGCAAATGTGCAATCAACTGACCATACGCAATGCCGGCGAGACCCAGGACGACATTCTTGCCCACCATGGGCAGGAACCAGTTCTTGAATGTCTTCTTCTTGGGCCTTTGGACACGCCGTGTCGACGCCTCGAGCATGCTGCCTCGTCTCTTTTTGCTCCTCATCATCAAAGCGTCGTCAACATTGCCGTCAATATCAGCAATGTTCATGCCCTTGCTATCGATGGGTGTCTGAGCACCCGTGCCCCATGGCGTCTCGTCGCGGTCGGGTGCATAGCCAGCCGGAGAGTAAATGCCAAAGAGCGTCGAGGTGGTCAGATTGAGAAACGAGCGAGTGCGAGATGGCGGAAGGCCTGATTCGTCTACGGGAGATTGGGGGTCCGGAGTGTCACGGCCGTCGGGAGAGTTGCCAGCAGTCGACGACATTGGGGTGAGTTCGAAGGGACGGCGAGGACGAGGACGGAGGAGAGGGGGCGATTGATCGGCCATCTTGTCTCGAGGGGGTGTCTCGTGTGCTTGTGAGGTGGTGGACGGATTCTTGCAGATGCACGTGCGTGATGTTTTTGTAGATATTGTTCAGCGTTTGACAAAATATCCAAGACGTGTCGGGCGTGTGGACGGCTGCGAGAAAAAGAAAGTTGCAGTCAACTGTTGTCGGAGAGGCAGGGAAGGAACTCGATACAAGTACGACAAGGAGGGAAGGAAGCAATCAACGAATGTGGAACTGTGGGCCGATGATGCTGCTGCCATTGCTTCAGCTTGTGCTTGTGCGCGCTCCGACTGGCATGTGAAAGCGATCACCCAATGGCCTGTGCCCCGCCCATCACCTACAGTCCCCGTACTTGAGTACGACCCTACCACTCATAATCGTAACCATCACCACATCCAGAAAAACGTTTAAATATAAACAATTCAAAGGAATTCATTCGCCTTCAAACTAAGAGTACATGCAACAACGCCCCTCCATAACTGTCTTTGGTCTGTGACTTGTTTGCAAAAAAGCTCTTCCTGTCAGCCTGCAACATGTCTACAAGCACGCCCCTCATCCTCAACAATGCGCTGGAGCCTACTTGGACCACGCCGCTGCCCTGCATATGCACCCCATCCATTGTTTCGTCCCCGCTTCTATATTATTTCTCCTCAAGTCGATCATCTGAACCCTCCGAATCCTGTGGGTTGGAATCCGGTAGGCTGCGCCATCACGCCGTTGGCGTAAGGTGCCGGGCTCGGCGCGCCTCCAGCCGGGCCCTGAGTCAGCATCAGTCGTGATCCTCCGAGAATGGGTGTGTTGTCCTCCTCGGTCTTCTGTGTCACCTCCTTTGACTTGCGCTCCTCGTTGTCCTTCTTGAGTTGGTCAATCGCCATGGCCTGTTGTGACATGTAGTTGATCATGAAGGGCATTGTGAAGTCGTTCAAACCGTGACGCCACGAGAGCTCCATGACAACGTGAAGAGGGATTAGATCGTAGCAAGCATAGAGCATGCCGACGAAGCACTCGCGGCTGCCAATGTCGACAAAGTAGCGGAGAAGCTCCTCGACAACCTCGCCCTTGCCTGACATGGCGGCAGTCTCGATGGCATCCTTGAAGAGCTTGTCTTGCTTCGAGAGAGCGATGGATTTGTCCCATCTCTTGGTCTTGCGGTAGATGTTGGCAGCGATCTGTCTGAAGAAGACAAGGTCGTGCTTCTCGAGGCGTTGGGCAAGAGCGACAGCCTCGTAGTTGTCGTAGTTCTCGACCGAATCGCGGAGAGTCTTGTAGTCCTCCTCCTCAATGAGCAAGTCGTTGATGGCGTCGTTGACAGCACGCTTGTTCTGGGATTGGACGTTGAGAAGGAAAGGCTTGATGAGAGGGATATTGTCAGACTTCTCGAACATGCGCACAACGCGGTTGACGTCGACGCGAGGAGTCAAAGCCTGAAGGAGGTCGGTAAGGAGCGAGGGCTGCTCCTGGAGGTAGAAGTTGAGAGCCTTGTAGTAGATTTCCAAGTTGGCAACCTTGACAACAGTGTCCTTGAAAGAATGGTGCTCCCAAGCATCGGCAGCACGCTCCATCATAGCAAGAGCAGCGTTATCGAATTCATCGTAGTGTGCACTGGAGCAAAGACGTTAGCAAAATGTATAAAGGATGAGGTGCAAGTCTGGTATAGTCCAAGAGGGGTGGGGTTAAGTGTAGGAAAGGGAAGTTGCAACTTACTATAAGAAGACAAGCTCGGGCCACAGGTGAGCCTCCTCGCAAGCACGGATCATCTTGGGGATGTTGATACGGCCCCAGAAGATACGGAGGTGCTCCATGACACGTTCGGGGTGGTACTTGGAGAGGGCAATACCCAACTCGGTGAACATACCCATGTGAGCGCGCTCGAGACCAAGACCAGCCTCCAGCAGTGAGATGAGCTCATCAAAGTAGCCATTGTACTCGTACTGCTTGACGAGATCCTGGAGCTCTTCGGCGTGAACGATCAAGTTGAGACCACAGATCTGAGCAAGACGGAACTCCTTCTTGGCAACGCAAGCCTCGTTGACCTGCTTCCAGACCTTGACGCTGTTGGCCTTGCGGGCACACTCGACAGCAGCTTGGTAGTCCTCGAGGTGGACAAGAGTAGTGGCGAGCTTGGCCCAGTTGGAGATGCTGGTGAAGAAGATCTTGGCAGCCTCGTGGAAGCCCTCCTCGTAGGCCTTATCACCTGAAGCCTCGATGTCGGCCACGTTGGATGTGCGGAGGAAGTCCTCCAGCTCGTTGAGCTGGTTGGTACGGGCGAAGCAGAAGGCAAGAGCGGTGTCGATGGGAATTTCGCGGAGAGTCTTGCGTGCCATGCGGAGGAACTTGATAAGATCCTCATCCTTGCCAGCATGAGTGGCGATCTCGATAACCTCGTTGTAGTTGGAGGGGTCTTGAGCGCGAACGTAAGACTCAACAGAGTCGCTGATACGAAGACCGTCGAGTTGGGCCTTGGCAACCTTGCTCCAGACTTCAGGAGTGTCAACCTGGTCAGCCCATTCTTGTGCTCTATCAATGGAGACAATCTAAGCGCATAAGTTAGCAATGATCTTGAAAGATAATCTCATGAGCAACTTCGAGCTGCCTATCCCCAGAAGGGCCTCTAGGATACGAACAACCATCGAAATACACGAAATCAATCAGGCAAAAGCCAATTCCACTGAGAGCGCAACCAAAGACTATATGATGCTGACTCTCGCTGGAAATGTCTGTCGTCCGTTTTGTTTCGTGCAGTTCAATGGCTGTCATCCTTGCGAATGCGCCTCTCGAGATGGCATAAATTACAGGGGTAGTACTTACGTGGTCAACGAGAACATCAGTAGCAGCAGTGTGGTTGCCGTGCTTCTTGTAAATCTCGAATGCCTCTTCGTACATGCCAACCTCAATACATTGGGTGGCAATGTCTTCGGGGCTGTACTCAGAGAGGTTCTGAATGTAGTTGCCGACGCGAGCACGGTCAGACTTGCAAGCAGTGAGCATAAGCAGGTTCTGCAGGTTAGCGTTATCGCTGAAGGCGGAGGGCTCCAGGATGATCTTCTCAAGCAGCTCGATCAGCTCAGTAGGCATATCGGCATCGATGAAGGCCTTTACGGCAATCGATACACGCTCGGGGTCTTGCGACTCAGGGACGGCGGTAGCAATGACCTGGTCAACGAGAGAACGACGGTGCATGTTGTTCGAGCTAAGGACGTAGTTCCAGATCTCCAGATCCTCGCGCTCAAGCAGATAACGAGCCTGAGCTCTGAACATGGCATTGTCGTTGGTGATCTCGATAAGCTCGAGGTCGTTCTGGCCCTTGCGGTAGGCAATGTATGCGAGGTTGGGGTCACGCTTCTCGCAGTATTTACCGACAGTCAAGGTGTCGTACATGTCATTCTCCTTGAGGAACTTCTCGGGGTCGTTGTTGCTGTCGATGTAGATCTTGGCAAGAGCGTTGTAAACGGCCTGTTGCTGGTTGCCGGCCTGGAGTGTTGCCTCCAAGAAAGGCAGCAGGAGCTTCAGGCGGTTTCTCGACTCGACCTCTGAGACAAGCTCGTCGATGGGGATAACAGTCGAGTCAACCGAGCTCAAGAGGTTCTTGATAATGTTCTCGTCACAGTCAACATCGAGCAGACCACCGACAACTCCAGGGGTTCTGCCAGGGTTCACACGCTGGACGTAGACTTCGATAGACTTGAAGTGCTGGTTCTTGTAGAGGTACAAAACAAGGTCGTGGACAAAGTTGAAACGGTCGCAGACAATGATCAGAGGAAGTTGCTCGGTCAACTTGGCCTCCTTGAGGAAGTTCTTCACCTTCTCAGCATTGTAGTGGTTAGATTCTCTGCAGACACGCTCCACTTCTTGGGTCTGACCCATAGTGGTAGCGGCCTCGATGTATTTGAAGGTGACCTCCTCGTCTTCGCTCAAGTTGACAATACCGCCGAGGTAGTAGTAAAGACCCTCAGCAGTTCTGTACTTTTCAAGCAGAGCAATGATGCGGTGAGGACCGAACAAGTCAGAGTACTTCTTCGAGATGTTGATAACAGCAGCGAGGTTTTGGCGGATGTTGACCTTCAACATCTCGTCCATGCACTCCATAGACAGCTCAAGGGTGAGCTTGCCAAAGAAGTTGACCAAGAACTCTTCAGGGATCTTGTCGGACTGAACAATGACACGCTTGATAGCAGCAGGATCTTCGTAGTGTTCCAGAGCTCTTGTGTACAGGCCAGCCTGCTCGCAAAGGGTGGCAATGCGGGGGCGATCGTAGTGAGTGAACATCTCGTTACCAAGAATAGCGTCAGCAACCTGAGGAGCGTTCATCAAGTTCATCTCAATCAGGCGAGTTTGGAGAGGACCGTCCTCTTCTCTGTTCGCCGAAAGAACATCAAGACCGAAAGCGGTAGCCTGCTGGATCATACCCTGAGCCATGAAGACGTCGAGGACACGGGATGTGTCGATGAGGTTGGCATCCTCCTTGGCCAGAGCAGTGGCGAACTCGGCACCCTTCTCGGGGTTGACTCTGACGATGTGCTGGAGAAGAGCGTTGAAGTCGGGTGTGTAGCCGGTCTCCTTGGAGTATGAGAGGATCTGGTCGAAGTTGCCCGACTCGGCCATTGCAGCAATGACCTTCTGAGGACAGCCGGCCTCCTTGTAGATCTGCATGGCCAGGTTCAGGTCGTGCAGACGGACAATATCACCCAACTGCTCAGAGCAACCAAGCTTGCCCTCGCTCATCCACTTCTCGAGAAGGTGCTTGCGGTTCTGCTGCAGAACGGGTCTGGCCAACTCGAGGGTTTCGTGCTGGTTGAGCTTGCCCTTGTCGAGCAGCATGCCGAAGTATTGAAGAATGACGGAGAGTTGTCCAGGCTGGGCCTGCAGGGCCTTGAAGCGCTCGATGGTCTGGGGTGTACGGAGGAAGCCATTGGGAGAGTTGGCAGCGGTCTTTGCGGCGTCGGCGTATTGGCCAGAGGACAGGAGGTGTTCGAAACGTTGCTGGTAGAGCTGGTCGGCACCGGGGAGACCACCACGCGAGGCCAACTTGTAGGCAAGGTCGGCGTTCTCAGGGCTCTGCAACAGGTAAGGAATAACGGTGTTCTCGTCGAGGCTGACTGACAGGACTTGACCCTTGCGGTTGATTCCAACAATACCGGAAGACTCGCTGTCGGGGCATGTGGTGAAGACAGTCTCGCTCGAGATGCGGTTCATGAAAATGACGGTTCCGGTTTCCAAGTCGTACAGGTGGATGAAACCGTACTTGGTTACCAGGTAGATGACCTTGTACTTCTCCGAAACCTGCATCGAGACAGGGAAGTCGTTGGCGGCTTCTTGCGGGAAGTAGACGTCGACGGCTCTCTTGGGGAAGACGGGGTTGCCTTGCTGGTGATCGATCTCAACAACGTGAAGCTTGGCGCCCGCGGCAGTGCGATTGCAGAAGGTGAAGACCTTTGTGTCTGCGGGTGCGCCCTCCAAGCGAATGGTGCCGAAAGCAGCGGCGTGACCCTCGATTGCCTGGCTGATGCCACGATCGCGGGAGTAGAGTTGCATGTTTCCTACGACGCGACCCTGTGCTGACGAGATGGAGACAACAACCATCCACTTCTCGTCGTGGCTGACTCTGTAGTTGATGATCTGGGAGCCAAGGTTGGAGTTGCGGTCGAACATCTTTACGGGAGCGGCCTGGCTAGGGTCAAAGATATCCCAGTGGTAGACGCTAGTCTCTGTAACCAGACCCAAGCTCTTGTCGCTGTACCACTTCCAGAAGACGACGTCCTCGCTCATGGTGGCCGACTTGAGCTTGGCCTTTGCGCCCAGGTCGAAGATTTGGAGAGTGCGCTGCTGGGCACGCAGGGCGATGATGTCCTTGGACCAGTGCATTATTGCGTTGTCGGCCTTGATAGGGCGGCGAACGACACTGTTGTTGTTCTTGAGGTTGACGATAACAACCTCGCCCGAGGCAGTGTCGCAAACACAGACATAGTGATCTGATTCTAATGTCTGCAGCACGCGTGAGCGAATGTCGAGGGGGATGTTGGAAGGAGTGTCTTACACAGGAGTTGAAACCAAACGACTTGGGCTAGAGGGTTGAGGTCAGCGATGTTGGAAAGGTGTGATTGCGGCGGGTGGACGAACGTCAATGTTGAGCGCTGTGAGCTGTCGAAGCTTGTCAGTGAGGGCCAATTGAAGAGGAGCAGAGGACATACCTGGAGCAGCTCGGTGAATTTGATGGGTAGAGCGGCCATGGTCGTGGTGTGTAGGCGGCTACCTCATCCGGCGGCGGATCAGGAGCTTGAGTGGGAGCGTGGAGCCTTGGGGCAATGGCGGCCCTGCGAATCGGGAAGTCGTGAGAACGTTCACTGGCAGAATGCAAGGAAAGTCGTCAGGACGTCAAGCAAGAAAGGCAGTTGCGGCGAGAGAGTGAAGCGGAAGGTACGGGAGTGATATTAGGTAGGTGCAGTGGTGTTGATTGCTGGGCTGCTTGCCGGCTGGCGCTTTGGGCGAGTGAAGCTGGGCGCTCTTGTCGACGTATTGCGATCCCCCCGGAGTCTTGGCGAAATGAGCGAGCGAGTCACAAACAATCATCTTTTTTGCCCGAAAGAACAATAATTGGGCGCCCCTCCAAACCCGTCATCCCACCAGTCCAACCGCCCAACCACCCCTCCGCTCGCAACAAGGACAGCGCTCCGCCCTCTATCCGACACCTGTCTCACTACCGCGTCTTCGTCACTTTTAACCAACCGCAATCATGGCAGGAAATTGGGGTATGTCGCTCCCCCACCACACGCGCGCGTGCCGATCGACTCTCGTACAAAAATACTGACCCACCGTCCAGATGACGAGGAGTCTAGCGGCTCTTCGCCCAGCTCTCCCCAAATCACCGCCCGTCGCAGCAAGTTTGACGACGAGGAGGAAGACGGCGACGTGAGTGCGACACCAGAACGTCTTGCTGCCCAACAGTCGCTGACACCCCGCACAGGTCCTTGATTCCTGGGATGCCGCCGAGGACTCGGAAGTCGAGAGAGAAAAGGCAAAGAAGGCCGCAGAGGCAAAGGCCAAGGCCGAAGAGGAGGCAAAGAAGAACCACAAGTCCAAGTCCCAGAGAATAGAGGAGAGAAGGCAAGAGAACATGCGCAAGAGACTGGAAGGTCTTGACTTTGAGAGCGACGATGAGGACGAGTCCGAGCGCAGGGCCAGACTGCGCAGAGAGCAGAAGGAATCCGACCTCAAGCACGCCGAAGACCTGTTTGAGGGTATCGGTGTCCCTGCCACTCGCAGCAATCCCAAGGCCATCACCGTCGCCGACGAGAAGCAGCCTGGCAACGCCATCGACCTCTCGGCCATGCCTCTGTTCAACCCCACTACCAAGGACCAGTTCGCCAAGCTCCGCGAGGTCCTCGCTCCTCTGCTGGTGTCAAACGTTAAGAAGGCTCAGTACACCATCTTCATGCAGGAGTTTGCCAAGGACATTGTCAAGGAGCTCCCCAGCGACCAGATCAAGAAGATCGCTAGTGGCTTGACCACCCTCTCCAACGAGAAGATGAGAGAAGAGAAAGAGGCGGCAAAGGGAGGCAAGAAGTCCAAGGCTCAAAAGACCAAGACGACTCTTGCAGGTGCCAGAAACCTTGAGACTGACACTACTGCCTACGACGACGGTCTCGACGAGTGAGTTGATTTGATGCCGTGCAGACGTGTAACAACAGAATGCTAACTATTAACAGTGATGACTTCATGTAAACGATGACCGAAGACTGAGGTGGAGCCTCGTTCGATTTTCAAGGCAACGGATTTTCTTTGTGGATAATGGTTAGAGAGTACAGGAAGCATTTGCACAAGGCGTAAGGCACTGAATGCATGCTCCAGCAAGTTTTTTGATTTAGCAACATGGGCGTTTTAGTTGACTGTTAGACCAAAAAGCCGCATTATTCTACCATCAAAAGTTTCACGAATGCTTCTCGCGCTGCTAGTGTTTTGTTTGCGGTGCTCCTGCCTTTGGAAGGTCTTGAAAGTGATCAAAGAAGGCAAGCCCTTTTCTTTGTATGCTGAAGTTTGTCACTTGGTTGTTGTTGCGACAATGCTGAGGGGACTTGCAATCTCTAGATGGGTACCTCCCTTTTCAGGCCGGTTCTTCTCCAATGCAAACCTACATTTCTCCCTGTGAATGATCAGTGTATTCACTCCGAAAGTGTCGTGCATTTTGTAGCGTGACAAACTTTGGCTCGGGAAGAGAGGCAGCCAAAGCCGAGTCGAACTGTGGAGGCGGCGCGAAACGCGAGACCTCCGACTAAATTTATTTTATCCGTAGATTTTTTGTCCAACTTCACTGACTACCAATCAATCGGGTCGAATCGCGCAGTATGATTTGAATCTCATCTTCTTCATAGCACCACACAGTCAGCATATCACTCTTCGACATGGCATCGCGACCAGAGAATGCCGTCGCCGCCGCGGCCAAAGTGATTCGCATCATCCACGACAATCACGCCGCCCAGAGCAGATATCTGCACGCTTTGAAAGTCACTCCTGGTGAAATACATTCGGAAACCAAGACTATCCTGCAGTGCATGGAACAGGAGGAATACCAAGATGTTCTCACCGACCTCGAACCGCCTCAGAAGGCTGCCTTCTTCGACAAGGTAGCTGGTATGAGCGAGAAACCTTCCGAGAACCCTTTGACCCTGGACAATGAGACTACAAAACTCTACTTCGACGCCCTTGGTCTGAAAGCCAAGGGACTGAGTTTCAAGGACGTTTGCACAGAGGTCAAGAAGCGCCCAGCTGTCACCACTCAAGCTCTTCCAACCGCAACCACTGCCTCTGCTGTCCCATCCACTCCTCTCACATCAAACCCCTATCGCGAGGAGAAAGTTAAGGTCAAGGAATCGAATCCGAAGGACAAGCCGGTTCAGAAACCCGTCAAGCCCACTCTCCCTTTAGCTCAGAAGGCACCTATCGCGCCAGCCTCCAAACTGCAGAAAGAGAAGAAGGACAACAAGGAGAAAAAGGACAAGAAGAGAAAGAGAGAGGATGACACCCCGAAGGTATTCAAAAAGCCAAAGACTGAACCTGAGGCCCCAGTCGGAACTTCGAAGAAGAGACAAAAGCGTCGAGAGAAGCAGAAGCTGCTACTCGGAAAGGTTGCAGCAGGTGAGGTGCCCGCCGTCTCGAAGCCCGCTGTCAAGGAGGCATCTGAGACGGAGAAGGCTCTTCCTGTCGCACCCCCGAGCCCCAGCAAGGAACGATCCTCAGTGGACGAGATTATGCGGGTGGAAAGCTCTGAACCCACTCCTGTGGAGGTCTCCGAGCCTGCTCCGTTGGAAAGCACTGTGCAAGCCAATCCCAAGTCTAAGAAGGTTAGGAGGAGTAAGCACAAGTCTGAAAAGGGAAAGTCGAAGCCCGTAGAAACCGAACAACCCATTCAACCATCTGTTCCGGAGCCTTCCACTATTTCCGAGACTGAACCTGCTGCGCCGAATGAAGGCAACAAGAAGTCGCGTGGAAGGAGAGCGCGCAAGGCGAAGGCTGCTCAAACCTCTGTGACCATTTCGCCCCCTGTTACAGCTTCGGCTTCGGCTCAAAACTCGGCTCCTGTGGAAGAGTCATCTCCTACTGAGGACGTGTTATCCGATAACGAGGATGATCATGATGACAACTCACAAGCCAAGGAAAGTGCAATGTCTGACTTCATCCGTCGCACTACCCTACCAGTTCTGGGCAAGCCGACGATATCAGCGACTGCTGATCCTTCTAGCGACAAGGAAAATGAGCAAGACATAACCTCTCCGATCAGTGAGCACGTGGATGCAATTGAGGACGGGGCTACAACTGGTGAACCTGACGAACAGTCCAACCCAGAAGCAGCCGGAGTACAACCAGTTCATGATACTATACAAAGAGAATCTTCTTCAGAAGTGATACGTGAAGAGAGTCCTTCGCCTACAACGAGAGAAACCAGTGTTTCTTCCAACGAGGAAGTGTTAAGCCCTCCTCCTCAGCAAGAGCAAAAGAAGAGCAGTCCGGTTGTCAGCAAGACAGAACTTCCAAAACCAGCGCCTTCAAGCTTCACATCGGCTCCTGCACAACCTACTCTACAGAGACCTAAGATCTTGAACTCCTTCAGCAAACCACAATCGTCATTCACCTCGACAAGATCTGGGTCCATCCCATCCACTAATCCCAAGAAGTCTGTTACCGACTCCTTTGCTGAGTTCGCCGCATTCGCTGCTGGCAAAAAGTTGGGCTATGACAGCAGCGACGATGATGATGAGAGCAGCAGCAGTAGTAGCGACAGTGACGACGAGAAACCAGCTCCTGTTCCAGCTCGCAAGCCAAGTCCTGTCCAGCGTCAGACGTCTCCAGCGCGTCCGATCAGCCCAATAGCTGAGCCTGAATCTGAGCGTGGGCCTGAATCTGAACCTGAACCTGAACCCTCTGCTATGGATATCGACACTGAAGTTGGCGCTACACAAGAACAGACGGACCCTGTCGTACCGGCGATCGATGTCGTCATGACTAACGACCAAGACAACACTAGTTCTCCGATGGAATACAACGACTCTCAATCATCAGCCCATGAGGAAACAGGGGAAACTGCTGAAGAGGTCAAAGACGACAATTCAATAGCGTTCCAGTCATTCCATGAGAGCACCGTACCACATGATGCTGAGCCTCCCACACGAAGCCCTCTTCCCGACATCCCAAGCCCTGAGGATCTGATGGAATTTGGTGGATACCAGCCGTCAACTATTGAAAACCCTGACCAAGACGTTGTCTTCGCGGCTGAAGAACAAGAACAACCCAGTGAGCCTGCCAATCGTGAGAATCACGAAGGCCCTGAACTTACGGAGCCTGCCAATAGCATTGAACCAGCAGTAGAGGCGGAAACCGAAACTAACAACAAGGCTTTGAATGAGTTTCCGGAAGCTGACGAGCAAGCAAGTTCTTCTTCGAATAACGAGCAACTACCGGAGGCTGCCAACGAAGAGACTGCCGAGAAATCAAACGAACCTATCAACAAAGACGTAGAGATTGAAGAGATTGCTCAGTCGTCTGAATCGAAGTCTGAATCGGAGGAGCCCGCTGAAGACCAACAAGTTTCGGAGGCCGCGGAGGTAATTGAGCTTGAGGACGAAATCGCTGAGGCTGAAGATATTGCCCAGTCATCTGATTCTGATTCTCAACCGGAAGAAGTTGATGAGCAAGCAAGTCCCTCTACTGGAGACGAGCAAATTCCAGAGGCTGCCGAGGCATTAAACGAGCCTAAGCACGAAAAAGTCAAGACTGAAAATATCGCCCAGTCACTTGACGCAGAGTCCGAACCTGAAGAGCCTGCCGAAGCGTTCTCAAATTCTATGAAGGATTTCCTTGCAGCTTGGGAAGAAGAAACCGATAACTTCGAGGATAGAATCCAACAACTTCGACAACTGCTGGTAGAAGACGGTGACGGCAGCGCGGAAGATAACAAGGATATATTGGAGAAGTTGATGAACGAAGTCGACCGTGAAGAGAAGACCTACAAGTCAAAGACAACCGCTGCACGCAACGCTGTCACTGGACTGGAACAACTAGCTCGGATCAAGATTCTCGAGGTACTCGATCGCGCAGACTCTAGTTTCGAGCAGCGATTGATGATGGTGAAAGGGGGACTGAGAGAGGAGCACAACGCTGAATCTGCAAGAGGTCAACTCTCACCAGACGTCGAGATGAAGGATGAACCTGAAGTCGAGGCTGAGCTCAATGCTGAAAACAACTCTGACGACGAAGCCGTCGAATCACCAGCAAAATCTGGTTCTCCCGTGCCTTCCTCTCTCGGCTGGGCACCAAGTGAAGATGAAGGCCTAACGGAAAGTGCGAAGAAGGAAAAGAAGAGCAAAACACGCAAGCCGCGTAAATCAACGGGCACGACTTCCGAGCACTTCACCCCTTCGCCAAAGAGGAAGCGTGTACCAGCCGGTACATCCGCTGTCCCTTTCCCCAAACTCTCAGCACCTCGCTTTGGATTGATCCAAGAGAGACTTGCCAACGATCCCTTCCGTCTACTGATCGCAGTCACTTTCCTCAATAAGACTCACGGCAAGGCAGCAAGGCCCATCTTCGAGCAAGTGATGGCAACCTATCCCACACCAAACCACCTGGCCGCCGCCAATGTCAGCGAGCTCAGTGAAATGATCCACAGTCTAGGCTTCCAGAACCAACGTGCAAAGAAACTGATCAAAATCGCTGAGACTTGGATTGCGGAACCACCGCAAAAGGGAAAGCTCTTCCGCACCATGGACTATCCCAACAAAGGCAACGGTCGCCATCTCAAGCCCAAAGACACCGTTGATGAAGACGTCGAAGACTGCATCGAAGCCGGCGCTCTCGAAATCGCCCACATCTATGGACTCGGGCCTTATGCCTGGGACTCTTGGAGGATCTTCTGCCGCGACAAGTTCCGCGGTGTGGCGGAAGGCTACAACGGTGAAGGTGTTCCTGGCTACAAGCCCGCCTCACAAGCCGAGAACGAGTCTGATTTCGAGCCCGAGTGGAAGCGCGTGGTACCGTTGGATAAGGAACTACGAGCATGTCTGCGCTGGATGTGGTTGCGCGAAGGCTGGGAATGGGATCCTCTGACCGGCAACAAGAAACCGGCAGCTCCCACTCTGATGCGCGAAGCTTCGGATGGCGTGGCCACCTGGGACGAACCCGTAGCCCCCAATCCACACGACGAAGACACCACAACCACCAAAGAGGAACTCGAAGGACCGAAAGGCCCCGTTGCACTGGTCCCAGGAGTCAAGGCCGAGGACGCCCCTCCCGCACCAAAGCGACGCACCAGAAGAGGTAGAAACTCAACGGGTGCTGCTGCTGCAAAACGCGCAATCACTCCTCCCCCTGCTCCCGCACCCAAGAAAGCAGCCACTCCAGCCGTGCCTGCCAGTACAAAACGCCTCAACGCAGACCCCGAGATCATGACTTCGCGTCTGAGACCTAGAGCCGGTCGTGCAGATGCTATTGCTTCTGCGCCTGTGCCTGCCACGCCGAGCCGTCGTCGTGCTGCGCGCAAATAAGAGGTTCGATGGATCCCCATCATTATTGCGAGAAGAAACGGTTGCAGGATCATGTCTTGTTGGTTGGAGAAGTCAGTCAGGATTACAGTCTTGATATTGGTTGATTTTTCTGTTCCAAAGCACCGTAGCAAAAATCGAAGATTATCTTGTACTAAAATCATACGCTCTCATCTGTATGTAATTGTTACAAACATAAGGCATGAACACCGAGTCTACGCATTGGGTGAAACTCCAATCCTAGCCGTGGCCTCCGACTAACTATTCGTTCCTCGTACACGAGAGCTTGCTCGTGTCGAAGTATGGGATCAAGTCGGATGCCATGGCTATGTGCAGTGGATATAAGTAAAAGATGATGTGAGCAAGCAAAAGAATCAAAACGTACAGCAGCAGGGATTCCCACGTGGTCACCCACCGTAGTACTAATCTGCCGTTCAACTGCTTATGTATGGCAGAGCGGACGGGATGCCCAGTTTTCAGCTGACTGTGGCCGTACGTGCTTGATAAGCTAATCTTTAGCACTATATGCAACCATCTGTGCTCTCACGCACATCCTCATCCAGCTATTCCACAGACCGTCATCCTGATGCTCTGGATCCCATTCATTCCAATCTTCGCTTGTGTCTTCCTTTCCAGCGCAGCCCATTCTAGCGCCCATCCTCTAGTATCCTCAACGTTTATGGGCATTGTACGCAGCGGAAAGAAGAGTCTGATCGTCGTTGCTGATGAGACTATCCTCTAAGACACCCAGAAATTTATCCATACATTTATCACATAATCTTCCTCCTACATCTAAACCTCACCCCTTCATCTAAAGCTTCGACTTCTTCGCCGCCACCTTCTTGGGAGGTCTCAATATACAAGTCTGAGACATACTCGCAACCATCTTGCCCTTGCCGTCCCAAAGTCTTGCTTCCGAGAACGTCCTCGCCGCATCTCCTGCATACGTCTTCCACTCCCTCAAATGATAATCATTGACATTTATCTCCGGCGTCAAAAACCTGAGTGAAAACTCCAGCGTCGAACAAGCACCAGATTCCGTCAGAGGCATGCTTTGCAACACCAAAGGCTGGAAAGAAATACTCGCGTCCAACAGGAAAGCCAGATCGGTGACGTTTTCAGCATGCGTGGAGACTTTCTCACGCACGCGCAGCCAATCTGCTGATGTGCGTTCGGTGAGAGGTAAATGCTCCTGCGTAGTCTTGTATCCCTTTGCGAAGCCCTGCAATGTTTGGCCGTGAACGCTTTGGGGTGTAAATCTCATATCGATCAAGTCGCTCATCATACTGAACAGTCTGTCATGTCTGTCGACATCGGCTTGCGTCAGGATTTTCTCTTTCACCATGGTTTTCTTGCGGTCCGCTGGTGTCCAGGATTCGCTGAGTGGAGAGTACTGCTTGGACGGTGGTGCCGAGTACACCATAAACGACTCTGCCTCCACGACGTGAAAATCCGCCAGTGCGACTAGGCATACTCTCTCCTTGCCATCATCCTGTTTCTGGCACACTTCGACGAGTTTCGTCGTAAAAGTTTTGGTGGAGCGGTATGTTTTTGTGTTTACGAACACGGGGCGGTCTGTCAATGCTGGGCCTAGGAAGTTTCCATTCACGGCGTAGAGTCTGTGGTTTGGGGGAATGTTGTAGCAGGCTGCTTGAGTTGCTACACCGATGGTGTAGCCCCCGAATGCAATTGGCAGCACATTTCCCATTCGCGGTGGGTTTGACTTGCTCTTGAAGCCTGGTTCAACGGTCTAAATCAGCATGGTTTTTGGAAAGCTTATGACTGTATCGAATCATTCCACCTACGGTTATGCTCCACTTGCTCGAGAGCGAGGATCTCTTTCACAGTCGTCATGATCTGATGTTGCTGGAGATTTCCAGTGGGAGGTTTGTGTGTAAATCAAAAAAGGAAGCTTCAGCTCGCTACTGGACCAAGGATTGTCAAGCCTCGGCAAAATTTACCCTGCCTCGGGTGCAATTGATTCTGGTGCAAGACAAAACATTTGTTCGAGGCGAGAAGAACGACTTTTCGTTTCTTTGACCTATCTCCCTGCGGATGGTTTCTACATAGCCATCAGTAACGTCCAAGCGAAACTTTTCAACACTGTTCTTGTTTCTGTTCCGTTGCTACTCATGTTGTACAAAGCTAAGAAGTTACTGTGATTGACGATGATATGCTGCAAGCGCCGGTATGTCTTAAACGCAGAGAATAGCCTACAAAACCCATGCATACCAAGTGTAGAGTAGTATGCAACAGCCTAGATAGATATATGACCATTGTCAGATTCTCAAGGCGTGATATTGCGATTGTCTTATGAGAACAGGGTCATGGGCATGGCATGGAAGTTCGAGCCAAGACTTTTGGCCATCGACTCGGGGGGTTGCTCGCTTGTTCCATGCATGACGTTGGCGGCTGTATGTCATCACAAGTGCGTTGGGACACAACATCCGACGTGCCCGACTGATATGGCAGCAGTCCGTATCTCAAGAGTCAAGAAGCTTTGGAAGATGCTTCCTCGAGGCGATACAAACATGACCATGTAAAAGCTAGCGCCCCAAACGACCAAGCAAACCCCGTTGTTGCTTGAGCAGTTTCGCTTTGAAGACGACTGCGTATCAAAGCTTCTTTTGCCTTTGCCAAGTCTGCGGAAATAATAATCTGATAAGATCCCGAGCGCGGCCGAACAACTGACTCCTCGGGGGTGACATATGTCAATTGCTGGTTTTATGGCTCTTTGATAATGGAAGAGGTGGAAAAATGCTCTATGTATTCGAGTAGTCTGTACAGAACTGGTTGGTGATGAAGACCGACGCAGAGCGAAACTTCGCTGAAGTGAGCTGTAAATAACGCGCAGATCGAAACACCTTTTATCGACTCAACCAGAAAAAGACCCTACGGTCGATCCTCCCAATTCTTCCTTCTTCCACGTCCACGTCGTGCCGGAGTTTCCTATGTCTCGCCCGTTCGGTACCCGCAAAAAGAAGATTCGCCTCTAGGTTCTGAATCAACGTGATCTCGGCAGACGTGTGATTCTTTGATAAATCTTCGCGCACCCGCCATCTTATCAATCTTCATCTCCCTACACACATACCTTGCTCCTACTTGTATGCTCGACTGAATTCATCGGTCATCATGGGTTTCTTGAAAGCGCTAGATAGGCCATACATCAACCCTTTCTACCATTCACAAGAAGATGAAGAGCCCGATGACGTCGTCAAAGAGGAAAACGGACTGAGATCCTCGAGCAGTCCGAGTGATCATTCTCCAGACTATCAGGAAAGATACCCGTACCGGGAAACATACGGCCAAGACAAGACCGCCGCTTCTGGAACTGGTGCTGCTTACGATGGCGAAAAAGTCGACCCTGACTACCAAGCTGGAGTTCAAAAAGCTGAGGGCGTCACTCTTGCTTGGAACAAACGAGCATTATGGTTGACTTATGTCTGGTATGTAACTCTTCACTACGCTATGATGCCAGTACGTTAACGTACGGCAGGATTTATGTCGTGTACTTCGAAATTGCTCTCATGTCAACCATCACTGGTTACTTGGGCAATTATGCCAATGCTGATTTCAGCACGTCACAACTCCTGTCAGTCAGTTCGGTGATGAGCTCTATCATCGGCGGTGTGTTGCGCCTACCGACTGCCAAAATCATCGATATTTGGGGACGTGCCGAAGGATTCTTCATTATGATGTGCATCTGTATCATCGGATTGATCATCTTCGCCGCTTCCAACAATGTCCAAACCTACGCTGCTGCCTCGGTCATCTACTACATTGGTTATGATGGCATGTACTATGTCATGACCGTGTTCATCGCCGACACTACCAGACTGAAGCATCGAATCCTTATGTTGGCCATCTCTCAGACGCCCTTTATCTGTACTGCTTTCACCACTCCGTATGCTGTCTCAAGTTTTGTCAACGGAGCTGGCTGGAGGTGGGGATATGGAACTTTCGCCATTGTCACTCCTGTGGCCTGCCTTCCTCTCTGCGGAGTCTTCTACTACTACCAACGAAAAGCCGAAAAGTTGGGTCTCTACAAGCGAACCGAATCACCTGTTCATGGCTGGTACCAAACCATTACACATTACTGGGTTGAGTTTGACATAGTCGGCGTCTTCCTGCTCGTTGCAGGATTTGTCTTGTTCTTGCTACCTTTCTCACTAGCAACTTCAGTTGCCGGACAGTGGAAGAGTGCTAGCATCATATCCATGCTGGTCATTGGATTTGTCATCCTCTGTCTCTTCCCCGTCTGGGAGCGCTTTGGTGCTAGTAAACCCTTTTTGCCGTGGGAGAGACTCAAGGATCGCACCGTTTTCGGCTCGGTTCTTTGCATCTCCAGTCTCTACGCAGCTTTCTACTGCTGGAATCTCTACTATTATACATTCAACCAGGTAAGCAGAAGTCAAGTGAGCCAAATTCGAGTACGCGCTGACAAGGATATATAGGTCGTTCTCGGCCTCAACACTCGCGATGCCACATACATGGGAGAGATTTACACTGTAGGCTCTTGCTTCTTTGGCGTCATCACAGGGTAAAGACTTCTTCTGTCCGCTCTCAAGACATGCCACTAATTGTAACCAGACTGCTCGTCAAATGGACCAAACGCTACAAGTGGATCGCACTAGCCTCTGTTCCGCTCTACATGATGGGAACCGGCTTGTTGATCTACTTCAGACAACCAGGAGTCGCACCCAGATACGTCGTCTGCGCACAGATCTTTGTTGCATATGCCGGCGGAACCCTAGTACCATGTCACCAAGTCGCCGCTCTGGCTGCCGGTACACACGCCGACTTCGCGACCACTCTCGCCCTTCTCTACCTAGCCTCCTCAGTCGGTGGTGCAATCGGTGACTCCATCGCCGGCGGCATCTGGACGAACATTTACCCGAAAGAGTTGAATAAGCGTCTTCCTGCTGACATTGCAACATCGGTCTACTCAAACTACCTCAATGCGCTCGATTATCCCCCTGGAACGCCGACTAGAGACGCTATCGGAACTGCGTTCGGTATTGCTCAGAGGGATATGTGTATTGCGGCGACTTCCATCACTGCACTCACATTTATCGCTGTGTGGATCTGGCGCGACATCAACCTCGGGAACAAGAAGCAGATCAAAGGTGTGGTTGTTTAAGGCTTATAGACTGTACACGGATACTCGACTTCTTCTCTTCGGTTTAGAAAACGTCGGCGGTGTTACGCGTATCAAAAAAGTGTTTCCTTTGGATACAGTTCGTTGCTCATAACTCGTTACCAAAACATAGACCCAATCACAATGGTTGTTCGCCTTTTCCTCTATGCCAAGGATGAATCGTCTGAGTCTGCAACGGTGAGGCTTTGTATCATCTTTTACACACTGAGAGCTCCTCGTGTAGAAATCGCGATCGAAAAAACGTGATTAATTATCTTTGACCACAACAAGGCAGACCCCGAAACGCCAGCACTCTGCTAAGCATACATACTCTAGTGAATCAGTTTGAACTGCTTCGCGTACCAAGCAGACCCGCCAACCAAGGCCGTGATACCCGTAATCACGAGTAGCGAACCATATCCAGATCCGAAAGCGTAGGGTGCATTGGACCTCCAGTGATCTGCCTCGACCAACGCTTCACTCATGGGCCCCGAGACCACAGCGCCGATTCCTTTGCCGCAGCTGAATAGCGAGATGATCATACCGGTTTCTGCGCCTGGGTATCCATTCTCGCGTATTGTCTTTGCCACGCCGGACCATGTTGTCGAGTAACCTCCTGCGTAAACGCCATAGAGGATTGCGAATACGAACAGCATAGGCTTGATTGTGGCAAAGGTCCAGAAGACGAAGACAGCAACCACACTGCCGATACTGCAGACCAGAATGCCTGTCGTGACATGGCATCGATCACCGAGGTATCCAATGAACATGGCACCGACAATCTGTGCGCCGTTGATCAGAGCAATTGCCAATGTGCCGTCTACAGCCGTAAATCCAACCGCCTGTGCAAAAGACGACAAGTAGACGCTGGGCAAGAAGAACCCCAATCCCTGGATGATGCTGGCACTCTGCAAGATCCAGAAAGTTCTGCTCTTCAAGTATCCGATCTCGACTCGTTGCGGTCCAACATTGGTATGGTGTCTCACAGGTAGCCTGGGCTTCATGAAGAAGAGTGCCGGTGTGGTGAGCACTACGGCAACAACAGCCCATGTCCTCAATGCAGTACGGAAGCCATACGTTCGGAGCACCCAGTCCAGAGCAAAAGGGATGACGACACCTCCAGCGCCACAAGAAGCGCATATACATCCGAATGCAAAGTTACGCCTTAGTACAAACCATTCGTCCAGGTAGATGAACAAGGGATAGTAGTGCATCGAGGCGCCGATAGCGTACAAGACACCTTGGGTTGCGATGAGTTGGCTGACCGATTGAGCAAAGGACGCGCCGATGAGGGAGGCTATCATCACGACGAAGCCGACAAAGATACTGGGTCGGCGGTATCGAGGATTCATCTTCAAAACGATGAACCAGAAGGGGGCTGACACGTACAGCAAGCCTGTCGCCGTGGTACCGATGGCAGCGATGCTGGACCCATTGTCTGCAAAATGCTGCTCGTAGTAAGATTGGAAGACACCAAAGCTGAAAGGAAATCCTTGAGGGTGTTGTTAGAAAAGCACTTGGTAGGAAGCTTGTAAAGTGAGAATGGAAGTGACGTCTTGAGTGGAACTGTGCAAAAGATCACTGATAACATACCCCAAGAGACAGCCTCGAATATCACACAGCTAGCCAGGAATAGCCATGCGTCTTTACCACCATCCGCTGGAGGCAGAGAGAAGACTTCACCATCTTCGGCTCTACCGAAAACATTTGAAATCTCGAGATCTTGATATTGGCCATCATCGTTTGGTACAGCAACAGTTGACAGCTCGATATCTCCAGTTCGATCGTCGACACCCATTCCTGATGAGATTCCTGATGGAAAGTTGATAGAAGAAAGAGAAGCAGCACAAAAAGAGTGGTCGAGCGAGGGTTGTTTTAACCCCGCGAGAAAGGACATTTGACTTCCGCCCCACCTTTCAACGCGCCCTGCCAGCGACGACACCGCACCTTCCCCACGGAAAATGTTTGCTTGTGCGGAAGTGTGAGTCACTTCCATTCTTTGTATTGCTTACTTTCTGTAACCCTTTCGAGGTACACCTTCCGGCTTCCCCCAATCGCAGCCTGCTAAGCAGCCTCTATGCTACGCTCTATGCAGTATAAATCTCTTCCATATGTGATTATACTAGCCGTCTTGAGAACAGATCAAATCACTTCGAGGCTGGTTCCAGGCGCAGCGGGTGGCTCCGAAGGTCGACGAATCATGCCAAAGGACAGTTGATTTCTTTGGCGAAGAGTGAGAATCGGGAGGTGGACCTCGAAAGGATTGTAGACGAATTGTCAGACGCCAACGCATGTTGAACATTTGTATTGTCTCGTTGAACCATCATCTGGATCACACCAAGTCGCCGTTCTATGCATCACTGGATCGTGACATCAAAGGCAGGATCCCAGTAAAGATGACCAACTGCGCTTGCCGTATCGAGAGAGACTTTCTCATCACCAACAATGAAGTTGCTAATGACAAAACCATCCACAGTGACATTGTTACCATCACCATCGGTCATGGCGGGCATGAAGCTCTCCGAGATGCCGATATCTTCGTACCCGTCACAGCTTCCAAACTCTTCAATCCAGACGTTCGAGATGGTAATGTTGCTGAGGTTCTCTAAGGCATAAATACGCATCAAAGGGCCAGAGATACCTTCACTTCGAATGTTGGAGAAGACGATATCATGAGCCGAGGAGTAGACGTCGGCTGTGCTGGTGTTCGGGGCAGATGTGAATTGCGCGGAAGGATCGTAGAGGTTGTTACTCCCAATCAGGCCTGGGTTCGAGTTGTTGCTATTCCAGCGACTGTGAATTATGTCGATGCTGTCCACTCGAATGTTGCTGATGTTTCGAGATGCCCAGCCGAATTGGATAACTGGTGCGGTAGATCCTTTCTGCACCATGACGTTGGACACAGTGACATCCGAATGATAGATCTTGATCGTATCGTCATTACTGGCATCAAATGGTCAGCTTGTGGCTCTAATGTGTACTTCAGGCATCAATATGCGCTGCTTACGTGTGGTAGAATATATCTTGGAACACACTCCCGGGATATGCTTGCATGCCGTCCGTTTGTCCAAAGAACCCGCCAACTTGTTTGTAATCGGTACAAGAGACAGAGAAATCGGATGTATCACCATACCAATCCATACTGTTGAACGGAGGGCTGTTGACTGTTGGCCCGTTGACCAACCATGTTGTCTTTTGTCCATCAGATATTGTACCCTTCCACATGCGTAGAGGCGAGGCGTCCACGTTGTGATTTCGGAATCCATATGTCGGATCCGCCTGATAAACATACTGTTCACCAGAAAGCACACCATGTCCTGTGGCTTTGATAAGCGAAGAATCGGTGTGAAACTCTACAGCACCCTTCAAATAGGCTCCTGGTGCAAAGTAGAGCCAGTCGACTGTTGCACTGAGATTCAAGTAATCTGTAGCACTAGAGTAATACACGCCAGGCTTGAAGATGACGGTGTTGGCTTTGGTGGTGTTCAGTCCAGATATGCGACCTTCCGCTACGACCAAAACGTTTTCTGAAGTCTCGTCCGGCACCAAAGACTCATCCTCGAATGGACTGGCAAATATAAGCAGGGAGTCTAGAGGCTCCACGGCCATCAACGGCATCGAGTCGTCAAACCCGTCAACATAGTATGGCCCATCTGTGGTAGTATCCTGGACATAGGAACAAGAAGGTTTGCTGCAACCATCGTGGAATTCGTAGAGGTTGTCGTTGAATTCGACCAAAAACTTGCTACCACGTGTGTTATAAGGTACCTGAATGAACAAATCACCGTCTGCGACGGAAGTGGTGAAGTTGAGATTGGTGGGTCTGATGGTGAAGCTATCAGGTTCAATGCTGAAGTCATCGAGCCTGTGCACTTTCACCCATACGTCCGCCGTATAGAGGAACGAGGTCCAAGACATAGTCATGCCAATGGCTTCCTCGATGGTGATACCATCGCTCGCAGTAGTCGTTGAGGTCAGATCATTGGGAACCAGAATGTTGCCCTGACCGTTGCGTGGGATAGTCTCGTAAACGAAAGAGTCGTAATAGGTCTGATCCGCAGAGTTGGTAACTTGAATAGAATATAGATGGCTTTGGCGCACAGAAGCTGGCTGAACAGGTGATCGGGTGATTTCACCGGAGTTGTGCCACCAGGTTCGAAGTTTAGAATTGCTAATGGTGCTGTTGCTATTGGACGTAGCGCGTGCGACTACGATACCAGCGAGAAGGATCGCGGGTTTGGAAAGACTCCACATCTCTGAAATGTCAGATGAGTCTTTTTAACAAGCGGCGCAGTCCGATGCCTCCCTTCCGCGAGCGTGTGAGAGATGGACGTATATAGAGAAATTCTGATGGAGTTGTTGGTGACAAGTAGCTGGAGCTGGCAACAGCCCTATATTGCCAGTTAATGTCAAGAGCCTACCGCCGTCGACGTAACCACAATGTTTGCTTTTCTTCTTGATCACCTTGGAAGTGCAACTCAAGTGGTGCGTCGAAGTGGATGTTCTATGCAGATCATCAAACGGTGATGATTGTGGTCACAGGAGACGAAGAGACATCTCGGGACTACGTAGGCTCTGCTTGCCAGGTCTAGACAGAAAGACAGCAAGATTTGCCTTGCAGAAACAAACGGTACGTTTCCGGTATATATGTCTCATTAGACAGTCGGTCCTAATTGACTTGAAGCCACAACGATATAGACCTAACGGTTGCAGTGAGGATGTGTCGGCAGTGAGCATAACGGGCATTTTGGTGGAAAGCTTAACCGAAAAGGGCACTTCCGACGCGCACTCTGGCGCATTTCAGACAAGGACTTTGGAGGCACTCACGTATAGCGTCCTAACAGGCTTCACAACGTGGAAGGAGCCTGGCCAGTGAACATTAGCAGTTTCGATGTAGACTTCAGCATCGTGGGAGAACGAGCATCTCGAAGTGTTCACGAACTTGTCAAACTGTGACAGATTTGACAAACATGCCAAGCCCGGCGGAATTCGTCTCAGGCGTTGCGAAATGCACCACCTCGACCTCTTCTGTCCATATCCATAACTTCATCCACCTTGTACGAGTGACCAGCGGCGTTGATCGGGTCGACATGCTCAAATACGAGTAATGGCACTTTACCGAGCGATGGGTACCATGCTACTCAATGGTAGACGAGCCGCTGCAAACGTTTCCAACGTGTCCACGCGAGTACATGCGAGCGTACCACTGCAGCAACGCAACCTGTCCATGCCATGTGGTTCGAACTACCGGTCGGATTTTTCTTCGTAATCATCACACTTCTGACCGAGGTTGTCATCTCGAGACACCATGTCACCGTTTATTCCTGCCCATGCGAGGCTGCTTCCCACGGCTCATGAACCGTTTCTAGAGTATCACCTCCTTGGCAAGACCAAAGCGAGTAATTCTTGAAGTGCCGACTCAGAATTCCTGAAAGGATCAGATCTCGCTACAAATCTCGTTGATACTTCTCAAAGCTTGTTCATGTCTTCCTGCCCTTTCTGGTAACCGTTCGAGGTTCCCGTATCAAGAGCTCTGAAGCTTGAACCCAGGAAGAAGACTGCTGGTACGAGACCACTCGATTATCGGAGTGCCGGGCACACTTTTGTTCAAACGTGCAGAACATGGTGTGATGCTGGTTGGTGACCAGTATGCTAGAGGAGCTTAACAAACATCCCAGGCAATAGTGCATATTGAAGGCACACTACAGTTTTCTCCAGCTCTTGGATGAAAAGACATGAAAAATATGGATATGCAGAGGTATATATGGACTGTGAGAGCTTGACTTGACATGATCTAATAATTTGTTGGCGCTTGTAGCCAGTGTTCTTGCTTTTCTACACACCCTTAATTCTTCACCTCCAGCTCTGACGTCCTTCGTCATGGCCTCAATTGTAGTCAAGTCCATCACACTCCTTTGTTCTTGTCTTATACTTTGCTCTTCTCCTACACAAGCTCTCAGCTGGTCTGCTGAGTATGTCGAGTGGAACCTCAATCAAAATGAGAACGCAACTGGACCCCTCGAGTATTGGGGCGAATGGGCAGATCACCCGAGAACACCTTCGCCTTCCAACTGGAGAATGCCCTTTTACATGCTGACGCTGAATCGTTACGTGGATGGACAACCTACAAACAATGACGCCAATAACACAGTTTTCGAGAATGATTGGACTACAAATCAGTTTCGATTCGGCGGTGATGCCAAAGGCTTGATGGATAATCTGGACTGGATCCAAGATCTTGGTATCAAGGTAACCACAATTATCTCCTGCTTTCTTTTTATCTTTTTTGCTTTCCTGCTTCCATCTGTCTGGTACTATATCTAACCAGCTCTACAGGCCATCTACTTCTCAGGTTCGCCTTTCATAAACCAGCCATGGGCTTCCGATGGATTTGGGCCACTCGACTTTACATTGCTTGATGCACACCATGGAACAATCACCGAATGGCGCCAACTGATCGAAGAACTGCACCGTCGCGGAATGTACGCAATCTTGGAAAACACCATCGGAACCATGGGAGATTTGCTATCTTTCAAAGGATATGAGAATGAGACTACCCCGTTCAATGCACACGAATACGACACACTCTGAAAAGCAGTCGAAGATACCACGATTTCGAGATCGACAATGAGGTCCTTGCAGACTGTCAATATCCAGTCTTCTATGATGACGACGGATACCCGGTCAACTCGTCGGTCATGGGCACTTTCGACAATCAATGCCGAAAATCCGACTTCGATCAGTACGGTGACATGAAGGGAGTGTACGTTGTCTTCCCCGCCTGATCTTATGAGATTATGTTAACGCCTTCGCTTTAGGGGTTACGTCCCTCCATACCAAAGTCAACTCTCAAAGTTCGCTAGTGTGCAAGATCGTCTCAGACTATGGAAGCATGACGTCCTAGAGAAGGTGATGCATTTCAGCTGCATGCAAATTGCCATGCTGGACATCGATGGATTCCGCGTCGACAAAGTACTCCAAACACCTGTCGATGCATTGGCAGAATGGGCGACTTATCAGCGTGAATGCGCTAGCCGTTACGGAAAGAAGAATTTCCTCATCACTGGTGAAGTCGTTGGAGAGCTCAAGTACTCTTCTGTCTTTTTTGGCCGCGGCAAGTCTCCTGATACCTACTTCGATACCGAACTCGACGGACAAAACGCTACGGGAAACACTGAAGGTTACATTCGAGAGTTTGGTAACAACGCGCTCGACAGTTCCAACTTTCATTATCCTACTTATGTGAGTAAACATGACTGTTGAGTAACAAGAACACAGGCTGACAAACCCAAGGGCGCGTTGACTAGATTCTTGGGTTTAGACGGTGATATCGGCTTCGAAGGCGTGGATTTCGCGCAGCACTGGAATAACTATCTCCTCACTGACGACTTCGTGAATGCCAACACTGGCCTTTTCGATCCTCGCCATATGTTTGGTACCACAAATCAAGACGTCTTCCGATGGCCAGCACTCATCAACGGAACTCAAAGGCAGGTTCTCGGATTCTTCATCACCTTCTTGGAAATGCCCGGAATCCCAGAGTTGATCTGGGGTGACGAAGTCGAATTCAAGGTTTTGGAGAACCTTGCCGCCGATTATATCTTCGGCAGGCAGCCAATGGCTTCAACAACTGGCTGGCAGCTGCATTCGTGCTACAAGGTTGGCGCTGCGGGCAACGGTTATTACGACATGCCCTTTGGAGATGCGCTCACAGCCTGCGAAGATGACTCAATCAGCCTGGATCAGAGGAATGCCGCACATCCTTTGCGTAATTTGATCAAACGCATGTTTGAGTTGCGTACCATCTACCCTGTGCTGAATGATGGATTCACTCTACAGACACTCTTCTTTGAAACACACGATGTGTTTCTCCCTCACAGCGGCCTTTTGCCAACACCTCTTGGATTATGGAGCGTTTATCGCGGTCGTACCCCCGGTATTCAAGACTTCACTGATGAAGGAATGGGCAACCAAGGTGTCTGGCTCCTCTATTCGAATCAGAACGAGACCGTTCATTAATCGTACGATTGCAGCAACTCATCCGGTTCTCTCATCGCACCATTCGCAGAAGGAACGACCATCAAGAATCTGTTTTATCCTTACCAAGAATACACACTGAACTCATCCGCCACGAAACTCGGCATTGAGGGATCAAACGAGCTGAACGGCTGTTTGCCAGGCATTGAGCTCGAAGCATGGGGATGGCGTGCATTCGTTCCGATTGACAAATTCGTTGCAGCTGCTCCGGTCATCACTGGTGCTATACCTCGTCACGATGCCAGAATCGAGACCACGGTGGACCTGGACGATACCATCACGATTCCTGTCACATTGCTGTTCAGCCGGGAGATGAACTGCAGCTCAATTCTAGAGTCTATCAGCTTCAAATCCACGACACAGACAGGCATTACACCATCTTTCGAAGCTTCCAGCGTTTCATGCAAGAACATTACAGCGGAAGCTTCTCAGCGTTTCGTTGGAGAGGCACTTTCTACTTTCGAGTGGTCTGCAAATCTGGTGAACGTCAGCCATGGTGTACACACTTACATTGTAAGTAACACAACGAGTGTTGAAGGAACTGCCTCCAAGAACACCAATGACCGCTTCATGCTTCGAGTGGGCCGTAAGGATAACCCAGTAGTCTTTACCAGTGCTAATTACACGACTGGACTTGTTCATCGCGATGATACCACAGGTGTATTGGAGCTGACGCCGAAAGCCGCTGGTGCCTCGCTATGGCGATACTCTACGAACTACGGATCGAGCTGGTCTAACTGGACTGATTATACTGGTGAAACGACTACCATCGAAGAGCAAGCTTGGTCTGGCACCAAAGCTCAGGAGTGGAAGGGTGTACGCGTTGTGACTCAGTACTGGTCGGAGCTGTTGGGATCCACGGATCACATCCAACACTCCGATCTCGAGGCCAACGTCCCTCGACGCTGGCCTCATGTCCATGTTCAAGGACCTTGGAACCAATATGGCTACGATGGTGGTCTTGATGACAGGATGCATCAAGACTCGGAAGGCATCTGGAACTTTGATCTATCCTCTGAGTGGCCAACATCAGTCATCTTATCTGTCTGGGGCATGAATCGCGATGGGTCCCCCGACAAGTCAGCTGCCTATGGCGATGTCGATGGTGACAATGTGCTCGATTGGGTTCCGCCAGACAGTCTGTCCTTCAACCAGATCAACATCACTACACCTTCGTGGCCATACACTGCCTACAAGCTTGCAGTGAATGATGGCTCCATGCGTTACACTATCACTCCAATTGGCTCCGCACAAAGACAGCTTGCGTTGTACATTCTACTAGCCCTTCTACCACTCATGACCGCTTGTTTGGCAGTTGCAATTTACCACGGCTCTTTCTACCGCTTGAAGTACAACTCAATCGGCCTTACGAAGCGAAGCTATCCTTTCAATCAATTTCAGAAGAAGAGGAGTGTCTCGGATATTCTGCCACTGTCCGTCAATAGGATATCAGAAAAGCAGAGTATCTCTGATAGCGCCGAAGCTAGCCAGGATGTCGTGGCCACTACAAAGGCTTCTAGAACAATTCTGATTGCTACAATGGAGTACGCCATCGCTGATGAATGGAACGTCTCGATCAAGATTGGAGGATTGGGAGTAATGTCGTCGCTTATGGCGAAACATCTCACACATCACAATCTCATCTGGGTCGTACCCTGTGTTGGTGATGTCGTATATCCTATCGATAGAGTCATGGATCCGATCCAGATCACTATCATGGGCAAGCCATACCTTATCGATTGCCAAGTCCATGTCGTTGGTGGGATCACATACGTTTTGCTCGATGCACCATTGTTCCGACAATAGACGAAGAAAGAGCCATACCCAGCTCGTATGGACGATCTCGACAGCGCCATCTATTACTCAGCTTGGAATTCCTGTATTGCTCAAGTGATCAGGCGCTATCCCGAAATTGATATTTACCATGTCAACGATTATCATGGAGCAATTGCACCATTACATCTTCTCCCTCGGGTCATTCCTGTTTGCTTGTCACTCCACAACGCGGAATTTCAAGGACTTTGGTCAATCTCAACACCCCAAAAGATGCAGGAGATGAGCGACGTCTTCAACCTAGACAAGTCGATCATTCAGAAATACGTGCAGTTCGGCAACAATTTCAATCTGCTGCACGCAGGGGCTAGTTATCTGCGAATTCACCAAAAAGGCTTTGGAGCCGTCGGAGTCTCGAAGAAGTACGGTGCTCGTTCGTTCGCCCGCTATTCCATCTTCTGGGGGCTTCCTAAAATTGGCATACTACCAAATCCCGATCCAGCCGACGTAGAGCATTTCGACAAGTGCCTCCCAAACCCCGATGTCACCATCGACCAAGAGTATGAAGCCTCTCGCGGTGTGGCTCGCAAGCAAGCTCAAAATTGGGCTAATCTTGTCGTTGACGAATCAGCTGAGCTCTTCGTGTTCGTCGGAAGATGGAGCATGCAAAAAGGTATCGACCTGATTGCAGATGTCTTTCCCAAAGTTCTAGAAGACAACCCGAAAGCACAACTGATCTGTGTGGGTCCTGTTATCGATCTGTACGGCAAGTTTGCTGCTCTCAAGCTTGACCACCTGATGAAGAAATACCCTGGCCGAGTCTATTCGAAACCAATGTTCGTCTACGTACCGCCGTTCGTTCACGCAGGTGCAGAGTGGGCACTTATCCCTTCACGCGACGAGCCTTTCGGTCTAGTTTCAGTCGAGTTTGGTCGCAAAGGAGCACTAGGTGTCGGCGCCAGAGTCGGAGGTCTCGGACAAATGCCTGGATGGTGGTTCTCAGTGGAGTCATCGGGAACCAAACACATGCTGACCCAGTTCAAGTTGGCCATCGATGGCGCATTGAAATCAAACTATGAGACGAGAGCTCTCATGAGAGCCAGGTCCAAAGAGCAAAGGTTCCCAGTCGCTCAGTGGGTGGAAGATCTTGAGATCCTCCAGACGAAGGCCATCAAGACCAACCACAAGGTTCAGGACGGCTCGAAATCTTCTTTGAGCACTCCAGCTAGCTCGCCTCCTCGATCGCGCGTTCAGTCCCGCGTGACGTCTCCCATAGGCTCGAGATCACCCTCACCTACCCCGGAAGCACCGCAACCTCAATTCAGGCGTCGACTTTCCAGTCTGTTGTATCCCGTTCATCCCTCAACAGAGCAATTTATGCCCTTCCGTCGCAGATTGTCATCCCTTTTCCCAGCATCGCGCCGTTCGCCATTCCAACAATCAGATGCCGACGCTGATATATCTGAAGAGGGAGATGAATCTAGAGACGGGGTCGGTATGCTTCCTCTATCCTCCCCAAAGTGCCGTCCTGGCACAGCTGGTAGTTTGAATGGAACTGTCTCGCAGAACCTTTTCACTCCTGGCTTCGGATTCCCGGAGTCGAACTTACCAGGCGAGATCACAAGACCCACACTTGCTCATTACAGACGTTCCTCAACGCTTAGTGTCGACGAGGTCGTGGGTGAGAAGACGGACTACAACCTGCAAAACGTTGACCAGTCCTTTACGGATTCTCGACTTGACTACTATCATATCTACGAGAGCATGCTTGGTTCCCTGACTGCAAAGAACTCCGAAGGTAAACTCTGTATCGAAACCTTCTTGCACTCTGCAGAGAAGAACTGGTACCGCAGATTCGGCGAAGCCAAGCTTGGCCGAGCTGTCGTCTCTCTACCAGATGTGAATAACAAGAAGTTCGGATCCAAGGGCGTGTCTGTCACGATACGTGAGGCTACTTCCATCAGCGACAGCGACCGAACGGACAGTGTGGGTGCCATCTCTCAGACGAGCGCAGATCAGTTCTTCACCAACGCCAACTACAAACCGCCGACTGGTGTTTCAAGATTGCTGATGTCGAAGTTGCCGTATGTTGCCCCGGATTGGCCATTGTACGCCTATCTTCTCGCGTTTGGACAGATTATCGCTGTCAACAGTCATCAGATCACGATCGTCACCGGGGCACAGGGCGAGAATGCAACCAAGCTCTATGTCGTGGCCTCGATATACCTGA
Organism: Aureobasidium sp. SLJ-2021a; assembly: GCA_019677095.1. Classification (NCBI taxonomy): domain Eukaryota; kingdom Fungi; phylum Ascomycota; class Dothideomycetes; order Dothideales; family Saccotheciaceae; genus Aureobasidium; species Aureobasidium sp. SLJ-2021a. The sequence continues at coordinate 31,116 of JAHRBU010000009.1, read as the reverse complement.
TCGGATCACTCTTCTGGTGGCTGATGGTTCGTAGACTCGCGTCTCGATTCGCACTTTCCTTGCCTTTTCTGTTTTACGGCTTGGCGTTCCTTTTGGTTGGTCTCGCACCGTTTGGAGCAACTCTGAACAGCCGTGGTTGGATCCAAGACGTCTCGAGTGGGCTCTATTCGTTCGCATCTGCATCTGGATCCCTGTACTTTGCCCTGAACATTGCAAGCGAGGGTGGTGTACCCATTCAGACAATGATCTTTAGAGCCACTGTTGTCCAAGGCGTGCAGCAGCTCTGGGTAGCTGCACTTTGGGCATGGGGAACAGCGATGAGCTCCAACCACACTTCACAATTCACAAACACCATCATGAACTCAAAGGTACTCCTGGCCATCATGGCACCGATCGCTCTCCTGTTCCTGGCCATTGGTCTGCTACTTCTTTTCGGCTTACCTGAGTACTACCACAACGCACCAGGACAATCTCCATCATTCTATACCAGTGTGTGGAAGCGCAAGATAGTCATGTGGTTCTTTGTAGCCATCATCGCGCAAAACTACTGGCTCTCGGCACCTACGGGACGTAACTGGCAATACCTGTTCAGCAGTACTCAAGCCCCGGTCTGGGCTATCGTTCTTTTGCTACTTCTCTTCTTCATCTTCATTTGGTGTGCTGCTCTGTACACTCTATCGCGCTTCTCTGAGCACCACTCGTGGTTCTTGCCAATCTTTGGTGCTGGTCTTGGTGCTCCACGTTGGTGTCAGATGCTCTGGAGCACATCTGGCATGGGTCTTTACTTGCCATGGGGCTCGACCGTGGGTAGTGCGATCGCTGGAAGATCGCTGTGGCTATGGCTCGGTACCCTGGATGCCCTGAGCGGTGTCGGTATCGGTACCATGCTTCTACAAACCCTTACACGCCATCACGTCGCAGTCACACTGACCGCCGCCCAGGTCTTGGGCTCAATCGCAACAATTGCAGCTCGTGCGTCAGCACCCGATGCCACGGGACCCGGCTCTGTTTTCCCAAATCTGGTGGTTAGCTTGAGTGGACTGGGTGCTTGGGAGTTTTGGGTCGCTCTTGTGTTCCAAATGATCCTGCCGTGTGGATTCCTTATGTTCTTCCGCAACGAACAGTTGTTCAAGCCTTGATGGCTTTTTCTTTTATACCATTTCCTTTGTCGATAGATTTGAAGCGCCTAGAATTAATGTAATAGTTAGACATAGATTTACAAGTAGACATAATGTGTTAGTCCATTCTTTTCACACAAGGCAGAATTTCTGCTTGTTTCTTTTTTTTTTTTTTTTTTTGATAAAGAGACATGTTTGACGCCATATCCCATAATGTTTATATTGAGTTTTGATGAACCAAGACGCGGCGAGCACGAGTTACAAGCCAAACACGATGATTATGCTGTCCATCCTCGACATCCAATTAAACAGACATAAACCTAGCAAAAACCAAATATCACACCAATCTTTCCGTCTGACCTAGCCAAACATGACTTTCCCTTCCAGCACAACCACCACATACGCTTCATCACAAAACCTGCACCACACCACCCTTGCAAACCTCCCCAACAGCCTCCACCAACTCCCCCAACACACCCTCCACAAATTCCCCCTCCCTCTCAACCCCAACAACACCAACAAATGTCTCCCCACCCCTAACAAAACTCACAACCTTGAATGGATGCGGAGAATCCCCATGCGGCTTCACTAAATCCACTTCACACACACCGCCAGCAAAGGGCATGGTATCTACATCATCCTCATCATCCTGATGATGCACCAAGCTCTCAAAGCCAGCATCGACATCCCAACCCACTGTAGCCGCAATGGCGGAAAAGCCCACAGAGTCGTGGGAGCTGGATGCAGCGACTTGAGTGGCGATGTTGCGCAGAAGGGTACCTGTGTCCTGGGGCGTGGAGAAAGAGATGCGGATGGGGGTGAATTGGTAGCAGGGGCCCATGATGGCGTCTGCGGTTGGCAGAGCGGGGATGTTGCGGCCCGAGGTCACGGCGCCGAAGACGATGTCGGTGGTGTGCAGGCGGCGGGCGAGGACGAGTGACCATGCGGCTGTGAGGATGTTGGCTGTTGTTGCGTCCGAGGGCTTGTTTGTCATGTCGACCGAGGCGGATTTGAAGAGGCCTTTGTCGTTGTCTTGGACAGAGGTGCCCAAGGATGAGAGGGAAGAGCCGACGAGTAGATCCTTCCAGTATGTCAGAGACTTGTCCTGCACTGAGGGCTCCAAAGTGGCGGATATGTAGGTGGCGAATGGCTCAGTGGTGATTTTGCCACCTGTGTACAGAGTCTCGAGATCATTCAGGAGCGCAGGCAGTGAGACACCATCATACTGAGCATGCGAAAGACGGAAAATAAGAGCCTCCCGCCCGTCGCTGCCTTTTACGTGCAGGATTTTTGCAAAAGCACTACCCAGTGCAAACTCTTCTTCAATGTCTGCGTTGCAGATGTCTGTAATCTGTTGCTTCAAGCCACCTTCGACTTGCTTGCTGACAACGACATCCTCCAACGTCTCCAATACGGCTTGGTAGTAGGTGGAGTTGTGCTGAACGAAGACAGTACGAAGGATATCGTGCGTCTTGACAAGTTGTTCGCAAGCATCGAGCAGCTTTTCGCTGTTGACACCCTTGTCGAAGATCATAGTGGTGTATTGTAGCGAGGTTCGTGGTGATGAGACAGTCTGCTTGATATCAAGCGCCTGAGTATCAGTCACAGGAAGCGCATCGCATACAACCCAGTTTGAGTTGGCGAGCTCAGGTCTGACAATCTCAGACAAGAAGGCCTTAACATCTGGAAGACCTAATGTAGAGAACGGCTTGTATATCTGCGTTTGCTTCTTGGCCTTTGACACAACATCCAGCTTCATCACCTTAGCAGCATCGCCAAGACGCATATGTTGGAAGATGTCAGCCACAGACAAGGCATGTCCTTGAGAACGAAGACTAGAAATCAGCTTCATCGCCAATACAGAGTCACCACCAAGACGGAAGAAGTTGTCGTCGATATCAATCTTGTCTGCCTCAATACGGAGAATCTTGGCCCAAGCGGTCCTGAGGATGTTCTCTGGAACCGTCAGCTTGACTTGAGCCACGTTCTTTGACCAAGCTTGCTCAAGTCCTTGATGAAGCTGGTTGAGAATGTCTGAAGAAATGTTGGAAGCCAACTTATTCAGTGCATCGCGGTCAATCTGTCCCCCCTTGTCGGTAGGCAGATTGTCAACCACAATGTATGCAGATGGTGCGACATAGGATGGCAATGAGTCGCGGATGTACTTGTCAAGCTTCTTCAGTGCAACAGCAAGATCGACTGGGATGCTAGCACGGATTGTTGTTTCCGAACCATGCACTTTGTGATCTCCAGTCATGATATTGACACTGTCTTCGAGAGACGGTTGCTGATCCACAAAGACCACAACCTCTTGGTTACTCTCTGAGGAAGAGCTCATGATCGCAGTGGCACCGCGAGTAGCAGGTGGCAGGTATCTTGCAACATGTCCTTCCAGCTCAGCAAAGTCAACCGAGTGGCCTTGAATAGGCAAGAAATTGTCCTTGCGTGCAACGAAGACCATACTACCATCAGCACGTAGCTCAACCAGATCACCTGTAGCTTGAACCTTGCCCGTACGACCGGGATAGAAAGTGCTTCCAGCTAGAAGCCAAGCTGGTGACTCTACAGTGTCGCCAGAGAGAAAGTTGCCTTCGAGCCAGAGTTCACCGACAGAGCCGATTGGCACCAGATTAGACGAGTTACGAGAATCGCATACCCAGGCCACGGCCGCAGGAGGATAGGTTTTGCCTTGTTTTGTGTTTGCGGGCGCACCCAAGCGTTTGGATGGTTCATCGTAAGCCAAGGGTGGAATCCTGTTCCAGGACCAAATATGGTTCAACTCTGTCTTCGGTAGGCAGCTAACCTCACCGACACGTCTCGAAAGATCCTTTGTCAGTTGCGTACAAGCAATTTCGAGCTGTGCAAGTACACGTTCCATCTGAGGGACTTCAATCAGACTACTGTCAAAGTTGGCGCAGACCCTAAAGCCACCCTTTCTGATACCACATCCGACCATAAGAGGGTAAGGGTTGAAGTGGAGTGCTTCACGAATAACATCTCCAAGCTGAAAGCCAAGATCATTGCCGACGTAATCTGGCTCAGGCTGGATTACCAGACCAGTTGGTGCTTCTGACGCATGTTGAGCGTCTTGGCTAACCTTTCTGATGTTCTGCCAACCCATGTGCTGGTAAGGGGTCCTAGTCAGAATGCTCTGCTGGACGGAGTGCAGGAAAGACTCGAGTGTGCTTGTTCTGTTGACACGAATGCGAATGGGTACTGTAGCAATCAGAGGACCAACAATGCTCTCAACTCCAGCGAGTGCGATATCACGACCAGTTAGCGTTTCGCCAAACAAGATATCATCGCTTCCCGAGTACTGCGAAGCCACAAGCGCCCATGCACCACGGATCAGTGTTGCTAGTGTGAAAGGGAACCCAGCGCCAGTCTCGAGGGGTATGATACGCTCGACCATAGCATCAGGGGTAGGTACAAAATCTCTAGACGGCATGCGAGGGAATTGAGGTCCGACAGCACCCTTCAGCTCCTGGCGCCAAAAGTCTTGCATAGCCTTTCCATCCGTCTCACGAACGTATTCGACAAAGTCTCTCATGCGAGCAGGAATCTCGATGGGTTGATCTTGCAAAGCATCGCTGACTTGCTTAAGAATGAGAGGCTCAGACCAGCCATCGTAAAGCAGATGGTGAACGCTCCACACCATGTATCTCTTGCCAGCATCTGCTGATTCAATGATGGCATAGCGAGCCAAGTTCTGACCAAGATCCATCCTCTCGTTTTTATCACTTTCGAGGTACTGGTCCAGATCGGTGGCGTGTCTCCAAGATATGCCCTCCCTCAAGACAACTTGCTGAAGTCCGGGCTCCTCGAGCTGGGCAGCACGAGTTCGAAGAATAGGGTTCGCAGCGATGACCTTTTCCCAGGCTCTCTTCAATGCATCAACATTCATGTCTTGAGGTATGAAGGCCACTCTTTGGGCAAGGTATAGCTCGACCGACTTGAGCGAAAAGGTGAAAAGAGACTCTTGTGTAGGGGTGCAAGGGTAGATATCTTCGATCTTGTCGACATCGGTCTTGCAAGCCTGGGCTGCTTCAAGACGAGCATCATCGACCGAACGCGTGATAGTCGAGAATGGCTGGATCTCCTTCTGTGCTTGAGTATCGCCGACTTTGACAACACTAGCCATCGCGGATAGATTTGGATTGCCGAATGTTTCAATGACAGACAATGTGAGACCCTGTGCTCTACATGTCGATACAAGTCTCATTGCTGCCAGAGAATCGCCGCCTAGCGCAAAGAAGTTGTCCTCAAGACGAATGCCTGCAGCGTCTAGGTTCAACACCTGACCCCAGGCCTGCTGGAGACGTCTTTCCAGGTCATTGAGCTCTCGACCAGCATCAGCAGAGCCTTGGTCCAGGTCTCTCAAATCTACTGTGGTACCAAAAGCCTTGAGTTGCTTGCGATCAGTCTTTCCAGAGATCAAAACTGGGATGTGGTTGACTGGGATATATGAAGTCGGAACCATGTAACGGGGTAGCACCTCCTTCACCTCTGCATCAGCTTTCGAGAGTGCATCACGCAACTCATCTGAAAGCTTTATGGAGCTGATTTCTGTTTGCCCGTGTCCCTTGGAAGCAGCAGGTGCAACAAAGGCTACCAACGTAGCTTGACCTCCTGTTCCTTGCGGTACAACAACTTCAGCAATCACTGTAGTACCGGAAGGCAGTCTAGCACCAAGCTGACTTTCAATCTCGCCAAGCTCGACACGTTGACCACGAAGCTTGACCTGGGTATCTTTTCGTCCAGCAAAAATGATACCACCGGAACCGTCAGGATCGTATTTTCCGAGATCTCCAGTCTTGTATAGCCTTCCACGACGTCCGACGTACTTCTCGTGGCCTTTGAGAAGCCAGGTGGGATCGTTGATGAATACAGTTTCCGTCTTCTCAGGATCGTTCAAGTAGCCTTGCCCTACGATAGGGCCTTCGACAAGCAATTCGCCAACGGCGCCAGCTGGCATCAGTTGCTCATGATCATCAGGGTTGACGATCCACATACAAGCTCCGTTTCCAGTACCGATGGAGATGTAATCTCTGCCTGTAGCAGTGTCACTGTTTATCGTGCATCCAATGGTGCACTCGCAGGGACCATAACCAATAACGATCCTGGTATCTTGACCCCAGAAGTTGACGTCTCTGGCGGACGCTGCTTCTCCACCAAGACCTAACACATCGAGTGACTTGATAACATCTGGATCCAAGATACGGGCCATGGACGGAGTGATACCTGCATAGTTGATCTTCATGTCTCTAATTACACCGTTGATGTCGTTTAGACGGTCTTCATCGGAGGGAATGCAAAGGCAACCGCCATTGCCTACTGTCAAGAACATACTGTCAATACTGACGTCGAATGCGTATGATGCAAAGTCGAGGACTCTGGACTTTTCGGTGTAGCCAACCGCTTTCGCTCGAGGAATAGCGCTACTGGTGTATGTCTTGTGAGAGATCGTTACACCTTTCGGCGTACCGGTGCTTCCGGATGTGAAGATGATGTACATCAAAGTGTCTGGATCGACAGGCGGTAGTTTCGTCAGGCTTCCGGGGACGGCCTTTTTAAAGGCATCTTCTTCAACAACGAAAAGTAGTGCATCCGGCAGAATAGATTTCGCAAAATCGTGTTGGATGCGTGAGGAGATGATGACTTTTGCACCGATTTGCACAGCCATGTTCTGGAGTCGAGCAAACGGGAGCGAAGGGTCCATCATTGCAAAGGTCGCTCCTGCCTTCATGATCGCCAGTACAGCAACAATCGCCCATCGTGACTTCTCAAAGCACAACGGCACGATGTCGCGTGGTCGCACACCCTCTGCGACCAGAGATTGTGCCATGAATGTAGAATATTGGTCGATCTGCCCAAAAGTCAATGTACCATCCCAGGAGTCGATTGCGACCTTGTTAGGGAATTGCTGTGCTCGCTCGAAAACCATATCGTGCATGCAAAAGTCGTAAGTAGGGGGCAATGCATTGTTGTAACTCCAGATCTCGTCCAGATCGCTTGATGTTGGTCGCAACAAAGCCTGGATTGTCATCTTTGGCTTGGAGATGCAGAGCTGTACAATGTCTGCTAGGGATCTGATATATCTGATCACCTCATTGTCAAGCATATCTTTGCTGCGGAAAGCGGGTTGAATGTCAAGTTTGCCATCTTGGTACAATCGGACTCCGAGGTGAAGTGTCCCCTTTGTTCATCATGTCAGCTAATCACATCGATTACTGCACGGTGATTCATGAACGCACTGCCGAGTCCTCGGGTTGTTGTGTTATGATGCTAGTGCTCAGGAGTAGCGAGACAGGCTCTGTACACTCTGTGCTTGGATCTAGTCTCGTGATTTGTCCCAGGATAGTCGCGATAACATTATCAATCGAGTCTTCCAATCCCTTTGTGACTTCCTCCATAGAAAGATGCCTGAACGGTTCGTTTGTTTCATTTGAAGAAGTTTGATATGTCCAGTCGAATGATACACGCTCGCCTTCTCGAGTCCGCAGGAGCACAACCAACCATGATGCTAGCACGATATGCTCGTTCATGGCACTTGGGGTGGAGGTTGATTGGAAAGTAAAATCATGCATGCGGTAAGAGAGGGTTGAGATACTGCTTAAAGGCCCGTCGTGAGTGATGTGTTTGTAGCCCATGTCTGCAGTCTCCTGGGCTTGTGGGTGTGATGTCGATAGTGATGACTGATTATCGCCGGGCTTCATAGTCAAGCATAACAGCCCTCGAAGGTGTCTCTACCCAAGCCACGCTTTGCCCAGAGGGACCATGATGGAAGATGCCGAGCAAGACCAACAGAAGTGGATGGTCTCAACCGACATCGGGTCATGGAGACCGGGCACGGTAGATCCGCTACAATGGCACGACATCTGATAAGATGAAGAGATTTCAAGGCGTATGTCCAGGCGCCCAACACGAACAAAAGTCGGGAGCTACTCGACACGCTACAGTGGGTAGGTGCATCTGATTAGATGATTCGCGTTCATCGACGTCGTTGGTGCCCACTTGGTTCGCGAAAAGTTTGAAGATGGTGGAGAATGGGGTGGGGTTCCAGCACGGACGACATTTCCATCTGATTAGATTTTTAGCCGAGCCTGATCAGCGCTTGGGCCACGGAGCAGAATCGATCTTTCAGCTCGTCGGGATGGGTTTTTTTCTCGGATCAGATTAGATTTTGTGTGTCAGACCAAGACCCGTATTCGGCCACAGCATCCATCTTTCTCTACAAGCAAGTTCAAGTGTGGTGGAGTTGAGATGTTTCTCAGCAGACAGACGATCTGCAGGGCGTCCTGACGCACGTCCCGTTCTCACGAGCTCCTTGGAAGTTGCCATGTTTCCTGTTGCAACGCTACGGCACCGGCGGCGCTACCCAAGTCGTGTCGTGTCGCAGATCACAGCATGGCTAAATGATGCTCTCCACGACCGGCCAGCATGTTTCGACCGAGGGCTCGTTCAAGTGACTCGTGCCGAGGGAGTCCATCAGGGTGCCCGAAATATACTTGTAACTCGATGCTCACAAGGTAGGTCTCTGACTTGCTGCTATCGACAGATCAACAAGTCACATCCACAATGGCTTCTGCATCTGCGTCACCACACCAGTACCCTCTGGTCAAGCTGCCTCATCCCTTCTTGACCTCATACCGAGTCAATGTCGTCTCGTCAAACACACCGGCCAGACGAGTGTTGCACGTGGAAGAGCAACCGTCGAACGGAAGGGCACCAGCTGAGGCATTGCACTCGGACTCGTTGACATGGCTGGACCTGCACACGACTCCCAAAGAATCGCACCCTCCGCTCAACGACAACAGCGATTGGGCGCGCGCTGTCCGCGGTCCGCAGACGACGTTTAAATGGCCTGACAGCACTGCTCCCACCCTCGCCCAGGTGTGGAACGTCGTGCACGCCATCTACCTCGCCTACCCCAACACTCAGCACTTCCGCTTGACGCTGCAAGGCGCTGAGAAACAAAGCCTACACGACGAGCTGCTGGCCACCGGCCTCGCCATCCAACACCCCACAGCCTGGCACCTGCCCAACGAGACGGTCCCTCGCAGCAACGAACTCCTCATCCTGCGTAGCTCCTTCTGGCAGGGTGCCGCATCACCCACCGGCCCCCGTCCCATCTGGGTCCTCGGCGACGGCACCGACGCGCTCCTCCGCACACCCCTCTCCAGCTACCCTTTGATGCCCGAGAACCACCACTTCACCATGAAGTTCCCCTCGGAGCGCGTCTACGCCCGCCACCCCATCCGTCGCCCCAAGCCCGCTCCCCAGAGCATCTGCTACTCGCGCTACATACCCGAAGTCAACCAGCACTTTTCCCTCCAAGTCGTCGATTGGACAAACCCTGAACACCTCCACCTCTTCCACACGTGGCAAAACGACCCTCGGGTTGCAAAAGGGTGGAACGAAACAGGAGACCTCGAACACCACCGCAACTACCTCAGAAACTTGCATTACGATCCCCATGTCCTGTGCCTCTTTGGCCGCTTCGACGACACGCCATTCTCCTACTACGAGTTGTACTGGGCCAAAGAGGACCACTACGGCGCCCACTTTGACGCCGACCCCTACGACCGCGGCCGCCACTCCCTCGTCGGCGACCCGTCCTTCCGCGGCGCCAAGCGCGTAAACGCTTGGTACAGTTCCTGCATCCACTACTGTTTCCTCGACGACCCGCGCACTGCCAATGTCGTTGGCGAGCCCAAGGCTTCGGGCAGCATCATCTTGAGCTACGAGCAGAGTCAGGGCTTGGCCATCGGCAAGTACGTCGATCTGGGGCACAAGAGGAGTGTGCACAGCGTGGCGAGCAGGGAGAAGTGGTTCCAGCTGTGCCCGGTGTTTTGGGATGGAAGGGAGAGGCCTCTGGAGAGTGCCGACCGGGCTGCTTGGGCTGCAAAGTTGTAGTAGACACAAAAGTAACTGGTATAGACTGTATGAATGAATGTTGATTTTGGTTTCTCATGTCTTGCATAACGATGTCTTTTTCAAGTATACATCTTACCTATCAAACTCAATACATTGGCTTCTGCAACATCGACCTTGTCCTCGGGTATGGGTATCCCAGCTTCCGTAAACGAGTCAACCATACTAGCCACACTATCCCTCCCATCCACACTGCCCTCTCCCTCCCTCCTCTCAACCACCTTCCCCACCACCTCAACAACAAACCCCCCTCTACCACCTCTAACCAACCGTCCCCTCTCCCCCGTCCTATACACCCTCCCATACACAGCGTGCACGAAAAACACCCCTGCATCCACATCCCCGGGGTCGAGAAACCCACACGGTAGTCCAGGGCCCCCGAGCCACAAGTCTCCGACCGCACCCAACGGGACCGGTGTTTTTGAGCCCGGGGAGAGGAGCAGAGGCATTGTTGTGGGGAGTGGGGAGCCAATGACGGTGTTTCTGGTCAGGGGGGATGGGGCGGCGATGATGCCCGTGGGGAGTGAGGTTTGGGGTGTAGTGTAGAGAGTGAAGATGGCAAGGGGTGAATGCCTTGGCCTTTCTGTGTGTTGTAGTTGGCAGAGTAGCGAGGACGGTAAAGGGTCTGTACACCATAATTGCCGTAATGAAGGTGTTTGTGCGAGATTCAGTGTTGACGCTTGCAGAGAAGTTGCTGTGGTGATTGTAGCGGATGCTTTGGCAATTGCTGTTGTGAGGTCTAGGGATGGGGTACTGTTGACGCAACATAGGATTCCTCCTTTGCTCCACGTGCTGAAGATTTCCAGGATGGAGGCGTGGCTGGCGGGAGGGGAGGATGCGAGCCAGCGAAATCCTTTTGTACTCATGTAGGAGGGGATCTGTCTGGCGTGGGCTGTTATGGTTGAAGAGGCTGCTAGATGTGTCATCTTTGCGCCAATGGGCATACCCGAGGACTTGCTGTTGTACATAACATATGCGAGATCCGTCACTGCAACTCTGGGAAGTGGGTTGTTCGAGGGTATGTGTGATGTTTGCATCCAATTGGTGATGAAGTCGTTCACGTCCAGACAAGCGGATAGCTCGTCATCATCGCAATACCATGCATCCCAGGGGCATCCACACAGCATGGGTCCGTTGGTCAAAACAACCGCAGCACAAGTGTCCTCAACCATGCTTTGCAACTCGATAGCGGGTGCGCCTGTGGGTAGTGGGCAAAGTGCAAATCCGGCTTTCAACACTGCTAACCAGGAGACGTATAGTGCGGGTGAGGCTTCCATGTAGGCTGGTACGACTGTTTGGGCGTCGTGAGTGGTGTGAGGTATACTATCGAGGAGCTTGTGGGCTAGTGCGGTCGTGATGGCGTCGAGTTGGCGGTAGGTCATTGTGAATTGTGTTGTTTCCGATCGATAGTCTAGTGCATGGTGACCTGGATGCTCTTTGGCGGCCCTCAGAAATCCAGCGTGGAGTGTTGGTATCGAAGCTTCGTCGCTATACAACTGCTGCAATGGCCGCAGTCCTTGCAAGGGTGGATGGTTGAGGATGGAGAGTTGTATGTCCCCATGGGCGTAGACTTGCGTTCTGGATATGTGGTTCACGAGCATCTTGAAAGCCGCATCCGCATACTCTTCGTCCATCAGAAGAGTGTCGTACTTCATTGACAAAGTCAACTCCATGGCATGATATTGAACAAGAAAAGGCTGTTTGTGTTAGAATGATGATTCTCTTCGACCAATAGACAAGAGATACTTACACAATCAAGCAATGCTGGTGCCTCTGCTGAATCAAAATTGTCCACATCGGCTACAAGCTCGAGGCCAAAGTCGAGTGTTTTTGTGTCTTCCTGTCCTTGCTGAATAACATCAAACATATAGTCATCAATTCCCTCATCCTCTGACAGAGTCTCTCGATCGACTATCCTGGCATTCATCACCTGTGGTTCAGCCGGATGGTGTAGTCTTGTCCGCAGAGCATATTGGAACGTAACCTCGGACTCGCCAGTATACGCTGCGACGAATTGTGAGTAGCTCTTCAGAAGGGCATCTCTGCCTCTTGGATGAGCTGCATGGTGTTTGGCGAAGCTGAAGTTCCGCTGCTTGCTTTCAGTCTGGCCACTAGATTCATATCGGGCAGGCGACAACAGATCATCGAAGCTTGGAAAGGCAGTAGGCCGGACGATCGATGACTCTGCCATTGCTCTGGTATTCGATGGATAACATAAAAAGTAACGATATGGTCTTCGTCCTTCACAGTCAACCTACATACTCGCTTGTTCGTTGGATCATGACCCTGTCCTTCGAGGACTTGTCACATTGGACGCCTATCGGAGGCCTCGGCCTTTGCAGCTCTGTCAGGTAGACCATGGACACGATGCGAGATCCAGGCCCTAAACCACCGGTCGATGTAGCCAAGAGGTCTTCGCAGGACCATGCCAAATCCGAGCTCAATCCGCGAGAGACGATCGTCGCGACAGACAGATAAATTTCTGACAAGGTTGAACGAGGTGCAGCGATGGTGCATTGACAGTGAAATTAGGGTTATCAATCTGATAATCGACCCGCTCTGATGCAAGCAGCAAGCTCGGATCACGTTCTTGGCGAGAATGATGCCGCGTGGTTTGGCTGGCGTTTCCCGAACTTCGCTCCTTCCCTCCACCAAGCTCGTGTCAGAGACTTGTCTCGCCATTGACAAGCTTCCCATGGCTCGTCGTGTAGCCTTGGTTTTACTCCTTTGTTCTTGTGCCTCAATGGCTGATCCAGGGTCCTTGTTGTTGCCGTTAATCGATTCTGTTGGACCCAGGATGCGATGATCCTACGACCGAGTCACCTCTCTTTTCTGAACATGCTTGCCGAAGCGAAACAGCACGGTCCATTCGTGTTGAGCGCGAGCACTTGCGCATGTCAAGAGCCGCCGTTGCTTTGGCTTGCTCACATCATCAATTTGAGATGACGCGTGACGTTGGGCTGTAGCTTTTTCCTCATGTCAGGACCATTCAGCCGGTGTCGGGCTGGACAGTTGATGGAGACATGGCGGGGCATGCATTGGTACATTTTTTATCAGATCCGCGTTGGATGATGAAGACATTGGTGTAAGGAGACAGTCACAATGCAAACAATCAACAGCATTCACGAGGTGAACACACCGAAAGCTCAACTGTCTCTTTTCCACGGTCCAGCAGATCCTCCATTGGTGACAGTAGCATTAGGAGAATTTCTCGACATCCAATGCGAACGATATGGGGAGCGTGAAGCACTCGTCTTTCCCTGGACTGGAACACGATGGACATACAATGACTTGAAAGAAGAGAGTTCGAAGCTTGCCAGATATCTCTACTCGAGGGGAATCCGTCCGGGAGATAGGATAGCAATCCTTGCTGGCAACAGGGTTGAATATGCTTCAGTCTTCTTTGCGTGTATGCGTATTGGCGCCGTGCTGGTCATTCTGAACAATACCTACACTATCTCAGAGGCAGAGTATGCTCTCCAGTACACAGGTGAGCGCTAGACTTGTTCCACTGTAAAGATCACATCACTAACAAGCCCCTAGATTGCAGGATCCTCTTCGCGACACCGACGATCGGTAAACACATCGACAACTCGACCATGCTTAGACAGTTCTCGAACAGCCCAGACAAGTTGCCAGCACTGCAGCAGATTGTCGTTCTCGCAGACAACCTCGACAACCTCCTACACTATCAAGACGCCATCAAGATCGGATCACGACTGCCCAATGAACCAGTCAAGCAAGTGCAAGACAGTCTCTCACCTTACGAGACATGCAACCTACAGTTCACAAGTGGATCGACCGGTCACCCTAAAGCGGCCATGCTTACACACCACGGTCTGCTCAACAACTCCCGCTTCATCGGCGACCGCATGAGCTTGACGGCAGAAGATGTACTTTGCTGTCCACCACCCATGTTTCACTGCTTTGGTCTGGTACTAGGCATGTTGGCTTGCTTGACACACGGCGCAAAGATTGTGTATCCCTCAGAAATATTCGATGGACCATCAGTGTTGCAGGCCATTACTGAGGAGAAGTGTACCGCTATCCACGGAGTGCCAGCCATGTTCGACACCCTGTTCAGTCTACCACGTCCCGCAGGTTTCAACTGCGACAGACTACGAACTGGTATCATCGCGGGTGCACCAGTGCCACGTCACTTGATGGAAATGCTGGTCAACGACTTTGGCATGACGGAATTCACCAGCAGCTACGGCCTCACTGAAGCCTCGCCGACTTGCTTCAACGCCTTTGTCGATGACTCGATCGACCGCCGTCTCACCACAGTAGGCACCTTGATGCCTCACGCCCACGCCAAAATCGTGGACAAGAACAACCGCATCGTGCCCGTCGGCACCCGCGGCGAGCTCTGCATCGCAGGATACCAGCTCCAACAAGGCTACTTCCGCAACGCTGCAAAGACAGCCGAAGCCATGGAGCGCGATGCAGACGGCGTGCTCTGGCTGCACACGGGCGACGAAGCAGTCTTTGACCGCCACGGGTACTGCTCGATCACGGGCCGGTTCAAGGACATCATAATACGCGGTGGGGAGAATATTTACCCGCTGGAGATTGAAGAACGCCTCGTCAAGCACGATGCCGTCGAGCGTGCCATTATCGTCGGCTTGCCTCACGCCAAATACGGCGAGGTGGTTGCTGCATTCTTGCAACGTGCTGCTGGTGCTGGTAAGCCTAGTGACGAGGAAGTGCGCGAGTGGACTAGACAAACTCTGGGTCGTCACAAGGCTCCTGCTCGTGTCTTTTGGCTAGGTGAGAATGGCGTTACGGATCAGATCCCTATCACCGGTAGTGGCAAGATCAAGAAGTTCGAGATGAGGAAGATTGGAGAGGAGCTGTTGGCTTCCATGCCCAAGGCTAAGCTTTGAGTGTAAAATTTGTTTGTTCTTCTGTCATGGCTGGTATTTTTCGTGGTCTTCGGTCTTTCTTTTGGGCTATGCAAAAGTAGTGATTGTTTTTATGATATGTCCTATACATGCTACCGCTGAATACTCAATTGTGCTGTGTTCCCATGTGAGCATGATTCTAATTTGCGTCAATTCACTTTTACGTTTTTAGGAAGACAAACAACACAACACTGACAGAGCAGGATAAAGAGGACAAGGTATATCATAAACACAACAAACACCGCTATCAATGCAAGTCTCAAAAACAAACTTGACTTTTTTCTTCCCCCGAGCACTCAGACTTTTGAACAAGCATCCCAATCATTATATCCCTCTCTACAACATGGCAACCTCACCCCTGCCCTCCTCACCACCAACCACACTATCCAGCAAAGAAGCCAACAAACGGCTTCCTCTCTCAACAGCATACCCCATATCCTCATCCCTTTGCCCCTGCTCCAAACTCCCCAAAACCCAGATCCCGGCATCTTTAGCAACAGCATTTCTGCGGAAACAAAGCTTGTACTCTGCATCCACCGAAGCCTTCTTCTCGGCAAGCAGACCGCTGGCTTCGATGTCGGCGAGCAAGGGTGTGCTGTGGGTGTATCCTCCTGCTGCGATGATGATGTCGAAGGCCCCTGGGCTTTGGGAGACGGCGTTTGTGCGTGTGTTTTTGAGAGCGAGGCGGAGTTTGTTGTTTGTGGTGGTGACGGAGGTGACGAGGGAGAGGGGTGTGATGTTGAAGCGCCAGGAAGAGGAGTGAGGGGAGGTGATGCGTTGGGCGTAGAGGTTTTCGTAGAGTGCTTCGATGGTGCCGAGGGAGATTTTCGGGGTAGGAGGGGAAGAGGGGGTGGGGGACAGGAGGTGAGGGCGCAGTTCGGGTGGGTATTGGGAGGTTGTTGCGCCGGGGAGGCAGTCGTCGATGATGTCTTGGGTGCTGGGAGTGTTTTGTTAGGAATTGTGTGGCGTGTGAAGAAGGTAGGGGATAGGCTTACAAGGAAGTGTTGTCCTCTGGTCGCAATGCAGAGTCCTCGATGAACATTGTTGCCCGCACACGGTGCAAAGCTCCTGCACTCTGCAAGTGCTCAAAAATCTCCGCGGCCTCCTGATCAGCTCCCACGATAGCGATATCTTCGTCTTTGAGATTGTGCAGCAAAGGTGCAACTTCGGAAGTATGCAGCACCTTATCGCCTGCACCCATCAAAGCACTAGGGATCCCAGGCTTCGAGCCAGTAGCGAGAACAACACGCTTAGAAGCAATAGTGCTGCTGTTGCCCTGAGCATCTCGCACATCAATCTTCCAGCCATCAACTTGAGAAGACCCACTCTTGACAGGAACGACTCTGGTAACAGTACTCTCGTATCTCACCCACTCCTTCTCCAACATCTTTCCCGCAACCCAAGCAAGATAGTTCCCCATGACCAATCTCGTCGGAGCCATGTGCGAAGAATTCACAAACTGTACCAACTGCTCACTCTCGAACAGATAGTTCACGAATGTAAATTCGCTGCGCGGGTTGCGTGTGGTGATCAAGTCACGCAAGAAACTCGTGCGTGTGGCATTCTCGGGCAACACTGAGGCAGGTGCCCAGTTGAATGCTGCCTTTGATTCCAAGAAGAGAACTCTGAGTGATGAGGTTTCCGAGTCTGCGAGTGCGGTTGCGAGGGAGAGTGCTGTGGCCCCGAAGCCTACGACAACGAGGTCATAAGATTGGGTTGAGGATGGGGCATTGGATGCTGTTGCCCGAGGTGTGGTGTCCAGGACTTGGAAAGACATGATTTGCAATCGGGTTTCCTGGTTGCTGCTGCAGAAGCACCTTGAAGGTCAAACAAAAGATTGATAAGATAAAGAAAGGTGGAGGAAAGGATACGCAAGGGAAAGATCAAAAAACGATCCGAAAGATTGCTACAGAGTACAAAATTATCGTCCTCTCACAAGCAGCACCCACAAACTTACTCCTCGGCAGTCCACATCGTACGGTCTTACACGACACTCTCCGTTCATCGGCCGCACGAGAAACATGGCATGATTGACACTTGCTCGAAACGCAGCAAAACTTCCGATGTTGAGCGATGCTCGTGCAGACGACTCCATCCACGTTGCATCTGATAAAATCATGGAAACGTAACCATCTTTTAGCCTTTTTGTGACCCACATGTGCCCGGTGTCATGCAGGGTTCATCTCGAGCACGAGCATGAGGCGCCGCAAGGGCCCGCAACGTTGATGACACCTAGAGTTTAGACAGCGGTCCCGAGTCAAGCCACTCGAGAGCAAAAAAAAAAATCAAGGCTCACAAGCGAAGAGAGCGAAATTCGGCAAGGTGTGTGAGCAAAGCTGCGGGAATGTGGCACAAGCGGTGAAACGAAACGGGCAGAAACGAGAAAAAAGGTCAAAGCTCGGGGAGATCAACTGATTAGATTTTTTTCTCATGCCCAAGGGAGAACTAAGAAGTTTGTGTGATACCTCTTGCTTGGTACCGGTTTGCCCTATACCGGTACCTTCCTTCATCGGTCAGAGGAGAGTGACTCTCCGAGTGTGCCCGAGGTTGAAAAGTTTGATCTGATTAGATTGCTCAGGAAGGACGGGAGGATGTGTCAGTGCAGACATGGGTCGATGGCGTGGATGCTGGTACACGTGGTGTCCTAGTCCGAGCCTCGTATGGAGAGGGGTTAGGGGGAGGTGGATGGTTTGCGGTGGGTGCCGTTTGTTCGACAAGGGTGGTCGATCTGGGGATGGTGGTGATGAACCCGAGGGCCTGAGGTGGACTGTTGAGATGCTGATGATTGATTAGATATTGGTGATATCAGATCACAGCAGAAAGGGAGAGCAGTGTTGAGCGTGCCTACAGATCCAAGAAGAGCAATTTATTCAAGTTGACGAACAGGATATTCGAAGAAGAAGTTGTATGTACATGTATCGTCGTCTTTCTATCTTTCATCTCATCTATGGACTTCCTGTAGACTTGTCCAGGTATCCCAATATCTTCTCGACCAAGAACT
Source organism: Aureobasidium sp. SLJ-2021a (assembly GCA_019677095.1). NCBI lineage: Eukaryota > Fungi > Ascomycota > Dothideomycetes > Dothideales > Saccotheciaceae > Aureobasidium > Aureobasidium sp. SLJ-2021a. The sequence goes on along the minus strand of JAHRBU010000009.1, from coordinate 13,159 downwards.
TCCTCGCCGGGCCTTGGTCATCGTTGCTCAGAGCATGTGATGCGTTAGGTACAACAGCAGTGTGCTCATCATCCCAAATCTCCTTGTCTCCGCCAGCATTTGCTGCCTTAGCCCATCTCTTCATCAGACCTGCTTTGTCCACCCACTCAGGCACAGCTTGATCTGCCCCAGAGTAGAAAGCAGCCATCTTGTTCTTCAACAATCCTTGCTTCTGGATCATACCAAAGGACTTTGCCAATTGCTCATCGCTGAGATCCGAACTGAAGACATCGTCCTCGGACGGGTTGTGCGGGCTTTCGGGGCTTACTAGACTCAAGAAGCGGCGTGCGGATAGTGGTGTGTTGGCAGGGTAGCCAATCTGGTATGTCAAGTGAATGGGCAGCAACGCATCGAAGGTCTGGTCTTTGTTGCTGGCGTACTCTTTTGCCATCTTCTCTAGTTGCTCGTAGTATGCCTGGCATTGCTCTGGGGTGTTGCCACGGAAGCCATGTTGGCAGACCAGTTTGATGCATTCTCTGTCGCTGATCGGGGCCTGCATGATGGCACCGTCGAGCGCCAATCGCTTGAGATGCTTGAGGTCTGAATCGAACGAGGGGTTTGTGGTGTGAGGGTTTGATCTTGACAGGTAGTGCAGAACCATCTGACTACCAGTCGAGTGTCCCATCAAGACAATCTTGCCATTGTCGCCGAACTTGGACGTCTTGTAGTCCTTGATGTATCGTATCGCTTGCGCGAGCTCGTCTGTGTCTCTGTCGAGGTGTCCGAGTCCCCATGATTGGTAAGACGATGTGAGGGTGAGCGAGAAGAGGGACCACTCTGTTTGTGATAGGGCGTGCACCAGATCGGCGGTGTAGGATGTCGTTCCTAGTCCGTCACCGAGGCCTCCGACGAAGAGAATGCTGTGAGGCTTGCGGGCAGCATTGGCCGTGTATTCAAATGTCGTCAGTGTCTCAGTCTATAGCTTATACATCAGTAGCTGTCGTTGGAGTTTCGAGGCTGCGAAGACATACAAAGTGGTGCAAGATTCCCTGCATACCACCTTTGGGCCAGAACTGCGAGTATTTGCTCATCATAGTGTGTCGTGCGGGTACAGTCGGTATGCTCAAAGTCACAAGATCCAGATGTCGTACTGCAGAAGCCAATGGTATACGCAACGCAATCGATACAGTCAATGGAACAGAGATCAAGGCACGACACAAGCACGACCCCTCGATGTCAGGCTCGACTCACGGTGATACACCATCGCTTTTTCCGGCCACGAAATACCCGGCGGCATCGGACTCGAGCTCTGAGCTCTGCCACACCACGGCAGCAAGAGCTGTCACGGAAACAAAACAGCTAGAGTCAGGACCCACCACGGGTCTGATAACCCTTGACAGCTAGCGCCCAACAGAATAGAATCTGATAAAACTGATCAGGACTGGGCTCTTTCGTGCTTGGCAGGGCGCGCCGGATCAGATAGCTCCTTAGCGCCTTCAAGAAAAGCTTCACGGCGTCCAGCGTTCGCTAAGTCTCGGATCTGATAATCTTGTTTTGACCGACTTCTGCACCCTGCACTGAAGACTCTTTAGCCGATGGGGTTTTGCTTCACGTACTTGTGGATGCCACGTATCGGTGACGGACATCTCCACTCTATTCTATGCCGATTATCTGATCCGTGATCGCGTCTCAAGAAGCAACCAAGTCGCGGTGAGGGGTATCGGCAGCACGGACATTGAGTACGAGATGCATGCGTTATGCTAAACTGTGTATGATGGAGTACAAAGATGGTAGGCTGTGCATCGGCAATGCTGTAAACGATAGAAACAACTTTTGCATAATGATTAAAAACAGGATATAATTCGTACAAGATCGTTCATCCTCCTACAAATGGCTGAGAGACATGGCGAGGCATCTAGAACAAGACACCCTTGGACTGGGTCTTGGTGAGCTTGACGTCCTTGATGATGAACATCCAAACGAGTGATGTTGCCATGATACAAGTACCAGCAATCAACATTCTGCTCTGTGCCATTGCGTAAGCCTTGATGATGGCTTCACGGACGGGATCACCCATGGGGTAGCTGAGCTGGGTGGCAATGTCCTCGTAAATGGTTTCCCAGTCTGCGAGCGCCTCGGCAGGAAGGTACTTCTGCAATGCATTGGGCATAGTGTGTTGCCAGACAGCACCGGAAATACTTCCACCAATACCACCACCAATGTTACCAAAGACATTGAGGAAAGCAAGAGCTGCAGCAGCGTTGTTGTGGTCAGATGCGGACAGGACGGCAACCTGTTGGCAGATAATCATGGTACCACCAGCGAAAGCGATGAAGATCTGGCACATGATGGTGTAACCAACAGAGAAGCCAGGCTGACGGAAGTAGATCATGAGACCAATACCGAGGATGTAAAGAGGGACGGCAATCCAGAGCAACCAGCGGAAGCGATTGGTGCCCTTGATGGCGAAACCAACGCAGAAGAGCCATACACCAGAAACAACATCGAAGATGCTACCAATGTAACCAGCAGTAGCGAGACTCGTTCCGAATACAACCTGGAGATACGAAGTGAAGTAGTCGTACCAACAATAGTAGGAGATCTGGTAGGTGGCATCAATCAAACAAGCGCCGATGACGGTTCTGTTGGCAAGGAGTTCCCAAGGAAGGAAAGGAACAGGAGCGAGGAAGCGTTCTGCCAAACCGAAACCGATCAAGCAGCAGAAGCCAAAGACAAGCATGATAATGATGTGGGGGGATTTCCAGTCGTCTTCAGCGGAGCCTGCAATGGTGAACGGAAGCAGGAACAAGGAGAGACCAGCGGTCAAAAGGAAGACACCGAGCACATCGAACTCGATAACGTAGTACCAGACACTTTGCTTGAAAGTTCTGCCACTCTTGGGCTTGTCCTTGAGAAGTCCATTCTTCTTAGCCTTTGACTTGAAGTAGCGCAGCAGACCGAAGAACGGAAGGACAACACAAGGTAGTACGATACAGAAGGTTCCGTATCCCCAGCGCCAGTTTGTTGCGTAGAATTGCTCGGCAGATGCGGGACCAGCGTATGCGGTGATGATGAACGGAGACGACGTGAGGGCATAAGCCAGACCTCTGCTGCGCAGTGTGGAAGTATCAATGGTGACAACGTCAACACAGAAGATGAGACCAGCAGATCCGATGGCGTAGAAGACCTGAGCCGCACAGTAGGTTCCAATGCTGTTGCAAGTCGCGGACAGGATCAATCCGAGAAGGAAGAACACAAGCATGATCAGAAGACCAACAGTACGATCCCACAAGTTCAGCACCTTGGCAAGGGGCATGTATGTTGCGGCTCCCATGATGGAGGAGATGATGGAGATGACGGGGAGCAAGGAATGCGCTTCGAATCCAGAGGTGATATAGGCCGAGAGGTTGTAGGTAATGTTGGATTGGAAGGCGTTGACGCAGTAGATACACCACATCCTGATTGACATGTCAATTGGCGTCCAGGATTTTCTCATAGCTTTCCAGTACTCACAGTGCATAAGTCGCGATCATGGAGCTCTTGGTCCACGACAGTGTGATGGCCTCGGCTTGTGTGACACCAGCTTGGGCATCCTCGTTAGGAACCTCCTCGCTGGCTTGGTCGGCGGTCACTTCATCCTGTGCGTGGTGTTTGGAATCTCCTTGGGGGCCATATCTTTCGGGATCCTGGAGATGCATCTCGGTGGTTCCGACTTCCGAAGTAGAGCTGGAGCTGCCTTCTTGCGGATCGACAGAAGACGAGAAGAACTTCCTCCTCAATGCTGAAGGCATCTTGGCTGTTCTCAAGATGGAAGACAGAATATGAACAGGAATGATGACTTCGGAAAGGAAGATCCCTTGTAGAAAGATGAAGGCACTTTCCTTTTTATCTGGAAGGGATCCAGCTGGAAGGAAAAAATGGGACCATACCTCACACCCGGGTCTCGTTGAGGTTTAACGGTACTGGGGACTCCTAGCGCGCGAGGCCAAGGATCAGGGCGGATCAGATTAACTGATCGGTTTACGGGGGGCTTACAGCGCCGCAGACAAGTCATGCCATTTCGGAAAATTTGGTCGCGCTCATACGAAGCTGAATCAGAGCCCTAGGCTTCACCTTCCATCGCGCGCCCAGGACACACCCGGTCTACTACGAAGAACCGCCGGCACATACTTTGATCAGATAAGATTCGACCAAGGATCAGTAGAATGGCGGTATCGATGCAATCTCGGCGTCTGGAATATTGGCAGGGGAGGGCACGAGGCTTTTTCGGGCGTGATGTTGCGATTTTATGGAGTTGCTCCGGCGTCGGGACCCACGCGAGGGATGTGTCGGATGCCTCACACAAACGCCCAACGCCCGCCGCCGTACCACAGTGTCCTCGTCAAAGATCATCAAGATTATCTTATCTAGCGCGGCAGCAATGCGCAAACGATGTCGCATTAGCCCGCCCGACCGATATTCGTGACTTTGATTGACAGCACAAGCTTTCGTAATGGCTTTCTCTCTTGCCCAGGCATCATTGCGTCGGCTAACTCGTATGACTTTATGGCTCTGGGTTTGGTGAGAGTGCAAAATGTAGGCAGACCCACCGGACTCTTTACGGTGGCTACCACTCACTCTTTGGTACTGTGCATCCTTCGTTTTTTGCATAGCATTTCGTTATCTGATCGAACATTTCGAGGTCCTGGCGCACTTTTTTGCTGTTGACAGAATCCGCGGACCCTACTTGGTTTCCATTACTGCACTACGACGGCATTGAGTTGCCTTTTGTCGGTGAAATTGATGGTTGCGATTCGATCATAGGGCATAACGACACTTGCCATACCTCGAACGCAAATCTACAAGTCATTCCGTCATGGCAGGCTTCATCCAGAAGATTGGAGGTTACCCTCGTCTCCTGCTGGCAGGTAACCCAACAGCACGCGACATAGGAACATTATTACTTGGTATCATAAGCTCGATAGCAGCCGGAGTCCCGTTCCCTATCATCGGTATCCTTTTCGGTCAACTTCTGGATGATTTCAATGCGGCAACTTGCGACCAAGCAACAAGTGCTGGAGATGGCGACCAAGGAAGCATCAACAGTACCATTCTGATTATTTTCTACCTGGCCATTGCCCAGTTCGTTTGCATCTACGTCCATCTGACATGCTGGACTCTGAACGGCGCCCGATTGGCACAAAGACTTCGTGAGAGCTATCTCCAGAACTTGCTCAGACAGGAACCTTCCTTCTTCGACAACCTACCTCCGGGAGAAGTCGCATCTAGACTCCATGGAGATATCCAGACGATCCGCTCAGGCACTGCAGAGAAGGTTGGAATTTGCCTCTCCAGTGCGTCGTTCTTCGTCACAGCGTACATCGTCGCCTTCATCAAGGACTGGAAGCTGGCGGCGGAATTGCTTTCTCTGATCCCAGCTTACTTCGTTATGTCAATCGTTGGAAGCCATTACATTGAGAAGTACTCTGGTATGGTCTCGGACTATGCCGCATCTGCTGCATCAATTGCTTCTGAGGCCCTCAACAACATCATGGTGGTCCAGGCTTTCGGTGCCAATGCTCGTTTGGAGAAGAAGTTTTCGGATGCCCTCCGAGCTTCTGAGCATGAGGGTATCAAGAAGGCCACGGCTGTTGGTATTCAGAGTGGTGTCTTGTACTTTGTCGCTTATGCTGCCAACGGTTTGGCTTTCTGGCAAGGAAGCAAGCGTATCGCAGACTCAGTGGAGGGAAAGTCTGGAGGCACCACTGTTGGTGCCACATTCACTGTCATCTTCATTCTGATTGAAGCTACCCTGCTTCTCAGTCAAGTCGCTCCATTCGTCCACCTATTCTCAGCAGCTGTTGGTGCCTTCAACAAACTCCGTGGCGATATTGATCGCGAGCCTTTGATTGACGGACATACCAAGTCTGGTCTGGCACTTCCCCAAGCAGGAGCTGGGTTCGAGTTCAACGATGTTTCGTTCACATATCCTTCGAGACCTGAGATTACTGTCCTTGACAAAATCAATCTCTCCATTCCTGCCAACAAGCATACCGCACTCGTCGGTCTTTCTGGTAGTGGCAAGTCCACCATCGCCGGTCTGGTCAGCAGACTTTACGATCCTACGGAAGGTCAAATCACATTCGATGGACAAGATGTGCGCACGCTGAATGCTCGCGACTTGAGAAGTTTCATGAGTTTGGTCCAGCAAGAGCCGTCGCTCCTTGATCGCTCCCTTCTGGAGAACATCGCACACGGTCTGATCAATTCTAGCGACCCTGAGCATGCCCAATTCAAGGACATTCTTCTTGGCTCTGATCTTGCAGAAGTCGCTGCTGATATTCGTGAGGGCACTGATCTTATGGCCGCTGCCGAAAAGCGTGGTCCCGTTGTCGTCGAAATTGCTGTTTTGGCCAAGAGAGCTGCAACACTCGCGGATGCGGACCAGTTCATCGTTGCACTCCAGCAAGGATATGGTACAGTTGTTGGTTCAAGCGGTCGCCTCATCAGCGGTGGCCAGAAGCAGCGTGTTGCTCTTGCCAGAGCCTTAGTTAAAAACCCTGCTGTCCTCATCCTTGATGAAGCCACTGCTTCCCTTGATTCGCGGAGCGAGCAGCGCATCCAACGTGCAATCAACAGCATCACCAGCGGAAGGACCGTTATTACCATTGCCCATCGCTTGGCCACTATTACCGCCGCAGACAACATCATCTGCATGCACAAGGGACACATCCTCGAACAAGGCACACATTCAGAGCTGATGGCCAGCGGTGGAACTTATGCCGATATGGTCAAGATGCAGACTCTTGGGAACATGTCCGAAACCAAGAACGCAAGCTCTGACAACATCAGTGTGTCGGACCGCACGTCAAGTGGTGATATCGAGAAGAAGAGCTTGTACGACGACACCGTTGAGGCTGAAAAAGCCGAGCTGTCAGCAACAGAAACACCCGTCAGAGATTCTGCAGAAGAAGAGGAACCTGAAGAGCTCCCAGCGCCTCCAAAGTCCCTTTGGGATCTCGCAAAGGGATACGGACCGGCGTTAAGGCCACACATACTATACATCTTTGTGGCGTTCATCGGCTCTGTCTGTGTTGGTGGTGCTTTCTCTGGTGAAGCTGTCATCTTTGGTAATACTGTTGGCAGTCTGAATCCTTGCCATAGTCCCAGCAGAATCCGCAATCGTGGTGACTTCTATGGTCTCATGTTCTTCATCCTCGCCATCATTGAGTTCTTTGCCAATCTGGTCAGTTGGTGTGGATTTGGCTGGGTTTCTGAAAAGGTAGTTTACACTGTCAGAGTTTTGTCGTTCAGGTCTTTGTTTGAGCAAGATTTGCAATGGCACCAGTCTGAGGGCCGCACACCGGCTCTGCTCCTCTCATACATCACAAGAGACGGAAATGCTCTGGCTGGTTTCAGTGGCTCTGTCGTCGGGACTCTGTTTTCGATCACTGTCAACCTCATCGCTGCCATCATCCTCACCCACATCATTGCTTGGAGAATTGCTTTGGTTTGTTTGTCGCTCGTGCCGCTTCTTCTTGGGGCTGGTCTCATGGAGCTCCGCATCCTCGGCAGATTCGAAGAGAAGCACGAGACTGCTTACACCAAGTCAGTAGACATTGGTGTCGAAGCCATCACTTCCATCAAGACCATCGCCTCCTTCTCTCTCGAGGAAGAGATTCTTCGAACATACAGACGCTCTCTCAAGGGCCCACGCAAAGACACTCTCAGCGTGACTCTACAAGCCAGTCTTTGTCAGGCCTTGACATACTTCTTGGGTAACTGTGTCAACGCCCTCGCCTACTGGTGGGGTTCAAAGCAGATCCTCAACGGCAACTACACCCAGACGCAATTCTTGATTGTAGTGTTCTCGCTGCTTGTCGGTGCATTGCTGTGGTCTCAAATGTTTGCATTGGCTCCCGAGATTTCCGCCGCCCGCAACGCCATGGCGAGAATCCTGAGCTTGATCCAGATTGGCAAGGACAAGATGGCAGGTCATGTGCGCCCTCTTGACATGTCACTAGAAGGCAACAATATCGAAGCCATGGCTGAGACAAAGACTTCACACGTGTCCAACAACAAGGCCTCAAGCGTCCAGATGAGAGATGTCCACTTCTCATACCCAGCACGTCCAGACGTCAAAGTGATGAATGGCCTGACCATTGACATCAAGCCCGGACAATTCGCTGCGCTTGTGGGTCCGAGCGGTGCCGGCAAATCGACCGTCATCTCTCTTGTCGAGCGTCTCTACGTTCCCCAATCGGGCTCGGTGCTCATCGACGGCCTCGATGTGACCAAGACTCGCGATACATCTTTCCGCGACAGCATTGCTCTGGTACCTCAGGAAAGCGTGTTGTTCGAGGGAAGCGTCGAGTTCAACATTGGCCTTGGTGCTCGTCCCGGCCACACGGTGAGCAAGGAGGAGATTATCGAGGCGTGCAAGCTGGCCAACGTACACGAAGTAATCACCGCCCTGCCGGATGGCTACGACACTCTATGCGGACCCAACGGCAATCAATTCTCCGGCGGCCAGAAACAGCGCTTGTCCATCGCCCGCGCGTTGGTCAGAAACCCAAAGTTGCTAATCCTGGACGAGAGTACCAGTGCTCTTGATGCTGAGAGCGAGAGACTGTTGCAAGAGGGTTTGGACAAGACAAAGGCAAAGGGCATCACGGTCATTGCCATTGCGCACCGTCTGCACACCGTCAAGAAGGCGAATGTGATTTTCTTGATCGAAGCTGGAAGGTGCGTTGACAGCGGTTCGCACGAAGAGTTGTTGGAGAGAAGTGTGGATTACCGCGAGTCGGTCATGCACCAGACGGTGGCTACAGATTAGACACACTCTAGTCTCTAGATAGACTTCCAAAAAGTTTGTAAATATTTGTTGACTTTGTCTCTCCTCGCTGTGTAGTGTCATTACACACCTTTCTGAACAACCTAGTGTCCGATACCCAAATACACACCAACCACTACACTCAACCCAACAACAATCCACCCACTCCTCGCCACCTGCCTATTGGTCAACATCCTCGCACGATCCCACACCAAATGTCTGATACCATTGAAACAATGAAACGCAAACGAAAAAGCGACCACAGACTTGACTGTTGCCACAACTGTCAGGGGAAGTGCAGCAACCGCATCCACAATGCCCTCAACCCCAATCTCCCAGCCCAGGAATGGAAAAACAAGATACGAGACACCGAACACATAAAAAGATGCAGAGAGAAAAAGGCCAGTGATACGGTGCGAGACCGAGAGTACAGACGTGATTTAAGGGCGGTAGATGGTGAGGTGGGGTGATAAAGGGCGGGACAGCCTTTGGAGGGGGAGGAGGTCTGTTGCTTTGATTTTGGGTTTGTCGGATGAGCTTGTGCTCTCACTGATGGAGTTGATAGGCAGAATCTTGGTGGTGTTGGTGGAGGGAGTGTTGAGATGACGAAGTGTCGAGGTGGGTAGTGAGAGGGATGGATGAGCGAGTAGGCGTGAGGGATAGCTGAGGGCTACTAGATTCTAAATCAGATGTGTGCGGCAGTCATCGAGGGTGTGGAAGGGATACTTCTTCTGGCTGGTATGGTCGCAGTACGGTAGAGACTCATGTCTCTGACTCGAGTAATCAAAACAACTGACGATGCTTGTTTATTTGATAAGGTACCGCTCAAAGATTGAGAATGGGCCAGTACCTGGAGAAGTAGTAAATGGCAGCAACAAGAGAAACTTAAAAGAAGAACAATGGATGGCAAAGGGTTTGACGTGATGCAGCTTTAAGATATATATACTGATATAATTCTCTTCTTTCAAAGGCTCTTCGGCGAAATCTACAGTTCCCTCGTTGCTGCTCATTGAATTGGCTCCCAGAGTGTGGTAACGATCTTGACAAACATGCTTGATTGGACTGATTAGTAGCAACTAGATCACCTCTGGCTCACCTATCCAATGGTATGATCCTACATTGACCGACACGGTGACCGGCATTGGACAGAATTGGCCGACTCCACGGACTGTCCATGGAAGTTGCGAAATCGTTCGTCCGGCAAGACTAAAGTGGTTCTATACAACAGCTGACCGTAGTATACTGCATATGATTCCCAGGTAGCGTTTTGCTTTCTCTGCGTGACGATTTTGTTGTTCTGACAAGAAGAGCGGTCGGCGTCTTTTGCTGTCTGCTGAAGTTTAGTGCTAGGATGACCCTGCTTCGAAATCCACATTAACTATATCATTTTCCTATGTTTTTGATAGTTTCTTACCTATTCTACTTTGTTCTTTAGTATAGAATGATTTAGGAGCAGAGTATAGCTTTATAGAAAAAGAACAGAATTACTATGCAACTCTATCTAACAATGCTATGTATAGAAACACTACTTCAAGTATAACAAATTGAAATTTAGCCTACAGCTTTCTCTTCGTGAATGAACTATTAATAGGGAATTCTTAGCATAATTAAAACTGTGGCCTTCTCGTGGTCGAATCGATCCCGAGGACTGTCTACGGTAACATAATAGTAGTCATCAAAGAGTCCATGAGGATATACTGAACGAAACGATTGACTATAGAAAATAGCTATAGCATACTGCCAATGTCCTGAGCTTGCATAGCTTCACCGAAAGTTGGAAGACCACGCATAAACTCGTCTTCAAGCTCACTCGAGACCAAAGGCGTGGAACCAAAGTACTTGTCCATCCCAAAGTCTTTGATGATCTCTTCCAAGTGCGGTCTGACCCTTTCAATTGCTGCAACCCGTCTTGCGTGGATCTCGCGGCTGGTCATGCCAGCATGCTCGACGAACCACGCTGCGGATTCGAGGATACAGTTGGATTCCCAGACGTCGATGAGCTCTTGACGTACCGTGCCAGACTCGACGACGCTGTCATAAGCTAGACGGTGGCCAATGGCCTCGATCAACTCGCGAGCGCGCGGCGTGACATTCTGGGCAAATGACTCGGAACGATGGTTCGAGTTCCCAAGATCGTCTTTCGAGGCGAAAGTCTGCAATTCCTCGAAGAGTCCCCTCTCATATCTGGCTAACAGCGAGCCCGGGTTGTCCGATGGTGGGAGTGGGTATTTGCCTTGTACCAACTCTGAAGCCAATCCTACTTATTATTAGTATCGTTTTGTGCAACCACTAACTCCTTGATATGGGCTCAACTCACTGATGCACAGTACGAGCACATCTCCTTCAGCAATGGAATTGCCTTTAAGCGAAAGTTGAATCTCGCTGATTCTGCTGTGTGGGTACAACCCTCTCCAGCCGCATCGGTCGGTAAGCTCGCTTAGATATCGTTGAGTTGAGTAGGTGATTGTTGCTTTGAAGATGCAGGTCAGAGCTGCTCTCAGGATGTCGGGAACACCAGGAGTCTGGAAGACTCCGATGGATACCCGACCAGCGGACTCCATGACTGCACCGTGTGCAGCAGCGGAGATGATTGGGCCGTACTGTGTCGGGAAAGACAAAATGCAAACTGGCAGCTTCGTGGTCGGGTCTGTAACCAAGCGACGGCGACTGAACGCATACGCAAGGTATGATGCCGCCTTCAGTGCCGGAACATTAGCTAAGCTTATCGCTAGAGTACCAACGCTCAAGCGATGTATCTCTTCGAAGAATGAGGATCTCTTGTCCCCTGCTTTCTCAAGGTCTCCGAGCAAGCAGTTCCTGTCGAGTATCACGTGGTTAAAGGTAGTGATAGCGTAGTCGAGCGGCCTGATCCCTGGTCGTTGTGGAAGGAGCCTGCTTGAAACACCAGGGCACATCCGCGAGCCGTCCGTAAGGTGGACCACGAAAGCCCGGACTCCTTGCTTTTCTCCATCAATAACTAGCTGCGCAAACACAATGGCCAGTTTTGGCACCCCTCCGAACGGTGTAGTGGGCGGCATCGACTTTGCCGCAGCGGGAGTTGGCGTGTGGAAGTCAAAAGACTTTCCATCACTCGAGAGTGTAGCTGTCGTCTCGATATTGCGAGCGTCAAGACCACGGCCGACCTCTGTCAAGAGGTATTTACCACAGATGTCAAAGTTCTTCAGCTGATCTAGGAGTGGTAAGAGGTTAGGTTGTTTCTCCGCGTGAGGAGCAATCGTTCCAATCACGAGATTCGTATGGATGGAGAATGTAGCGGCCGCAGAGCTATCGACGACAGATGCACCTGTCGTACGCCTTGGGTCAGTTGCATATCGGCTTGACCAATGTCATAGGCTCCTACCAGTGAAGTACATGTCCCAGAATCTGTCAGTCATGTTCGTGATGTCGTCAATGGTCAAGCCTATGTCCGTCAGTGGACTAGGTCCCGTAAAGTATTTGGTGTCAGCACTTACCCGAACCACGCAACGCGGCTCTGACCGTCTCATAGGTTGCGCGAAACTTTTCGGGTTGCAATGAAGAGAGGTAAGCATCTCTGGCGTAATGTTCCGATGACGAGGCAGACGGATTTAGGTGCCATTCAGATTCGTGCTTGGAGTCCAAGTCCAGTGAGGGCGTGAGAGAACCCATCATGAACGAAGATTGTTGCTCAACAGAGGTTTTTGAAAGCCTCAAATGGTCGGTTCGAATGCTGTTGAGTACACTCGAGGTAATAGTTGAGTAAGAGAAGCAAAGAACATTCGCTGCAAATCAAAACTCGATACATACACACACACACACATATATATATGCCTACGCGAGGCTGCCTTGGGTCTTTCGGTCATGCTTATGCACTGGGTTACGGTGCCAAAGCTGAGGTCGAGGATTTCTCACCGGTCGTATCTTAGAGTGAAGGATTGCGCATACATGCCGCAGATATCTCAACGAAACTGGCTGCAGAGAGGGCAGATATCAGCGCAGAATATCTGCGCTGGTGCGAAAATGTGGCTATGCGCCTTGGTGCTGCAACATGGATGTTGATTGAAATCCTTCGAAACCAAGAAACTCCTCGCGTCTTCACTTTAAACACATTTTAGTGAGTTGAGGATGTTGGTCTAGGTGAGCCGTTAACAATCAACGCGCATTGCAATGCGGCTTGGATTAAATTGCCAAGAAAATTCAATGCAAGGTCATGCTACAGGGGGGTTTTGCAACCAATGGTTAATTCGCCGTTTCGCATCAACTATTCTCGGTTTCAAAATTCATTAGAATTTGCCACCCCCAACTTCGAACTCGATGCTCAGAGCAGCTAATTACCTGCTAATTCATCAACTATACAGCTATATACAGCTCTACCGGCTCTAATAGCTA